>VMOF01000379.1:4510677-4623433 GCA_011764245.1 Trialeurodes vaporariorum
CCCGCCCCCCCCCCACCTTACCCACCATCTTGTCTTGTCCTCGCTTCCGACATGCGGTGCTTCATGCTTGTGCCTGTGTATGGCCACTTCAAAATGTCCTCCTTACCATGAAACTCGAGGCGGCGTTGCCAAGTTTTACGAAGGAGCATGGAACAGTTTTCACATGAGGTGAAAAACGGGGGGGGGGTGAATGGAAAATGTTGCGTTCAATTTTGAACATTATATAAAATTCATTATATGAATGACAATGCCGTGTAGTGGCAATAGTGAAAGTACCGTGTGAGTGACCATGCTTCTAGCTAGTCAGGCCTTTACTTTATTCAAACTGTTTACGGTTTTGCCACACATGGCAGACTAGGATTTCGCTTCCATAACATGCTCTTTTTTTTATTTATTAAATGACTAGATAAATATAAGACAACATGATACATAATAAGTAACATATTAATCGTATAAAATTAACAAAAGACTAGTCAAACAAATTTACCGACTAATAGTTGTTCAACATGAAACGTAAGAGAAAGATATTCTGTTCAAAACAGAGACAGTGGCGTCGCGTGCAATTTGATAACATCGTTTTTCGTCCATTTAAACCTGTGAAAAAGGTCGAACTTGTAAGAGTGCACAGTGCACTCCTTCGAACCGATATTTTACATGAGTTTAAATGGCTAAAATGCAGCGTAGCTGCAGGATTGCACGCTACGTCACTGACCAGAGACAACAGAGACCACGCTCTAGCTGACTACGCGATGGAAGACTTTATTTTCTGGTTCTGAACAAAATTACACAGGGAAGAACATCCAACAAGTCCTATGTTGATTGTTGCCCGACCGCGGCGATACAAACTTTGATGCTTCGTCTTGATTCGGCCTCCGTGCTCGCTCAAACAGATTCATCAAATAGAGCCAATCGTCCAGCCGAAATTCACCTCAAACAACAAGTGATAAACTGATGCACGTGGAAGCCGAAAATATTCCGTCGGTGTTTGTAAACAAAGAAACATGTGTAACGGAAAAATACTGGGAAACATGTAAAACAATTTTTGGACGTATCAGCTTTAATCGGAGCCATTACCGACTCAAAAACTGAAATGTAAATATTTTATTGTAATTATTTGTATTTCATAACATTTTGAGTAAAAAATGACTGCGATTCGAGCCGAAACGTCCTCATCGCAAAAAAAAAAAAAAAAAAAAAAAAATAAAAAAAAAAAAAAATTGTATGTACTTTTCTCTGCATTTTCCCAAAACTCTTCTTTCTTTTATGTCAAGTCGTTGGTTTGTTTTCTATCTTGTTCCTTTTTGTAAACAAAAGCTGTAAGGGGCAAATAACACAAATAAAATGCCAAGAGCAAACAAGGATAACTTTTACAAAACTACATTCATGTATCACAGCTCAAATTAATATCAGAAGGTTACGAAAATGACAAAAATCGTGCTCCGTCAAATTAAATTCTAATTGAGCGGACGAAACCTGTCGCTTAACATTTTATATAAATCTGTCGGATGAGATTAACAAATAGATATCTTGTCAAAGTCTCACACATACAACAAGAAAAACACACCTGATCTTCGCCATTTATTCAATAATTAGTTTGCACCGAATTAGGAATTAGGTTGATTGCGGTGGTATCATCAGACATCAGACATCAGACCCTCGATCAACAGTCTGAAAATAACGATTTTCGTGATCCGTCGTGTTTATTTTTGGTTTCTGAAAGTGCCATATTGCCTTACCTGCCTGTTTGATCAAGCTGTTTGAGCGTGCCTGGAGGCCTAATCGAGCCGCAGACATCGACATATTTGCCCAACCGTCAACACAGGAGCCGTTAAATGTTGTCCCCCCCCCCCCCATAGATTGCCACCCAGTGTTCAACATGAGCGGGATAGGGAGTCGGCGAGTGCGTGGCCTCTGTTGTGCAGTGGTGAAGTGTGCAGTTTGGCAACGTTATACTGTGTCCATTTAAACCCATGTTAAAGGTCGAATGCGAAGTTGTTCACCGAACACATAATCTTTCGATCTTTTTCATGGGTCTCATTGGACGGATATTGCAACGTTGCCAAATTGCGCGCTTCGCTGCTGCTGTTGTGTCCGGTTGAGAGCGTTTTTTGATGCTGCCGATTTAAATTACTTTTACGAATACATTTTTGCACATCAGCTCTGTGAGTGTAGGAAGTCTTCATTTAGTTCCTAGTCACACGTCACTCAATGTATGGTTGTTAATGTTCAAAGATTTTGAACATGTAATGAAGAAGCAAAGAAAACAGAAAATGAAATGATGATGAAAGAGAAAACAATTGATAGCAAATTGAAACAATCACAATCCGTGCCCGTTAATAAAAATGCATGTTAACTTACACAAGTGAATGATAAAAGGGGGAAAAAAAGCTGAAAACCACACTTGTTATCAAGATTGTTCGTCTAAGAGAATGTCGTTCCGTAATTTAAATGACCGTTCATTCAATATGAAACCAAAGAGGTCGACACACGACAGTCACTAATCTATGCTCATCGAGTGGGTTTGCGCTAAGCGGTATTTCTTTCTTTCGGAAATACTTTTGTTTTGTTTTTTTGTTTCGTAACAGAACGAACGTGTGAAGAATACAGCTCTTTTTGACTTTTAAAATAACTAATAAATTCTATTTTATTTTTTTTTTTATTTTTTTTTTTTTTGAGATTGTGTGCGCAGTTTTACAAGATTATTATAAAATACTCTCATTTTCGTTCATTAATTAATAATAGTTATCCTGTCATTTTTTTTTTTTTTTTTTTCGTTTCAAAATGCCTGTGATAGATGTGATTAATAGATTGAAAACAGAAATTTTACCGAAAGCAGTCAGTGAAGGTAGGTTCGGGGCTGATAGAAAGTTTATGGACTTTAACGTAGATGAAAGTGGTTCACGTCCACAGGTCCACTTCCAGTCGGATGTTATTTATGGTGATGTTGTCATGACAACAAAAAACAGTGAGAAGTGTGTTCAAGGAGTTGCTATTAAAGTCCAGCCATTTAAAGCCAAAGCACCCGTGTCGTGGAACACCGATTCTCAGTTTTACAACGAATTTCTATTCTACGACGAAATCATTCCGTTCCTCGAAAAATATGACCGAACCAACATTATCGGCAAAAATTTTCCAAAATTTTTCTACGGCAAAGCGAGTAACGGAGCGTCACCCCAAGAAGACATTTTAATATTTGAAAATTTAAAAAAACTCGGTTTTAAAGAGACTTCTTCGAGATCTTTCATTAGCTACGATCATATTAAGTTAACTTTGCAAAGTATAGCAGAATTTCACTCGTTGTCTATCGTGAGTAAACATCACGACCCTGAATGTTTCCATAGATTAGTCTCAAAGTTAGTAGAAACTTTCTTGACGGATGATGTTCTGAAGACATTCGGACCCTTTCTCCGTGAAAATTGTAAAAGAGGAATTTTGCCTCTTCAAATTGAACCGGCCTATAAAGATTTTCTGAGTGGAATTTTGGCCGTCGTTGAAAGTATTGAATCGTCTATGAAAAATATCGTTGCCCCCATGGAACCTCTAGATGTCATTTGTCACGGAGATTTTTGTAGAAACAACATATTCTATCAATATGATACTAACGGGAAACCTATAGCTAACGCATTTTATGATTTAGCAATGACCCGTTACTCCTCACCTGTTATCGACCTTTCGTATTTCCTGTTCATGAATTGTTCACCCGAGGAGAGATCAAGAAATTGGAAAGACATTCTGGAAACTTACCACGCAGCATTATTGAAGTCTACCATGAATTTACATTTAGATGAAAAGGATTGTCCCACGTTCGAGGAAATTCGGGAAGATTTTCAGCGCAGGGGATTTTATGGTTACGCTCTCAGCAGTTATTTCCTACCACGGATGTTGGAGGATAAACAAGAGGACCCAAGTGTGCTGAGAAAACTCAGCCTGAAAGACCTAATTGAGCTTCGACTGAAAGCTGGCGGTGAAAAAGCAACTCACTGCGTGACTCAAACAGTCAAACAAATGATAGACGAACAGTTTGATTTTGAATACATAAGTTTATTGAATTTCAATTAAAATGGGAAATAAATGCAACTATCAATCTGCTATCATTTACTCTTTAAAGTTCAGTGTTATTTAACCCTTCTCTGCATGATTTTTTTTTTTTTTTCAATAAAATATTTTTTTTTTTTCAGTACAATTTTGATCCTTGAGACAGGGAAAAATAGTGAAAAAATTCTTTCCATTATATTTCAATGGTAAAGAGCCTGAATATTAATTGTTCCAAATATGGCCTTACCCGCATTTCGGTATCCATGCAACTGAAAATAAAGTTTTCAGGCTTAAAAAAAAATAAAGTCGTAAAAAATAAGTTAGTAAGTTTCAGTAGTTTTTTTTTTTTTTTTTTTTTTTTTTTTTTTTTTTTTTTTTTTTTTGTATATGGTACCCCTGCGTTACTCCCAAACATTACAATGAAAATCGGAAAATCTCTATCAGATTTTCAGTGAGCTATTTTCAACCACTCTGCACGTTCTCTATCCTGTGCTGCGCGCTCTAGGACAAAATCGACAATTCTTACTCGTTTAGTATCTGTTCCACATGTGACCCACCATGCAGCGGCAGTACAACCCAAGTCCCCTACTTTTAGATGAGGCTTCAAAGTAATTGTTCCAGATCTGGGCTCATCTGCAGTTAAGGGTTAAATAACCCTTCCAGTGGCGGCTCGTGCTACTTGGAAACAATGTCTTCACTCCATTTGATTGCATGTAAAACAATCGATTCGAAAGTGAAGCAGCGCTTCATCAGCAATCGATTGTTGGACATAGATTCAAATGGAGCGAATACATTGTTGCCAAGTAGCACGAGCCGCCACTTAACCCTTCAATTACCAGGTTCAGGTTGCATGATAAAAAAAAAAATGGAAGCTTTAACTCGCTATTTATGATAGTTATGGAGCTCACGCATATTGAGAATCGGGTTGGCGAGTTCGGACAAGTAGTGGTACCCGCTCCCGAAATGCATCAAAACGAATCGGTGAGTGGTTGTTCTGCAAAGAATTACGATTCGTTGCCAACCAACCGCTCACCACTTCACTTTAATGCACTTCGGGAGCAAGCGCGGCTAATTGTCGCTATCCGTCAACCCGATACTCAAAATGCGTGAGCTCTAGTTAAATGTTCGTACTCCGTTGCGTTCATTTTGACTAACTCGATAATTGAAGGCGCTAGTATGTGAGAAAGTGAGATACGAAAACGAATGACTCGCGCGTGGTATTGAAAGGGTTGAAAACCTGTGAACTCTCTGAAAGTCTTATTTCTCCCAAGGTTATAGATTAAAGAAGTATGATCATCTGACATAGCGCCACAAATTCAGTGGCGCGCAGTTCAAAATCACTGCAGGCAAGATGGCCGACAAAAGCAGAAAACGTATACTCTTTGCAGGAAACATTGGGTTGTTTTCTGCTTTCCTGCATCAGAGGGTAGCCAGAGATAAATAGAGACCGTGCACTCCCTATTCTTCCCGTGGTTGCGCGCGGTGTCCACTTTTCGTGAACCACGATTGTCGGGACTCATCGGCCTCAACGATTAACATTCGCCTCATGTTGGATGGTGAGCTCAACAAAAGGCTGTGATTGGTCCGCGGTACCGGAAACGGAAACAGGTTTTGCTTGGCGAATGCAAACCACGTGCTCATCACAATAGGCGAATGTTGGCTGTTGTTTCGATGAGTTCTGACCAAAACTGAGCCAGAAAAGTGGACACCAGTCGCAAGCTTTGTGCTGGGTCTCTATTTGTCTCTGAGGGCAGCCCGATGTTTTCCGCAAAGAGTATACGTTTTCTGCTTTTGTCGGCCATCTTGCATGCAGTGATTTTGAACTGCGCGCCACTGAATTTGTGGCGCCAAGTCAAATGAGCAATACCTCTTTAATCTACCTATAACCTTGTATTTTTTCATTGTAATACATGGGTTTACTGCATTAACTATGTATTTCATCTTTCAGTCTGGTCGTTTTACTTTAAACTGAATTAATAGGGTAAACACACAAAAGGCGTTTTAAGGAAAGCCTGAGATGGCGATTGAAATGGAGAATCAACCCTGCATGCCAACTAAAGCAGTTTTATCTACCCTATCTTATCCGATCTTCGACAGTCAAAATGCGATGTATTTATTTGCGGTTGGGACAAATCGAGAGATCAAATAGTGAAACGACGATTTTCGAAACAAAATTGGCAACTTTTTTACGACGGAACTTCTTTATTTAGGTCAACTCTTTCCTCGAGGACCTCGCAGGGAACACGGATTTGTTCAAGCTCTTCTGCTTAATTATATTATGAGTGATGAGACGGAGACAAGTGTGCAGCTTATTGTAGACAATTTTGCTTCCCTAGAATATTCTGCTTTCACACACACACACACACACACACACACACACACACACACACACACACACACACACACACACTCTCTCCCTCTCTCTCTATCTCCCTCTATCTCCCTCTATCTCTCTCTCTCCTCTCTCTCTCTCTCTCTCTCTCTCTCTCTCTCTCTCTTCTCTCTCTCTCTCTCCTCTCTCTCTTCTCTCTTCTTCTCTCTCTCTCTCTCTCTCTCTCTCTCTCTCTCTCTCTCTCTCTCTCTCTCTCTCTCTCTCTCTCTCTCTCTCTCTCTCTCTCTCTCTCTCTCTCTCTCTCTCTCTCTCTCTCTCTCTCTCTCTCTCTCTCTCTCTCTTCTCTCTCTCTCTCTCTCTCTCTCTCTCTCTCTCTCTCTCTCTTCTCTCTCTTTCGCTCTCTATCTCTCTCTCTCTCTCTCTCTCTCTCTCTCTCTCTCTCTCTCTCTCTCTCTCTCTCTCTCTCTGTCTCTCGCTTTGCTCATTTAAACGCGTATGTTAGACAAAGGAAGCTTAAGGGTAAGCATATCTCTCTCTCTATCTCTTTCTCTCTCTCTCTCTCTCTATCTCTTTCTCTCTCTCTCTCTCTCTCTCTTTCTCACTCTCTCTCTCTTTCTCACGCGCACACATACACACACATTCACACTATTAGTGAGAATATATGAAATTTTTCATTTTATATCACTTTTTCACATTATCTCTTTTTCCTACAAATGACATTTAAAGGTAGTTCAGCTAGGCCTTTAAATGATCAAAGGTTTTTGGAGTGTGGACTGGGTCACTCGGAAAAGCAAAGAGTGATCCCGCGGAAAAGTTTCTTTCGAGTGCGGGTAGACTAACAAGCTTTAGCTTATACTTGTTACGCAGAGGGGTCAAATAATGCATAAGGATAAGGTTCTACTCATAGGTTGATTACCGTATCAAAGTTAACTGTTTATCCATCACTTGTATTAACTTTAGAATTTTAAAGTTAAATCAGAGAACACCGATATCTATGTCTTATGATACTTTTAGCGTGCCAATTATACGGTAATCCATTCGCAGAAAGGTCTAATGTGATTTACTAATTTTTATTTTATTTTTTATTTTTTAGCAAAAAGGCAATTCACGAAGACATTTTAGCAAAAAAGCAATTATTGGAGAAAAAAACAAGAATTACGAAAGCACTGCAAAAAATTGGTTGTTCCTCATTCATTCCAGCCGAATTTATGTTGAATTAATAAATAATTTAATAATAAATAAACTAATAAATTAATTAATTTATATTATACTGATACTTCAATATTTGAACGTGTATCGGTGTATAGAACAGTATTTATTGGACCTGAATTTTCAATCCATGACCGTTCAGTTCTTTAAGGTCAAATTGATCAGTTGAAGTTAAGGTCCGATTAATATTGTACTACTGTGTCAACTAATATGAGAAAATAATAAAATAGGATCAAAGCTAAAACAATTAAATTATAATAAAATAACCGTGGGACATTTCGGTTATTTACCTGGTTTGTTTTCGTGTTTTTGTCTCTGCTTGGTTGTGTGCTTGCCGAACTTTTTCGTTCAGTGGATGAGGAAAAGTGCCGTTTGAGCCTCGAAACGTCCCACGGATATTTTATTTTAATTTGATTGTTTTAGCTTTGATCCTATTTTATTATTTTCTCATACTGTTGAATTTTCGGGCTAATGGAGCTGTTGCAAACTTTTGCTACGGGCTTATTAATAGTTATGACAATTGGGTACTACCCTGTAAAAATAACGATTAGCGCACTAAAAAATCACGAAATCCACTCCTAAACTCACAAAATGCTTTAAACGCGAGACCGTAATGCTGGCCGAGGCCGCGGTTTTCTTATGGCAATTGTATGCATCTTCTTCTTCTTGTGTGGTGTTGCGAGAACAACTCGTGTAGATGGCGCTGATAGAAGATAGGGAACCCCAATGAAAACCGCGGCCCCGGCCGCCATTACGCTCTCGCATTTTAAAGGCATTTTGTGAGTTTAGGAGTGGATTTTGTGATTTTTTAGTGCGCTAATCGTTATTTTTACAGGGTTTTACCCCATTATCATCTACTAATAAGCCTGTAGCAAAAGTTTGCAACAGCTCCATTGTGTAATTCTGTTGTATCAACTAATTATCCTGTGATTTTTAGTGTAAAAAAAGAAGAAAAAAAGAATGCAAGGTGCAGAATCAGTAAGATGCTGGAGGAGCCACTTTAGAGGCACAAACATACACTTTAGAATTGCAGGAAATAGGTTATCATTTCAGGAATTATACGTTGTATTTGACTTAATTGGACATTTTTACAAAGGCTTTTCACAAACGCGTCGTACGACATTCAAGAATAAAATATTGCATGCTCGTTTCACTTCGTTACATTATTGCAGTTGGTTTTTAAGCGTGCCAGTTTACTAGGTGAACTCATTATAGTACATATGACTAAAAGAAAACTGAAATTACAAAAAAAATTAACTGTTTAGAGAATATATCAAGTTTGTGTTAAAGTTATCAAAAAAACAAAACCAAAAAACAAAAACAAAATTGAGAAAAGAAATAATTAATTTATACTCTCGTTTTGTAACGTTTGCAAAAAGAACTCTTTCAGGTAAGCATATTAATACACACCAATTACCATAAAGGAGGTCCTCAGTTTCAGATTAGAAAATGACAATTTTTTATTTGCTTGCTGCGGCCACGGCCATACGTCCTTTGAAGGAGAATAATCCTGTCGCCGTAATGACCATTTTCTGAGACGGCTCCTAAAAATCGTTGCAATCTTTTTTTGTCGGTAGGTGGCTTCATGTTCGATATTGCTTTAACACGATCTTTGTCCGGTTGTATTCGGACTAAAAAACTATTCCGGCTGAAAAAATTTCTCCCATGTAGTCGATTTGATTACTGCTGAAAACACAGTTATCGACGTTAAATTTTATATTTAATTCTTGGGCCCTTTTTAGGACTGCTTGAAGGCGTTGATTGTGAATTTCTTCATTTTCTGCATGAATTAAGAGATCATCTAGGTATATTTTGACACCCGGCAGATCACCAAAACTTTGTACCATAATAGAGTGAAAAAGTTCAGGAGCAGCCTGTTGAGGCGTCTCTATTTCCCCTAAATCAGGCGTCCGTGTGAAAAACGGGATGGGCATGAAATCTTAATGAGTAATCTGTCAATTTACTTTTTATTGTTTTTTAATTAAACATCCTAGCCGTAGCTGGCTTCCACTGTTTTCGTGGGACGGAAGAAAAAAGTCCAAGCCGAAGCTGGCTTCCACTGATGTGGGATGGGATTGATGGGAATTAATCCGACTTGCGGCTTCAGGACTTGCCTGGACGATGGACCCGCAGACGCGGCTTTCAGCAATATACCTGCTGAGTGTGAATTTGTACTTTACCTTTTAGTTTGTCGTTTGAAGGTGACCTTGACAACGCAACAGCAATAAAATAATAAGTGAGAAGTTACAGGTTTGGGAGGTCGTGTAATTCAAATCATAACGCATCTTCCAAACTCAAAACGTTCTGGGGTCCGCAACTTAAAGGTTCTTCAAATAACTAAACTGAATGTTTCATAAATCAACTGAACAGTCTTTGTGTAAATAATAACACAACTTAAAAGATCTCTTAAAAAGCATAACTCAAAAGAAAACGACTAAATAATAACAAAACAAGGGTCCGTAGATTGTTTATGCCATCTATCGGCGAAGCTCGCAATCTCGCGACTTGCGGAGCTTGCACGACGCGGGCGACGCGACGGACGCGGAAGTTGAGTTGAGCCGCGCGCGCGCTCACAGCCTTAATACCAAAAGGAAATCTTAGAAATTTGAAACGTCCAAAAGGGGTTTGAAAAGTGAGAAGCTTAGTACATTCTTCTTTTAGTGGAATCATCCAAAAATCAGAGTTAGCATCTAGGGTTGACAACCCATTGTTGTTCATTGTTGTTCATTGTTGTTCACAACATTTTGCGGTGGAGGTTTCCCAAAGATGACTAATTTGAACTGGAACAAAAAACCATGTGGGTCTATTCTCAGGTGATAAGACAAGTTGATATGTTTTTCAAATATTCGAATTCTGGCGTAAAATACAGATAACCCGACTTTTGAAGATTCTGGATTCACCTCTCCTATTATTAAAGCATTTAATCATTAAATCATTAAATTTTTTGGATGTTTTTCCGCAAATGTAGCACCTTAAAGTGTTAGTATTTTGCGCTGCAGTGGTACATACTTTGCCTTCAACCATTGTAGGCATTAAATGATGTTTGATATGAGACTCCATTTTTTCCGACAAATGCACTACAGGAAGTTCTATTTGTTAAGATTTTAGGTTTTATTTAATTCTCCTAGATCCCCCCCCCATGAAATTCACTCAACGTAATTAAAGTTGACTTACTTCAGAGTGGCAGCAAGAAGCTAACAAGGGGAGGTCGCCGACTTGTCACCCTCGATTTTGTTCAAATTTCGCAGAGAGGTAGTTCATATGAAACTATTAGACCCGTGTTTCAGCGTTTCTTCCAATGGGCCCTTTAAAGCCCCAAAATTTAAAGTTGAAAATTCGACTTTTTGAGCCGATTTTCGTCTCTTTGCCGATTCTCGCGCTTAAGTGCGGTTCTTTCCGCCCGGTACCAAACGGAGCGGGCGTAGCTTACTGGCTACGTGCTCGCCCTTCACCCGGAGAACCCAGGTTCGATTCCGGCCGCAGCTTACTATTTTTTGCACTGTTCTTCTTCCCCATTTCACGGAGCAAAGTAATTGCGCAAGATACTTTCCATCTTTAAGGTATTTTTCTGGTGGTGCTAGATTTTAAAGATGAGACAGAGCTACACTGTCAGTAACCGGCCATTCACGTCGTTACCACGTGTGCCGCGAATTTAACGGTAGTTTTTGATTTTTTGTTTTATGAAAACTAATGCGAGCACACAGTTCAGTTCGTTTTTAGAATATTATAAGCCACACGATGTTACGGGCGCTTTTTTTTGTGCGAAAATATTCTACGCAATTAAAAGATTCTGATCGGTCAGAAACCAAATTTTTTGGACACTCCGCGCGAAAGTTTGTCCTGAATGTTGTCCCTTTTGTGAAATGTCCGAACTTTTCTGACCGATCAGAATCTTTTGATTGCGTAGAATATTTTCGCACAAAAAAAAAGCGCCCGTAACATCTTGTGGCTTATAATATTCTAAAAACGAACTGAACTGTGTGCTCGCATTAGTTTTCATAAAACAAAAAATCAAAAACTACCGTTAAATTCGCGGCACACGTGGTAACGACGTGAATGGCCGGTTACTGACAGTGTAGCTCTGTCTCATCTTTAAAATCTAGCACCACCAGAAAAATACCTTAAAGATGGAAAGTATCTTGCGCAATTACTTTGCTCCGTGAAATGGGGAAGAAGAACAGTGCAAAAAATAGTAAGCTGCGGCCGGAATCGAACCTGGGTTCTCCGGGTGAAGGGCGAGCACGTAGCCAGTAAGCTACGCCCGCTCCGTTTAGTACCGGGCGGAAAGAACCGCACTTAAGCGCGAGAATCGGCAAAGAGACGAAAATCGGCTCAAAAAGTCGAATTTTCAACTTTAAATTTTGGGGCTTTAAAGGGCCCATTGGAAGAAACGCTGAAACACGGGTCTAATAGTTTCATATGAACTACCTCTCTGCGAAATTTGAACAAAATCGAGGGTGACAAGTCGGCGACCTCCCCTTGTAAGTTGCGCTGACTACTTTCCTCCAGTTGGTGTCAGTAGCGAGGCGTGAAATTTGACAACGATATACTTTCTCCATTTAAACTCGCTGAAAGAATCGAACGCTTCGGTCATAGGCGATGACCAGATGTTTCGACCTTTCTAATGTATTTAAAGGGGAAAAAAGAAATGTTGCCAAATTGCACACCTCGCCTTTGGTTGGTATATTGGTTTTCGAGAGCCGGGATAAAGAGAGCAAGTAACCTCCGTGAATTTCCTTCAAGACATTCGAAAACAGGCTAACAATTTTCTCATCATCTTGAAGATCTTCAAAAAGATGATGGAATTCACCGAGTGTATCTCAATTTAAACAAATGTTGTGAACCCAAAACCGTTTAGGACGATGCTGCCCAGTGGCGTCGCGTGCCAGCTGGCAACAATGCAACTGCTCCATTTAAACTCATTTAATATATCGAATTTTCCTTGAGCACTGTGCACCCCCTGAATTCGATATTTTACATGAGTTTAAATGGATAGAATACATTGCTGCCAAATTGCACGCGACGCCACTGATGCTGCCTCCGATTAAACTCCTCCGAGCGCCAACGTGACGAGAAGTAGTCTTCCTATCTGTGGCGGCTCGTGATATTTGGCAACCATGCAAGTTTTGTATTTAAACGTAGGTAAAATAATCGATTCTTGCGGAGGCTGACAGCCTCCGGGAGAATCGATTGTTTTACATTGGTTAAATAGGAGGAGGACACGGTTGCCAAATTTCACGAGCCGCCACTGCTTCCTATGAATAACTTTTCATTGTTACTGACTTTTAAAATAGAAAAAGTAGATGTACTTAACGTAAAATAATTTTCGAAGAAAGTCCTCCGAATTTCTTCATCTTGTCCAGTTTTGAAGGACGCCACGCATACAGCCGTTTGTATTGATGTGACAAGCAATCAATTGAAATCCTACTACCTAATTAAAATGATTATTTGAAAGTAGCATTCAGTTTTATTCATAGAGAGGAAGTTGGATTAGAACTAGAACTTCATTTAACCTACCATCCGAATATTTCCTAATAGGAGTTTTGGTGAATCTTCGTCTTGGACGCAATAGAAAAGATGGGTACCATCCCAATGACTTTGGTACAATTTCATGGAGCTGAAGATCGGCAAGAGATCATTATACACTGATCTTGGCATCACAATGTCCAATTTTCGGTTTAACCCTGCATCTCTGAGCGTTTGGCTGTTCAAGAAATACACTCGCAATTCACCGATCAAACGTGAAGTTTAGGAGGAATGTGGCCCACACTCCCCTAAATAGGTTTGAATTTGAATTTTCGGTTTAGTAGCCCTCATCCTGATTAAAGCGTAGTTCTTCACACGCGGGAGTAACAATATTAATGAGATAATTGTTGTTGTTTTTGTTATTATTGTTGGTTGCTGACCAAAGATTATATCAATAATAATACTCAAATTAGCCTCTAATATTAGTAGTCTTTGACCCCTTTACAAAACAGTCCTCAGCCTCAGAGGAGAAGTGTATGGAGTATGGTGCATATTATTATTATATCAGCATATTTACTGTCATACTTGACATTTCTTGACAGTAATACTGCGATTTGTTAATCGGAGAATCATTTCTCTAGTGTAATTGAGAAAATTTCACAAATTTCACAAATATCAAAAATTTCACAACCCTGTGAAATTTCCGTTAAAATTTCATTTCCAATATTTGAAGCTCGCATCTCTGAGTGTGGGCAACGTATTGATACAAGTTATTTCTTTGATTTTACCGTTAAAACTGCGTCGGCGGCTCGGCCGGTCGCTGTTTTTGTTCGGTTAGCGGCCATCCAGTGACGCCCAGTCCGCTTAAGTCGGTGCCGGAAGCTCTCTGTGAGTTTCCACCTTAAAAGTAACCTTTATTTTAAAAGGACTTTTTCTTAATTCTCTCACATTTTCTCGTTTGCAATTCCATTTTCATCGATACTCCAAGTTTCCGTAGAAAATCCATTCAAGGTTTTAAACACCAGCTCTCTCACACGTTTACAGCACGCATCGGACGTTCAACGGAAAAACTTAAATCTCGCAGCTTTTAAAACGATCGGATCAAGCTAAACTGGTGGATCCAAGAAATTTTCCTTCTACCTCTTTTCCCATAAGAACGCATGTGTTAGAAAATGATTGCAGAGGGGGTGAAAATCACTTGACTGCCCGCGCTCTGTCCTTCTCTAGCACACGCGTTCTAATGGGGAAATAGAGAGAGAAGGATAAACTCCTGGATCCGCCAGTGATTAAGCCAAAAAAACACAATGAGACCTGCGCAACTTAATTCGAGGAACATTTTCCGGGCGGAGAGAGGGAAATCCGACGAAAAACACTAACAGCCTTTTCACTAAGAGCAAACGCTCGGAAGAAAGAGAGAATGATAGATAAAAAAAAAAAAAAAAAAAAAAAAAAAAAAAAAAAAAAAAAAAAGACAATCAAAAATAAGGAAAGGAAGAGGAGATACAGTTTATGACCGTGAATGGTAGAAAAAGTTTAACCGAAGGCTTTCTTTGTTCGAGAGGAGGGATAGAAAAAAAGGGGCAGGGAATCTGATGACCCTGAAAATTATCCTCAGAGTGAAAACGGTGTCGGCACGGCGCGGCGAAGGAACGCATTATTTTTAAACGTTCCGCTCGTGTTCACCAAAGCCGAAAATGGCCGAAAATGGCCGAAACGAAGAGCGGAGGAGTCTCAGAAACTTCAGGATAATTCAATTACCCTTCTCAATCTTTACGGCCATCTTCATTTCTTCTTCTTTCCTCGAGGTGACTTTTATACGAGCATCGGAAAGAGCAGTGGCGTAGCGTGCGATTTGGCAACGTTGCAGTTCCTCCATTTAAACTCACGAAAAAGATCGAACTATTGGGTGTTCGGTGAACACCTTCGCATTCGACTATTTTACACGTATTCAAATGGACACAATACAACGTTGCCACATTACACGCTACGCCACTGGCAAAAGAGTCTCTAACCTCGGCAATTCATGTCCCCAGATATGAAGCAAGATTTTAGCAAGATTTTAAAAATCTTTGTGTTCTTGCCAAAATCTTTCCATTCTTGCTAAAATCTTTCTAAAATCTTTCTTACCCTCTTTTCCTTCTTTTAAGTATAAATCTTCTTCTTCTTCTTAAATAAATCCTTTCTCCTTTTCATATTAATTAATCATTTATTTTGATTGACTTTGACAATGATTCTAAAAACCTTTTTGAATGATTTTTTTATTACAATTTTTAAAAGATTTTACAGCAAGATTTTGAAAATGTTATCAGAAACATTTTCAAAATATTTTAAGATTTTAGGAAGAATTTAAAAATCTTTTTAAAATTTTATCAATAATATTTTAAAAAGATTTTTGCGGCAAACAAATGAATGGAACATAGCAATATTTTTGAAAGATTTTTGAAAGATTATCTGCAAGAACTTGGCAAGATTTTAAAAATATTTTTAAAATCTTTCTTTCATATCTGGGGTCAGTCCTTGCGCAAGTTCTTACGACAGTCTTGCATTGTGCGACGTCTCCTCCGCAACACACTCGGGTGGTATCGTGGTCAAAGCCGTAGCCAGGATATTGTCTGTCTCTCTCTTAGCCCATTTGAACGCATGTGTTAGAAAAGGATGGATATAGGAGCTGTCACGTGACTTCAGCCCCTCTTTCTGTCCTTTTCTAACACATGCGTTTAAATGGGCTTAGAGAGAGAAAGACAATATCCTAGCTACGGCTATGATCGTGGTGGTGGGGGCAATTATGTATGCCTGCACATCAATAAATTTTGTCTTAAGGGGATAAGGTAGTGCCTATGCTGCACATGTAAAACATGGGTATCTGTAGGTACACATTTTCATGGAGTTTTTAGCTCACCTACCTCGAATTTTTCATGTGGCTTTGTTGACTCTTAAACTGGAACGTGAACCTGGCTTTGCATTTTTGAAAGAGAAATCATGGCTTTTACAATTAAATGTTTAAATTTTTTGAAAAATATCGTCAAATAGTCGCTTTTTTTGACTTTTTGACTTGATTTTTTGTTTCTTAGTTCTTTTTTTAAAGAGTCGCCTTCGTTATGTTCTAAAAACTTGCATTTCATGGGGAAAAAAATGAGCCTTCCAGGACCAAAAGTTCTTGAGAAAAATGTACCTGAGTAAGTGCGGAAAAATATAATTTTTCAAGAAAAGCACACAAAAATCATGCATTTTAATTTTGGTAAGATTCCTATACATCTACGGTTGTTATAGAGTTCCTCTATATGCATTCTAACTGGCTTAAACTGTTAAAAAACCTCATGTTTTACGTATGAAGATGATCCGAGGACATGCAGGATTTAAAAAATTATATAAAATGAAAAAAGTCAAAATTTCATATTTTCTCACTTTACTCTCTCCCCAGACTCATGGGTGGAAACCACGTTCCAAAAATCCCCTGTATAGGTATAACTCGTTTGAATGGAATAATGAACCAAAAATTACTGACAGATACATACGGATATGGCACAATAAGCTATCTCGCCCATGTTACGTGAAAAATGGATAAAACGCCGGCCATGATACAACCGGGCATACAGAGGGATCATGAAGATTACAGAATTTTAGTTCGAAAAGATTACTTTCCCCACTTTTTCTGTGTTTGTTTACGGAACTAAAACAAACGTGGAACAGTTTTGTAACAGACAAACATGGAAAATATAAACTTTTCTCTATAATCATCATTATCCTCTCCGTATGCCCGATTGTTAACTTAAACAAAATTAGGGCTTATGCCATATCTGCTTTTATAAATAATCTTTGCAATGAACCCCCGCATAGATTCTTCGATTCATCGACTCGTCGATTTGTTGAAGGATGATCGATGATTGCGCTTGATTCCGAACAAAACAGTTAATCGTGTTCAATATTTTCATGATTCTCGATATGAATAGCGCAGTCAATGTATTCGAATTAAAGCTGAAAGTTTGGTCCTATAATGCATCGCGTCATGTCGTGACTTGTGTCGCTTAGAGCGGGCGGTTGCGGTTGGACCATGAAAGTAATGTTTTCATTATTGCCACCCCGCAGAAACATCTGTTCGTGACTGTGAGAAAAACGTGCAGTTGACTCGGACGCGTTGCCAGCCGTTGGCTTCAAAAGCACACAGACTCTGTCAGCGAGTAAGGGTGCATACTGTACAGGGTGTCTATAAAGCAACTTGCATTAATCTATAACTTTTTATTACTTCTGCGTTTGCACGAGTTTGTCGAAGCTCATCGTAGCTTTGATCCACTGTAATGGTTTTACGAATTAAATTGATTTATCACCTGTCTGAAGTAAATTTTTGGATCAATAGATAGTGCCATCAGTAATGCATTGAGAAAACTCTAAAGGCTATTACTTTGTTTTTTGTTTTTTGTTTTTTTCTGCAAGCATTAATAAAAAAAAGGCGTCCTTATGGCGAGCGTAATTTTTTACTCAATTTTTCTAGCCAAATTTCAACAATATCGGTCCTAAATTGACGGGGAAATCAAACACCGGAAAGTCGAAAAAATACTATACGCTCTGTAAGGGGGTTATAATGCTGAATAACACGTCACTGCAATCTACGTAGCCTAAATATGTTGCCAAAATTTCGTTGCTTAATTTCCTCGTCAGCCTAGGACCAAGTTTGTTGAAATTTTGCTTAAAAGGGTTCTTGCAGACTTTTGCAATACGCAAATAAATATTCCAATCTAACGTTACGACCAGCAAAAAACACGAATTTCACACTAAAAAAATCTAAAATTCAATAATAAATTCACAAACCTGCTATAACGGTAAGATCGTAATGGCGGTTCACCGCAGGTACCTGTCTAATCTGTCACTTTCTCTATGGAAACACAGATATATGTCTCAGTTTAGATAGGAATATCCTGTGATACCTGCGTATCTCTGCCATGAAGCCCGATTCTGAGAGTGAATTTGGTGATTTTTTAGTGTACTCATCGTCATTTTTACAGGTTTTCAAACAAGAATCAACTCTTCAATCCCATGTAGCAAAAGTTTGCAAAAGCCCCATTTGCGAGGATTTTGGTCGCGACAACCCAAGTCTTCCCACGCATGTAATAACCTCTAGCTGTCATCAAAGAAGCGTCTATAGCGAATAATCCGTCTTATTTTTATTCCGTTTGAATAGATTTTATATGCTTCATTCGTCCTCTTATTTCTGCATGTCCTCAATAATAATTCAAATTCCGAAGCGTCATTGTGTGTGTTCCAGATGAGTCCAAAGGATCGTTCTTCTGAACTGACAAGTGCACAAATAAGTTCCAATTGTCAATTAAAAAATAACAACCCGTTCAACACATCAGAAACACACACAATAACGCTTTGAAAAATAAGTTCGTAAAGAACCAGCAGACTCCACTTTTTATACGTGGTTATCCCAAAGAACTCTTCAATTTCAACGTGTCTGCAAAAAATCACTGAAGTACATTGATGCGAGTTTTTTTAGTCAAAGTTTTAAAATAATTGACTATATGATGTCAGGTGCTTGTCGCGGCTGTTTATGTTAAAGCGGAGATGGAGCTGCCGTTTTTCGTATAATTAATAGAAGTTTTTTAATCCACCGATGATTCCACCGGCTGAGCAAAGATTACGCGGTTCTATTGCAGTGTCTGACTGCAATGCACGAAAATACTCACATCTATAATCTTTCCTCAACCGGTGGAGTCGTCGATAACTTTAAAAAAAACTTGCGGATATTTTAATAACGAAACACTGATTGCACCGATTGAGAAAAAATATCACAGATCAGAGTTGTTTCGTTGCAGTACAGTCATACACTGAACTGATAAGTGATGATGTGTAATCTTGTCTCAACCGGTGGAATCATCGGTGAATTGAAAAATGCGATTGGTTATTCGCAAAACGACAGCTTTGAGCGGAGGGCTTACTTGTCTGCGAGTGAGTTCATCTGATGAGGAGAACCGTGGGTGGGCTCGGGGGGGGGGGGGGCACGGTGAGCAACTTTTTACGAGAAATAAACCTGGTGGACAGTGTCAGTGAAAAATATAGGTTAACATGTCAGTAGTCAGCTCGCTCGTATAGCCTCTTCCTATCTCTCTCCCCCCTTTCTCTCTATCCCTCTCTCTCTCTCTCTCCCTCTCTCGCGAGCTGTCCATGCCCCCACGAGCTCTTCCCACCCATCTCCTACCCCCTCTCTGCCCGTCACGAGAGTCCCCGCATTCGCATTTGGAAAAAGTGAAAAGAAGTGTTGGTGGGGGGGAGGGGGGATAGGGAGGGAATAGTGAATTGGGGAGGGGGAAGGGATTCAGGAGCTCATAAGCTGCTGCCTGTCCGGACGGATGGGACGGGACGCGAGGCAACGCCAACCGGCTGTCACATCTCACGATAACTTGTTGAATGCCGACTTGGTTTTTATCGATCACACAGCACAGCACAGCACCCGCACACACGAATGGCCACGGCGCTGCACGCCCACAAATACTTTACTCCAGAACTGACCCCTTACCCCTCTTCTTCGGCCCCTCCCCCTCCCCCCCCACACCAACAAGCCGAGTTTCGCTCGGCAGTCGTCCGTTCGCTGGTTTATGAGTAAACGTTTAAACGAGTCTTTTCAGAGGGACAACCCTTTTCGAATCCTCGATTCAATGCACTTCATACATGGAAACCATCAAAGAAATATAGAATGGCCTTGGAAATACCGCGGTACAGGAAGTACCACATGTCCTCTCACGTTCATAGGCAAGCACTAGACCTTTGAATTTTTAAAAAGTTCATACTTCCACGATCGAAGCTGCCTTATACCCTGATGGGTCTAACAACAAGGTCATAACTTCAAGAGGTATATGGGAATACACTCGAGGTAAATATCCACTTCAACAATGGCGGATACATTTTGGGGGGGGGGGGGGGGGTTGTTTGGGGACGACAGTACACGTGTCCTTGACCTGGTCCTGGAATCCTGGAATTTCGCAATTTTTCAATTGAAAATCGCCCAAAATAACTGGGAGACTGTCATCATTAAGTCATTTGTACTGGGGAAATATATCTTACCTAAGAGCGTTTGAACCATGTACAGCGAAACATTTTTTTTTTTCTCTCTTCTATTGTTAGAGCCAAATCCAAGTTGGACTTGGACAACAGATACTCCTGAAAAGCCCGCGATGCTTAAAAATTTAAGTTTCACAGTCGTGCTCTGGAGATTCTTTTTGTATGGATCAATCGAGATTAAATGAAAATGATGCCATTCATGGCAAATAATGAGAAAACCTACAAAGAACAGATGAAGGATATATTTAGATCATCAAAGATAAATAGGCATAATTCCGTTTGAAACAACGAGAATATAACATAAATAACAGGAATAACAGGAGGGAAAAGCAGGAGAGGACAATGGGGCCTCCGCAAACTTTTGCTGTGAGCGAATAAATAATCCAGTCTGATGTAAAACCTAGCGAAAATCACAAAAATCACTCTAAGAAAGACTAAAATTCAGTAATAAACTCACACAACTGCTTTAATAACAAGTTCGTAATGTGCGATTCAACGCAGGTATATCAGAAGAGACTCCTGTCTATTATGTCACTTTCTGAACGGAAACAAAGAGATATGTCTCAATTTAGATGGGAATCTCCCATCATACCTGTGTCTATCCACCATTAAGCCCGATTCTGAGAGTGAATTTCGTGATTTTTTAGTGTAGGTACTCATCGTCATTTTTACATGTTTTTATGCAAAAATCAACGCTTCAATGGGTCTGTTGCATACTTTTGCTACAACAATATACAGGGTGTGAGGAAAGTCTCCCCCCCCCTATCTAACTTTTGAACGGTTGAAGATAAAAAAACGAAACTTGGGGAATGTTTCTAACTTAATGGGAACTACTTTTTGGCGTATCCAAAATTTCCGGGGGGCGCCCCTAAGGGGGGGTTTCGCCCCCTAACTCAAAATTTTCAAATGGCAACCCCTATCTTGTGATACATCGTTCGAAAGGGCATAAAATTCTAAGACTTTTAGCGCAAACCGGAGGTCGATATCGTTTTTCGTTTTCGATATATCGAAGGTCAAAATTCGATTTCGACCCATGTTCAAAAAATCAGAACTCCCATTTGAAAAGTCGGAATTTAAAAAATTAGGAGTCAAAAATACTCTAAAAAGCAAGTACTTTTCAGAAAAAAATACGGTTTTGATATTAATCTAGTCTTAGAGCCCCCCAAAATTATTTAAAAAAATGACCCCCAAGGGGGGCTATCGCAAAAATTCCGAGCCACGACCCCTATCGAGTGATATATCGCCCGAAAGGGCACACAAAACTGAGCATTTTGGCGCAAACCGCAGGTCGATATCGTTTTTGGTTTTCGATATATCGAAATTTTAAAACGGGTAAAAATCCGCAACTTTGCCATTTCCCCGCTTTTACAATGTGTGATAATTTTATTGGCGTAGCGAAACGACTGGAGGGAGGGGGAGGAAGCCGGGGGGGGGTGGACCTACTTATTTCAAGTAGCAACACCCCCCCCCCCCCCCCCCCCCCTGTCATACATCGTTGGAAAGAACATAAAGAAGAACATTTTTGACGCAAACCGGAAGTCATGTTTTTCTTTTTGTTGATTTATTTTATCTGAGCAGTGGCGTAGCGTGTAATTTGGCAACGTTGTTTTGTATCCATATAAACCATTGTAAAAGGTCGAATGCAAAGGTGTTTACCGAACACCTAAAAGTTCGATATTTTTCATGTGTTTAAATGAAGGAACTGCAACGTTGCCAAATTGCACGCTACGCCACTACCTCTGAGTTGAAAAAAGACAAAAATAGAGATATGAGAAAACTCACACAAAGACAGAACAAGAACGAATGCAAAAACGGATTGCTTATCGGAATAAATGTTAAAACTGATGGCCCATCGCAGCTTGGCAATGGTTTGATGCGCGTTATCTTCTGGATTCGGAGGATTTGGGTACACGGTACAGTGTACACCTTATCCATGTTTCGGTGGCTTGTCCCTTATCAGATTGCACTGAAGTTGACAAGGCATCAGAAAGGTAAGTTTGTATCAGATGCACTGATTTTCTAATTCTTATGTTAGTGAAACTCAGATAGCTTTCGAGTCACCTGCGAAAATTTAACGTTTTCTGATCATTAGTTTCGTTTTGTTTTGGTTCGTTTTTATTTTAAGCAAAACTAACTTTGCATTTATTTTTGTTTTTTCGGGGTTTTTACGGTTTCTTGCAACGGTAAAGTTCTCTCTTAAGTTTTGTGCTTTCAAGAAGTGTGTGCGACTGTAAAGTTTTCACTCAAGTTTCGTGCTTTCGAGTAGTGTTTGTTTGGTTTCATTGGCGTAGCGTGCAATTTGGCAACGTTTTAACGTGTCTATTTAAACTCACGTAAAAGATCGATTTTGAAGGTGTTCACCGAACACCTAATAGTCCGATATTTTTCATGGGTTTAAATGAACGCATTACATTGTTGCCTAATTGCACGCTTCGCCACTGTTTGGTTTTTTCATTTTAAATGCCATCAGTTTGAGATTCGTTCTTGTGTTTAAGTTTAACATGGCTCCTCGGCCGAATGAACAAAAGGTGGAAATGATTTACTGTTATGGTCAAGCCAGTAAAAACTTATATCAAGCCGTTGTTTTGTTTAATAACTTACACCCTGAACGTCCTGTGGATAGGAAATACTTACGGGATCTAGTCCACAAGTTCGAAGCAACATTTTCGGTAAAAGACGCCCCAAGGTCCGGAAGGCCGGCAGCCCTGAGTCATGATCAACAATTAGATATTTTAACGGACTACATTGAAAATCCTCGGCAGTCCATTCGCGAAGGTGCCGAAAAACATGAAAGTTCGACCTTTGTTCTTCATAAAGTTTTAAAAACTAATAAGTTCCATCCTTACAAAACATGTCTTGTACAGGAATTAAATGAAGATGATTTTGATCGCAGGATGCAGTTTTGTGACACTGTGATGCAAAAAATCGCGGATGACCCAGGTTTTGTGCGGAAAACTTGTTTTAGTGATGAATGCTCATTTTTTTTAAATGGACTTATGAATCGCCATAATTCGCGGTATTGGTCCACTGAAAACCCATTCGAGTTTCGTGAGGCGCACACTCAATTTCCTGCCAAACTGAACGTTTGGGCAGGCATTTTTAACTATCGAATTGTGGGTCCGTTCTTCATCGACGGTAATTTAAACGGTGAAACGTATTTGCAATTACTACAGGAAGCTGTGGTTCCCCGTATTATTGAAATTGTGGAAGCTGATCATGAGGATTTTGATCCCATTTTCCAGCAAGATGGAGCACCTCCTCACTACGCTGTGACAGTGAGAGGATTTTTAGAGCTCCAATTTCCAGGCAGATGGATCGGCAGAAGAGAGGTTCCTGCATTGAGTGGCCTCCTAGGTCACCAGACCTCACGCCACTAGACTTTTTTTTGTGGGGGTACTTAAAGGATTTAGTTTTTAAAACACCACCCGCTGATTTGGATGAGTTAAGACAAAGAATATCAGACGAATGCCGAAAAATCACGCCGGAAATGTTAGTAAATGTTGGAGCTGCCTTTGAAGCACGACTGTATCATTGCCAAGCTGCGATGGGCCATCAGTTTGAACATTTAATTCGATAAGCAATCGTTTTTCACATTCGAACTTGCTCTGTCTTCGGGTGAGTTTTCTCATCTCTCTATTTTTGTCACTTTTCAACTCAGAGAAAATAAATCAACAAAAAGAAAAACATGACTTCCGGTTTGCGTCAAAAATGTTCTTCTTTATGTTCTTTCCAACGATGTATGACAGGGGGGGGGGGGTGTTGCTACTTGAAATAAGTAGGTCCACCCCCCCCCCCCCCCCCCGGCTTCCTCCCCCTCCCTCCAGTCGTTTCGCTACGCCAATAAAATTATCACACATTGTAAAAGCGGGGAAATGGCAAAGTTGCGGATTTTTACCCGTTTTAAAATTTCGATATATCGAAAACCAAAAACGATATCGACCTGCGGTTTGCGCCAAAATGCTCAGTTTTGTGTGCCCTTTCGGGCGATATATCACTCGATAGGGGTCGTGGCTCGGAATTTTTGCGATAGCCCCCCTTGGGGGTCATTTTTTTAAATAATTTTTGGGGGCTCTAAGACTAGATTAATATCAAAACCGTATTTTTTTCTGAAAAGTACTTGCTTTTTAGAGTATTTTTGACTCCTAATTTTTTAAATTCCGACTTTTCAAATGGGAGTTCTGATTTTTTGAACATGGGTCGAAATCGAATTTTGACCTTCGATATATCGAAAACGAAAAACGATATCGACCTCCGGTTTGCGCTAAAAGTCTTAGAATTTTATGCCCTTTCGAACGATGTATCACAAGATAGGGGTTGCCATTTGAAAATTTTGAGTTAGGGGGCGAAACCCCCCCTTAGGGGCGCCCCCCGGAAATTTTGGATACGCCAAAAAGTAGTTCCCATTAAGTTAGAAACATTCCCCAAGTTTCGTTTTTTTATCTTCAACCGTTCAAAAGTTAGATAGGGGGGGGGGGGGGGAGAGACTTTCCTCACACCCTGTAGAACCTTGCTCCTTATGTAAAATTCGGCTAAAATAACGATGCGCACATTAAAAACGTTCAAAATCCACTCATTAACTCAGGAAATCTCTTCAATATCAAACAGCCCGCGCTACACTAGACACTATTTGCACCGGTATACTACTACATAGACGGAACCACCGTGCCTAAGTAAACAGCATAGTAACAACAAAATGATGGAATTCCCTTCTAAATACATGAACTATTGGCTGCATTTGCTGTCTGGTCTTTTCGGTTTATCAAAGATTACAAAATAATATAAAAAATGTACGGATCTAAACGAAAAATTCCAATGTTTATAAGTTCTGCTCGTGTTTACATATTAACGAGGTGGTTCCATCTATGTAGTTATAAGTCGGTGATATAGTGTCTAGTGTAGCGCGGGTTGTTTGAAATGGAAGGTATTTTCTGAGTTAATGAGTGGATTTTTGAAAGTTTTTAATCTACGCATCGTTATTTTCGCCGAATTTTACTTTAGAAACAATGTGTCATATTGATGTAGCAAAAGTACGCAACAGACCCATTCCTTATAGCAAAAGTTTGCAAGAGCCCCATTCGCACACAGGGGGGGAGGGGGAAACAAAACAAAAAAAAAACAAAAAAACCACGGTTCAAATCTTTGGTTCACAAGGCAAAATCTGTTTGGTTAGCTCTACTAAATTCTTTTGTCGGGTCTTTTTTCTACCAAAGGTTTTCTTCAGCGCTACCAATTCTCCGATTCATCCTTTAATTTTACAGCCTCTCATTTGAAATAAACGTCGTCGTTTGTTTTTATTATATTTCGACGTAAACATGGGTTCCGGTCTTCGATAGAGAAGGAATAGCGGAACTATCGCTTTCATTTAATGCGATTGAATCTGGCGCGATTTTGATTGAGTGCAAAGTATAGCGTGACTTGGCGGATTCAGACGCCGCGCCGCTATTATTGAAGAACGAAAGGGAAGGAAAAATTAAAATGAGAATGAAGAAAGCGAAAGAGAAGAAAGAGAGAAACCTTTTGTCTTGACAGGATGATTGAAACTCTCTTGTTCCTTGGTAATGTCGCGTTATTTATCCAAGGTTGGCTTTCTTTTAGTAGTAGCAATCATCTCCTGTGAAAAAGAGAGAGAAAGAGAAAATTAAAATAGAAAAGGTGTGTGAGAGAGAGAGAGAGAGAGAGAACAGAGATGGTTTCCGTGACAAAATAATGTTTGTGGGGACGTATTAACCAATGTTGACAACTTGTGTCTCCTCTTTTCGCCTTTTCTTCAATATCCTCAACGTAGTTCAGGGTGTTGCCAAATGCTGGAAATGAAGTCTGGCTGAAAACATACGGGACACTGGCGAGGCGTGCGATTTGGCAATGTTATTCCTTTTTCCCCATCTAAATCCATCAGAAAGGTCGAAATGCCTGATCATCGCCGAAGACTTAGGCGTTCGACTTTTTTGCTTAATTTAAAGGGGGATAATGCATTGTTGCCAAATTTATCGCCTCGCCACTGTTACAGGGTTCGACTGGACTCGAATTCAGACCTCCTGAGGAAACACGACGAAGTATTGATACAGGTTGCCAAGTTTACGAATTGGTTGCAAAGTTTTCGAATTAAAGAACCCTAGTAGTCTCCCCCTTTATTGCTTTATCTCTCGTTATCTACAAGTTCAGAGTTAATAACAAGAATACATTGATTTGCAGAATGGATTCTTCGTGAGTAAAATGATGGACCAAGTCTCCTCAGTGACCTGCCGAACATACTTTGCGACAAGGCCCAAGTAACAGGTTGCGAAGTTTGTTGTCACGGCGCCCAAAGACCATGTCTTTGGGCGCCTTCAATGTATAGTATAAGCAATATCAACTCCCCTGATTACGAACAGTTATAACTACCAACCCTTTATAAGCGGTTGGAAGAGTGGCGTCCTTTTGAATTAACCTGGCCCTTCTTATACTCTGTTCACGATAAGAAGGCGGGTGAGAATTCAGGTAGTAACGCACTATTTAGCAACAGTGCGGCTTTACCGGCTATTCCAACCCTTCGCAATGGCCGTTGTCTCAAAAATTTACACACGTCCAGTAAAAATTACGAACGGTCCAAAATACGAAAAAACGGACGGAATTTTCGTCCTAAAGGGCCAAAACTCGGCAAAAATAGTCGAGTATGGATACTGATGACTCTCAAAAATTCGATAGTAGACGAAATATCCTGAATTTAATTCGGACTGAAAAATACAAATTTCTGAGAGTCATTAATATTTCAACTCGACTATTTTCGCCGAATTTTGGCCCTTTAGGGCGAAAATTTCGACCTTTTTTTCGTATTATGGACCGTTTGCAATTTTTACTGGACGAGTGTAAATTTTAGAGTCCGTCGGTTCTTGGAAATCCTCCGTGCCAAGAGAGAGTTCGGGAGAACAACGGCCACTGCGAAGGGTTGGAGTAGCCAGCATAGCCGCACTGTTGCTAAATAGTGCGTTACTACGTGAATTCTCACCCGCCTTCTTATCGTGAACAGAGTATTGAGGATTCATGTTGAAGAACAAGTCCCGTCCGTCCTGAACATTTTTGTCGTCCCTGGTAAATCAAAGGTTTGTTTAACTTTGACAGATTGCATGCAGCGGCATTTGCAAAGCGCTGAGAGACACGAAGGTATTAATTTTGATTCTCTTACAAGTTCATCATAGAGTCTGTTTTACACTTCTTTTCAACGATATATTGAAGAGGCGGTTGGGAGGCAGGAATGTCGGGGGGGGGGGAGAGGAAGGTTGTTGTTGTTGTTGTCGTTGTTAAGAATAAATAAATGACTCAACGCATTTTATACGCAAAGTACTATCGACTTAACGAACCACCTCGCCGCCGACTCGGCAGTCCATCGTTCCGTTATGGGTTCGTGGTGTGGTGCATGGTGCAAATAACACCGAGCATTGAGCAACAAGTCGTTAGCGAATGATTTATGGTGACGTCACGCGTAATTTGACTCACCGTTCACCAGTGTTGCCATTTATGACGGAAATCCAAATTTCCCTGTTAATTTAATGTAACATTCGGGTAATTTCTGCCGTATGAATGACAACACTGTCGTTCACCGATCGGCGAGTAATCACGCGGCACTTTAATTGAACTACTAACCTCCAGCGGGTGTGAGTTATTACTTATTCCGCTCGTGAGATCGGCATAATGTAGGTATAGGGTGAGAGAAGAGAAACAATTCTTGCTCTACTTCAAAACAAAACAAAAAAAAAAAAAAAAAAAAAAAAAAAAAACGAAAAGGAAAACAATAACAAACAAACACTCTTACACGCTGAAAAGAAACATGCGTACGCATGTGCCGAGGGTACTTTTTCGTGTTTAGATAGCTGGACATCATCAGTAGCACCAGGTCCTTATCCAAATACCACGGGATACCTAACCTTTAATAACGCGTGTGCGTATCAGAAAAGGACGGACCACAAGGCAGTCTTAGGAATTTTCTCTTTCTATATAATATGTTTATCACACGGGTTGACATGAGGGAAGAGAGAGAGGAGAAAAGAAAGGCGTGAAAACCCTTGAGGGCGATCGACTCAATTCGCCAATCTGAATCGATAGAGAAGTCACAAGGGGGGTTTTGGTGACATCACCTTTTTGCTCTTGTTTATGAGTGATAAGTTGACATGTATTCAAGTGAAAGTGCCTCAGATGCAAAAGATATGAAAACCCTTGAGGGCGATCGACTCCATTTGCCAAGCTGAATGGATAGAGGGGTCACAAGGGGGGATTTGGTGACATCACATTTTTGCCCATGTTTATGAGTCATGCACGGAAAAAAAAACTACGGTGAAAAAACCATACGGATACCTGATTTTGGTACCTGCTAGATGTTATGGTAATGTTAACCAGAAGTACACTATGTTTTGACTTGGTACAAGGTGATGTTACCTGGTTGCAAGTCGAATTTACTCACAGTATCGGTAAATGTACCATATTTCTGGCCAAGTTTACCATAACATCTAGCAGGTGCCAAAATCAGGTATCCGTATGGTTATTTTCACTAATCTTTTTTTTCCGTGTGAGTTGACATGCATAAGTGAAAGAGCCTCAGATGCAAAATATATGAAAACCCTTGAGGGCGATCGACTCAGTTTGCCAAGCTGAATCGATAGAGGGGTCACAAGGGGGGTTTTGGTGTCATCACCTTTTTGCCCATGTTTATGAGTGAAAGTGCCTCAGATGCCAAAGATATGAAAACCCTAATGTTCCGCATAGATACATACAACGCTTGTATTATTTTATATGTGCTCTACTTTACACCAGGAACAATCCAGGCAGAAAATGCAGTCAATATTTTCACGCATTGAAAAAAAAAAGACACAAATCACGATGCATTTTAAAATCTAACACTTTGAGGTGACGTTGATGTTTTCCATTGCAAAAGCGGTTCCCTCTCTACAGTATAGGATATCGATATAAATAGTTTAGAGTGTAGCGCGGGTTGTTCAAAATGGAAATTTTCTCATGAGTTAATGGGTGGATTCTGGAAGTTTTTGATGCGCGCATCCTTATTATCACGGAAACTTACGTTAGAACTAACGTGTACTAACGACTAACGTGCCGTATTTTTGTTACAAAAGTACGCAGCACACCCATTAAAGACTTAGTAGATCAGTGGCGGCTCGTGCAATTTGACAACAATGTCCATCCCTCCATTTGTCTGTATGTAAAACAATCGATTCGAATGTGAAGCAGCGCTTCGGCAGCAATCGATTATTAAACATAGATTCAAATGGAGCGAATACAATGTTGCCAGATGGCACGAGGAGCCGCTCCTGCAGTAGATATGCTTGTTGGGAGGGATAGAAGCAGAGCTGCCGTTTTGCGTAGAATTAATGGCATTTTTCAAAATTTATTGATGATTCCACCGGTTGAGAAAAGATTACACAAATCAGTTCAGACTATGGTTATTCTGCACAAAAATACGCGCATTTGTAATCTTTTCTCAACCGGTTCATTGCATCGGTGAGTAAAAAAAAATGCCTTTAATTCTACGCAAAACGGCAGCTGTGAATGGAAGTCACGAGCATCAGAAGTTTGCATGATTTTAAGGACTTTAACAGGACTTCATTTCTGACTTTATGAGTGGATTTTGAAGGTTCTTAGGTTCTTATCGCGGGCTCCTTGTGTCAAAATCCACGGAAATTGATGTTCCATATTCCTGTGGCAACAATGGGTCCGTTGCAAACTTTTGATACAACGATTAAGAGTGTATCATCGAAGGTAAAATCGCCTGAAAAGTCCATCGGTGGAATCAGAAAGTAATAAAATGCAATAACAAACTCACAAGAGGCGTTTAATGAAATCCAAGATGGCGGAGAAATATCGAGCAATTTGTATGCATGCACCACGAACGTCGAACATCCAAGGATAGCCAACCTCACAATATCGATCACAACCAATCACAACGTAAACAAACACATAACCTCTACCACTAGTGAGGTTTTCAAAGTTGGCCATCCTTGGAGGTTCGTGGTGCATGCATACAAATTGCTCGATATTTCTCAGCCATCTTGGATCTCATTAAACGCCTCTAGTGAGTTTATTCTTGCATTTCATGACTTTCTGATTCCACCAATGGACTTTTCAGGCGATTTTACATTAGATGAAACACTCTTAATCGTTGTTTCAAAAGTTTGCAACAGACCTATTTGCAAAAGGCCATTTGCCGTTGATCCTGTTTTTTCTTTGCTATACCTGGCCGTGGTGGGGTGCACAACAAATATTGTACACGCGAATAGGGGGGGGGGACTGGGAAGAAGAAGGGGTAGAACTCGTTTCCGCCGCGGGAAGAGGGCTGAATGAATAAAATATCGGATGATAGGGGAGTGTGATGTCAAAGGCGGGAAAATGAAAAATTAACCATCGACCATGCTATGAATACAGGCTAATCTGAACAGTCACGATGTTGTCGATGTTGCCATGCATAATGTTTACTATCCTCATTCTCGAAACTTCGCAAAGACGACTTGTAGTAAAATCTCGCTTTTCATTCACCTCCATCGAACCTGTGCAGATGTATCGATTATATGGAAGTTCAACTGAGCATTTTGACGATCGATCCTTTCACGTAAGTTTGTTTGGAGGTTGTCTCGATACATCGCAACTTATGAGCCACTACTATCGCAAAACGTTTTCTATTCTGATACATCGAATGTTTAGTGCTAGAATCAGCTTTGTCATTTTCATTGGCTGCATGTGGATTCGAGCATTAGGTTCGTTGCTTGATCCATGTTTCGCTGATGGACAATTTGGTGGTCGGGGCTTTGGAAATTCTGTTGATGGGTCATAATAATTCAACAACTGTTTTAGGATGTCCATGGTGGTATTGAAAATAAAGTTGGTAAAGACGACTTGCAGTAAAATTTAGATTATAGATGTATCAATTCTATGGAAGTTAAATTGCGCACTTTGAAGGTCGATTCTTTTATACAGGTTTATTTGGAGGTTGTCTCGATACATCGCAATTTACGAGCCTCTACTAACTATTATTTTTTGAAGCAGTGAAGATGAAATTATGAAGCTTTAGGAACTTGACCTTTTAAATGTTCTCCGTTGGCTCCGTGGGGGGGGGGGGATATATAATGTGAGACTCTTGAAGATGGTTAATGGAGGGAGGGGGGGGGGAACATTTAGAAAGAGAAAAGATCGATGACCTATTTTTTGTGATAAATGTTTAAGAATCACGCAAATCGGAGGCCATTATTATTGTATGTTCAAAAATTATAACATAATGAAGCTTAACATTTTTGGGGAAATCCACATTTGTAATGAGCAAAGCAAATAACCTTTAAAAAATGTTAGTAATACTGACCCATGGATCAAATTGAATCTACAACAAAATATCCTCCTATATTATATTCGTAAGAATGAAGCTAAGTTCCGGGAGAACCGTTGCACCGTTCGGGAGGGGCCTGGTACCGATCGGTCGGGCTCGGCTCCAATGCTTCGGGAAAATTATAAGTTTTTCCGTGCGGGCCCCGCGTCCCTTTTTAAAATGCTAAAAACTTTGCTCTCAAAAAGTTGTGCGAGTGCGAAAAGGATGCGAATCAGTTCGTTTTGTAAGGGTGGGAGAGAGAAGGGAGATTTTGTCGTCCTTTTTTAAATGCATACGTGCGGAAGAGCATACGATTTTGTACGCGTGTGAGCGAGAAACGTGATGGTCTGACAATTTTTTTTTTTAATTCGATCGCACGAGTTGACGTTACCATGGCGATCTTCATCATATGTTTTACTCGCGGAAGGAACCGTTCGGGTAGACGCATTTTAATAGCGACTTCATGATATCGATGTATAGCTTCGACTTTTTATCCATATTTTTACGTAGATATACACAATGAGAGAGTCACTGTGCTGCTAGCTGTGTTGAGAAATATACCAGGCACTTCAAACTTAATGAAAAATTTGTATAAATACTTTATGTTAAATACGGCAGCACTGTACAGTCTTCGATTGATGATGGATTGACGAGGTTGCTATATCGCTTCGCGATGTATAGAGCTTCGATACTTATCATATGTTTCATATGCATAGATATATACAGAATAGTAGAATCAACGATGACTTGATGATTTGAGTTAGGTTTCGAGAATTTATAAAGAAACTAAATGATTAGGGTTATTATTCATAAGTTGAGACGGTGGTTATACTTTTCTCATTAATAATATATATACTGTCAAATATTACTGAATACTGAGTTAAGTAAATAATTGGTTTTCTGTTGAAAATGCATCGTTTACTTTAAATGTATAAGTGATTCATCCAAGAATACTACTTACTAACGAACCAAAAATATGGTTACAGATTTTTTTTCATTTTTAAGTTGGCGATTTGAGTTGTTTTCGTTTCAATTCGCGTTTTGGCGAGGTTATGATGGTTTTAAGGTCTGTTTTTTCCCGATTTAAATAAAAAAAAAAAGAAGACAAAGTTTCGATAGATCTCTTGAGCCTTGAGTATGTAGTTTTTATGGCTCATTTGATTGTATACCTGTTATTTTTTAATCTGTGCAGTAATATTAGTGGGCCAGTGCGACGTTTATTTCACAATAGATGGTTCTTTTAGTGATGACTTGGTGATGACGTCATTCGGTGATGAGCGTTCCAAACATAGACTGTCTCTCTTGCTCTCACGTAACCCCATGTTGTACTGCTATACTCTAATTTTAAAAAACGCATGTAGAGACATCTTTTGTGAAATATTTTTTGGCAGAATTGAATTCCTCAATTTTAATGCGATGTTGCTATTAACATGCCGTAATACGAGACCCTGTGTATACAAATCAGGACACTAGAAAGAGATGGGTATACAAATGGGGATTGGAGGTCACGGGAGAGTGGGTGGGTGAGATAGTTTGGAACGCTATGCGAGTTTTGTCACAACCGATTGCAACCGATGAGTGCATTATTGATGCAATTTTTGGCTAACCGTTGACTTCACACTAAAACTCTATGGTGAACTTGAGATGCTCTTAGATGCTGGAACTGGGTCCAATGGACCCGTTGCGTCGTACGCTAAAATCGGCTGCCAGTAACTGTTCACTGGTTATACAAACTTGAGCTTCGTTAAGTGTCTAAAAAAACTAAAAAAAATAGGAAGTTCATCATGGGGGGGGGGGCGACCATTCAAAAGCGCCAATCCCCAAAAAAGATAAGCCAAAAGCGCTAAAACATGCACGAAGGAATTTTTGAAAAAGTAGCCCAAAAACGGAAATTTGCTGCAAAATCAGTAGTCAAAAAGCGCTAAAAGAATGACCCTAAAATCTTAGACGAAGTTTGCCTGAATTTTCGAGCCAACCTATTTCAAAAAATTACTGTCGTTAATAAAGGGCTGCTTGAAAAAGGCATAGTTTTCCCGCGCAAAGTTTCTCTTCCATTCATATATAGATTTTTGATATTCACTGAAACGCAATGTCTTATTGTCATGTCAGTTCAACGAAAGGTTCGTAGGTGTGCGATCTCGGTCATGCGTTTGTTTGCTTGACCCGGACTTCTCATTTTATTGTGAATGCAGGTTTCTCATTATCGCTATCGCTTTCTCTCCTTCCCTTCTTTTCTCTGTACAGTTATAAATCGTATAATCCGCATGCGCTAATACGGTGCATCCAAATGCGCCGATTCTGGGGGTTTCGGCGTCTCCATGAGCGCCAAAAAAAAATTGGCGGTTTTGGATCGGGCCCTCTTGAGAACGACTACCCCTAAAAAATGTTTAAGTTTCATGTAAAGGGTTTGGGCGGAGGTTATGCTATTTATGCCCCTCCAAATAATGACTCCTGTTTTCTAAACCTTTGGTGTACCTGAGAGAAGAACACTTCAGTATTTCAGGAATAATAGAGTAAGTTTTTAGATTTCGTTCTTCGGAGCAAGATTTGATGGGTGAATAGCAAACGGAGTTAGGGAGTGGATGATATCGAGTCAAAGTCTTAGCTCGAAAAAACAAAAATTACGCGCAAGACGCGAAACGGAACGCTTGGCCGCGAAGCGGCCACCGGCCACTAGTATATTTATATTTTAGCTATTTAATTATATTTCAGCTTTGATCCTGTTTTGTTCTGTTTCATATGTTTGAATCTACGTCACTTCTGCATCGATTTTAATAGATCAATATTGATCATCGAATCCTTCATGATTCTCCGCTGACATTGTAGTTTTTATTTATTTATTTCTTTATTTATCCATTTATTCATTTACAAGAATATTAAACTAAATCGGCCAACTAAATATATAATAACGAGACAGAAACGTTTCAATTCTGTCTCGTTTTTATTTATTGATTTACTCATGTTTTTATTTATTCCTGCCTCGTGCCTGAACTGACAACACTTACCTCCGCCGTGCTCTATTAATAAACATTTGTCGAGTCGTGATAAGTGGCTTCTAAGTGGGCACAATTGAGGTGCTTTCCCGAAAGAAGGATCTTCATGAAACGCGGGGTCCGCTGTATCGTAGGAATCTCAATATGACCGCAAGACCGATTTCTTCGGACGAGCGACCCCGATGTTCGACGGGCTCCCTTCATTCATGAAAACCGCCGTCTCAATTGAAACCGCTCATCAATATCACTTTGTTATCGAGACGATGCGACGAAGAAAATCGTCTGCCCCCAAAACTTCCCTGTCATAATAAGCACTTTACCCAACGCTGGGGTTAGCAACAGAGGGGGGGAAGGGGAATATCGTTGTAGTATCTGTGACTCTATCATCGCGTCGGAAACGAGTCGAGGGTCGGAAAGTTTTTATTGGTCTGTATAGCATCGGAGAGTCAGCCCTCGGCATCAAGGTCTTGCCAAAATGTTTCGAACTTTTGGCCGAGGCTGTTATTATTATTCGCCAGTCCCGAACTTCGTCGAATGTTCGCCAAGTTCACGACTGTCCAGAAAAGCCCCCCCTCTCCACCCACCCATTGCAAGTCAAAAAGAAGATACAAGACTGTGAAAGCAGCAACAGCATCTGCAGAGCTGCCGATTTTCGTAGATTTAATGGCATTTTGAGATTCACCGAAGATTCCTCCGGTTGAGAAAAGATTACAGGATTTAATTCAGTGTATGACTGTATGGAGCTGTTGCAAACTTTTGCTACACGCTTATTATTAGTTGATCATGGGGTAAAACCCTGTAAAAATAACGATTAGCGCACTAAAAAATCACGAAATCCACTCCTAAACTCACAAAATGCTTTTAAACACGAGACTGTAATGGCGGCTGGGGCCGCGGTTTGCATTGGGTGTCCCTATCTTTAATCAGCGCCATCTACAAGAGGTGTTCTCGCAACACCGCACAAGAAGAAGAAGAAGAAGCACTCAATTGCCTTTAGATTTGAGCGGTCTTGGCCGCCATTACGGTCTCGCGTTTAAAAGCATTCTGTGAGTTTAGGAGTGGATTTCGTGATTTTTTTAGTGCGCTAATCGTTATTTTTACATGCTTTTACCCCATTTTCAACTATTAATAAGCCTGTAGCAAAAGTTTGCAACAGCTCCATTGCACATAAATACCGGCGTCTTTTCTCGATCGGTATAGAGTCGTCGATAACTTTAAAACACTTGCGGATAGTTTAATTAATTAACGGAGTTACCACCGATCGAGAAAAGATTACAGCTCAAAGTATTTATTTTCGTACATCACAGTCATACACTGAATTAAACTTTGTAATCTTTTTTCAACCGGTGGAATCCTCGTCGAATTTAAACATGTCATTAAATGTACGCAAATCGGCAGCTCTGAGCGTCTGCCATGAATTTGGTTTTCAACTAAAAAATGTCTACGCGATCAGAATAAGCTATTCTAAAGGAGGAACTGTTGATTTTGATTTTATCCATTAACCGTTGACTGCTTAATGATGGCTGATGATGCTTTGTTTAATCCTCGAGTTCGCTTTGAAACCTTCTGTGTGCAAAAGAAAAGGTCTAATCATTAGAATGAAACCTATAACTTCATACTCATCGGGGATGATAATTCATGGCGCAAGAGCGCAGGAATTTAATTCGACGGGGTGATTCCTACCAGACGGGTGTAGCTTGCAATTTGGCAACGTTTTACTTTCTCCGTTTTAAACCCATTAAAAATATCGAACTATTGGGTGTCAGGTAAACACCTTCGAATTCGACCTATTACATGCGTTTAAAAAGATTAAGTACAACGATGAGAAATTGAGGAGTTCTTCGGTAAAAAGGCGAATAAGGAAAATCATAGTTGTGAGAAAAACTCGTTTTAATGTTAAAATAGCCTGTAGTTTTAAAAGTTTTAGGAAGTTTTTCAATAACTAAAGTTTCTTAGATAGACCATACCATTAGGAATAAAATGCAAAAAATCGCAAACCTCTAGCTTGTAGGGTTTTCACACAATGGAGCTGTTGCAAACTTTTGCTACAGGCTTATTAATAGTTGGTAATGGGGTAATACCCTGTAAAAATAACGATTAGCGCACTAAAAAATCACGAAATCCACTCCTAAACTCACAAAATGCTTTTAAACGCGAGACCGTAATGGCGGCCAGGGCCGCGGTTTTCATTGGGGCTCCCTATCTTCAATCAGCGCCATCTACACGAGGTGTTATCGCAACACTACACAAGAAGAACAAGAAGCATATAATTGCCATAAGAAAACCGCGGCTTCGGCCGCCATTACGGTCTCGCATTTAAAAGCATTTTGTGAGTTTAGGAGTTGATTTCGTGATTTTTTAGTGCGCTAACCATTATTTTTACACGGTATTACCGCATAATCAACTATTTATAAGCCTGAAGCAAAAGTTTGCAACAGCTCCGTTGCGTTTTTCAAAAATCCGTTTATCCGCCCTTTTACCGACGATCGATTTTTCGATCAATTTTTCAGACTTATAACGATTTTTTTTCGCAAAGCAGAGGTTGAACGACGAAATGAAGGTTGACGACGTTACTCATACTTTTTTTTTTCTTATTGTTAGTCATCAGACACGTCACTATCGTCATTACCGTCAGCTCCTTCATCTTCGACTCAAATAATGCTCTCTTCGAATATGCGCTGGAACCAGCCTCGACCTTTAGAGCTTAAGAGCGTTAAAAGTGCCGTGACGTCCTTCGTCTTCGCCGCTTTTAAAGGAGTGCCACTCAAAATTTGTGGGTGGAGACTACGGAGGCATCTTGACGTTTCCAAATTTTGAAGGTAACGAAATCAAGATATGTGTATGTTTTTGACGATAGCACTTTTCCAGTCGGCTGGAATCTTGGAACCCAATATTTTTGCAGCTCGAACAAAACATTTTTGTTTGACGGTTTTATCTTAAAAAAATGGGAGCAAAGCCACGGACCAGTCTTTCAAAAGGTACTTGTCCCAAGTAACCCAAAATAGGCTGGGCTTGTTGTTGTTACGACACTTGGCAATCACTCGCGCGTAGGTACTCACCAGCAGTTTCGATCACGGGCATACTTTTTAACTTTTGATTGTAAGTACTTACAGTCCAAAATTTCGATCACATTGGTTATATGAATGACCCCGAACAGGAAAAATGTGAGTTATCTTTACATTGAAATACTTCGCAAACCACGCACAATAAAAATCAATCACTGCAAAGTTCCGGTTTTATCTCCCAGCTGCGTCCGAAGAAAGAATGAGTTCTTTGAATTGGCGACGGTTCATAACGTTTTTAAGTGTTGCGTGTACGCAAGAAATAACAGCATTTGCGTTCTTCTTTCTCTCTAATTCAAGATAAAGATACATGAAACTTTCAAAATCGGGATTATGAATATGCACATTGAAGATGTAGAGCCACATTAACCGCTTAAAAAACAGTTCTTCGTTTTAGAGGAAAATTACCTTGAAGAAAACCCCCATGTTAATTCATTTCCTATGAGTAAGCAGAAACCCTATTGTAAAAATTGGCCGTTTTAATCGCAACCATCGTTAAGTTCCCCGTCAGCTACAGCTTTTTAGGAACGATTGTAGGTAACCCTTTTACAGACCAAGTTAATTCAAAAGAACATCACTCTTCCGTATGTATAGGAAAGGTTGTTAATCAACTATTCGTACTCGGGGGAGTTGGAATTGCCGATACGATAAATTGAAGGCGCCCTCGAAATCTTATTGTGTAAGAGTCTTTATCTAGAATCGCGCTCATTCGGAATCATGAAACAACAACAATCAACAATCTGAAACAGACTTGAAGAAAAACACGAATATACTAAAGCGCCCATTATAGGTGTTAAAATTTCTAAAAGCAACATCTTTAATTGATATATTTATTCATTTGGTAGCTTTAAATATTTCAATGATGCAGCTTCGAATACATTTTTCCGTGTCAGCGAGATGTCCTGTCACCATGCAAGCATCCTTGATGTTAGCTTATGCCGCAAGAAGAGACGAAGAGAGACGGGGAGCGGGGGCCGGGGAGCTCATACTACGCGAAGTTTTTTTCCCTAGAAATTCTCTCGATAAATACCCACCTTTTCAACCTCCGTCCAAGTTAATTTTGCCTTTGTTTTGAAAGTTATTTGATGATTCTGCGGTTTTTCAGCAGAGATCTGGGAAATTAATGGTTGGCTTTATATTTTTCAACCACGTATTCAAGGCACCATACTGCGAGTATAAATCTCCATTTTTATCTCTTTTCAACGTTAAAGAGAAACTGTATTCCGTTCCTTTTTATTTGCTTTACTTCAATTCCTGAGTAGCTTTAGAATTCTTTGCGGTTTGCACCCAGTGTTGCCTGATTGGGGTGAAAAAGTCGTACTTTTTACATTGATTCAAATGGAGACGATGCGGCTTTTTAACCCCCGATCTGGCAACACTGTTTGCACATCCGCAGAAGCGCGACTTTGCTGCGGTCGTGGTACTGCCCTGCCCTCTCACTCGTCTTTGGCTCGCGGATATTGTTTTTCTCTCTTTTTGTCCATTTAATTGTATGTGCTAGAAAAAGACAGAGATAGGGGTTAAAGCCACGTGATGGCACATACGTCTATCCTTTTCTCTTACGTGTGCTCAAATGAGAAAGAGAGAGAAATATACAGAATTCCTGAATCCGCTAGTGTCTGTATCGTTTTTTTTTTTTTTTTTTTTTTTTTAACCCTCACCTTTCCAAGCTTTTTGTAACGTGGGTTTCCAAGTGGCGTCCCCTGGACCCCGCAATTTCAAAATGCTCTATTCCTCACATTTTCTTTTTTTACACTTCTTTTAAAATTCAGAAAGAATGCTTATTAGGCCACTCATGAAAGAAAAATTCAAGAAATTTAACACAAAAATATTACATTTTTAGAGCTCGTCTTTAAAAAAATGTAAACATCTCTGAATTTCATTTTGTTTTTCTAAAATAAGTCTTGAACCTTACTAATGACCAGTCTCGGATATTTTTTTTCTTCAATTAAGAGGCCGCACTAACGCAAGTTCATTGAAAAAAAAATTACCTGCCTAGTTTCTGAAGGTTTTCTTCGCAGTAATAATATGACCTATGCTCATCCGACAGACCTCAGCTACTTTGGGCAACAAAGAAACAAACAAAATACAAAAAAGGGGGAAAAAAGTGTGCGATAAAAGTGCAAAAAACTTCACTGATTAGATTGTTTTTACGGATCGCGGCAAGACCGAACCTTAACCTCTTATAGGCCAAGCTCAAGTTTACTCTTTTTTCTCCTCTAGTCTATTTCACATTGTTCCAGTATCATGATTCAGAATGAACGCGCTTCGGAAGGTTGACACTTACAGGATAGCGTTTCGTTTGGGCGCCTTCATTTCATCGTATAGGCAATTCCAACTCCCCCGAGTACGAACAGTTAACTACCCAGCCTATATCAACGGAAAGATTGGCGTTCTTTTGATCAAACCTGGTCTGTAAAGGGTTAATCATTACTGTCGTTTTATTGAATCTTTTGCGGTAATCCGTACTTCATTCATGAATTTACCCTTCATTGGAAAGTAACGGAAAAGTAATTGAATACAAGTAATGTGAAAGAGTATCAAAAGTGGTTTTAGACCAAACTAATCAATCATTTACCGAAAAACATCTCAACTCCAACTCTAATTTCTCTTTTTTAAGGTAAAAATAAAATTTTCCCAGCAAGTACTTCCACTTTCATTTGCACGATTAAAATATAGATACATAGATAGATGGTTGGATACTTTATTTGAAAATGCACATGGGCTACAAAGACATTAGTTTTGCTTTACACGAGATATAATGAGGTTAACGCCGAGTCTACATTTACCTCTACATCAATTTTACAAGTGCAAAATACGAAAGAATACTTGAAAATAACTATTCTACATGGCATCATTCATTTGGAGGACATAAACTTACTACTGGTTGGATACTTTATTTGAAAATGCACATGGGCTACAAATACATTAGTTTTACTTTACACGAGTTATAATGAGTTTAACGCCAAGTCTACATTTTGCTCTACATAAATTTTGCAAGTGCAAAATACGAAAATGAATACTTGAAAATAACTATTCTACATGGCATCATTCATTTGGAGGACATAAACTTACTGGTTCGATACTTTATTTAAAAATGCACATGGGCTACAAAGACATTAGTTTTACTTTACACGAGTTATAATGAGTTTAACGCCGAGTATACATTTAGCTCTACATCAATTTTACAAGTGCAAAATACGAAAATGAATACTTGAAAATAACTATTCTACATGGCATCATTCCTTTGGAGGACATAAACTCAACGCATCCATGGAGTAGGGACACCGCTCAGTTGAATAATTTTTGAGTGTGGTCTCAAAGCTTCTCTTTAATGTCAATGGGGCAATTGCACACTTTTGCTATAAGCGATTTAATAGTCGATTATGGCGTAGAAACCTCAAAAAATAACGATGTCGGCACTAAAAACTTCCAAAATCCACTCCTAAAATCAATAAACGCAGTTATTTGCGCGAGCGTAATGGTGGCCGAAGGCACTAACAATGGAAGATTCCCATCTAATAATTCTGAAACTCCATCAAGAAGTGACCAATAAGAGACTACTTTCATTTGACACCAGTCTCACTAGATGTTGTGGTACCATTCATCGGATGTGGATCATCACTCTGATGACTAATTACTCTGTGAATCATCCTTGTCAGCATAGAAAGAGTGACGAAATTAAGATAGGAATCTCCCATATTGTTAGTGCCTTCGGCCACCATTACGCTCGCGCAAATAACTGCGTTTATTGAGTTCAGGAGTGTATTTTGGAAGTTTTTAGTGCCGCCATCGTTATTTTTTGAGGTTTTTACGCCATAATCGACTGTTAAATCGCTTACTTATAGCAAAAGTGTGCAATAGCCCCATTGAGCGTTTAGAAATGTGTGTTTATCGCAATAGTGGATCCAAAAACTTGTCTTTCTCTCTTCTCGCCGTTTTAAACGCTTATTATACATATATAGATGCGAACGTAATGAAGGGGAGATGAATTCACGTGACTTTCGCCCCTATCTCTGTTCTCTTCTAACCGACACTCTCAAATCGAGCAGATGCAGAAGGAAAGAAAATCCTTGAACCGAAATCGAGCGATTTGTGGAGCTCACCTTAATTCGTAATCTTTTCACTTCCCGCGGTTTGTTCGGCGCGGCGGCGCGGAATTTTCAGGAGAGGCGTTTTCCCACCGATATCACAAATTAATGGGCATCAGCTGGCGCGCGAAGCCAGAACACCCTGACATTTAGAAAAGTGAGCTAGTCTAAGATTAGTCATATCGGACTTTCGAGCTGTGGGAATGCATCAATATGAATTAAGCCCGAACCGACAATTTCCCGTTTCCTAACACGATGGCATACATTCTCTCTCTCTCTCTCTCTCTCTCTCTCTCTCTCTCTCTCTCTCTCTCTCTCTCTCTCTCTCTCTCTCTCTCTCTCTCTCTCTCTCTCTCTCTCTCTCTCTCTCTCTCTCTCTCTCTCTCGCTCACCCTCCCTTTTCCTCTATGTGTCGGTATACCTACAGGGTGTACCAGACCACCCGGATCAGGCATTTTTCTCGGAAACTACTGAACCAAATGATTTGAAACGAAGAAGTCAGATAAAGAATCAACCCTAAACTCAGCTCCATGGGGCCCACATTGGGGGGGGGGGAGGGTATGTTCAAACACATTTTTCAAGTTTTCTCGAAAAAGTCTACAAAGACTAGTTTATATTCTTCAAGTAAAGAAATTGCCGACATTTTCTCTCCCATAAACTTTTTCCAAAAACCCCCAATTATTGAGTAATGGGGGCTTTTTCGAAAATTTTTGAATAGACCTTTGTGACCACCCTGTTGTGAAAATCTTGAAAATATTGACAGGTTCTGAAAGAACGAATCAAGACCTTTCGATTGATGTGCCACATGTTACCGGAAAGTGAAAAAATAAGGTGTTTTTTGCCAACTCAACAATTTAGGGCTTAAATGACACAAACTATGGAATCGAGCCAATTCTGCCATTTAAGCCCCAAATTCTTGATTCGGCAAAAAACACCTTATTTTTTCACTTTACGGAAATATGTGGCACATCAATCGAAAGGTATTGACCTGTTCTTTCAGAACCTGTCAATATTCTTGAGTATTTTACAACATGATGGTCACAAAGGTCTATTCAAAAATTTTCGAAAAAGCCCCCATTACTCCATAATTGGGGGTTTTTGGAAAAAGTTTATGGGAGAGAAAATGTCAGCAATATTGCCTTTACTTGAAGAATATAAAGTAATTTTTACATCTTTATTGGAGACTTTTTTGAGAAAACTTAAAAAATGTGTTTGAACCCCTCCCCCCCCCCCTCTTCCACATGTCCCCCAAGGGGCTGTCGGGGGCTTTTGACAATAGAAAAATAGAATCATTCGGGGTTGATTCCCTCTCTAAATTTTTCGTTTCAAATCATTTGGTTCAGTAGTTTTCGAGAAAAATGTCTGATCCAGGTGGTCTGGTACACCCTGTATTGTATAACCACTGTCTCTGTCTCCCTATTTCTCTCTTTCGCTCTCCCTCTTTCTCTCTCTTTTTTCTTTCTCTCTTTTCTGTCTCTATTTTTCTCTCTCTCTCTCTTTCTCTCTCTTTTCTCTCTCTTTTCTCTCTGTTTCTCTCTATCTCCCTCTCCCTCTTTCTGTTTTTCCCTCCCCCCCCTCTCTCTCTCTCTCTCTCTCTCTCTCTCTCTCTCTCTCTCTCTCTCTCTCTCTCTCTCTCTCTCTCTCTCTCTCTCTCTCTCTCTCTCTCGCAGTCAACCGAAATGAGGATATCATTCCAGAAATTGGGTCATGCGCAACAGAAAATGACGACTTCTTCGGGAACGCCAACCTGATCCGGCCGTCCGTCCGTCTCGCGGTCCGCATTTGAACGACGAGGAACATACCGCGGTTCGGCGTCCGTGCGTCCGGGAATCGGTCCGTTCCGGTCCGGCCCAGTCTTACCTAAAGCGGCGGGAATTATTCAGCGCAGCTGGTGCTATTGGGAAGGTTTAGATATTAATTTTCGTTCGAATTTAATTCCCCCCCCCCCACTACTCCACCACCAGGTCGGCGACATCGCACCTCCGAGGAAAATGAGAAATAGACTTCGATAAATTCTGCATGCGAGTCGAATGCAAGGCAGGGTCGTGTGAGGGGGGCGTTGGGGGCTTTTGATCAAACGGTCAGGGATTTAAGAGGGGAGTGGGTTAACGGCTGACGAGAGAACGCGGGGAGAGGAGGGGCTGAAGAGGAAAGAGACAGCCTCTTTTCATCAATTTTGTGCTTAATCCAGCGAAAACTTACAATTGCTCGCCTCAATTTACGTTCTTTGCTTCTTTATCGCTCGAGGTTATTGATAAAGCATATTATATACCAGTGGCGTAGCGTGAAATTTGGCAACGTTGCAGTTCGTCCATTTAAACCCATAAAAAAGATCGAAGCGTATGGTGTTCGGTGAACACCTTTGCATTCAACTTTTTATACGGGTTTAAATGAGTCATACACATTGTTGCCAAACTGCACGCGACGCTACTGTATTATACGTAATGTCGTATGGCTGTATGAGTGTATGTATACTAGAGCTGATGTTCCTGGTATATTTAATGGCGTCTTTTTATTCACCGATGATTTCACCGGTGAGAAAAGATTACACTGTTCAGTTTACTGTATGACTGTAATGGTCTGACCAATATACCCTACTTCGCAGTCCTAACACTTGATGTAATAAACCATCTCAGGCATCTCCTCCTGACACGGTACAGCTTTCATTTTGATTCAAAGGAAACTCAAGTTATCATGTTTGCAAGTTTACGTCGCACCTTATCAAAAATTTTATTCATTAAGGAGATAGGATAACAATTCTCAAATAAAAGCATCTTGCCAATCATTCCGACTTCAGGCGAAAAATCCAAAAAATTGAGGAAAGTATTCCTTTGTACCTCCAATGTAAACTGGATGGCTGCGTTTTTAGAATTGAAGGCTTGCGAAGGATAGTTCTATGAATCTTAACAGCAGTAGACCGAATTATTCCATCCTTACCGGGGTAGGTTCCCGTCATGTGCCCAAGGGGCGTTTGCGGACTAGAGCGTAGACCGGTGATGTAAACCACATCGTCGAGTTTCACCTGTTTAGACGATGTGCTCCATTTGTTACGACGCACTATGGGGAAATTTCGAATTTCGGCGGCCATAAATCAAATTTTTGAGCCTCTCAGATCAAAAAATTGACTTTTTCATTCGAAAGTATACTAATGGTAGGTAACAAATTCCCAATATAAACGAATTTGGACCATCCAGTTTTGAGTACTATCGCATTCACAACCAATGACAAATTATATTGGAAATTAGGTCGTTTTTTCATTGATCTTTAATAAGTCAGGGCGAGAAACTTTGAAAGTATTTTCTTATGACTCTAATAGTACGTTAAATTAGAACCTTTAAAGAAAAAAATAAGCATAATACACAGTTAATTCATCCATTTCTAACTGTACCATTGGCTGCTCAAAATTTGTCCTCTGAAACTATTATTTTTGAACAATTATGGACCGGCAAAAAAAAGTACCACGAGATACCACTTAGCCAAGCCCATTTCCATGAATTAGAACCTATATTACACTACCTCACTAAATATTGTATCCGAACTCGTCCGAGTCTTTGAGATATAAAAGGTTAAAGTCGAGGACTGCGCTCTATCTCAAAATGTAAAAAAGAGCCTCGATCTTAACATTGCGACTAATCTGGTAATAATTAAGCGAAACAGGAGAATTTTGAAATCCGTACCTTTCCAAACGATGATTTTATCAGCTATTTAAACGTTAAACCCAGCGATAGCTCTAAGAAATCGAAATATTAAAACAGTTTCGTAATTAGTTCATTATTTGAATGAGCTCGGCTTCCGGAGCATATGTATACTTGGCCTCCACCTTGGCTCAAATACTAGAATCAGTGTAAACAGTTATAGAAATGAATAACTGCGATTTTCATTGTTATTTCTCTTGATAACTGGAAAATTAAGTGCATTTGGTTGAATCATTGTCCTTAGAAGAATGGAGGAGGTTTCTTGAAGTGAAAAACTCTTATTAAAGATGTTTGAACTTTTGGCGGCAACAATGTGTACGCGAGCGTGTTGCAGATTGATTCCACGTTATTTAGATGTACATTGAAATGGACATCTGGTCTAAAAGGGTTAAAATACGTGTACATTCATGTACACTGGTAAATCATTTTGTGCTTATTATCTCAAAATCCCAACTTCTCTCCTTTGATTCTCAATTCCCTTATTTTTAAAGGCACGACAAAATTCGTTTATTTGTCCATCAAAAATCACGATTACCCTATAATATTCTTTGATTTCAGGTTCTCATATTTTCTTTCCCTCACACCCACAAAATGTGCCTCTGCGAGAAATTCTGAACCAAAACTCAAGGACATTTATTAAGAACATCGTGCGATGATTTTCCAATCATATTCTCACACAATTTCCTCCCATATCGATGCGATGTTTAAGCACCGTAAAAGCAATAAAACGTTGCGGCTAGATCATAGGGATCCAATACATATATAAGTAAAAGAAAGATTCGAAGAAAACTGTCAAAATAGTTTAATTTTTCTCATGGATTAAAACCGAAAAAATCGTCAATAATAATATGTATGAAACATTTCAGGGGAGGGGGGAGTTTCAACCGTCTACAAAATGCAATTTTCTCCTTTTTTTTTCATTTTATTATTTTTCTTTGTATTTTGGTTATATCGACTTGCGAAAAATATTTAAACGACTGAACTTCATTGTTAATGCTTTAACAAGTGCTTTATCATCGACTTAAAGTGCACAAACGTCCACTTTTTTCAGGCTCTTTCGTATTTGAATTCAAATAAAGAAGCAGAATTCTACGAAATAAATAAAAAATACGTAAAAGTTGTTTCAGCAAAAGAGTCCATGACAATAATATGGATATGATTATGGTGGGGGAGGGGGGAAACTAAATGATGAGAAGTGCGTATAGTCAGTCCAAGAAGTGATGTAGAAAGTTTGGCCTGAAAAACTTGATTCGTTCAAAAGTTATTGATTTATGGCCGCCAAAATCCTATTTTTCCCCATAGTGCGACGAGTGAGTGTTCCTAAATATAGAGGGTTTTAGTAATGGTGACTGCCGGTGATGAGCGTTCCAAACAAAGCTAGTTTGTCTCTCTCGCTCTCACGTGACCCCTATGTACTGCCATCTCACTCTAATTTCAAAAATCGTATATAGAGACTTATTTTTTGAAATTTTATGGCAGAAATGAATTTCTCGAGGCATTTTAATGCGATTTTCATAATAATATGTCGTAAAACAATGCGCTGTATACGAATTTCGATACTAGAAAGAGATGGATATACATGGGGGTCACGGGAGAGTGAGTGAGATAGTTTGGAACGCTACGCGAGTTTTATCACAACAGATTGCGACCGATGAGTGCATTGTTGTGGTTGTTGGCTAACCGTTGACTTCGCACTAAAACCGTCTGTTTTTGATCCCATCGGGACCACAAGGGGCACTAATGAAAGGGCACTGATTAAAAGAAAAGTTCACTTTCAAAAATTCAAAATTTGAATTGCGCTGAATAAAAATGAATAAATAATCGTGCAATGATACGCGAAGAAGTGATGAAATTCTATACCGAAGCAATCGAATGATCCGATCGATGGATGAAGAATAATTTAAGGTAGCGGTGAAAAAAAAAAAAGTATGATAGAAACATTAATTGGCTTAAAAGCTAACCATTGTCAGTTTAAATCAGGGCTGCCGTTTTGCGTATAATCAATGCTATTTTTCAATTAACCGATGATTCCACAGGCTGAGAAAAGATTACACAGTTCAATTCAGTGCATGACTATAATAAGCTAAAATACTTGCATCTGTAATCTTTTCTCAACCGATGGAGTCGTCGATTACTTTAAAAAACTTGCGGATATTTTAATTAATCAACGGAGTTTCCATCGATTAAGGAAAGATTACAGATCATAGTATTTTCGTGCATTACAGTCATACACTGATCTGAACTGTGTAATCTTTTCTCAATCGATGGAATCATCGGTGAATAGAGAAATAGCATGGATTATACGCAAAACGGCAGCCCTGGTTTAAATATAGCCGGAACTACTTCGCTGCACACTGGTTCGAAATAGATTTTTTTCAGGCATGAAAATTTCTTGCATTTTTGCTTTAAAAAAAGTCGAGTGTTGATACTTTCTTGCAGAAACTGTGTTAGTTAACTCACTTTAAGATGTAACAATAATCATTTCACACATTTTGTTATTTTCTGTTTTATTGTTCATGCATAATCTTGATTTTTTATTCGGAAAATTATGTCCGGGAAATTCCATGCTTTGATTCACAGTGTGTCTACAGGCCAAGTCGCTGTCAGGCACCGGGTGGAAGTTCAACGGAGGTCAGAATCTCTTTGTTTTCAATTATGCGCGGCTTAAAATTGATTTTGCAGAAGTCCCTTTCTCATTATTTTTCCTAATTTAAAAAAGGGAAAAAAAAACTTTCACGCTGGAAAAAAAGAACACAATTGTTGGTTAAATGAAAATAACATAAAATGACTTTTGCTTTGTTGTTGGTGAAGCAGCAGATGATTTTTGACAGCAGGGCACTAGAGTTGCCACTTTGTGTAGTGCAGTGGCGTAGCTTGCAATTGGGCAACGCTGCTGTTTGTCCATTTAAAGCCACGAAAAAGATCGAAGTATTGGGTTGTTTGGTGAACACCTTCGCATTTGACCTTTCACATGGTTTTAAATGGACAGACTTCAACGTTGCCAAATTGCACGCTACGCCACTGGTACCAGTAAGCATAAAACACGACACAATGTTTCCGCGACATTCACCCTCAATCAGTGTTAATTTTACTAATTTTTAGTGTTTTAGAATCATAAGTGGCGGCAGCCACTAAAACGGTGAAATAATTCTACGCCTACAATGGAGCTGTTGCAAACTTTTGCTACAGGCTTATTAATAGTTTATAATGGGGTAATACCCTGTAAAAATATCGATTAGCGCACTAAAAAATTACGAAATCCACTCCCAAATTCACAAAATACTTTCAAAAGCGAGACCGTAATGGCGGCCGGGCCGCGGTTTTCATTGGGGTTCCCTATCTTCAATCAGCGCCATCTACACGACAATTTTTCGCAACATCACACAAGAAGAAGAAGAAGCATACAATTGCGGCCTCGGCCGCCATTAAATTCTCGCGTTTGAAAGCATTTTGTGAGTTTTAGGAGTGGATTTCGTGATTTTTTAGTGCGCTAATCGTTATTTTTACAGGGTTTTACCGCATCATCAACTATTAATGAGCCTGTGGCAAAAGTTTGCAACAGCTCCATTTCTCTTTATAATCGTTATTTTATGTATTTTGAGACGCTGATTTCAAAAATGCTATCAGTTTTCATTAAACTGGCCTAGATTTTACCTAAATTCAAAATTCCATCTTAATAAATTAAAAATTAAATTAAATTAAATTAAATGACTTAACTTAAATTAACTTAAATTTCCATTCTTAGCATATCATTCGAAATTCTGGAAAAAGTATGAGTTTCGAGTAAAAAGTAAGGCCGAATTTGAAATCAGCGGGCCAAAATGCATGGAAAATCTTACAAGATGGGTGAGAAAGAAGTATCTTAAGATGAGAAAACCTGATTTTAGGTACGTTCATAACAGTCGGACACACTACGTCGTTAAGGCGTAAAAATCCACTGATTTAAATTACACTCACGTTTTATCTCTTCAATATTACTGCAAATCGGAGGACTGCAACTCAATCAGTAGCGTCGCGTGCCATCTGGCAACAATGCAACTCTTCCATTTAAAATCATTAAATATATCGACATTTCACTGTGCACTGCGCACCCCCTGAATACGACCTTTTATATGAGTTTAAATGGATAGAATACAGCGTTGCCAAATTGCACGCGACGCCACTGAACTCAATAATAACGAAACTAAAAGACACATAACTGCACTGCACTTAACTTAACGATTCATAGCGTGAGTAATTAAACAGTAATGGTGGCCGTCTCTCTAGCTCTCTTAACTTAACCTAACCTGCTTGTCTATCTATGACACATCATAACTAGTCTAGTTGCACTGAAATTTGGCAAGAAGGGCTCCTTCTAATAGTTCAAGAGCAGATTTTGTTGTTTCTTTATATCTGAATCTGAATGGGGCAGTTGCAAAGGTCTGAAATGTTGAGTTTTTTATTAAGAAAATGAAAGTACTTGATGAGCTGAGAACAAAGATGCCTTTGGTTTCTGATTAAGTCCCATTGTTCCGGAGATGAGATTTTGGCCCAAAATACATTGTTTTAAATGGGAATTCCGCGTTGTGACGTCACTACGCCCACGATTTTTTACAACTTTACATGAGTGTATCTCCAAAACTGAGACACTTAGGAAAAAAACCAAATGCACCATTGTTCTCAGCTCATCAAGTTCTATCATTTTCTTTATAAAAAACACAACATTTCAGACCCTTGCAACTGCCCCATTTGTGGGTTTTTCGCCGTTCGGGGGGAAGGATTTACTTCCTTCAATAGGATAAAAATTGAAATTTCAAAAAAAAAAATATTACTCTTCTAAGTTTTTCTTATAACTTGATAAAATCGCACTCCTAAGATAGACGAACCTTTTGTTTTAAACCGTTCAAAAGAGGTCAATTTTCTAAGAACTTCTATGGGTCCCTCAACTTTTTTTCAAAATCTCCTTTTAAATTTCCATAAAATCCCATGTTAAATTGAGTGGGACAACATGTGTCCCACTGCCCGTGAAAGAGTTAAGAGTTGATGTGATTTTTTTTTTTTTTTTTTTTTACGTTCCTTTGTCCAAAAAAAAAAAAAATATTACTCTTCTAAGTTTTTCTTATAACTTGATAAAATCGCACTCCTAAGATAGACGAACCTTTTGTTTTAAACCGTTCAAAAGAGGCCAGTTTTCCAAGAACTTCAATGGGTCACACAACTTTTTTCAAAATCTTCATTTAAATTTCCATAAAATCCCATGTTAAATTGAGTGGGACAACATGTGTCCCACAACCCGTGAAAGGGTTAAGAGTTGATGTGATTTTTTTTTTTACGTTCCTTTGTCCAAACGAACCTCCTCAACGATCAGGGACTTTTAAATTTAGACAAGATGGGGACCCGGAAAAACGAGATGAAAAGCTGCCGTAATCGCGCGGCGTACTATGTAGACCTTCGTGGCATTTTTAAAACTGAAAGGAATACCGTATAATTATCCCAGCTGTACGCCCGCGCCCCCGCCAGCCTGCCCTCAACGCCCTCTCTCCCCCTATTTTCCACCCCCCTTCTTTCAACTAACCATATCCGTAATTTTGTCTTTTCACCCAATTGAATCCGAACAAACACCGTCTTTGGCCCTCACCGGAAAGAGGAAACTTTTAATTGAATGAACCTCGACGCTCTCTGCTCAGCAGGGCTGCCGTTTTGCGTATAATCAATGCTATTTTTCAATTAACCGATGATTCCACCGGTTGAGAAAAGATTACGCAGTTCAGTTCAGTGCATGACTGTAATAAACTAAAATACTTGCATCTGTAATCTTTTCTCAACCGGGGGAGTCGTCGATGACTTTAAAATACTTGCGGATATTTTAATTAATCAACGGAGTTTCCACCGATTAAGGAAAGATTACAGATCAGAGTGTTTTCGTGCATTACAGTCATACACTGAACTGAACTGTGTAATCTTTTCTCAACCGGTGGAACCCTAGGTGAATATAAAAATAGCATTGATTATACGCAAAACGGCAGCCCTGCTGGTCCCACCCTCCCTCCCCTCTTGTGTGCGATACGTTTCTGCCAGTTTGTGCTGTCCTTCAATTATTAAAAAAATTTGGATCGAATTCATAGTTCTCATTTACAGTTATAATTTTAATAAATGTTGTTCCCGTAACACTGATTTTTGAGACTGAATCCCTTATGGACCACACCCGAGTATACTCGTTTTTCTCCTTTAGTATATACTTCACATTCGGGCGCCTTCAATTCGTTGTATAGGCAATTCCAACTCCTCCGAGTACGAACAGTTAACTACCTTCCGTACATGCATAAACGGAAGAATGGTATTCTTTTGAACTAACCCGGTTATTAGAGGGTTAACTTTGTAATATCTTCGGCGTTCCCTAAAAGCAAGCTGGAGATCTGTGAATGGTTAACTATGAAGGGTATTCAAAACCATTTCACAACAAAAACCCGGGAAAATATTCATATAATATCAAATTTATTGCTGAAAAACAGGCTGATACGGACATAACTCTTTTTTCTGACTGCAACCTACTCGAAAGTTTATTGTGATGCTTGAAATTTTGGAGAATAACAGAGCACTGTCCATATTTTTGGATTTTTCCCCCCAATAAATCGGGTTTGGTACGACTTTATGTAACAAATGAATAAACAAGGAAATGACCTCTTTTGGGGATGAATAATAGTCTTTTTATTGATTAATAATAAGAGTTGGTCTCTTTTTAAGAACTGACTGATAAAAGTGATAAAGGTTATTCATTAAAAGAAAAGAGTTTCTGTAGAAACAATTTTTAAGAAGGTTTAACCATAAATATTTTCTGAAAAAGTAATACAGTAAAATACCCTGTTCTGAGGTCCTCATTTTTAAATAATGGTTGTTTAGTAAGATTTTTAATTTGATTTCGTGATCATTTAGTACGCTTTTCGTTATTTTACAGGGTTTTACCCCATAATTAACTATCAATAAGCCTGTAGCAAAAAATTGCAACAGATCCATGACAACAATGAATTAAAAAAAGGAGGGCATTTAAATCGGGTATGTTACCCTGAATCCGGCAACGCGGCTCACGTGGGCTATTGTTGGAAAGAGCAAAACGGATGAAAACAAAATAGAATGAGTCGAAAATAAAATGTCTTGTCCCTTTATATTTCTCTTCCTTTCGCCTCTTCTTTTGTCGTCGAGACTACTCTAGTTCGCCTTGACCTGGGGCCCTCATCCGGACGTATTTAGCGCGCGCCAACACATTATCGTATCGGAACTTTCTCTCAGATTGGAAAACTTTCGCACGGGACTCTTGAAAAAGAAGCGAAGCTCTAACGGACGAGGGAAAGTTGTTTACACTCTACTCCCTTCCACTCTCCCTCCCATCCCTTTTTGCTCATCTAGATGAGCTTTGCTGAGAGTCACAGTCATTTGGACGCCGCGGGCCCGTACTCCCCGCAACCTTCCTCCGCCGATTAACCCTCAAACCCCGACCCCCAATATCGTCTCTCCACTCCAGCTTTTACCAGTTTTACCTAACGAGTATTATAGTGCGCGACAGCATCGACTAATAACTTATACAAAAATGGGTCTGTTGCACACTTTTGCTACAACGATTAAGAGTGTTTAAGCTAATGTAAAATTGCCTGAAAAGTGCATTGGTGGCATCAGAAAGTCATAAAATGCAATAGTAAACTCACAAAAGGCGTTTAATGAAATCCAAGATGGCGGTAAAATATCGAGAAATTTGTATGCATACACCACGAACATCCAAGTATAGCCAACCTCACAATATCGATCACAACCAATCACTACGTAAACAAACACATAACCTCTACCTCCACTGAGGTTGTCAAAGTTGGCCATCCTTGGATGTTCACGGTGCATGCATACAGATTGCTCGATATTTTACCGCCATCTTGGATTTCATTAAACGCCTCTTGTGAGTTTATTATTGCATTTTATGACTTTCTGATGGCATCAATGGACTTTTCAGGTGATTTTGAATTAGATTAAACACTCTTAATCGTTGTAGTAAAAGTTTGCAACAGACCCATTAACAGTGCATACAAGCATAGCCATAGCCAGGTTATTGTCTATCTCTCTCTAAGCCCATTTAAACGCATGTGTTAGAAAAGGACAGAAAGAGGGGCTGAAGTCACGTGACAGCCCATATATCCATCCTTTTCTAACACATTCGTTTAAATGGGCTAAGAGAGAGAAAGACAATGTCCTGGCTACGGCCATGCATACAATCATACGTTTACAATGGAGCTGTTGCAAACTTTTGCTACAGGCTTATTAATAGTTGGTTATGGGCTGAAACCATATGAAAGTAACGATCAGCACTCTAAAAAATCACGAAATCCACTCCCAAACTCTTAGAAATCTTTCAAACGCGAGACCGTGATGGCAGCCGTTGCCGCCGATTACATTGGGTTTCCCTATCTGAAACAGCTCCATCTTCACGAGGTGTTCTCGCGACACCGCGCAAGAAGAAGAAGAAGCATACAATGACCATAAGATTTAGGCAGCAACAGCCGTCATTACGGTCTCACGCTTGAAATAGTTTTATGAGTTTGGGAGTGGATTTCGTGATTTTTTAGGGTGCTATAATCGTTATTTTTACAGGGTTTTGCCCCATATTCAACTATCAATATTCAATAAGCCTGTAGCAAAAGTTGGCAACAGCTGTATTGTCGACTGTTGTGTCTAATGATTACGGTGCGGCGGTCAGTGTTTAAACTTTAAAACTATTTAATGTCTTGGAATACATTCATGAAATTATTGAGGTTGTCTTCGGAAGGCGCATGGAATATCTGATGCAGTTTTTCAAAGTAGCAGCTATAGATAGGAAATTATATCTCTTCAGTTTATTGTGCCTCAAATAACTTTTTTTTCGCGGTGTTATATGGGCGTATCCAGAAATTTTGCAACCATGAATTCATCCCATTTGAACTATGAGGAATAATTGATTCTTAAAGGGGCTATGCTCCTTCTTCTAATCGATTGTTTCTCATACATACTGTCTAGCGACTTTTGCTGAGTTGTCATCCATGTCTTAAAATATGTCACGTGCTTTCCATTCTTAATCCAGTAATTAGAGCTGCCAATTTGCGTATAGATTTAATGACATACATAAATTCACCGATGATTCCTCCGGTTGAGAAAAGATTGCATAGTTCAATTCAGTATGTTTGACTGTACTGCACGAAAATACTCTGATCTGTAATCTTTTCTCGATCGGTGGAAACGCCATCAATTAATTAAAATATACCGGTTGTGTACAGATAAAAAAACGCTAGTATTTTTTAGTCATACACTGGACTAAACGCTGTAATCTTTTCTCAACCGGTGGAATCTTCGGTGAATTTCAAAATGTCATTGAATCTACGCAAATCGGCAGCTCCTGCGCCAGTAATACCCTGTCGATTAACTAATACGCTCACATTCTTTGCCTGTTCCAGGTATGTGGATTATTCTCACCGATGTTTTTCATCAATATTTTGGTGAGTCTCGACTTTTAAATTAAGGAAATAAAATCCGCCTCTCCAACTGTTCTTCTTCAGAAACGTATTTTATTAATAATGTTACGGGCAGGGATTTGAATCCTGAGCCGAGGTCATGAACGAATCATTGGCGGATCCAGGAATTTATCCTTCTCTCTCTTCTCCCCGGTTAAATTGCGTGCGTTAGAAAAGGACAGAGCATTGGCAGTCACGTGATTTTTGGTCCCTCTTCTATCCTTTTCTAACACGTGTGTTCTTATGGGAAATGAGAGAGAAGGAATGATTGCAATCGGGGCTTTAAGGAAGATCAAATCTCAAAGTGGGCTCCCTAAATATCTCCCATCGCAACAGTCCGTACTTTGATTTTAAGACCCTCCAACGTTTTCAATGTTGTTTCCATGCAATTTTACAAAGAAATCGACCCTCCATAACCATAGGCGGATCCAGCAATCTGGCAACAGTGTATTCATTCCATATGGTTGCATGGGAAACAATCTATTAGTCTTCAAGAATCGATTGTTTATCATACATTCAAATGGGGGGGGGATGCGCAGTTGCCAGATTGCTGGAGCCTATGTGACCATAATGCTGAAGCAAAAGTTTACAATAGACCATTAATGGATTATTTACATTCAACCGGCACGTCAATTTAAAGGTCACTAGTCACTTTTTGGCCAAAGTCGTGTTTTTGGCATTTTAAGTTGGAAACAAAGAGAAATACGCAAAATCGAAGAAGAACGTCAGCACCTACCAGTGGCGGCTCGTGCGATTTGGCAACAGTGTTATTATCCCATTTCACTACATGGAAAACAATCGAAACTCGAGGAAGCTGCCAGCCTCCGCTTGAATCGATTTTTTACCTTAGTTTAAGTGGGAAAAATGCATGGTTGCCAAATCTCACGGGCCGCTACTGGCACCTACGTAATTTTGTATGGATTTTTGAGCCCAAATCGAGCTTAATTGGTTCAGAAACGAAAGCGTGAATTATGAAGTTAGTTTCGCCGTAAGCTTAGTATGAGTACGAGTGATAATATGTCTATCCGTCTCACTCGCACTCATTGAGGCTGAAAGGATCGTATTTCATCATTCCCAGCTTTATCTTTGGGTGTTTTAGCTTGAAACTTTCAGGGTATCTTCCTGAAGTACGCTCGTGGGTGCTGGCGCTCCTTATACACGGAAAAAAAAGATCAGTGAAAATAACCATACGGATACCTGATTTTGGCACCTGCTAGATGTTATGGTAAACTTGACCAGAAGTATGGTACATTTACCGATACTTTAAGTAAATTCGACATGCAATCAGGTAACATCACCTAGTACCGAGTCAAAACATAGTATACTTCTGGTTAACATTACCATAACAACTAGCAGGTGCCAAAATCAGGTATCCGTATGGTTATTTTCACCGTAGTTTTTTTCCGTGTATTTGTTCTTTCAGCGTAAATTCATAAATTTTTGCAAAAAAAAAGTGTTGACTTTTTAAGTAGCGCAACTTGGTGTCCACTGTCCACGGTTTGAACAAATCGACCATGGAATCATCTTAAATAATCACAAAAGCAAGACATCACTGAAACACATCGCGTGTCCTTGAACAAAATGGCATTGCTGTTGCGAAAATTGTCTTCCTAATCAGGTTGGAGAAAACGTCAATCAGCAATCCGAGCCTTGAAAAAACAGAGCACCTCATACAAAAAAAAAAAAAAAATGCATTTCTTGTACCCTAATACTTTAATCGTGAAAAAAAGATGAAAAAAATCGTAATTACAGTGCTGGCGGCACCGAAAAAGGTTTTTCCTCGCAACTCGCAAAAAGAACGCTGTCAGAAGTTGCGGGTAAACAATTCGTAACTAATTTCTGCAATTCTCTTTGCTTCATCAGCATGCATTGTGAAGATGTATAAATACGTCACTTTCCAGTGTTGCCTTTGGCGGGATATTCAAAAATTGTACGTAACGGTTATATGCGGGAAAAATGCGTATAATTATAGGGGAAACGGCATCCCCGTAAACCAACGTTGCCAGATTCCTCTAAAAATTACCAACTTTCACATTAAGTCAAAAGGGGGAGAACCGGTCAAAATCGGATAACTATCCGAATAATGGCAACGATGTCACAGCCACGTCACTTTCTTTCTGGAAATACAGAGTTGCGGATGCAATTTTCTTTCTTTTTCCTGCAGCTTGTTAACCATCGCTTGTATCTTCATTTCCGCTTCGGATCCTCAGAATTATATATTTGGGATAGATGGGAAAAAAAATGAACGGGAAAAAATCTCTGCAAAAATATCCCAGAACAAAAAACCCAATCCAGAGAGAGAGAGAGAGAGAGAGAGAGAGAGAGAGAGAGAGAGAGAGAGAGAGAGAGAGAGAGAGAGAGAGAGAGAGAGAGAGAGAGAGAGAGAGAGAGAGAGAGAGAGAGAGAGAGAGAGAGAGAGAGAGAGAGGAGGAGAGAGAGAGAGAGAGGAGAGAGAGAGAGAGAGAGAGAGAGAGAGAGAGAGAGAGAGAGAGAGAGAGAGAGAGAGTGAGAGGGAGAGGGAGAGGGAGAGGGAGAAGGAGAGAGAGAGAGAGAGAGAGAGAGAGAGAGAGGTGATTCACTTGAGCAGCGTCTCATCTCATCGTGTGAAGAATTGCCTTGATGAGAGTCTACTCGACCTCTTTGAATTCCTTTGACCTTTTGACCTCTGGTGGATCCAGGAATTGATCCTCTTCTACAGTGGCGCACCGAAGGGAGGGAGGGGGGGTTAGGGTTAAACCACCCCCCAAGCCTTAAAAAAAAGAAAAAAAAGAAGGAGTGAGAGAGAGGGGGGGAAAGAGAGAGACGATGAAAGAGAAAGAAAAAAAATCGTAATTAACTAAGAAGGGGGTTCACGGTGAGCAAATTCCATATTATCCGCACTTGCTTATGAGCTATTCACTTAGGCGGGGGGAGGGGGAGATAAGATCTAACCCCTTGGTGAACCCCCTCCGTGAATATTCCATGGCTCCTTCATCCACATTCCTTTTGACTCTTCTCCCTCCAATTACCATGAGTCAAGAGCAAAGATTTCATGCAGGCAAAATCGAAAATATATTTGAGCATTTCAATTTTGCTGCACATGAAAGTACCGTAAAATTCAATTTGAAGGTAAGGAAAATTTAAATTTTTTTTCCGGGGGACAGCCCCGGACCCCCCGCTTGTCCTGAGGGGTATTCCATACCCCCCAGACCCCCCGGAGTTTAAGCCGTACCAACCCACCCCCCCCCCCCCCCCGTCCGGCAAACTTATCGGTGCGCCACTGTTCCTCTATCCTTCTCCCATTAGAAGGCATGTGTTAGAAAAGGACAGATTAGGTGAAGTCACGTGACTTTCATCGTCTTTCTTCTATCCTTTTCTAACACATGCTTTCTAATGGGAAGATAGTGAGAAAAGGACAATTTTTTGGATCCGCTGGTGCTTCGAATCAACGAGCATTCGTTCGAGCCGTTCTTGACCCACAACTTTCTATTTACAGTCGTGCGAAATAAAAGTACCACGCTCGAAATCAGTGGCGTGGCGTGCAATTTGGCAACAAGTCAGTATATACTCCATTTAAACCCATGAAAAAGATCGAGGAATTGGGTGTTTACCTTCACATTCGGCCTTTTACATGGGTTCAAATCGAAGACATTATAGAAGAAGACTGGCCTCTGCTATCTCTGTGCACGGGGGAAAAGTGAAGCCGGTCTTGGCACGGTCTGATTGGCAGGGCACTTCCCCGCGCGGGGTCATAAACCAATTTAACATTAGCTCTTATGGAGCCTCGTTCTTCAAACCTATTTTATAGTCAATTATTTTTACGAATAACAAAGTCGAGTCTCACGTATGTTGTACAGTGTAGTATAACATACATTTAAACCGAAACTTTGGTTCGATTTAAGGCGTCCGTTCTTTAATAATCGAAGTTAACGATCGGTCAGTCATTGTTTACTTTAGCACCCATCCATAACCTCTTTGCCGTGCTTTCTATCGTAAATATCTACCGGATGAATGGACCAAAACTTTCGTTCAAGTTCGTCAATTTCAACTTTGGGATAAGCTGCACATCATATCTGAGTACTTTCGAAATCTAAAAGTAATTAACATTCTTTTGAAACAGTTTTATGTTAATTTGGTTCATACCCCCGAGCGGGGAAGCCCTGCCTATGACAGTAACCGGCTTCAAATCTCGCCGCTAGCGGCTAGGGGCCAGTCTTCTTCTATAATGTCTTTGGTTCAAATTGACAAAATACACCACGTTGCCAAAGTGCAAGCTCTACAACTGCTCGAAATGTTTTTCGTAATGGATATATACATTTCCGCTCAAATACCATCGGGTCTTTTGGAAATGTTTCTCCAGGAATCACCTTATATATGATAAGAATAAACATTGGAAAAAATAGGAGGCCAACAGCCCTTCAATGAAACCACTTGTCTGTTCAAGGTTTATAGATGACTGTATTTTATTTCCGCCCTCCTTATGTTTTTGAACTTCGTGGCAACTAGAGAAATGTTCCGCTCAGAAGGGAGGAAAATTGAGGAGAAGAATTAATAAATACATTGCAACCGATTTGCTCTATTTCCGCTCGAGTCATTTAAAAAAGTGATGATTTTTCAATCAACTGTTGTGGTGTCTTTGAAAATTGACTCCATCACGAAATCAAGTTTTTCCAAAAACTGTTGCAGATCAGAAGACGCGAGAAGTTAATTTTCAGAGTCACGAATCGCCAAAAACTTGGCGGGATCAAGAAATTGAGCATCTTCTATCGCGTCCATTAAATTAATTAAAATTAATATAGCTGATTTAGCCGCGACTCTGACGATCCCGAGGAACCATAATCAAACTCATCAATATAACCACAAATCAATGAGTTTCGTTTTATTTTCTCAATTTTCCTCTCTTCCGCGCGGCAAATGTTTCCTACTAAGCGGTTTTCATAATGCGAACTAATTAATCGGATGGATATAATTAAAAAAAAAAAAAAAAAAAAAAAAAAAAAACCATCAACATAATGGTCCAGGAAAATTCGATGTAATTTTTTTTTTTTCAAAATTATGTACTTACGTTGGGTATTTTCAGACAAGGAAAAGTTTTACCGTCCAATATTTTTTGAGAAGGAAGACAGTTTGTTGAGACAGCAGCAATTTCCTTACAAATTTTCAAAGCCATTTGATTTTTTACTCTTCCTCCCCCTCACGAGAGCTTTTTAAACCGTCTCACCGCACTTGTCCCCCTCCATAATATCCCGCAAGTATTAAGGATGGTGATGAGAGGGGTTGGGGGAGGGAGAAGGAGCAGTGAGGGTCCTTAGAGCGTCACCTCGTAAAAAGCTTTTTCGTCAGTACTCACATATAGAGCTGTACCAACGACAACGGCGACAGTGATGAAAACTTCGACTATAAATAGATTAAAGCATTTCGTAAATAATTAAATCATGGAAGGTGCCTGCCTCTTGTCTGCTCTCTCTCTCCCCCCTTTCTCTCCCTCTTCCTCTCTCTCTCTCTCTCTCTCTCTCTCTCTCTCTCTCTCTCTCTCTCTCTCTCTCTCTCTCTCTCTCTCTCTCTCTCTCTCTGTTTCTCTCTCTCTCGCACTCTCTCTCTCTCTGTTTCTCTCTCTCTCTCTTCCTCTCTCGCACTCTCTCTCTCTCTTCCTCTCTCTTCCTCTCTCTCTCTCTCCCTCCCTCCTCTCTCTCTCTCACTCTGTCTCTCTCTCCATAGCTCTCTCTTTCTCTTTCCTTCTCACACTCACACACTTGTACACAATCACCGTGTTTCGTTTCTCTGTGTCCCTAAACCTCTCTTGTGCCCGCGAGTCTCACGGTCTCTTGAGCTTCCTTTGCGCCTGCTCTTGAGTAGATTTACCTAGGAAATGAGGGTTGCCTTTTACATCAAAGGACCGAAGAAAACAGTTGCCGAATTTCAAGAAAAATACGTTTTGTTTGTTTGTTTTTTTTTTTTTTTTTTTTGTTTTTTTGTTTTTGCTTCTTTTCGTTACTTTGGACCAATGCTAGTTCCGGAAAAAATGATCAGTCCACTTTATCCTACTTAAACGCAGATGTCGCAGATATAGTATCGATTGAAATCTTTTCGAAGGAGTTGGTAAACTGACAAGGGGAGGCTCAGAAGTCGCCGCCTCCGATTTTGAAAACAATTGCACGAAAATGTAGCTTAAGTAAAACTATTAGACCCGTGTTTCTCACTTTTTGCCAATGGGCCTTCCTAAAGCGTCAGGAATTTTTTGAAAGTTGCCGAAATTCACGGAAAAAACCCGAGCGGAGAGCGTTCCGAATATTTACGTGAATTTCGGCAACTTTCAAAAAATTCCTGACGCTTTAGGAAGGCCCATTGGCAAAAAGTAAGAAACACGGGTCTAATTGTTTTACTTTAGCTACATTTTCGTGCAATCGTTTTCAAAATCGGAGACGGCGACTTCTGAGCCTCCCCTTGTGAGTAGGAGTGTCTCATTGGTGGACAACTTGAAAGTCTGGAGTGATAGAGTCAAGAAAAGTGTCCACCCGCAGTCGTCATTCGAATAGCTGAAAGGGACTGGAGCTTTGTTAAGAATTTTAACTTTTTCATAAATTGTTTTAGTCGGGGTGTTATGATTCAGGGCATCTGTGAATATTTTCCATTCAAACTTAATTAACGAAATCATTCCGTCGTAACTGTCAGGACGATCGTCTCTGAAACTCGTTTTAACCAGGGTATTCTTTTCGTAGATGTGATTTTAGCCATGTTTTTGACAGTAGAATGATGTCAGGGTCGTTTTTTTTGGACTAATAAAGTAAAATCAGTATCATTAAGTAGAAGAGAACGGATATTCCAACAGAGAATTTGAAAATGTTCAAGGGACTTAAATCTAATTTTTTTTTTTTTTTTTTTTTTTGCTGTTAAGCCTTTTCACTAGGCTTTTGGCCTTTGTGCCTATACACGACAGCTACTAACTAACTATTGATTTTTGAAGAGAGAACAGAATTTTGATTATGGGTTATTAGGTTTAGACAGATGAGATGATTCACCAAACTTGACAAGGAAACATCCATGCTCTAGGCACTCAGATTTCCACTGTAATCTTTGCCATGGACCCACTTTTGAGGAGACCGAGTAAATCTAAAATTTGTGTTAGACATAACAGTGATATACAAATACCACCACTACCACCACCAATGAGGTTTAATTTTGGGTGGGGGGGCGGTATATCGACCGTTCACGACGTCATCGAAAAATTCCGACCGCGAATAGAAAATAGGTGAAATGCTCCGTAGACCTGGCAACCTTAGATGCCTGTCGCCGCCCTGGGCTTTTTAGTCGGTCTCTCGCGAACGCGCGACTCAAACACTTTTGGCGAAAACGCTTTTGTTTTGTGTATTTTAAGTCGGTTTTAACATCAGTCATTTTCGTCTACTCTCTCTTTAACTGCATTACCCCCCCCCTTTTTATTTACGATCGTGGTCGTTCCTTGACTGTTTTATAAAATGTAAATGAAAGGACGCGGGCGGGGCTTATCACCATTAGGTACAGTGGCGTAGCGTGCTATTTGGCAACGTTGCCGTTCGTCCATTTAAACCAACGAAAAAGGTCGAATGATAGGGTGTTCGGTGAACACCTTCGCATTCGACCTTTAACACGGGTTTATACGGACTCAATGCAACGTTGCCAAATTGCACGCTACGCCACTGATTAGTTATTGTCGCATTCATTGAGGAGCGGGCATGGCTGTCAGATCAGCTGAAGACAGGTTGGTCACAGACTAGACTATAATGGAGCTCTTGCACGGTTTTGCTGTAGGCAAATGGAGTATCAATTCCAATGTAAAATGCTGCGAAAATAACGATGAGACCATAAAAAAAAGTCTAAAACTCACTCCTCGCAGAGAAAACTCAACTTGAAATTTCGGTTGGACCACCCTTGCATGTATGCACCAACCTTGGATTCGGACCCCAAACAAAAAAACAGGGACCAAATAATGTTAGGTCCCGAGTGTAAGCTCTCTCATTGGTCAAAACCGCACGCAAGATGCGCGCAATTCAATGCTCGGGACATAACATTATTTGGTCCCAGGACATGAAAGTATGTGCCGTCTTCTTAGTTTATTACGCAACGTAGAACTTTTCTGTAGTTATCACCGTGCTCCTAGTGACAAAATGTGTATAAATGGACCTTTAATTGTTTCAAATTTACTTTTTAAAAGCAAATTCATAATTCTCGTTCAAATCCGTAGGTTATGTTCTTTTGTTTGGGGTCCAAATCCGAGGTTGGTGCATACATGCAAGGGTGGTCACCCGAAATTTCAAGTTAAGTTTTCTCTGCGAGGAGACAGTTTTAGACCTTTTTAATGGTCTCATCGTTATTTTCGCAGCATTTTACATCGGAATTGATACTCCATTTGCCTACAGCAAAATCTTGCAAGAGCTCCATTTTATGGACTGTTTTAGTGTCTAGCGGAAAATATAAAATCCTTCGGTTAAGGTATAAGAGACTTAGTGGTGAGGATATACATATTATATATCAAAATGGCAACTCATCTATAATTAAAGTTTGTCTGTACGTTTTTGTCTTCAACATGACGTACACAATGCATGGGGGGGGGGGGGGAAGACTAGCTAAATTTACCATCTGCATAGCTGATTTCAGCGTCTGCTAGCAAGCAGTGGCGGCTCGTGACTGAAAAATTAGGTGTAGTTGTGGGGGTTCTGGGAGGACGCTCCCAGTAGGAGGGGGGTTTGGGGGTCCTCCCGAGGAAAGTTTTCGAAAATTTGACCTGCCTCAGATTTAATTTTAAGCTAGTTTTAACTATATTTCGTGACACGAAAGTTCTCCTGCGACAGTATATTCGATGCTCTTTACAGTCCTTTTTCTCTAAATCTCCCTTTAATTTCTTCGAAATCCCAATCATTTTTAATCAAGAGCGATCATTATCTTTGAAAATTTGAAAAGAAAAAAAAATAAAAAAAAACCTTGAAAAAGTAAGTGTAGTGCCACTACACTAACTACACCTAACGAGCCGCCACTGCTAGCAAGTAGGGGTATAGGTAACGTTCCATGTGGTAAATTAAAGCAAATTGTTAGTTCATTTCACCTTAATCTGGTGAAATTTACCATACTTGAGAGCAGACTCAAAAATCAGCTAGGCAGACGGTAAATTCTGTCAGTCTTTTTTTTCCCCGCGTAGAACAATACGGAATTAAATAAAAAAAAAAAAATTATAGATAAATTAATTACACGAATTAAATAAATTCGTGTGAACGAATGAAACAACGTATCACCGAAGTTAGTTTCTCCATTGTCATCCCTGTTTTGGAGCTTACCTAACAAAAAAATATTAAAATAAATAAAATAGAATAGGTACAATCAGGTTTCAACAATCTTGCGCATAATACCATAACTATCTTTCTAAAATTTGTTTCATTTTTTTTTTTTTTTTTTTTTTTTTTTTTTTTTTTTTTTAGTTTTTATTTTTTTTAATTTGACCCTACCACCTACCACAGTCTCGATATTTTTGACCGTTCGCCAATTTTTTCTAGCTCCTCCATGACTCTTAAAATGTGACGTATCAAACTCGAAATCTGTTGACTGTAAAAATGGGGCCGCTGCGAACTCTTGCTACATGGGATGGAAGAGTTGATTCTTGCATAAAAACCTGTACAAATGATGATGGGTACACTGAAAAACACTAAAAAATCACGAAATTTACTCTCAGAATCGGACTTAGTGGCGGAGAGACGCAGGTATTAACCCCCACCCCATCTAAATTGTGATGTATCTCTGTGCTTCCGTAGAGAAAGTGACAAATTAGACAGGAATCTCCCATGATACCTGCGTCGAACGGCCATTATGATCGTTCTGTTTTCCGTTAAATCAATTTTGTGAGTTTATGACTGAATTTTAGACTTCATGATTGTGATTTTCGCTGGTTTTTACATCAGGTTGGACTATTTATTTTCTCACTGCAAAAGTTTGCGAGAGCTCCATTGTAAGTATATCCAAAATCGTGTTAACTAGGGATGAGTGAAGCATTCTCTACAGTCATCTTCACAATATCCATTCGTATCATACGTATCTCTGCAAAAGTCAAAGCAGTCATTGACGTTGTTGAACGGACAATAGACTGCGCTTGCAACGGCGAGGATACTGAATGCCACGATTATTGAAAGTGTTACTCCTGTGAAGGTCTGCATCTCTGATTCCTTTAGCTTCTCTAATCTCTGTAACAAATCGAATGGGATAGAATCAGTGGCGTCGCCTGCCATCTGGCAACAATGCAACTGCTCCATTTAAACTCATTAAATATATCGAATTTTCTTTGTGCACGGTGAACCCCCTGAATTCGATATTTTACATGAGTTTAAATGGATAGAATACATTGTTGCCGAATTGCACGCGACGCCACTGGATAGAATAATACGGTGGTAACTGAAATATGGCAACAATGCAACTGCTCCATTTAAACTCATTAAATATATCGAATTTTCCTTGTGCACTGTGAACCCCCTGAATTCGATATTTTATATGAGTTTAAATGGATAGAATACATTGTTGCCGAATTGCACGCGACGCCACTGGATAGAATAATACGGTGGTAACTGAAATATGGCAACAATGCAACTGCTCCATTTAAACTCATTAAATATATCGAATTTTCCTTGTGCACTGTGAACCCCCTGAATTCGATATTTTATATGAGTTTAAATGGATAGAATACATTGTTGCCGAATTGCACGCGACGCCACTGGATAGAATAATACGGCGGTAACTGAAATATGGCATGCAAAATTATGAGGCCTTGTCGTCCCATCACCACGAAAGTTGACGCGCAACAGTTAAGTAAAGGTACAATGACAGGATATACCACAGTGCGGCCGTTTCGGTCGTCTTCCTGATTGGTCGGATTCCTTAGTTCGCGAATTTGAGCATTTAGAAGTAATCTTACGGTTTTATAGGGTTCTCGTACGCAAGTTAGACACGACTAAAGGCCTTCTGTCAAATTTGAAACATATCGGTGGCCAAAATTAAGAGAAATCAACGATTCCCCGTAACTGACCCCCGCGGTTGCGCACCCAGCTTAACACGGGCACCATCCATAGGGAGGAAGGTGTTCCTGAGTTATTCGCAAAAATATCGCAACCCCCCGCCCTAAAAATGGTTTATACTTAGCATTAATGATTTTTTTCAGACAGGGGGTAGAGAAATCTTCATTATGAAACCCAAGTAGAATCATACTCCCCATGCTGCCCATGCTAAAGTGGGTGCGCTCTTGAGGGGTGGAGGGCAAATGGCCGAACTGTGGTTTATCCAGTCACTGTAGTTAAAGGTAAATGCTAACGCAGTCTAGCGGTCAGTTCCGCTAGCTAACACATGCACTATCTAAGTATCTAAGGTCCCTAGAGAAAACGGACCTTAGCACTATCGTTGTCAGCTGTGCGTATCTCCCCCTCCCCACACATGTGTATCCAACGCACTCTCAATAGACTGTTTTAGTAGAGCGATATATCGTATCGATTGCCGTCCGAGGGCCTCTGGTTCCAAACAAACTCTGGTTCAATGTAATTTCCCCATAAGCGAACTTTTAAACGGAAATTTAGGGTATTAAATCAAACAGTTAATGCGACCTTGTTGCGATTATGAATTCTACGTCCTCGAAAATGCTTAATTTTGCCTGGTTCCTTGACTAAAACTGCCGAAATCATTAAGATATTACAGATTAAATGTTGCATTTGTAGGTTAGAATCGCCCGAAATCCCGCCAAATTCCACAACAACAACAATAACATTTGGGTGATTCCAACCTCCAAACGCATCAATTAATCTGTAATATCTTGTTGATTCCGGCAGTTTTACGGGTGGAACCAGGCAATATTAAGCATTTTCGAGGACGGAGAATTCATAATCGCAAAAAGGTCGCATAAATTGTTTGATTTAATACCCTGAATTTCCATTCAAAAATCCGCTTATGGGGAAATTACATTGAACCAGAGTTTGTTTGGAACCAGAGGCCCTCGGACGGCAATCGATACGATATATCGCTCTACTAAAACAGTCTATTAGCGAAGTCTCGGTCTGCAGGTCAACGCCGAATCTCCAGACACGATCAGTTCTGTTGTGATTCGCGCCAACCCCCCCCCCCCCCCCCCCCGCCCCTTCCTTCTTTCCCCTCCACTCTCGTCACCGGACGTGCAACCAGTGTTGCCAACCGTACGGCTAAAGCCGTATTCGTACGGCTATTGGACCGAGCGTACGGCGTACGGCCCGAGACTCGGGCCGTACGCCCAAAATACGGCTTTTTCACCGTTTAGACCAGAAATCCCTTTTTTTCTACTTTTCCTGAGGAATTTTCCAAATTCCTCTGGAAAATTCCTCTGGAACTTGCCACTATCACCATGTATCGAAGACTCTAGAACAAATAGTCATAAGTGGAACCGATTTCCTCTACTTTAGTTTTCGTTGCACCGCAAATTTGATTCTCTACATAATTGGTCGATTTGGCTTGAAAGCGTTGGTGTGGAAAGCGTCTGCACTGCACTCTGCAACAAGGATCTGCGTGCAATATCACAATATGTCAAAATTTTGCTATAGATGAAGAGGCGACTGGGATCAGGACAAAATCATGGGTTGGCGTCTGATTGCCAATTTGATACGAAAAAATCAAGTGAAAAATCAAAAATCAAGCAAAAAAAAAAAAAAAAAAAAAAAGGTCATCACTTTTGACACTCTGCAAAGTGCACATACTTAAAAATAGTGCGGGCAAAAGGGGCGTACGGCTTAATTCACTCCTGTACGGCTTTTTCGGCTCACCGCGTACGGCGATTCCCCTTCCACAGGTTGGCAACACTGCGTGCAACGAGACCGTTGCGTTCGTTCGCGAGACAGTTTTCAGTCAAATCAGTCTACTCTCTTCTCTCGATTATTACGTGCGTATCAAGTTGTGTTTCCTTTTTTCTCACCTCTTTTGTTTGTGTGTTTGTTGTGTTTTGTTTGTGTCTCGTTTCGTTAGTGAAAGTGAGTGTTTTCTTGGAGATCGTTTATAGGATAATTTTACGAATTGGTATCGTTAAACCCTCTTTTCATTCCCCTCTTATATTATTAGTCGTATTTTGCTTTGTCATCGATATGAAGATTTTGATTATTTTTTTTACGTAAATATGTTTTGTCGCATTTTAATAATTCTGTTTGCACTCTCAAAATGTGCTCATTTTTGATTGTGTTTATGGACCACTTTTTGCTTTTTAGTCATTTTAATGGCAATTTTCGAATTTCTTCGATGTCGAATTTCGGCGTTCAATGGCCGTCGTGGTTGACCATCTCCTGAGGTGGTGAGGTTAGTAATCGGAAAGGTGAACTACTATGTTATTTTTTTGTAGATTACGATTAGGTTAATTTTACAAATTTTAAAATTGCGAGAGACAGCAGGTTTGGTTTTTAATGGGACTATTACGTGCGTAATTACTACAGTTTGGTTTGTACCACACGGTCCACACGTTGTAGAAATTGTTTCTCTTAGAGCTACGCCACACAGTGCAGTGGAGCGATTCAATTAGACAGGCCGGACAAAGAATGTAAACTTTAGATGCATTTATCTTCGTTAGTACGCAATGTTAAAGTTTGAATGTAATTTCATTGGTTTTCTCGTAAAATTTTCTTTCTGAATCACCCCTTACAATGCATTTTATCAATCTCAAAAACACTTCAAAATTGTTGTAGTCATTTATTTCATGTCTGACCTCTCCCATTGGCTCGCTCCACTGTGTTTCATTTCAGTTGTAAATTGCCAAGTTGCGTTTTTCGTCACATTTCATTAAATATGTATAGTGTTTTGAAACCAAAAAGACCGTTTATGATTTCACGGTTGAACTTATTGAAGTTTTTTTAGGCCAGTTATGGTCTTTTAAAATTATTTGTCACATTTTTCGAGCAGGTATTTGCAATCTTCTAAGCTAGAGGGCCCCCCCCCCCTTTTCTTTTCTTTTTTTTACGATCAATGTTTAAAACCCATATATGCCCAACTTTTTTTTGAACATGTAGCGTGTTTTCTGATGTTTTCCGAGAAAAACACCATCTTAGAGTTAAAAAAATTGCAAATTTGGAAATTGTGAAACGTGGTGCAGCTAAATTATAAGTGCTGAAAGATCACAACATTGATTTTTTAGTAAAATTGGCCTACATTTGTAGTAATTTGGTCCCAAAAAAACCATTAAAAGTGGGTCGTTAACGATCCGATGGGCATATATGGGTTAAATAAAAGCTGTGTTGCCAGACGTACGGCTTTCGGCCGTATTTGTTCCATAAGAACCAATGTATATTATACGGCTTTTAACGTGAAATTTGGCATCACTGACTAAAAGTGACGATAAGACGAAGATCCGAAAGCTCAGAGGTCTGCTTCAGACTGCAATCACCGAAATTCGTCTTGCAGTCATTCTTCAATAATTAACAGCAAGGAACATGAATAAAAAGTAACTTTCAGCTTTTACCTGACGAGTTTGAAAAATTGTCCTGTGATCAGGTAAATGAACAAGCGATGTGAGTTAATGTTGAGTTATGGACAAGCCGTCTCCGCTACCACTTAAATACTGAACTTTCTGACCGTTCGATTTCATCTTAAGTTTTTGAACAATTCTATCAGATCCATTATTTAAATGTTGTATTATTTCCGATTTTTGTAAATGAAAGTCGAGGATAAAACTCGGTCCTAGTTTCCGTCTCAATTTTCAATAATGGTAATTAGAAACACATCTATCCGCAATATCTTCCTGTCGCTATTGTTTTAAAGAAACAATTGAAGTACAACAATGAAACAATTTGTTTCTTCAAGGTAATGGGTTTGTTGCATACTTTTGCTGCATCAATATAACTCATTGTTTCTAACGTAAAATTCTGCGAAAATAACGATGTGCATATTAAAAACTTTCAAAATCTACTCACTAACTCAGAAAATACCTTCCTTTCCAAACAACCCGCGCTACACTAGACACTATATCACCGACTTATAACTACATAGATGGAACCATCTCATTTATAAACATGAACAGAACTTACAAACATTGGGATGTTTCGTTCAGATGCATAAATTTCTTATATTATATTGTAATCTTTGATAAACCGAAAAGACTAGACACCAAATGCAGCCAATAGTTCATGTACTTAGAAGGGAATTCCATCATTTTGTAGTTACGATGTTGTTCACTCATGCACGGTGGTTCCGTCTATGTAGTAGTATACCGGTTCAAATAGTGTCTAGTGTAGCGCGGGCTGTTTGAAATTGAAGTGATTTCCTGAGTTAATGAGTGGATTTTTAACGTTTTTAATGTGCGCATCGTTATTTTCGCCGAATTTTACATAAGAATCAAGGTTCTATATTGTTGTAGCAAAAGTATGCAACAGACCCATTCTCTTGCAACTGCTGGTGTTCTTACGATGGTTAGTTTGATAAAATTCAAGGAACATAAATTACATTCCGCCCGAAATATTTGTAAAGTACTTAAGCAAAAACAGGCACGATCAAAATTTTGCTCTTCATTCTCTCTTGCTCATCCTTCAATCGTCTTGCATATTAATAAGAGCCGTCATTCATTAATCGCCATGCTCGTCAGCATATGAATCACGTCAATCGGCGGCTTTTGTAATTTGGCAACAATGCTTTTTCTCTATTTAAATCTATGTACAAAAACCGATTGTGTTCATATTGTGCTTCAAAATAGCTTCGATTGTTTTTCACAGAATCAAATGGAAGAAGAAAATGGTTGCTCCACTTGATACGACTGATAGGATGAAGAGCATGGCGATTAATGAATGACGATTCTTATCAATATGTAATACGATTGAAGGGTTTCTCGATGGATTCTCAACTGGTCATCGTAAAAAGAGAGAATAAAGTGCAATAGTTTGATCAGAGACGGAGAGATTTGTCTGTATTTGAATTCTTTTTTCGCTTCAGCTTGTTTTAAGTAAGCCAACGAAAGTACTCGCGGGCGAGATGAAATAAAGCTGCCTTTAGTACAGTGGCGTAGCCAAGAGAGGGGTCCAGGGGGTCTGGGGGGACCCCCCCCCCCCCATGACACCAAAATTTGTCCAAAAAAAATGTAATTTTTTGCGTTTTCAGACAAATTTTACCAAATTAGTATCTTTGGACCACCACCCCCCCCCCCCCCCTAGAAAAATTCCTGGCTACGCTGCTGCTTTAGAATCTCTGAAGGTTTCTTAATTCTAAAAATTCGATTTAAGCCCATTGGTTTAAAGGGGAATCACCCCTAAAGGGCAGATGCGTTGCGTGCAGTCTATATAGTTCGGTATTGTGCATTTAGATTAACTTGAAACCAAGGTCGAATCATCTGGTGCACAGGAAACGCTGTCAAATTCGATTCTTTTTATGGTTTTAAATGGACGAAATTCAACGTTGCCAGCTTGTACGCTACGCCACTAGTTGTCGTATCTTTTGCATCCGAGGCTCTTTCACTCATGCATGTCAACTCATGAGTTTTAAACATGGGCAAAAAGGTGATGTCACCAAACCAAAAAACGACAAAGCATACAATATAAAAATCCGGATATGAAACGAACGGTTTTTCGGTGGAATCATGACTAGATGATTTAAGGAACAATTTAATAACATTATAAAGCAATAGTATTTGGTAAAGTTTGAGAAATAAACGAAAAACTCACAAGTGTACCAACACTTACCGAACTACAAGAGTACGATATTTAAACTAGTGATGTGCGATTAGTGGATTAGTAATCGATAATCGATTAATCAATTTAATCGACAATGAATTAATCGATTATTAAATAAATCCGAGTAATCGTCTAATCGATCACATCATCCGATTAATCGGTAGCTTCACGGACCCTTTGTTTAGACCATTTTTATGTTAAAAAAGTCATTTTTCCATTTTCTTCAATGTATTTCTGAAAATCTTAGCACACACTGTCAATCAGGTTGCGGCGTAGCCAGGAGTAACACTCGATTTTCGTCCCACACTTCCACTTCGCTTTCCCCGCCCTAAAATATCGGCCTTATGTTGGGTCATTCAGCAGCCCTATTAAAGTATTAGGTAGAGGGTAAATGGCTCGGAGGAAAAAGTAAAGTAGAATAAACAAGAAAAAAAAAAGGTTTTTAGGACGTAGAACAAATCTTCAAAATAATCGATTAATAATTGATTAGATCGATTACTATCGGCCGATCATCGGCACACATTGATTTTTAACCCTTCACTGCATGGGGTTCCACCGGTGGAACAAATTCTTCAAACGCTCATATAAAATACAGGTTTTTAGATATGCCTTCGGCGCATGGTGTGTCAACGCGGGAGAAGGTATATTTTGAGCTCACACAAAAAAAAAAAAATTGGCTGAAAGAAAACATCATGCAGTGAAGGGTTCGTGATCGAAATCATGTCAGGGGGAAAATTTGCCCCCGTATCCAAACTGACCACATTTTGATTATTTTTATAAAGTTTCCGGCATTGGCTTTTTGAAAAATCCAATTAAAGTAAACATTTTTTTTTTTGAAAATTTAAAAAAAAAAAAAAATAAAAAAAATTCCCGCCATTTCTTATGGTGTTATATCACTTTTAAAAAACGAGTGAAAAATAGAAAAAAGAGAATTTTGACCGAAAAACCGTCAAATTATTTTTTTCACTATTTTTCCCATGTATTTGACCACCTAATACATTGAAAAATCCACATTTGCTTGAGAAAAAAAAATCATGCAGTAAAGGGTTAAATTTCGATTATCCGCTTATTCGATTAATCGATTAATTTACTAATCGAGCATCACTAATTTACACGATGCACCGCTGACCGAGATTTCGCCGGTGTGCGGTGTTGCCATTACACACTTGGATGGAAAGAGGCAGAAATAGGTTTAAACATGTTTCAGAAACAGCAGAACAAGCTCGTTCCACATAATGATTATTTAAAAATAAAACATTTTTAAAAAATTTACGCATGGAGTCATTCCACATTAAATCAACCAAGCTATGTTGGTCACCATCTCCGATTTTGATGAAACTTGGCACAGTTTTCGACTCATGGCGTATGAGTATGTCTTGAATATTTCTGCTCCCTACCGCTAAGAGAATCGAAGTTACGTGGGCTCAAAGTTCGGGAAAAAAACCCTTTTGCGGAGGACCCGAGGACCCCCCCCCGTAATTTCAAATGGCCATAACTCCAGTTCTATTGTAGCTAAGAGGTCAAACCTGGTCTTAAATTGAAGGAAGTTTCATGCTCTACCATGTGGTATTACCAGATCAACTTAACAAGAATAAATTACAAGTGATGATCTGCTTACTTGACTTTTGTCATCCATATAGTCGACAAAGGGTTTTATCGATTTATCACAGCTTTGACTAGAAGAATGCAGTGGCGGCTCGTGCAATCTGGCAACCGTGCAATTTTGTCATTTAAACGTATGCAAAAAGATCGATACTAGGTGAGGCGCTACGCCTCACCAAGTAATCGATTATTTTACACAGTTTTAAATGGAAGAAATCCATTGTTGCCACATTGCACGAGCCGCCGCTGGAAGAATGCTTGTGCTCAGGAAATAGTTCAGAATCTTCACTATTGCTATATATCAGCATCAAACTTCTCTGAGACCTTCTCCAAAAAAGTTCTTGAAATGTTGCAATTGCGAGTGAGTGTTGCTTGCTTGTACTTTTTGAGTCTTTTAATTTTCTTTATTTCAACTTTTATATTATGCTATATGATTCTTTATTTTATATAAAATTTTGGGGCTGGTGCGGCGTGCTCTGAGGGGTTGCAACGTTGCCAATTTGGGCAAAGCTGCTCTTTTGACGGAACTGAGGAGGGGAAAATCGGCCCTTGGTGAGGGGCTGGGGAGGATTGCTCCCCGAATGATTCTCGATGATGATTTTCTAATGTTACTCAACGGTCAAGGTGGATTTCCTCATGATCCTGGAGAAATGAGAAATTTTTCTATAATTTTTTGTTATTTTCGAGACCGGGTTTACCCCTTGAAAAGCTACTGGGCTTTAAGCCTTACGCTTTCGCACTTCGAAAATATTTTTAAATCGCTGCAACGGCTCCAGTGACTTGGTTGCGTCCCTAAAAGTCCACCTTACCCCAAATTGTGGGGCTGGCGTGCTCTGAGGGGTTGCAATGTTGCCAAATTAGGCGAAACTGCTCTTTTGACGGAGCTAAGGAGGGAAAAATCGGTCCTTGGTTGGGGGCCGGGGAGGTTTGCTCCCCGAAATACTCTCGATGATGATTTTTGACGACCTAACCTTACCTGTCAACTAAATAATCCGATTTAGATAATCCATAAAAGAAGTCTATTAAGTCCAATTGGGATTCTTGCTAACTTTTGGTATAGGAGATTTCAGAGTTGATGCTTGCATAAAAACCTGTGAAAATGACGATGAGTACACTGAAAAATCACGAAATTCATTCTTAGAATCGGACTTAATGATGAAGGAGAGACGCAGGTATCATGGGAGATTCCTATCTAAATTGAGACATATCTCTGTGTTTCCGTTGAGAAAGTGACAAATTAGACAGTAATCTCCCGTCACACCTGCGTAGCTCCGCTTTTAAGATCTTGCCGTCGCAGCCGTTTTATGTGTTTTTGAAGCGTCCCTGAATTGCCGATTCGTGACAATTCTTGCTCGGAAACCCTTTGAAACTTCCTGGAGGAATCTCAAGGCGTTTTGGATCAAGGTTTGTTTCTGAATCGCAAATGGGCTTAAGTTCAAGACAAGCCTAACGAGATCTCAAGCTAAGTTTCTTCATTGGACCCAAAGAGTCAAGGTTTTAATTTTACTGCCAGAAAGCAGTACATTATAACTTGTCTTATATTATTTTTTCCTCAAGAAATGATCAGCATCGAAAAGTTTTCGAAATTAAAAACCAAAAACTTTTCTTATCCAGAAAAATTCGTCTTTCAATCCATTGTGTGGCTTCAGCTCTAGGATGGATAACTGCTAATCAAATCAACCAACGCTCAACCGGTGGATTGGTGCAGGAGGGTGTATGGTTACTGAGTAAACAAGTAAATTTTCGGCTCTTCGAAACTTACTCCGAACGTACGGCCGCGTCCAACGACGTCCCTTTTTATTGTCAATAGTTCCGCACAGTGGGGTAGGTTGTGTTTAAATCGAGAAATCAGAAAAAAATGCATCATGACGTGCGATATTCTATACAATGCGTTTAGGTAGGTCGTTTGTTGGATTGTCAGATGGCAATGGAGCCACTGCTAAGTTTTACTTTAGGCCAATGTAATTATTTTCAATAGTTCTGTTGCGCAGCTTTTTCCAATACGCGATTCAAGGGTTGATTTAGATGCACTAATACCGAAACGCAAAACATCATGAAAGGAAAAGCTAGCGACAGGAAAACCACAGTTCAAATGGATAGCAAAAAAAACCCTGCACAAAGGAAATCATAACGATCTAAAGTTGTTCGGACGGAAGTTGTTGTAGAGACGTTACTATCATACCCTTCCAAAACAATGTACCAATACTGACTCTCTATGATGTTGAATGGGACTCTTGCGAACTTTTGCTACACGGAATTGAAGAGTCGATTCTTGCATAAAAACCTGTAAAAATGACGATGAGTTCACTAAAAAATCACGAAATTAACTCTCAGAATCGAGCTTATTGGCGGTTCGACGCAGGTAGGTATCATGGGAAATTCCTATCTAAATTGAGACATACCCTCTGTGTTTCCAAAGAGAAAGTGGCATATTAGATAGGAATCTCCCATGATACCTGCGTCGAACCGCCATTACGATCTTGCCATTTATGTAGTTATGTAGGTTTATTACTGAATTTTAAACTTTCTCAGTGTGATTTTTGTGATTTTTTCTGGTTTTTACATCAGAATTGACTATTTATTTGCTCACAGCAAAAGTTTGCAAGAGCCTTATTACGCAACGACGATCTACCTCGTCGATAGACCTGTTTAGTGATGAGGTCATGAATCACGATCAAAATTGGATCCCAACAAATGCTCTATCTCGCTCACTCTCGTGGATTTATTTACCCATAAGAAATCCGATCCAAATTTTCGAACGCAAATTCATGCTAGTTAACAACCAGTTTTCTCAAATTTTATTGCACCATTAGATTCCGCGTACCTTAAAGTATCTTTTCACTCCGACACAACTCTTGAATGATCTCGAGTGAATTTACAATCACAGTTATACCGAAAAATGTTCTATGTTTTGTCTTTGTCTTACTCACGGTCTCTTATGGGCGTATCAACGCCAGGGCACTCAATCATCCTAACCTCTCTTCGTATCGAAGCTTGTTCGAGGTATAACACGTAGTGTGATGGTGCCGATGAGCCTATATCCTAGAATTCTGTGCCCATAAGAAACCGTGAGTGCGGGACAAGGACAAAACATGTAGGACTTTCTTCGAAATAACGGTGATTATAAATTAATGCGAGATGTTTCACAAATGTTGCTGTAGCGTATTTACATTATAAAGTACGTTGAATCCGATGGTGTGATAAAAATCTGAGAGAACTTGTTGTTTACTTTCACGAATTTGTATTTACAAATTTTGATCCTGTTTCTTATGGGAAAACCCACAAGAGCAAGTGAGATGACGCATTTGTTTTGATCCATTTTTTTTCGTGACGTCACACTAAAGAGGTCTACCACACGCGTATCTTGCGAAATGCGGTGTTCCCGGAACGTGGTGGTGGTTGAGCTAGTGGGTTGATTGGTGGTGAATGGAGGGAGGGGGGTCCCGGAGTATTGCGTGAGGGTGTGACGTGTTTTAGAGAGGTGACGCATGGTGTGGCGTCCCTCCGCAAATTCGCTCGATTTCCATTAACGGTCATAGTTGCCGAGTGAAGGCCAAAAAAGCTCCAGAGCTCGCACCAGCTCTTATGGGAATTCCGTCATTTACTAAGCATAATCTGACAACCCTGCAGTAACGGTGGACGGCAAATGCGTCCCGTCGGACGTGCTATTGGATCCCTTTGTTTGGCGGAGAAGTATACGTCTCACGGCGCGCGGCACCGCGCCGCGTTGAGAAGGAGATAATTTATCTCCGACGTGTCCGCTCTGTGATTATTATCGCTGCATGTGGCATGGGTCGAGAGAGAGAAAGAGAGATAGAGAGAGAGCAAAGGATCCGCGAAGAGATCAGCTTGCGGTGCTTCGATTTCAAGGTCACATCCCGCAGAAGCACGGTTAAGGGACGAGATCAGAGCGCCCCCCCCTCACATGGCACCCACGCTTCGCCCTCGCGTTGAATGGAAGGACAGACGCGTTGTTATTCAACTTAACTCTCTGTTTGTCTCCTCTCATATAGGTCGATCATATTCGTCGATTTTCTGGCGAAAAATGTGTGCGGTTCGATGTTTTATTCAACGGGGGTTAAAGCGGAACGAAGAGTCGTGCAACGTCATAAACCCTTAAGGCAACCAACGCCGTCTTATCTAGGAATATTTTCCAGTTTCTCTCTCTCTCTCTCTCTCCCTCCCCCCCCCCCTCTCGCTCACTCTCTCTCTCTCTCTCCCTCTCTCTCTCTCTCTCTCTCTCTCTCTCTCTCTCTCTCCCTCTCCCTCTCTTCCTCTTTCTCTTTTTCTCATTCTCTCTCATTCTCTCTCTCTCTCTCTCTCTCTCTTACCATTTGATCGCGTGAGTTAGAAAAGGATAGAAGATGGGGATAAGATCACGTGACTGCCCCTTATCTGTCCTTTTCTAACACACGCGATCAAATGGCCATAGAGAGAGAAAGACAATCCACTGGATCCGCTAGTGAAGACCGCGACGCGACGGCAACCGAGCGCGTGCCATGCTTCTCGCTGGAAAGGCAGAGAAAAGACCGCAACACAAAATAATAAACTGCACTGAGCAGGAGTAATGATGAAACGCAATCCAAGCTAGACCTCTCTGAATGTAAACGGCGAGGGAGGCTAGTAACGTATGGTGGCGGGAAGGGAGGGGGTGTGGAGGGTGGAGGGGATGAACATTTATATAAAAGGAAACGAGGTTCAGATTACTGCTTAGTCGCGAAATTACAGACAGATTTCCTAGAGCTTCGAGGATAAATAATCGAGCGGCGATCCTTCTAATTAGGTTGCTCCTGTGCACTCCTCATTGCTTACGCTCACTAACGCTGCACTGTGGTCTGAGATCTGTCAAAAAGTGGCAAAAAATCAAAACTTGAATTCCTCATCAATTTATCATTTAATAAACTTTAAAGACCAATGGGGCTGTTGCACACTTTTGCCATGAGCGATTTAATATTCAATTCTGGTGTGAAAACCTCCAAAAATAAAAGTAAGCATCTAAAACGACATAATGTGTCCGCGACATTCACCATCCATCAGTGTTAATTTTACTAATTTTTAGTGTTTTAGAATAATTCTACGCCTACAATTTCACTTTATCATCGCTATCTTATGTATTTTGAGACGATGATTTCAAAATTGCTATTAGTTTTCATTAAACTGACCTATATTGTACGTAAATTCGAAATTGCGTCTTCTTGGGAAAAAATTCGAAATTCTGGAAAAAGCATGAGTTTGGAGTATAAACTAAGGCCGAATTTGAAATCAGCGGGTCAAAATACATGGACTGCTTCGCTAGAAGGGTGAGAAAGAGGTATCTTATTATGAGAAAACCTGGTTTTACGTTCATAACAGTCGGACAGACTGTGTCGTTAAGGCGTAGAAATCCAAAAATAACATTGGTAGCACAAAAAACTTCCGAAATCCACTCCTAAACTCAATAAACGCTATTATTTGCGCGATTGTAATGGTGGCATAGGGCAGTAATAATGGCAGACTACCCATCTAACAATACTGTAACTCCATCAGAAGTGACCAATGAGAGACGACTTTCATTTGACACCGGTGTCACCAGGTGTCACGGTACCATTCATCGGATGTGGATCACTACTTTGATGACCAATTTCTCAGTGAATCATCCTTGTCAGCATAAGAGAGAGTAACGATATTAAGATAGGAATCTCCCATCATTATTGTTGTCAGCCACTATTATGCTCGCGCAAATAAAAGCGGTTATTGACTTTAGGAGTGGATTTCGGAAGTTTTTAGTGCTGCCATCGTTATTTTTGGAGGTTTTCACACCAGGATCGACTATTAAATCGCTTGGTAGCAAAAAAGTGCAACAGCCCCATTTTAATCACATGAAACACTTTTAACAAGTAATTTAAACTTAAAAATGTCGCAATATAGTCTTAAATTAAGCTTAAAAGAACGAAAACGAGGATTTTTGATTACTGCTTTTCACTGAATTTTGGTCAATTTTCTTTTCGATCTCAGACCACTGGCGCAACCAGGATCTCTTCCATCTCTCTCATTTCCCATTTGAATGTATACGTATAGGAAAAGGACAGAAAGAGGGGGTATTATCCCGTTGTCCATCCTTGTCTAACATACGTTGTTTAATAGAGAAAAGAGAGAGATGAAGAAACTCTCGGTGCGCTACTGTCTCAGACCATTGTGCGAGCTGCCTCCGCCTGCTTTCTAAAGCCTCTCTGGTATTCAGCATCTGCGATGGAACTCGCCGTGAGATGTACTTTACCGCAACCCGTGAGCTCTCTACCCCTTTCAGAATTTGATTAGTGGTTGAAAAGCGGACGCAAGATACTTTCACCGCGGTTTTTTCAAACGTTGAGTATGTATAGGATTTCGGGTCCCAATTTACGTTCGAAACTCATTATGTAGCTTTGACGGACGGTCGAAAAAAATCGAATTTTCGCGACGAATATATCCAACGAAATTATAAAAAAATCATTGCCAACCTACGCAAGACTAAAGTGGATGACACGACTGACCGTGTTTTTTTTTAACTTTGTCGGTGTTTTCAGACATAAATTTGATTTTGAATTCAAGTCCGGAGATGAATTTAAAATCATATTGATGCCATCGATGCCCCGAAAACACCTAAAAAGACAGTTGAGTTTCCGTGAATATATTGGTAAGGTTGGTATTGTTAATCATATTCGATCGCTAAAATTCGCTTAAACTTTCTGCAATTTTTTGTTTCGTTTTGTTCAAACGATTGGATTTCCCGGAACGTGTTTGTGTGTTCATTTTGTTACTCTTTTTAATGTGTCTTTGCCCTTTGGTAGCACAATATGAAAGATGTAAAAGTTTTTTTTTTTTTTTTTAAACCATCCAGTTGCGGTTCGTTCAATTTGATATGCATGCATAAATCCATTAAGTTGAAACTTTGTTGCAATATCGGCAATTTTTCCTTGGATTTTTTTCTGTTTTTTTTTTTTTTTTTTTTTTCCCCCATTCGCCAGCCCTTAGACCTCTTCCAACTTTTGCAGGTGGATCACATGTTCCCCTCCTTACACACTTTGCGCGAAGAAGCACTTAAACCTTGTCAATTTAGTCGAGTGTTGTAATCGGGACAGTTGCAAGGGTCTGAAATGTTATGTTTTTTTATAAAGAAAATGAATGTACTTTATGAACTGCGAACAAGTATGCCTTTGGTTTCTAACTAAGCCCAATTGTTCCGGAGATCAGATTTTGGCTCAAAATACATTTTTTCAAAAGGGAATTCCGCGTAGTGACTACGCAACGCACACGATATTTGACACATTTCCAAAATTGTTGGGACACAAATGAAAAAACCAAAGGCACCATTGTTCTCAGCTGATCAAATAATATCATATTCTTCATGAAAAAAAAAAAAAAAAAAAAAAAAAAAATTCAGATCCTTGCAACCGCTCCATTATACAGGGTGTCCCAAAATTGATAAGAAATATTTTTACCACGTGTTTTTGGGGTCAAAATAAGACTTTTTTTTCCTATAAACATGGGTCCGAAATTGTAGTCTTTTCGCATTACAGTGTTGCAAAGTTTCCGAAAAACAAATTGAAAAATTGTCATAACTCCCTCGTGAATTGTTCTGAATGCTCGTAAATAGGTACTCTGATGTAATTTTAGGCGCTCTTGTCGACTTTGGCCGTGAAAATGCTGTATGCAAAAATCTAAGGGGGGTTTCGGGGGTTTTTCTTGATTTTTCTCACTTTTTTTGGCCAAATTATGTAAAAACATGCTTTCGGTTTCATTAAACCCAAAAACGATTTGCATTATTCAAAAGTTCGTAAAAAAAATATGCATTTTTGGTCCTTACAAGTTTTTCCATTTCTTGAACCATTTCCGAGAAAATCGTCCCTAAAGTTGGAGAAGTCGGCCAAGGATTGACAAAATCAAAGGAAAGGCGTTTATCGGCCGACTTCTCCAACTTCAGGGACGATTTTCTCGGAAATGGTTCGCGAAATGGAAAAACATTGTGAGGACCAAAAATGCATACTTTCTTACGAACTTTTGAATAATGCTAATCGTTTTTGGGTTTAATGAAACCGAAAGCATGTTTTTACATAATTTGGCCAAAAAAAGTGAGAAAAATCAAGAAAAACCCCCGAAACCCCCCTTAAATTTTTGCATACAGCATTTTCATGGTCAAAATCGGCAAGAGCGCCTAAAATTACATCAGCGTACCTATTTACGAGCATTCAGAACAATTCACGAGGGAGTTAGGACAATTTTTCAATTTGTTTTTCGGAAACTTCGCAACACTGTAACTCGAAAAGACTACAATTTCGGACCCATGATTATAGGAAAAAAAAGTCTTATTTTGACCCCAAAAATACGTGGTAAAAATATTTTTTATCAATTTTGGGACACCCTGTATTTACAGTATTATTTTCATAATCCTCGCCATCATTAGTGCCTTTAAGTTCAGTGCTTCCAATGAAATCGTTGACCGATGACATCGCTACAATATCCAATTCGTTATCTACTGCAACGTATGCGTCAAACGATGCCGATGTATTATTTCCTAAAAACTGAGTAACTTCGCTCGATCTACTTTGATTCACTATACGATAGAAGACGTGAGTGTGTAAAACTACTTCCCATAACTCAGCACCGAAAAGGTTAAATATTTATTCGGAAGAGCGCACCTTGTGTTTCATGGACCCTTCCTCCGGAGCTCGCTTTGTCGTGTTCTCGGAAGCACAAACTTGTGCAAAGCTAATCCTGCTTTTCCCGCGCGCAGAGAGGTGTTGAAAATGTTCCTGAGCAATCCAAGCACGTTCCTTTTCACTTTGGCGGAAGTACTGGACTGCGAAGAGGCAGTCACGTCGAGAGCGTGGTAGTCTGCTCAACTCAACTTAACTCAACTCTCGGCGAGACTTTTAACAAGAAAAACGGAAATACTCGTTAAAAGTTGTTTTGGTTTAGTAAATGTGAGCTCTTTGTGTCTCTAACCGCGTTGACGCTTTATCGTTAAAAGTTCACACGAAAGTTTCATCTGGTGCACAGTAGGTTTTTTATTTTTTTTATTTTATTTTTTTTTCTTTCTTTCTTCTGCAAAATTATTAAGTGACAGCAATATGTAAAATCTGTACTTCAGGAGTCCCGTGCATTCTACCCTGGAAAAGAAAAAACAACCTATGAACACACTGAGAACCTTCAAATTCTCACTTTTAAAGTTGTAAATGCTCTTTTTCAAAAACACGTCGATTACAGCGAGCGCGTGATGTCTGCACACTATACAGCATCGAACAAGTGGTTGCAAGAAACGAGCTATAACTTTAGAGTTGGTCCACCTTGTGTCACACAGGGTAGAAGGAATCCCGGGAAAAAGCGGAATTTGGACGGCAGATTCAAAGGTTTGAGGTTAAATTTTTGTAGGTCGATTCCGGCGATGCCCGAGTTTGTTTACGAAACGACCTACAAAAGTTAACCTCAAAAATCGATTTTTACGGCAAGATGGCGGCGCCCCAGGTGACAACAGTGAACCAGCGGAACGTTCCTTGATTTGCCACTGTGAATTTATAGCTCGTTGAATGCAAGTCATCGAGCCCAGCCACCGAATGTGGAACTGCGCCGAACACAACTATGCTTCTTTCCACTCTGTTCAGTGACTCGGCTTGGTGACTAGGACTTGCTTGTTTGGTGATGCAGAAATTACGGGGGCTCTGTTTGTCTTACGAATTTTTGTTACTTTTCCTTTCTATTTCTTATCTGATACTATCCATTCACAACACAACACATCTCAACTCACTTTCAAAATTCGAACTACAATCTTAACTTTAGTCCTAATGCAGCGGTAGCAAACTTTTGTTGTGAGAAAATGAATAGTCCAATCTGATGTGAAAACCAGCGAAAATCACGATAAGCACAATAAGAAAGTCTGAATTTTAGTAAGAAACTCACGTAACTCCTTTCACGACAATATCGTAATGTTGGTTCAACGCTGGTATCATGGAAGATTCTTGTCACTATCTCTACGGAAACATAGAGATATGTCGCAATTTAGATAGGAATCTCCCATGATACCTGCGTCTCTTCGCCACTAAGCCCAATTTTGAGAGTGAATTTCGTGATTTTTTAGTGTACTCGTCGTCATTCTTACAGGTTTTTCTTAAGAATCTTCTCTTCAATCCCCTCAAGCAAAAGTTTGTAAGAACCCAATTATATCGAAAATTTACATCGGCACGAGTGGTTGGTTTTGCATAAACACAGTTTTGAAGTCAATATTTGGATTGCCACATTTATGTTTCTAATGAAGCTGCGAGAGTGCTTGCTTATCGAAGTCTTATCGCCAACGAAGCGCAGGGCGCTCAAAATGCCCCCTCTGCTCTTCTGGGTCATCTCCAATGACATTTCGATTGAGAAATCAGACTTACGAGCAGACCTGTTCCTCTCCGGGGCTTCCTAACGCTGACATTGCACAGTAAAGGGTGTCTCCAACTATCCCCTCTGTTCTCCAGAGGGATCTTTAATGGTTTTTTTTTAAATGGAAAAGAGACTTACGAGCACACCTATCGTTTTGGTGGGCTTTCAATCGCTGACAAGGCACAGGGCTCTCAAAACGTTCCCTCTGCTCTTCCGGGACATCGCCAATGTTATTTTAAATGGGAAGACAGACTTACGAGCAGACTTGTCTTTCTCGTGGGCTTGTAATCGCTGACAAGGCTCAGGGCTCTCAAAATGTCCGATCTGCTCTTCCGGGGCGCCACCAATGTATTTTTATATGGGAAAAGAAACTTACGAGCAGACCTGTCTTTCTCGTGGGCTTTTAATCGCTGACAAGGCTCATGACTCTCAAAAGTTCCCCTCTGCTCTTCCGGGCCGACGCCAATGTATTTTTAAATGGGAAAAGAAACTAACGAGCACACGGACGTTTTGGTGGGCTTTCAATCGCTGACAAGGCTCAGAGATCTCAAAACGTCTCCTCTGCTCTTCCGGAGCGCCACCAATGTATTTTTAAATGGGAAAAGAGACTTACGAGCACACCTGTCGTTTTGGTGGGCTTTTAACCGCCAACAAGGCTCAGGGCTCTCAAAACGTCCCCTCTGCTCTTCCGGGGCGCCGCCAATGTATTTTTAAATGAGGAAAGATACTTACGAGCACACCGGTCGTTTTGGTCGGCTTTTAATCGCTGAAAAGGCGCAGGGCTCTCAAAATGTCCCTTCTGCTCTTCCGGGGCGCCGCCAACGTATTTTTAAATGAGGAAAGAGACTTACGAGCACACCTGTCGTTTTGGTGGGCTTTTAACCGCCAACAAGGCTCAGGGCTCTCAAAACGTCCCATCTGCTCTTCCGGGGCGCCGCCAACGTATTTTTAAATGAGGAAAGAGACTTACGAGCACACCGGTCGTTTTGGTCGGCTTTTAATCGCTGAAAAGGCGCAGGGCTCTCAAAATGTCCCTTCTGCTCTTCCGGGGCGCCGCCAATGTATTTTTAAATGAGGAAAGAGACATACGAGCACTCCGGTCGTTTTGGTGGGCTTTTAATCGCTGAGAAGGCGCAGGGCTCTCTAAATGTCCCATCTGCTCTTCCGGGGCGCCGCCAACGTATTTTTAAATGAGGAAAGAGACTTACGAGCACTCCGGTCGTTTTGGTGGGCTTTTAATAGCTGACAAGGCTCAGGGCTCTCAAAATGTCCTATCTGCTCTTCCGGGGCGCCGCCAATGTATTTTTAAATGAGGAAAGAGACTTACGAGCACACCGGTCGTTTTGGTGGGCTTTTAATCGCTGAGAAGGCGCAGGGCTCTCAAAATGTCCCATCTGCTCTTCCGGGGCGCCGCCAATGTATTTTTAAATGAGGAAAGAGACTTACGAGCACACCGGTCGTTTTGGTGTGCTTTTAATCGCTGAGAAGGCTCAGGGCTCTCAAAACGTCCCTTCTGCTCTTCCGGGGCGCCGCCAATGTATTTTTAAATGAGGAAAGAGACTTACGAGCACACCGGTTGTTTTGGTGGGCTTTTAATAGCTGACAAGGCTCAGGGCTCTCAAAATGTCCTATCTGCTCTTCCGGGGCGCTGCCAATGTATTTTTAAATTCGGAAAGAGGCTTACGAGCACACCGGTCGTTTTGGTGTGCTTTTAATCGCTGAGAAGGCTCAGGGCTCTCAAAACGTCCCTTCTGCTCTTCCGGGGCGCCGCTAATGTTATTTTAAATGGGAAAGCAGACTTACGAGCAGACCTGTCTTTCTCGTGGGTTTTTAATTGCTTACAAGGCACATGGCTCTCAAAACGCCCCCTCTGCTCTGCCGGGGCATCGCCAATGTTTTTTTTTTTAAAATGGGAAAACAGACGTACGAGCAGACCTGTTTATCGCTCGTACTTGTAATCGCCTACTCGGCAAGGCGCATGGCTCTGAAAACGTCTCGGCCGCTCTTCCGGGGTCCTTGATCTAACAGGGTGGTGAAACCGAAAAGGGAGGGGGGGAGAAGCATGGAAAAAAAAATTAGGAAAGCAACTGCGCAATCCGAAAATAATCCGATGCTGAATTAGGATGGTTGCCGCACAATTTTTTTGCAAATTTTCGGTTCGGGTGTTCAAAGTTGTCACCCTCAAGGTAATAGCCCCTTTGCTCTGAAAATGTGGATCTCGATTTCTAATGGGGCTCTCGCAAGCTTTTGTGACAGGAAATTGAAGAGTTGATTCTTGCTTAAAACCCTGTCAAAATGATAATGAGTACACTATAAAATCAGAAAATTCACTTTGAAAATTGGGCTTAGTGGCGGTTTAATGCAGATATCATGGGAGATTCCTATCTATATTGCGACATATCTCTGTGTCTCCGTAGAGAAAGTGACAAATTAGATAGGAATCTCTCATGATACCTGCATTAAACCGCCATTACAATCTTGTCGTTAAAGCAGTTATGTGAGATCATTACTAAATTTTAGACCTTCTTAATGTGCTATTCGTGATTTTTGCTGGTTTTCACATCAGATAGGACTATTCATTTTCTCACAGCAAAAGTTTGCAAGAGCTCCATTGTGCATGTGGATCTTTTGGTTCTGTATGTTGTAGGGACGAAAACAACTCGGCCAACCCAGGATCCCCCAAGGATCGACCGGCCTAAGACCAGCCGAGATCGGAGAAAGAAAGAATTAATCTGTTTTGATTCGGTACTAAAAGAATTAACTGTCACTTCGAAGTATGCATTTCGTACTGAAAGAGTTAAGAGTCTGTTTTTCATGTTGCTTGTTTTCCTGTTGTTCAATCCCTCTGTTATAAATATTCGAAAATATGAAAGAGAGCAGAAAGTCACAGAACCTTTTATTAGCCGCCTCTGTCATATCGATAGTCGTAAAAGTTTTTTCAAGGTATCCACGGGCAATAATTTCAGAGATAAAAAATGTCTTTTATGTACATAATAAACGAAAGACAGCGATTACTTTTATACTTTTTGGCCGAGGCTCAAGCTGAAAATATTAATTTAATTTTTTCCGTTCGATAATTAATGTTGAGACAGTATAGTCAAAGGCGCAAGAAGCCCCGCTGCTCCGTAATTAGCTACGGCGAGGCTCTGGAAAGCTGCAAGTTTTATAAGCTAAAGCTCCCCGCTTTGAGCCCTACAAACTTTTAATGAGTCCAATATGACTATCTTTCCTTTTCATGTTGTCAAATCTGACGGAATCAGACCTTTTCGAGGTCACCATTTTTCAAGTATGACAGTCGTTCTGAATGTTTCTTTGTTCTTTTTCCGCTTCATAATGGTTTATACAGGTTGTCCTTGACCTATTGTATTTATCACACTCGGTAGGCAGGAGCAGGAACAATAATGGAGCTGTTGCAAACTTTTGCAACATGCTTATTAGTATTGGATAATGGGTTAAAGCCTTGTAAGAATATTAATTAGCGCATTTTAGAAATCACGAAATCCACTCCCAAACTTGTATAATGCTTTCAAACGCTGGACTGAAATGGCGGCCGTTGCCGCCTAAATCTTCTGGCAATGGGGCAGTTACAAGGGTCTGAAATTTTGTGTTTTTTTTTACAAAGAAAACGATAGTACTTGATGAGCTGAGAACAATGGTGCCTTTGGTTTTTTCCTACGTGTCTTGGTTTCGGAGATACAAACGTGTAAAGTTGTAAAAAATCGGGTGTGTAGTGACGTCACTACGCGGAATTCCCATTTAAAACAATGTATTTTGGGCCAAAATCTCATCTCCGGAACAATGAGACTTAAGTAGAAACCAAAGGAATCTTTGTTCTCAGCACATCAAGTACTTTAATTTTCTTCATAAAAAACACAACATTTCAGACCCTTGCAACTGCCCCATTGTATTTTTCTTCTTGTGTGGTTGCACGAGAATTCCTCGTGAGTATGGAGCTGATTGAGATAGAGAAACGGCCGCCATTACGGCCTCGCGTTTGAAATCATTTTATGAGTTTGTGAGTGGATTTCGTGATTTTTAAGTGCGCTACGTTAATATTACAGGGTTTTACCCCATAATCAACTATTAATAAGCATGTAGCAAAAGTTTCCGATAGCTCCATTTTTTAGCCGAGAGAAGGGACCTACAGCTTCAGGCACAAGGTGAGAGAAAAATGGCAGTAACTTAGTGTGGTTTTTTAACAGCAGCAATTTCCATGGTTGGATGCGTTCTTTCTTGCGCGATGAGAATTCTGAGTGAGGCGGAAATAGCTTTCTTTTTCTTCCTCAACATTCTCCGCAGCAGCCGTGACTTTTTTTGAGACAGTCAGGACGCTGACAGTCTGGACATTTCGCCACTCTTTACCTTATTATTCGTGAACTATGTTTCAAATTGCTCACATACTGCGGTTTGAGGTTAAGATAAAAAAACTACATTAGAACAGTCATTGTCTTTGATCTAGGATCGTTTGCGCAAAAATAAACAACAAATAAGGTGTTGGTCCATATACTTAACGTAATTTTCCTCGATGGAGATATTTCCCACGGATTTTTGTGCATTATCCAGGTAAATACTTTTTATTGCGTCCAACCACCAGCCGAATCCAAACAAACAATCAGAAAACTGATGCTCTGAGGCACCGCACTATTGGCAAATTTTGACCATTTGGCGGTCATAAATCAATTTTTTCAAGCTCTGAATTTTCGTCTTCAAATCGTAAATACTCCCTCCCCCTCCACTTATGTGCATAAGCTATGGTCACAGCCTTGATTTTTGACCTCTTTAAAGGCTTGGGAACCAGTTTCGAGAGTTTGAAGTCATTCTTTTGACTTTCAAAAAGTTACAGATTTATGACCGCCAAACGGCCAAAATTTGCCAATAGTGCGCCGCCGCGCCGCGTGATGGCAGTCCTTGAAAGGGCCGAAAACAACGTGGACAGTCTGGACGCGGAAAATTGGGCACAGCTATTCGAATAGCGACTCAACGCATCAGTTTTCTGATTGTTTGTTTGGATTCGGCTGGTGGCAAGACGCAATAGTAAGTATTAATCTGAATAATGCACTAAAATCCGTGGAAAGTATCTCCGTTACAGAAAATTACGTTAAGTATAAGGGTCAAAAAACCTTATTTGTTGTTTATTTTTGTGCGAACAATCCTAGATTAAAAACAATGACTTGCTTCTCTTGTAGTTTGTTTACATTTAAAACAAGCATTTACTGCTTCAATGGGTGAATTGCAAGTATAATATTCGCGATTCTTTTTCGTCTGAGATGAGTATTTTCTCGTTGCTGCAATAAAAATCACAATCGGAACTGGTTGTTGCGGAAATTCACATTTCCTTTCATTGCGCTTGAACTTTGTGTCTAAAACGTTTAGGTAAGAAGCAGAAGATTGCATCAGCAGCAAAATATCATTCCTTGCGTCCTTTTTATCGGGCTTTCACTTTTTTTGAAATTTCTTGATATTTGACACTTTGACAGCAGGAGGCCTAAGATTCGTAAAGTATGCAAATCAAACAAAGACAGAGATATATGATCTAATATGACTTATGTGTTAACCCCCTTTTTCACGAGCTCCTCATACATCTGTTTATAATGGAGAAAAAAGTTGATTTCTGGAATAACCCCCGAGCTGGTGTACACTTATACACGGCAACCTACGGAAAAAAGATTTGAAACAGCAGGAGTTTAAAAACCCGATTTAAAATATCTCAACGAGATATTATTTGCTCGCCAAATATGTTATTAAAGCGTCTGTAAATGACTGACTGTGAGTTCCTTTCTCTCCTTTCGGTGACTAAATACTTATGAACACGCAAATCACTCACACAAGCCCTGCAAGATATGGGCTCTGTAGAATGCTTTGTAGATCCACGTGTGGGATTGGGTTTCGAGGGAAATTTGGAGCGGTGGGGAAAGGTGAGCTGAGATCTGGTTTAAGACAGCACTTTTTACTTTCTTCACGCGGTGCATCCACGTACGAAATAAGGATGGAAGGAGTTTGCAGCCCTCAAACAAAATCTCGTGAGCGTTTCCTTTTTTCTTCAGTCTTTATTTTCTTTTCTTTTTCTTTCTCTTTCTCTTTCTCTTTCTCTTTCTCTTTCTCTTTCTCTTTCTCTTTCTCTTTCCTTTCTCTTTCTCTTTCTCTTTCTCTTTCTCTTTCTCTCGGAGAGTGGAAGAAATCGTGAGTGGTTCCCTTGAAGTCAATCTTGACAGCCCTCTCACAGTGGGAAAGCAAGATTTGATTTGTTCCTTATATTCTGCTCTCTCTCCCCTCTCTTTCTCTCTCTCTCTCTCTCTCTCTCTCTCTCTCTCTCTCTCTCTCTCTCTCTTCCCTCTCCCCCTCTGTTTTCTTAATCTCTCAATTCGAATGTGTATCCTTCAAAGGGTGCGTCAAATCAACAGGAAAATCAGGTCAGTAGATTTTCCTCGAAGGTGCGATAGCTGAAGATTGATATTCCGGCGTGATAACTGAATATTGAGTTTTACTCAGTTGGGTTTTGACGGCGCGGCGGGACTGGTGTTTTCCATCGTCAAAGGGAGTGTTTCGTCTATTTAATTTTGATGTATTCTCTGTGGCCATTGCAATTGCAATTTCTTACGGCCGACCTGTCTATTTCAGTGGCGGCTCGTGCGATTTGGCAACTGTGTTTTTATCCCATTTGAATACATGGAAAACAATCGAAACTCGAGGAGGCTGCCAGCCTCCGCTTGAATCGATTTTTTACCTAAGTTTAAGTGGGAAAAATGCATGGTTGCCAAATCTCACGGGCCGCTACTGGTCTATTTTTTTCATGGGAATCGGAATGATAGAAAAATTCAGCGGCGGCTCGTGCAATGTGGCAACAATGGATTTCCTCCATTTAAAACTGTGTAAAATAATCGATTACTTGGTGAGGCGTAGCGCCTCACCTAGTATCGATCTTTTTGCATACGTTTAAATGACAAAATTGCACGGTTGCCAGATTGCACGAGCCGCCACTGGAAAAATTGGAGCAGTGGTGGATCTGCAGGATCGGCAACATTGTTTGTTCGCCTTTTAAATCTGCGAGTTTGTACGATGATCGATTGTGAGAAAAGCACTTTTTTTTGTTTTTTGTTTTTTTGTTTAAATTTTTGAATGAAATGGAGCTGTTGCAAACTTTTGCTACAGGCTTATTAATAGTTGATGAAGGGGTAATACCCTGTAAAAATAACGATTAGCGCACTAAAAAATCACGAAATCCACTCCTAAACTCACAAAATGCTTTTAAACGCGAGACCGTAATGGCGGCCGGGGCCGCGGTTTTCATTGGGGGTTCCCTATCTTCAATCAGCGCCATCTACACGAGGTATTCTCGCAACACCTCACAAGAAGAAGAAGAAGCATGTAATTGCCATAAGAAAACCGCGGCCTCGGCCGCCATTACGGTCTCGTATTTAAAAGCATTTTGTGAGTTTAGGAGTGGATTTCGTGATTTTTTAGTGCGCTAATCGTTATTCTTACAGGGTATTACCGCATAATCAACTATTTATAAGCCTGTAGCAAAAGTTTGCAACAGCTCCATTGAGTTTAACTGACTTTATCACTCCTTAAAGTCTGTGAAAGGAGAAATAATGTTTTGACAAACTGAATAAAAACGCAAGAAACAAAAATGTCATGTGGATGAAAGAAAAGCCACAAGTCTGTATAGATTGTTTTAGTTATTTTCTCATTCCCTCCCCCCCCCCCCCCACGAGATTAATATATGTAAATACATGAAGGGTGTTTAAGCAAAAAGGTTTCACTACGGTTTTTCGAAAACGGCTGCGAATTTCGAAAAACGACCAAACACTTGCCCGATAGTATCATTGTACGTATTTAGTGTTTTTAACCCTGTGTGTATTTAGATATTTTATTCTCGGAAGAAAAAAATGAGAAACAACTAAGACAGTCTGACAAAAATGAGAAATAACTAAGACAGTCTGAACAGACATGTGGCTTTTCTTTCATTCATGACAGTTTTGTTTCTTGCGTTTTTATTCAGCTTTTCTCAACATTATTTTTCCGCTATCCGCAAAAGTCGTCTGGTGCCGTTTTTGGGAACCTCGATCTGCGGGCCGATCATTAACGTTGTCGTCGAACCGATCGTTAAAACTTTCTACGAGTGATGCTTTTAGTCGAAAATTGTAAAACTTGGCTGTTGCTATGGTAACCATCGTTCTGAGTCTCGTTTTATAAAGGCTTTTCATGAGTAACCTTTAAGAAACGGACACTATAACGATGGTTACTGCTAAGTTTTACAATATTCGACCAATAGACTCACTCATACACAGTCTTACCGATCAGTTTAACGATGAAGTAAATGATCGGCCTGCAGGAGCTTATTGTTGGTGCCACAAAGCGACACCAGTCGATTTTTGGTAACAGTGGAAAAATTGGAAAATCTGCTATGAAATAGCTTTGAAAGCTATCTTCGTCGAAAAAGCGCAATTTCCGTCTTAAAACCTCATTGAGGACTTTTCCGTATGACGAAGCCTATAAAACAACAGGTGCGCTCTTTAGCTAGAAACCTCCATTTGCTAACAATGCATAATTCTTAGGAAGAGTACATCCATTGTTTTTCGGGCCCTTCTTCTGAAATAGTCCTCGTTTTTTAATCGATGTTTCGATTTTCAAGCAAATAGCATAAAACATCGACATCATTGCGATCCTGTAACCCTTTCAGGGAAAGTGGTACTTAACTTTAACATGGGATTCACTGGAATGTGAATGAACATTTTTCAAAATGTTGCGTGACCCATCAAAATTCTCAGAAAATCGTCTTCTTTTGAACGGTTTAGTAAAATCTCAAAAAAAACAAAAACTCAATGGGTCTGTTGCAAACTTTTGCTAAAACGATCAAGAGTGTAAAATCGTATGCAAAATCACGCGGAAAGTCCATTGGTGGGATCAGAAAGTCATACAATGCAGTAATAAACTCACAATAAGAGGCGTTTAATGAAATCTAAGATGGTGGAGACGTATCGAGCAACTTGTATGCATGCACCACGAACATCCAAGGATGGCCAACTTTGACAACCTCACTGGAGGTAGAGGTTAAGTGTTTGTTTACGTTGTGATTGGTTGTGATCGATATTGTGAGGTTGGCTATCCTTGGATGTTCGTGGTGCATGCATACAAATTGCTCGATATTTATCCGCCATCTTGGATTTGATTAAACGCCTCTTGTGAGTTTATTACTGCATTTTATGTTTTTCTGATGCCATCAATGGACTTTTCACGCGATGAGATTGTACACTGTATAGCGCTGTGGCAAAAGTTTGCAACAGACCCAGTATTATAAACATTTACTGGATTCTATGTTTTCTCGCCACCTCTGGATCAAGCTCTATGTCCTCGAACCACTGGCGCAACCAGGATCTCTTCCATCTCTCTCATTTCTCATTTGAATGTATACGTAAGAAAATGACAGAAAGAGGGGGGTTTATCCCGTTGTCCCGTTGTTGCCCGTTGTTGTTGCCTAACATACGTTTTTAATGGAGAAAAGAGAGAGATGAAGAAACTCTCGGTGCGCTACTGCCTCGAACAGTGTTGACGTTTTCATCTTGGCAGATACGGAATTTTTTGCATCAAGATTTTCTTAGCGTAAAATGACGAACTTTACGGCGCAGGGTGGGCATGGTTTGCTCCTTATCGTTCGTCACGTGTCCTCGCCTTTTAAGATTGGCACGAACCCTTTTCCGCGGTGCGCATTTTATCGCGCGGAGCTCATTAAAACGCGACTTTGAGCAAGGAGAAAAGGAAGAAGAAGAAGAAGAAGAAGAAGAAGAAGAAGAATGAGAAGAAGAATAAGTTGGAAAAAGCAGAAGAAGAAAATAAAATTGTGCTTTTGAAAGACATTTTTCAGAAGTGTCACTGTCATACTCGACTCTTTTGTGTTGTCGTGACGGAGCTTTCGGGATCTATAAGCTCCTTGAAGAGTGTTTTGCAAGAGGTTCGCGCCCCAGAGGTGCCAGATGACATTGAAAAAGTTCGCAAAAGCTCCATCGACTTTCTTTCATCTTAAGCCCAGCTAGGAGATTCGTGTGTACTGAACAGCAGCATTGAATTTGTGTTGCAGCGAATTTGAGCATTGGTATCACAGCGCTATATGGTGAAAATATGATACAACGATATGTGGACGCATTGATAATGATCAAAGTTCATTTCTGGATGGGTTACCTGCACACTTTTGCCTCAGCCCCACTGATTCACCGGGAATATTCTGCAGCTCGAACTTCATGGCAACAGTACCAGTGGATTTGATTCAAGCCATAGTACACTATGAAACGAAAGTTCATTTAACAGGGTGAAGAAGTACATTGATTTTTTGCGTTTGCAGTTTTCGATTTTTTGTATATTATTTTTTTGAACAAATGGACCCTACGTATGCTAAATACAACTATGTCGTATATTCCAACTGTAAGTACACGAGCCAGTTTTGAAATAAATTAATGGACCAATTTTGGATTTCAATATATCCCTATTAAGATCCCGGAGGTTGGTTGACCAGCATGAAGCACATACAGGGTGGTCCGAAAGTCCCGGGACGGCTTCATAACTTTTGAACGGCTGCAGATGAAAAAACCAAACTCGGGGGATGTCTATAACTTAATAAGAACTACTTTTTGGCGTAACCAAAAATTCCCGAGGGCGTTCGTAAAGGGGGGTTTCGCCCCCCCTCCCAACTCAAAGTTTTCAAATACCAACCCCCTTTCTTGTGCTGCCTTGTTTGAAAGGGCATTAAATTCTACGACTTTCGGCGCAAACCGCAGGTCCATCTCGTTTTTAGTTTTCGATATATCGAGGGTCAAAGTTACTCTTGGACCCATTTTCAAAAAAATCATTACAACTTTTTGAAAAGTCGGAATTAAAAAAACTAGGAGTCTAAAATACCTACTATAAAAAGCAAGTTCTTTTAAAAAAAATTACAGCTTGGACGCAACTGTAATCAAAAGTGGGTTTTAGAGCCCCAAAAATTGTTGACAGTTTGGCCTCTCAGGGGTGGATACTGGATATCGCAAAACTTCCTTGTGACGACTTCTACCGAGTGATACATCGATGAAAAGGGCATAAAAAACTGATCATTTTGGCGCAAATCGGAGGTTAATATCGTTTTTCGCATTCGAGATATCGAACTTTAACAATCAATATCTCGAATGCAAAATTCGATATCGACCTCCGATTTGCGCTAAAATGCTCAGTTTTTATGCCGTTTTCATCGATGTATCATTCGGTAGGAGTCGTCACAAGGAAGTTTTGCGATATCCACCCCTGAGAGGCGAAAATGTCAAAAACTTTTGGGGGCTCTAAAACCCCCTTTTGATCACAGTTGTGTCCAATCCGTAATTTTTTTTTGAAAAGAACTTGCTTTTTAGAGTATTGTGGACTCCTAGAATTTTAAATTCCGACTTTTCAAAAAGTAGTAATGATATTTTGAAAATGGATCCAAGTCGAACTTTGACCTTCATTCAAGAGTCGAGCGGTGCAAAACTGAATAAAACCGTTTTGCTGCTCCGCCAGCAGTATCGAATCTTGCTCAATCGCCCTCGCTCTCCCCCTCCCCCCTCTCCCCCTCCCCCTCGGGCCCTCGCCCATCCTGACTCTTTATTCTGCTATTTTCATGTGTTTTGCGAGGAACACAGACGTAAGATCTGCAAAATATATGTCTATGACGTTTTGATTTGCACCCGTCAAAGGAGGTAAAAGTTTTTTCGTAGAAATCAGAGATGCCAGATTTACTGGAACAGTCTCTCTCAGTGTTGCCAGATCTAGGGTAAAAAACCGTATCGTCCCCACTTAAATCAATGTAAAACGCACGGCTTTTTCACCCCAATCTGGCAACACTGGTCTCTTTCCATCTCGTTTAGTTCGACATGAAGTATAGGGTGCTCATAAGATTTGTCGCCTTGTTTTTCTTGACATGATTTTCTGAATGAGGCTGTTGCACACTTTTGCCATAAGAGATATAATAGTCGATTCTGGTGTAAAAACCCCCAAACATAACGACGACAGCACTAAAAACTTCTGAAATACAAACTCAATAACCGGTTTTATTTGCGCGAGCGTAATGGTGGCATAGGGCATTAATAATGGGTGATTCCCATCGAACAATACTTTAACTCCATCGAGAAGTGACCATTAAGGATTTTCATATGACACCGGTGTCAATAGTTAGGTTAGGTGCAAGTTAGTAGCGACGCGTTCAATCTAGCAACGCTGTATCTCGTCCATTTAAAGTCATTTAAAATATCGATTTGAGGGAGTGCATTGTGCACCCTTAATTCCTCGACCTTTTACATGCCTTTAAATGGACTGGATACAACGTTGCCACATTGCACGCGTCGCCAATACTCCCAACTCATCCTACTTACACAGAACAGCTGGAGAATAAATTCCAAGTTTTCATCCGTTAGACGGGCATTCGTTTGCCACCAACTCATCCTACTTACACAGAATAGCCGGAGAAGAAATTCCAAGTTTCCATCCGTTAGATGGGCATTCGTTTGCCACCAACTCATCCTACTTACACAGAATAGCCGGAGACGAAATTCCAAGTTTCCATCCGTTAGATGGGCATTTGGTTGCGCTCAACTCATCCTACTTACACAGAGCAGCAGGAGAATAAATTCCAAGTTTTCATCCTTTAGATGCGCATTCGATTGCCACCAACTCATCCTACCTTACACAGAATAGCCGGAGAAGAAATTCCAAGTTTCCATCCGTTAGATGGGCATTTGGTTGCGCTTAACTCATCCTACTTACACAGAGCAGCAGGAGAATAAATTCCAAGTTTTCATTCGTTTGCCACCAACTCATCCTACTTACACAGAGCAGCCGGAGAAGAAATTCCAAGTTTTCATCCAACCGCGACGTGTCGTATGATTATGCATCCGTTACAATCAACCGTCGAATAAACGAGCGGTACGATACATCTTCTGATCCGAACCGAGCGCGTATTTATTCGCTCACAAAATTTGTTTTTCTCCCTCCCCCCCCCCTCACTCTACCATCCCTTTACACTCTTGGAGCGTCCCCTCCTCCATGTTAACCCCCCTCTTCCCCTCTCAAAACACATTTCCCTGGCTTGGTCATAGCATGCACCGATGATTCACTCGACGCGGTAGGCAGGCCTCTATGCTCTGCCTCCCAGTGGATCAAAACAAAGGATATTTTAGACATCAAAATCGATTTATTTAGTTTTTTTTTTTCCTCGACCATCAGTCTTTAGTTTGATTAGTTGGTCACACAAGTCGCTAATCATGAACACAAGTTTTGGGTCAGATATGGAGACTATAAGTCAAATCTATCCCGAAATATTTCTTGGATTAATCTAATACTATATTTTTCCGCTCTATGCTCTGTACCAAATGAATTGCACGCTGATATAAAACGTCGCCGATAATAGTGCGGTTGGGTCCCACTGATGCGGATGCAAGTTCTTTCCGACGACTACTGACAAGGGGAGGGTCAGAAGTCGCCGCCTCCGATTTTGAAAACAATTGCACGAAAATGTAGCTAAAGTAAAACTACTAAAGTAAAACTATTAGACCCGTGTTTTTCACTTTTTGCCAATGGGCCTTCCTAAAGCGTCAGGAATTTTTTGAAAATTGCCGAAATTCACGTAAAAGCCCGAGCGCAGAGCGTTCCGCATATTTATATGAATTTCGGCAACTTTCAAAAAATTCCTGACGCTTTAGGAAGGCCCATTGGCAAAAAGTGAGAAACACGGGTCTAATAGTTTTACTTTAGCTACATTTTCGTGCAAGGGGTCTATTGCAAACTTTTGCTACAACGATAAAGAGTGTTCAATCTCGTGTAAAATCGCGTGAAAAGTCCATTGATGGCATCACAAAGTCATAAAATGCAGTATGAAACTCATGATAGACGTTTAATGATATCCATGTTGGCGGTAAAATATCGAGCAATCTGTATGCATGCACCTGCAACATTCAAAGGATTGCCAACGTTGACAACCTCACAGCTTCAGAGGTTATGTGTTCATTTACGTTGTGATTGGGTGTGATCGATATTGTAAAGTTGGCTATCCTTGGATGTTCGTGTTGCATGCATATACAGGTTGCTCGATATTTTACCGCCATCTTGGATTTCATTAAACGTCTCTCGTGAGTTTCATACTGGTTTTTGTGACTTTCTGATGCCATCAATGGACTTTTCATGGGATTTTACATGAGATTGAACACTCTTAATCGTTGTGGCAAAAGTTTGCAACAGACCCATTGTCTTCAAAATCGGAGGTGGCGACTTCTGAGCCTCCCCTTGTGAGTGAAAAGTCAACGGTGTAATTGGTGATGGATGCATTTTTGGGGAACTATGGGAACTGGGTGAAATCTAATCCAAAATGTGTGTTGGAATAGTTAGATACACATCACTAACCGTGCGCTAATTTTCCGGCTCGATACACTATTAAAAATGAACGCGATATTCACAATCTTTGGGTGATTGATGACATGGTCTGAAACCTACTGGGCTATATTGCAACATTTTTTAAATGCATCGGAAAAAGCTAATCAGGAAAAATAAACAAATCAGCACTTTCCTGGAAATGGGGGAAAAAAATTCTCAGGATCTCCAGAATTTTTTTTTCTCCAAAAGATAATATGCACCCCTGTGATGGGATTTACATTTGTCAAAGAATTTGACAAAGGTAAATTACATTCTTTGGCTGAAGGAATGAGAGCGAACGCACTAATTTCTTCTTTTCTAAGGAAGAAGGGGTGACAGGAGGCTCCAGTGCAATCTTGTTTCTTTGAGGAAGTAGAAAGGGTGGCAGGAGGCTGGCTACTTTCTCTCTTTTTTAAAGATAAGAGTATAGTTGCAGGAGTTGAAGCTTGCCTTCTTTCTGGTGTGTTGAAAATCTTCGAATGTGACTTCTTCGTATTTTCCCGTAATTACAATAACACATTCGTATGTCATCATTTAAAGCATTTAACACAGGAACCTAGATACAAGGGCTACAGAAAATCATGATTTCTTTGGTTACGTATTTTTGACTTCAGAAATGAATTGATCATAGAATGTGGACAGAGCAAAAGGACAGAAAAAATAGTCCCCCCCCCGATATGGCAACCAAATTCAATCGTGGGGGGGGGGGAGGAGGTCGTGATGATTTTACAACCATGTTGAAGTAGCGTGAAGGGACTCAGAGCAAAGCCATATGGCTAAAATTGAGTTTTCCCTCTCTCTTTCGGTAGAAAGCCATTTAGAAAAAGAGCAAAATTGCCTTGGAATTGAATCTCTTTAAAGCTGAATCAAAGCGTTCTCTTTCAAATGGAAAGAAATTTTAAAGATTGGATTATGGCCGGAGGACCATTTCATGGGAAATACTCTGGCTTTTGAACTGTGATGGCAATAAATCAAACAGTAATCATTGAAACCAATTTCTGTTAGTTAGTACCAGAACACTTTAAAATAGGTTTGAAACTATAAATTACTGCTCATAAAGCATTTTTCACGTTTTCCTACTGCGAAAGACGCAAAATTCAATTTCCTTTGTGGCTATGGCTCGAGGTCCCTATGTCATGGGCGGATACAGGGAATGGGTCTGTTGCAAACTTTTGCTACAACAATTAAGAGTGTATAATCTATTGTAAAATCGCCTGAAAAGTCCAATGGTGGCATCAGAAAGCCATGAAATGCAATAATAAACTCACAAGAGGCGTTTAATGAAATTCAAGATGGCGGCAAAATATCGAGCAATCTGTATGCATGCACCACAAACATTTAAGGATAGCCAACCTCACAATATCCATCACAACCAATCACAACGTAAACAAACACATAACCTCAACCTCCAGTGAGGTTGTCAAAGTTGGCAATCCTTGGATGATGACGGTGCATACATTCAGATTCCTCGATATTTTGCCGCCATCTTGGATTTCAATAAACGCCACTTGTGAGTTTAATATTGTATTTCATGACTTTATGATGCCACCAATGGACTTTTCAGGCGATTTTACATTGGATTATACACTTAATGTCGCTGTAGCAAAAGTTTGCAACAGACCCATTGTCTTTCTCTTTCTCCTCCCATTTAAAAACGTGCGTTAGAAAAGGACAGAAGAGGGGGCCAAAGTCACGTGATGCATGGCCCCCTCTGCTGTCCTTTTCTAACACATAAGTTCAAATGGAAGGAGAGAGAGAAAGACAATTCCCTGTATCCGCCCATGGTCCCTGTTAGGGTGGAAAAATGATAGCAATCGCCATAATTACACAAATAACGAAATAATTAAAATTAAACCTAAAACCAGCTTACAATGCTTTGTTTTCCGGAAAGCTGCAAATTTTAGCTTTAATAAAAAAAAAAGTGACTACTTACTTTAAAGCACATTTATGATTCGTGTTTTTTTTTTTGCAAAAATCACTACAGTGGTGGCTCGTGCAACTTGTCAATAATGTTTTTCCTCCATCTGATTCTAAGTTATAAAACAGATTCGCCTGTGAAGCAGTGACTTCGCCACTAAGCGATTGCTCTTCATAGATTCATATTGAGGAAAACCCTTATTGCTATATTGCACGAGCCTCCCCTGAATGGAGCTGTTGCAAACTTTTGCTACAGGCTTAAAAATAGTTGATTATGCGGTAATACCCTGTAAAAATAACGATTAGCGCGCTGAAAAATCACGAAATCCACTCCTAAACTCACAAAATGCTTTTAAATTCGAGACCGTAATGGCGGACGGGGCCGCGGTTTTCTTATGGCAATTATATGCTTCTTCTTCTTCTTGCGTGGTGTTGCGAGAACACCCCGTGTAGATGGCGCTGATTGAAGATAGGGAACCCCAATGAAAACTGCGGCCCCGTCCGCCATTACGGTCTCGCGTTTAAAAGCATTTTGTGAGTTTAGGAGTGGATTTCGTGATTTTTTAGTGCGATAATCGTTATTTTTACAGGATATTACCCCTTAATCGACTATTAATAAGCCTGTAGCAAAAGTTTGCAACAGCTCCATTTTACTGTGTCTTAATAAATTCTGTCTTCACAAGCCTACTAGCTCAGCCCTCTTTTTATATCTTCCAAAGCATTTGAATTATTCAGAAAAAGGAAAAAGAAATCAATGCATTTATCCTACCTCTCAGCAGCAGCTAATTATGCGTTTTATTTTAATGGGGTTGTTGCATTCTTCTGCTTCAAGCAATTTAATAGTCTATTCTGTTGACAATACATCCGAAGATGACGAACGACAGTACTAAAAATTTCCGAAATCCACTCATAAACTCAATAAAAGCTTTTTCTGGAGCGAGCGTAATGGTGGCTGAGGGCAGTAGTAATGGGAGAGTCCCATCTAACAAGAATGTAACTTCATCAAGAAGTGACCAATAAGAGACGACTTTCATGTGACACCAGTGTCACGAAGCGTCACATTACCATTCATCGGATGTGGATCATCACTCTGATGACTAATTACTCTGTGAATCATCCTTGTCAGCATAGAAATAGTGACGAAATTAAGATAGGAATCTCCCATTGTTACAAACCTCGGTCACCATTACGCCTTCGTAAATAAAAGCGTTTATTTAGTTTAGGAGTGAATTTCGGAAGTTTTTAGTGCTTCCATCGTTATTTTTGGAGGTTTGGTCAGCAGAATCGACTCTTAAATCGCCGACAGCAAAAGTGTGCAACAGCCCCATTCAAAAGAAACAAAATGTTCTCTCGAAAGAAAAATAAGTCGAAACTTTTTATGTTCAGAAAACTGCGTGCTTCCGTCCATTGTGAGCCTAGCAGCTTTCGGTGCGATTCGGCTCCGCGTCGTGTGTTTACAAATTCGTAAACGGAACTCAATTCCTTCAACGCTAGGAGGGAAGCGAAGGGATGAAAAGTGTGGCAGGGGATGTCTGGGGGATTGAAATCAGCAACTGCAAACATCCGTTTGTGTTGTTTTCCTTTTTTTGTTTTTGTTTTTGTTATTTTTTGTTGGGCTAAAGAGAATTTCCGAACGAACGAACGAATGAACGCATCAAGCGCCGGTGCTGCGTTTTGTAAATAGTAGGTTTAGCGCTAAGTGTCGCGGCGTTGTCGCACGTAAGCGTATATTTCGCTGTTTCCAGAAACGCATTCAGTTTCAAAGTTAAAATATCACGGTTAATGGGTCTGTTGCATACTTTTGCTACAACAATATAGAACCTTGATTCTTACGTAAAATTCGGCGAAAACAACGATGCGCACATTAAAAACGTTCAAAATCCACTCATTAACTCAGGAAATCACTTCAATTTCAAACAACCCGCGCTACACTAGACACTATTTGCACCGGTATACTACTACATAGACGGAACCACCGTGCATAAGTAAACAACATCGTAACTACAAAATAATGGAATTCCCCTCTAAATACATGAACTATTAGCTGCATTTGCTGTCTGGTCTTTTCGGTTTATCAAAGATTACAAAATAATATAAGAAATGTACGCATCTAAACGAAACATTCCAATGTTTTTAAGTTCGGTTCATTTTTACATAAACGAGATGGTTCCATCTATGTAGTTATAAGTCGGTGATATAGTGTCTAGTGTAGCGCGGGTTGTTTGAAATGGAAGTGATTTTCTGAGTTAATGAGTGGATTTTGAAAGTTTCTAATGTGCGCATCGTTATTTTCGCCCAATTTTACGTTAGAAACTGTGAGTTATATTGATGTAGCAAAAGTATGCAACAGATCCATTTAAGCCACAAGTGACGGTTCTTTGCTATTTATGGTCAGGGTTTTGGAGCCAATGGCTGAAGCACCCACTGTTTTAAGCTCGGGAGAGAAGTAGAGGACCACCTGACTATGGGAATCAGGAGGGGGGGGGCGAAATGATGCGGAACGATTGAGGGAGCGGACGGCAATCCCTGCACAAGTTCAACACGTAACAAAAGCAACGGAAATGGCAATGAAAGTGTCAGAGCGAAAGAAACAACAAAGCAATTAAGTCATGATGAAGCTTACGTACCTTAATAAAATAAAAGGGAATCGATTAGGGGTTCACATGCTGATAATATACTCACATGTCTGAATATAGAGGGGGAATAAATCATTGCAGAATAATCATTTATCCTGAAAAGAAAAGCGGGGGAGGAACATTCGAATGCATGATATAAAACAAGGGGGGAAGTAAGCAAAAGCAGATATTTTTAAGATACTTCAAGTCCTGGTCAGTAGCGGCTCGTAAAATGCGATTTATCGATGTCCACTCCATTTAAAACTATAGAAAAGTATCGATCGTTAGGGGGTGCAATTGAACCCCCGAGAAATCGATACTTTTCTGTAGTTTTAAATGGAGTGGACATCGATGTATATCATTTCACGAGCCGCCACTGGTCCTGGTACGAAGCACGAAGCACAAAGTCTAAAAACACACGTAGTACACGGACAAGACGTCGACGAGAGAGTGAGACACACGCTTTTTCGGGCGAAAGACAATCAGTCCATGCAAACGGATCCAGGGCGAGGGAAGGAGAGGGGGGAGGGACTGTTTAGCGAAAGGTCGTGATGATTTTTCAACCGCGGTCAAGGTCGCAGATCGGCTCACCCACACTCAATTTCTTTAGCGCGCGGTGAAGAAGGGAGGGGAAAACAAGCAGATAGTTCTGACACTACAGTGTCAGAGAAGGCGCACCTTGAGCAAATTTGGTCCTCATGAGTCAAATTTCATTTCCACCATCTCAAAAATAATGTGTCCAGCAAAAAAAAAAGGGTCCGAACCTGGATGCGGCGAGTGGGTAGGGGTTAGGACCACTACATACGATCTTATAAGGGACAAACCCTTCGAATATTCCACCACCTCAGAAAAAATTGTCCAGCAAAAGTGAGGGTCCGAACCTGTGTGAGGCGAGTGGGGGGGGGGGGGGTGTAGACAGTAGAACCCCTACAGACAATCTTAGAACAATCCCTTCGAATTTTCCATCATCTCAAAAAAAAAATTTACAGCAAAAGTTCAAGTTCGAACCTGTATGCGGCGGGTGGGGGGGGGGCACACTACGGACAATCTCAAACCCTTCGAATTTTCCAACATCTAAAAAAAAAATTGTCCAGCAAAAGTTAGTGTCCGAACCTGTGTGCGGCGAGTGGAGGGGGGGGGGGGTAAAACCACTACGGACAATCTTAGAACAATCCCTCCGAATTTTCCACCATCTCAAAAAAATTGTACAGCAAAAGTCCAAGTTCGAACCTGTAAGCGGCGAGTGGGAGGGGACCACTACGGACAATCTCAAACCCTTCGAATTTTCCAACATCTCAAAAAAATTGTCCAGCAAAAGTTAAGGTCCGAACCTGTGCGCGGCGAGTGGGGGGGGGGGGGGGTAGAACCACTTCGGACAATCTTAGGACAATCCCTTGAATTCTCAAAAAATCATCTAAAAAAAAAATTTCCGGCAAAAGTTTGGGTCCGAACCGGTGTGTGGCGATTGGGGGGGGGGGGAGGTTAGGACCATTACGGACAATCTTAAACCAACCCTTCAGATTTTCCACCATATCTAGCAAAAGTTCGGGTCTGAACCTGTGTGCGTCGTGTGGGGGGGGCGGTGGGACCACTACGGACAGTCTTAAACCAACCCCTCAGATTTTCCACCATATCTAGCAAAAGTTCGGGTCTGAACCTGTGTGCGTCGTGTGGGGGGGGCGGTGGGACCACTACGGACAATCATAGAACAAATCCTTCGAATTTCCCACTGCACATCACTAAACGCACGTAATAAACAATCAAATACTCATAAAACAATTTTGAACCCCCTTTAGTAAAAAAGTAGTCAACGATATAGTATGTCCCGCAAAATAGGGACATGAAAAAGTGATCGGTAGTAAGAAGAAATCGGACCACCGAGAATCGATTATTTTTCATGATGTGTTAGAGTAGAGAAAAACAATGTTGCCATATTCCATTAGCTGGCACCGTTCTTTGGTTGCCCGGTAAAAAATTTGAACGTGAAATGTGATGCCAAGTAAAACAAAGGACGCCATGGCAAAACGTAAGAAAAGATGAAGAAGTTACAGTGAGTCAAAAGACATCTCTCCTAAATGTCCCCATGACGTCCCACGACTGGTGACAAAGCATTTGATCCGCGCACAATGGCCGAAATACGTTAATCAAATCTCGAAATGATAAAAAATAAACTGTAGGTAATACCCTACGAACACTTTCTCACATCACTTTTATCTGAGGGAGACCCCCAGACTCCCCCCCCCACCACTAAAGAATTCTGGAGGAGACCCCCTAACCCCCTAAAGAATTCTGGGGGACACCCCCAGACCTCCTTTAGAATACTAGGAGAGACCCCCAAACCCCCCTTTAAAATGCTGGGGGATACCTCCAGACCCCCTTTTAGAATTCTGGGGGAGATCCCCAAACCCCCCTCAAATTTCAAATATTTTCACCTCCGGACATAAAATTCCTGCCTTCAATCCGAAGAGTTTGCAATTTTGTAGAAAAGCTGTAGGAATAGTTGCCTATTTTGTTATTTGAAGGCTAATTGAGAGCCTTAATCTGATGTTGCTTATAACAGAGTTTAGAGTATGTAATTCAAGATTCCAATAAGTTTTTATTCTTTGAGCTGCATTCATTATATTTGCTCTTTGTTCTATTTTTGGGAGTTTCTTTTTTCCCTTAGTTTTTATAGGAGGTCGAAATGTACTGATTCTTGCATTTCCTCCATTGAGTACTATGTTTGGTTTCTTCTTTCAAACTGTGGATCTTCGAAATAATTTTTTTTGTTTAATAGATTAACCCCCCTCCAAAGATGTGCTTAAGTCGTAGATTGTGCAAACAAAATTTCAACAAAATTCATTCAGCCATTTTTGATTGACTTTTCTTTATAAAATTAATTTTCCTTGAATATTCTATTTTTTGGTGTAATGAAACCTATATTGCTTTTAAACAGCTTTAGACTTAAAAGTTGACTATTGTAGTAATTCATTGAAAAGAAATTTCTGCCTAGGCTAGTTGCAAACGTTTTGATGCAATTTTCATCGAACTCAATTGAGTCACACTTGAATTACTTATTGCAAATATTATGTTTGTCTTAATATTTGCTTACAATTAGTTTCAAAAGATTTTTGCTCGATCGTACCTATATTGCCCCTCGAAACGGTCGTAAGGTTTTTATGAGGACTGTACCAGAAAAATGTTTCAGTGCACACAGTGCAGTGTTTAGTGTATTTTTTTAACACATTATGTTTGTGAACATTTTTTTCAAAATCAATCCCATTAATGATTGACTCCAAGTTTAAAATTAATTCTTCACTTTCATTTTTTTTTTTTTTTTTTTTTTTTTTTTTTTTTTTTTTTTTTTGTCAAACACCCTATTTTGATTTTTAAACTCTCTTAAGGGTTGTATATTGTAACTGTAAGGGCTAATTTCTTTTGTAAACCAATTGTAGATTTTATTTGCCAGATTTTGTCAAAATCCATTGGACCAAACCTGAATTATTCGAAATAATAAGATTATGTTTTTATTTGCTTATATACCCATATTTTTTTCTCAATCGCACCTATATTACCTCTTGAAAAGGTCTAATCGGTTGTGTATGGTGATCAAGAGAGGATAATATGTTAGTACTTTGATAGTAGATTGTGTGTAAAAAGTTTCATGAAAATTCATCCAGCCATTATTGATTGACTCCAAGTTTTAAGATTACTTAATTTCTCACGATAATTCCATTTTTTGGCTCGAGCGCACATATTTTGATTTTTTAAACGGTCTTGAGGGTTGAATATTGTAACTATAAGTGGTTTATTTTATAGTAGGCTAAATGTAGATTTTTTTCGCTAACTTTCATCAAAATTGATTGAACCAAACCTGAACTATCCCAAATAATAGGATTATATTTTTATTTGCTCATATTCCCAAATTTTTTGCTCAATCGCACCTATATTACCTCTTGAAATGGTTTTATCGGTTGTTTTTGGTGACACAGAGAGGAAAATATTTAAGTTTATTGATAGTAGATTGTGTGTACAAAGTTTTATCAAAATTCATGGAGCCATTATTGATTGACTCCAAGTTTTAAGATTGATTTCTCACGATAATTCTATTTTTTGGCTCGAGCGCGCTTATTTTGATTTTTTAAACAGTCTTAAGGAATGAATATAGGAACTATAAGTGGTTCATTCTATAGTAGGCTGAAAATAGATATTTTTTGCTAACTTTCATCAAAATTGATTGAGCCAAACTTGAATTATTCCATTTTTATTCATTTTTATCCATTTTACCATTGATTTTAATGAAAATAATTTTTTCCCCATAACTACGCTAAAAATCAAAATTTCAAAAAAACAAAAAAAGTACCTCTGGGGAATCTAAAAAGCAACAACTGTGCAAAATCTGGATGCATAAGGATCAATGGTTCAAAACTTATGCCTAGGTGCGGAGTGACGAACAGACGGAGTGACGAACAGCCGGACTGACGAACAGCCGGACTGACGGACAGACACCACAGATTTTTTTTACATAAATCTCTCTAAGTCAGAAAGGGTTAAGAAATAGAAAATATGATGGAAGGATGTTCTTATGGATGGTATTAGACATGATAAGAGGCCATTACTTTGACTAAATCATGATTGACTTTGTCCTGAGAGGCCAACTATCGCAACAAAATACCTTGAAAATCTCTGCGCCAACGCAATACTTTCTCAATTTTTCTAATTTCATTTGAGTGAGAAAGTAAAAACACAATCACACCATCTCCGTCGGATGTAGACTTTTAGGCATGACTGATCCAACCTCAACACACCTAATCAGTCTCTAATTCTGATTATTAGCGTTAAAAATATTTTTGGCTCAAATTAGCGCTCTCACCTCCGTATCAGTAAAAACCGATGCGCTGACATAATTTTTAGAAGAATTTGATGAGATCACACAATTTTCAGAAAGACATGGCGCGTTGAGTCATTTTACAGCAAAAAAAAGCGCGATAACTTAATTTTCACCAAATTGTGGTGCACGACTTTAATTTTCAGCAAAAGTATAAGCGGTAACTCAATTTCCCCATTTTCTCCAATGCCGTCTTTTTTTCTTTTTTTCTTACAGCGTTTGAAGATGTTTTTGCTCAAAACTGTGCGCTCACTCAAGTTTCAGTAAAAAACAGCACGTACGCTGACATAATTTTCAGAAGAAATTGACTCGGTAACACAAATTTCAGAAAGAAATGGAGCGCTGATTCATATTTCATCATATGACGCTAACTTAACTGTCACCAAATTGTGAGGAGCAATCTCAATTTTGTACAAAAGTCTAAGCGCTAAACTTTTAGGCATGACTGATGATGATCTCCGACAAAATAGGTGACTGTCAAAGGTTAGCGGACTACCAAACTATATGATTAAGGAACCAGTTTGAGTGTCTCAAGATACTTTGAGACATATAAGGAGAGTGACAGCTTGAATCAACATAGGCAGTAGTACAACAGATGTAGCATAAGAAATCAGGAAGTTCCTGGAGTACTAGAAATTTACTTGTAAATAGAGAAAGAGCGAAATAACTGCATTGAATAAATGATGCCTTGAAGCGCTAAGTCGTTTGACGGGAGTTGCCAGACTAAATAAAATGTCAGAAAATTTGACCGCAAAGCACATTCCTTTAAAATTGAAAGAGGGCTGACCTCCTTTAGGACCTTCAAAACCAAAAATGTAGAAGTAGAGAAATAAGAAGCATTTTCTTGTTTCGTTCTGAATAGGACTAAGAAATTTCACATACAATAACAACATGATGGAAATATAAAGCAAGTCAGCACATCACACTATTCAGAGGTCCCATTGTTGAACCTTTGAACTCTTACCAATTCACGAGTCATAGCTACTATAAACGCAAGCAGAGTAATTTTATTACGTTGAGCGTAAACAAATAGCTGAAATTTGATAGGAAATATGGAGGAGGTTAGGGCAGGGACCACTATGGAAAAAACGACATAAGGGCTGAATAATAAGAGATCCTCTTCGATGCGCAGTAATTTTTGGTAATTAAATGAGAATTCTGAGTATTGAGATAAGGAATGTTCAGAGTTCTTGCTGTAGGGACTTTCCGTTTTGCATTTGACCACACGCTATAATTAATTATAATAATTGCATTTACATGCAAAAAAACAAACATTCAGAACGGCAAATGATTGGTTCCCTTGATCACCTAGAATATATACCGGGAAAATTTGAAATTATCAAAAAGTGAGGTTGGAAATTTTTGACATAGAATAACTTTAAAAAAACGTCAATCAATGAACATGAAATTACTCCCAACCAACTCAGAATTCAGTCGTGGCTGGGAGAACATTAACTTTTCAAATGAAACTAGCATAAAAAAAACACAGGACACAACCTAAATTTCACGACATCAAAAAAGCTCATTTCGCCATTTGATCACAAGGGGGCGTAGTATACTCTATTGAGTATCAGGGCGATTTCAATAGGCGCACGTTGTGCCAACGGTGCGCCTAAAATGCGGAGCGAATCCGGTTGCTCACGCACAATGATACCGTCTTTTGGCGGAAACATTCACTAAAGTCGACTTGAGCTACTCCTGAGGCCAGGGCTGCCGTTTTGCGTAGAATCAATGCTATTTTTCAATTCACCGATGATTCCACCGGTTGAGAAAAGATTACACAGTTCAGTTCAGTGCATGACTATGATGAGCTGAAATACTCGCATCAAAACTTGAAAAACTTGCGGATATTTTAATTAATTAACGGAGTTGCCACCGATTCAGGACAGATTACAGATCAGAGTATCTTCGTGCATTACAGTCATACATTGAACTGAACTGTGTTATCTTTTCTCAACCGGTGGAATCATCGGTGACTAGAAAAATAACATTGATTCTACGCAAAACGGCAGCCCTGCCTGAGGCAGAAAACCATAAAAAGTGCTCAACAGTAGTCCTTGATCACTAGTAGAAGGAATTTTGGTTGTCTAGGTGTGAATACACAGTCATCCCGCAATAAATCTCGGCATTTTTTTTTTCTGGAATCTGTTGATTCCAGTTGTTAAAAAAATTATACTCCAGTTTCTAATTAAAAACCTTCAAAGGAAAAAGTGTGGTGGTTTTTGCTAAATCAATTTGTTGAGGCTTCAATGGCAAAACTGGCGCGATTCCAAGATTTGAGCCAATTAAGCCTCAACATTTTGATTTGGTAAAAGTTACCCTAATTTTTTATAGCAAAGTATCATTTGGGACATCAAAGGTTCTTGATCTGTTCTTTCAGAATCTGTAAAGATTTTTAAGAAATTCAAAACGGGATGGTCGCAAGGGCTGACTCAAATAATTTCTAAAAAAAAAAACCTTATAACTCAAAAAATGTGAGGTTTTCGGATAAAATTGTTGGGAGCAAAAATGTCACCAATTGCCTCTACTCCATGAATATGAAATTGTTTTGATAAATTGATTGGAGACTTTTTCGAGAAATCTTGAAAAATGTGTTAGAGCCTCTCTGACACCCCCCCACAAGGGTCTATTGAGGGCTTTTAAAAATATCAAAAATAGAAAATTTTGGGTCAATTGCATATCTGACTTTTCTGTTTCAAATCATTTTGTTCAGTAGTTTACGAGAAAAATTCCCTATCCCGGTGGTCTGGTACACCCTATGTGCACGGAACCCATGCAAAAGGTCGAATTCAAAGACGTTTACTTAACACGCATTATTTCGATTTTTTTTCTTCTTCATTGGAAAAAATAATAATAATTAGATTGTAAGCAAAATGCGGTCTTTGCCATTAAATGAAACATAAAGTGTGTTCTTCCGAGGATTTCTTAATCAATGTGATTATTTTAAGTTCTATGAATGAGCACACGTCACATTACACGGGCTTGCTATTGAGGAGCACCCTTTAGAGCAGGCGGATGTCATTTGTGCTTTCAAAGATGAACATGCAACTTATCTCTTCAGAATGAAAACTTTTAAACTCTAATTCAACTGAAATACGCACAATATACGCTGAGCAAATTTTAGTTTCATCATCAAAGTTAGCTCAGAGTTTTCTCGAAGTTTTTGAGTTTCCTCACTGTAGAGATAGTTGCCTCAATCATATTTGAAATCATGGTTTTTTGCATCAGCGCGCTTTCCCATTGTTGAGAGTCGGAACTCACACACATAATACACAAACACTCACACAAACACACTATCACCCACCTCCTTAACTTAATCCCAAGCCCATGTGGCAGAGTACGCTTGAAAGTATACAGGGTGGTCCGAAAGTCCCGGGACTGCCAATGAGTAAAAATCAAACTTTGTCATGCGATATATCGAAAACCAAAAACGATATCGACCTGCGGTTTGCGCTAAAATGCTTCGTTTTGTGTGTTCTTTCAAGCGATGTATCACTCGATAGGAGTCGTGGCTCGGAATTTTTGAGATAGCCCCCCTGAGGGGTCATTTTTTAAATAATTTTGGGGGGCCCTAAGACTAGACAAACATCAAAGTCGTGTTTTTTTTTTCTGAAAAGGACTTGCTTTTTAGAGTATTATTGACTCCTAGTTTTCTAAAGTTTTACTTTCTAATGGGAGTTCTGATTTTTTGAAAATGGGTCGAAATAGAACTTTGACTATCGATATATCGAAGAAGAAAAACGATATCGACCTCCGGTTTGCGCCAAAAGTCTTAGAATTTTATGCCCTTTCAAACAAGGTATCACAAGATAGGGGTTGCCGTTTGTAAATTTTGAGTTGGGCGAAACCCCCCTTTACGGGTGCCTCCCGGAATTTTCGGGTACGCCAAAAAGTAGTTCCTATTAAGTTATAAACATCCCCCAAGTTTGGTTTTTTTATCTGCAGCCGTTCAAAAGTTATGAAGTCGTCCCGGGACTTTCGGACCACCCTGTATTCTTTCATATTTGAGTCTTAGCCTCCTTGAAATTCAATTTACCTTCAAATCCGGCCTAGAGTGAGACGTTTCATGAAGACTTACTACTCGTGTGGGTGAAATAAAGACAATCAGAATGAATGGAAAGGCGATTTAATTTCCTCCGAAAGTTTTTCAAAGCTCATAAGTATATTTATGAGACGTTAGAGAGCCTTTAAAAATTGGGCCGAATTCTAACCGCGTGCGGCTGTTTCTCCGAATTATTTTGAGGCGCGGTTAATTAGAGTGATGAAAAAAGATGCAGAGCTTCATTGCCAAATGTATTTTTGAGTTTCTTTGCCGGTTCATTTATTTTTGTTCTTCACGTAAGGATCTCTGAACACTTGGTTCTCCTGTTTTAAATGGTTTGTGTTCAACGAGCTTTACATTCACTCCCGGGCAAATTTGGAAACGGGTTTTCGACTTTTCCTCGAATCCTCCTAGACTTGGAAATATCCACTTGAAATACAGGGTGTACCAGACTACCCGGATAGGGCAGTTTTCTTGAAAACTACTGAAGCAAATGATTTGAAACAAAAAATTCAGATGGGGAATTGACCCCAAATATTTTTCGTTTTCGATATTTTTGAAAGCCCTCAATAGCCTCTTGGGGAGGCTCAATCACATTTCTCAAGTTTTCTCGAAGAAACCTCCAATAAAAGTGTCAAAAAAAGTTCACATTCGTAAAGTAGAGGCAATTGGCGAAATTTTTTGTTCCACAATTTTATCCAAAAACCCAAAATTTTTGGAATTATATGGACTTTTCGAAATTCTTTTGAATCGGCTCTTGTGACCACCCTGTTCACAATTTCTCAAAAATAATTACAGATTCTGAAAGAAGAGGTCAAGACCTTTTCGATTGATGTGCCACTTGTTAACTTAAAGTGAGAAAAAAAGGTGGTTTTTGCCAAATCAAAATTTTCGAAACCTGAACTGCAGAGTTGGCGCGATTCCATCGTTTGAGCCAATTAAGCCCCAAAATTATGATTTGGTAAAAAACTCCTTTTTTCACTTTAAGGTAACAAGTGGCAAAAATGTGTGAGAGAGTGAGAGAGAGTGAGTGTGAGATAATGTGAAAGAGTGAGGGAGGGAGAGAGAGAAATCGAAAACGCCAAAATCGGCAACATCAAGGCTGGAGCTGAAGATGTGACATGGGAAAGCGAACTCACCTGGGGAAAAAATATAATCCCATTTATCAGATTAGAAGAAAGAAGACAAGAATTGTGAGAGGCGAGTGAACCCGGAGGGCTTTGGATTTTAGGGCGCGAGCCCATCGTGAGGGGGGCGCCCCTCCATCCCTCCGCTCGCCCGCTCACGACTGCCCTTACCCGTGCGTATATGCACGCAGAAAACGCATAATTCCCATTTCGGCTCCTTTCTTATCCCTTTTTTTCCCTCGGACAAAAGAAACGTGGCGGCAGGGACGGAAGCCTCGTGTGGCGTGCGTCGACTTCCTCATGACACTTAAGCCTCTTCAAAGCTCCCAGTAAACGCGATAAATCCAGATTCTTAAAGGCCGTGGTCGGGCGAGGAACTTTCGACC
>VMOF01000379.1:4623933-4655188 GCA_011764245.1 Trialeurodes vaporariorum
CTAGAAAAATAACATTGATTCTACGCAAAACGGCAGCCCTGCCTGAGGCAGAAAACCATAAAAAGTGCTCAACAGTAGTCCTTGATCACTAGTAGAAGGAATTTTGGTTGTCTAGGTGTGAATACACAGTCATCCCGCAATAAATCTCGGCATTTTTTTTTTCTGGAATCTGTTGATTCCAGTTGTTAAAAAAATTATACTCCAGTTTCTAATTAAAAACCTTCAAAGGAAAAAGTGTGGTGGTTTTTGCTAAATAAATTTGTTGAGGCTTCAATGGCAAAACTGGCGCGATTCCAAGATTTGAGCCAATTAAGCCTCAACATTTTGATTTGGTAAAAGTTACCCTAATTTTTTATAGCAAAGTATCATTTGGGACATCAAAGGTTCTTGATCTGTTCTTTCAGAATCTGTAAAGATTTTTAAGAAATTCAAAACGGGATGGTCGCAAGGGCTGACTCAAATAATTTCTAAAAAAAAAACCTTATAACTCAAAAAATGTGAGGTTTTCGGATAAAATTGTTGGGAGCAAAAATGTCACCAATTGCCTCTACTCCATGAATATGAAATTGTTTTGATAAATTGATTGGAGACTTTTTCGAGAAATCTTGAAAAATGTGTTAGAGCCTCTCTGACACCCCCCACAAGGGTCTATTGAGGGCTTTTAAAAATATCAAAAATAGAAAATTTTGGGTCAATTGCATATCTGACTTTTCTGTTTCAAATCATTTTGTTCAGTAGTTTACGAGAAAAATTCCCTATCCCGGTGGTCTGGTACACCCTATGTGCACGGAACCCATGCAAAAGGTCGAATTCAAGACGTTTACTTAACACGCATTATTTCGATTTTTTTTCTTCTTCATTGGAAAAAATAATAATAATTAGATTGTAAGCAAATGCGGTCTTTGCCATTAAATGAAACATAAAGTGTGTTCTTCCGAGGATTTCTTAATCAATGTGATTATTTTAAGTTCTATGAATGAGCACACGTCACATTACACGGGCTTGCTATTGAGGAGCACCCTTTAGAGCAGGCGGATGTCATTTGTGCTTTCAAAGATGAACATGCAACTTATCTCTTCAGAATGAAAACTTTTAAACTCTAATTCAACTGAAATACGCACAATATACGCTGAGCAAATTTTAGTTTCATCATCAAAGTTAGCTCAGAGTTTTCTCGAAGTTTTTGAGTTTCCTCACTGTAGAGATAGTTGCCTCAATCATATTTGAAATCATGGTTTTTTGCATCAGCGCGCTTTCCCATTGTTGAGAGTCGGAACTCACACACATAATACACAAACACTCACACAAACACACTATCACCCACCTCCTTAACTTAATCCCAAGCCCATGTGGCAGAGTACGCTTGAAAGTATACAGGGTGGTCCGAAAGTCCCGGGACTGCCAATGAGTAAAAATCAAACTTTGTCATGCGATATATCGAAAACCAAAAACGATATCGACCTGCGGTTTGCGCTAAAATGCTTCGTTTTGTGTGTTCTTTCAAGCGATGTATCACTCGATAGGAGTCGTGGCTCGGAATTTTTGAGATAGCCCCCCTGAGGGGTCATTTTTTTAAATAATTTTGGGGGGCCCTAAGACTAGACAAACATCAAAGTCGTGTTTTTTTTTTCTGAAAAGGACTTGCTTTTTAGAGTATTATTGACTCCTAGTTTTCTAAAGTTTTACTTTCTAATGGGAGTTCTGATTTTTTGAAAATGGGTCGAAATAGAACTTTGACTATCGATATATCGAAGAAGAAAAACGATATCGACCTCCGGTTTGCGCCAAAAGTCTTAGAATTTTATGCCCTTTCAAACAAGGTATCACAAGATAGGGGTTGCCGTTTGTAAATTTTGAGTTGGGCGAAACCCCCCTTTACGGGTGCCTCCCGGAATTTTCGGGTACGCCAAAAAGTAGTTCCTATTAAGTTATAAACATCCCCCAAGTTTGGTTTTTTTATCTGCAGCCGTTCAAAAGTTATGAAGTCGTCCCGGGACTTTCGGACCACCCTGTATTCTTTCATATTTGAGTCTTAGCCTCCTTGAAATTCAATTTACCTTCAAATCCGGCCTAGAGTGAGACGTTTCATGAAGACTTACTACTCGTGTGGGTGAAATAAAGACAATCAGAATGAATGGAAAGGCGATTTAATTTCCTCCGAAAGTTTTTCAAAGCTCATAAGTATATTTATGAGACGTTAGAGAGCCTTTAAAAATTGGGCCGAATTCTAACCGCGTGCGGCTGTTTCTCCGAATTATTTTGAGGCGCGGTTAATTAGAGTGATGAAAAAAGATGCAGAGCTTCATTGCCAAATGTATTTTTGAGTTTCTTTGCCGGTTCATTTATTTTTGTTCTTCACGTAAGGATCTCTGAACACTTGGTTCTCCTGTTTTAAATGGTTTGTGTTCAACGAGCTTTACATTCACTCCCGGGCAAATTTGGAAACGGGTTTTCGACTTTTCCTCGAATCCTCCTAGACTTGGAAATATCCACTTGAAATACAGGGTGTACCAGACTACCCGGATAGGGCAGTTTTCTTGAAAACTACTGAAGCAAATGATTTGAAACAAAAAATTCAGATGGGGAATTGACCCCAAATATTTTTCGTTTTCGATATTTTTGAAAGCCCTCAATAGCCTCTTGGGGAGGCTCAATCACATTTCTCAAGTTTTCTCGAAGAAACCTCCAATAAAAGTGTCAAAAAAAGTTCACATTCGTAAAGTAGAGGCAATTGGCGAAATTTTTTGTTCCACAATTTTATCCAAAAACCCAAAATTTTTGGAATTATATGGACTTTTCGAAATTCTTTTGAATCGGCTCTTGTGACCACCCTGTTCACAATTTCTCAAAAATAATTACAGATTCTGAAAGAAGAGGTCAAGACCTTTTCGATTGATGTGCCACTTGTTAACTTAAAGTGAGAAAAAAAGGTGGTTTTTGCCAAATCAAAATTTTCGAAACCTGAACTGCAGAGTTGGCGCGATTCCATCGTTTGAGCCAATTAAGCCCCAAAATTATGATTTGGTAAAAAACTCCTTTTTTCACTTTAAGGTAACAAGTGGCAAAAATGTGTGAGAGAGTGAGAGAGAGTGAGTGTGAGATAATGTGAAAGAGTGAGGGAGGGAGAGAGAGAAATCGAAAACGCCAAAATCGGCAACATCAAGGCTGGAGCTGAAGATGTGACATGGGAAAGCGAACTCACCTGGGGAAAAAATATAATCCCATTTATCAGATTAGAAGAAAGAAGACAAGAATTGTGAGAGGCGAGTGAACCCGGAGGGCTTTTGGATTTTAGGGCGCGAGCCCATCGTGAGGGGGGCGCCCCTCCATCCCTCCGCTCGCCCGCTCACGACTGCCCTTACCCGTGCGTATATGCACGCAGAAAACGCATAATTTCCCATTTCGGCTCCTTTCTTATCCCTTTTTTTCCCTCGGACAAAAGAAACGTGGCGGCAGGGACGGAAGCCTCGTGTGGCGTGCGTCGACTTCCTCATGACACTTAAGCCTCTTCAAAGCTCCCAGTAAACGCGATAAATCCAGATTCTTAAAGGCCGTGGTCGGGCGAGGAACTTGCGACCGCATTTCCTTTTCTCAACCCCTTTCCCCTGCTCGTGGTTCAAGTTCATTTATCGCTTCAGAAGGTTGCCTGCAAAATTAGGAATAACGACACTCAAAGTTTTTTTTTTTAAAAAAAAATATTTTTGTAAATTAATAATTAAAAAAAAAAAAAAAAAAAAAAAAAAAAAAAAAAAAAAAGATTCTAAAGTTTGCATATTGTTCTTTCACCTAAAAAAAATTCATAATATGGGGCACTTGCAAGGGTCTGAAATTTAGTGTATTTGAGAGAGAAAGAAAATATGAAAGTGGTCGATGAGCTGAGAATACCGGTTTTAGTGGGGCGGATAACTCCACAATATTGGGAGAATCGTTCATTTCTGGAAAAAAAAGTGAAACTTTCAGGGATTGTAGTTGACCCTTAGGAGAATCGAAAATCGAAGAGACCCCAAAAAGTTGGGCCCCTGGGGGCCCAGTGGGGGGCCCCAAAATCTTATTTTGCTCATAACTTTTGAACGAGTCATTTTTTTGAAAAAAATGATACATTAAAAAGATGGGAAATTTAATTCTAAACAAAAAGTGTCTCTTGGTATTTTTCATTTGAACGACAAATAACCAGGATATAGCCGGAAAACCGATTGGACGTTGGGGGCCCCACCCGGATCGGGCCGCCGCATGTAGTATACGGTCTCTTACGCTGCCGCGCGCAAGTATCTCTTCCTGCACGGTTGGCACTCACACTCCGACACTTCGCTCAAGTTTATGTCGTCGTTTGTGACACTTAGAGAGTTGTGGGGGGGGGGGGGGGGTGCCCAAACCCCCCCCCCCCTTCCCCAATGAATTACACCCGTTTGAAGAAGTCGACTAATTTCCGTTAATTTTTTATTCAGTTTATCGCTAGTAACAAACAAAAGTAACCTAAGTAAGTCTATGTCTTCGTTTTCGGGGGGGGGGGGGTGCCCTCCTCCCACACCCCCATGAATTGCACCCGTATACAGAACTAAATACATTTCCGTTCATTTTTTATTCAGTTTATCGCTAAAAATGAACGAAAGTAACCTGATGTAAATTCTGATCAACGTTGATATCGTCGAAAACAAACGTAACTACGAATGTAGGAGATTCATCGAGGAAGTATTCATACGAAGGGAGGGGGTATCACCTCACTCCCCCTCTCTTCCCTACTAGGGAATCTAGAATTTTCGTTTTTACCTCTAGAAACGATTGAAATATAAGCCGGACATCCGATCTAATTGATTTTAATCGACACTGTCGGAAAATCTCACAAATGAGCCGAGTGAAGGAGACGCTCTTGAGCGGGGGGGGGGGGGGGTTACTACACTCCAACTTCGGTTTGAGACAATCTCTGAGTCTCATTTTTTTACAGTTTCGTGATGAAAACGATATAAAAATACTCGATGCGAGTATTAAGTACCGTCGATATTAGCCTGTGATAAACCAAAGTGTAAGTGGGTGGGGGCACCTACCCTAGGGTGATTCTTATTTTTCAAAAATGAGTATTTTTTGTGCGAACGGTCGATTTTTTGTTCTTTGTGGTGTAAAAAATTGACCCATAACAAGCATTTTGAAAAAAATTGACTCTAAGTGGCCCCTCATCGGCAAAAAGGGCGTAAGTACCAAATATGAATTTTTGGATGTTTTAATAGTCAATTATGGTGTAAAATAGCCACATTTGGCCCGAAAAGGGCTAAAATTTTCATTCTTTTTGGCTGGTCTGTAGTCCTAATGCCACAAAAGTCCATTTTAAGATATGCGTAAAATGCTCTCGCCGCGCTTTAGTCCAGGCAATGGGTGATTATTGGAAGAACAAATTCTTGTAAAAGGTTTTTTGGGCTTAATCGCTTCGTCTTGGTGTCAGTAATGACCACCTAAAAGTCCCCATGCCTAGGTGCTGTGCAAAATTCAGGGGAGGGGGGGGGGGGGAAGGGCCCCAAAATCGATTATTTCGATATATATCGAAAACGATGCAAGGTATCGAAAAAATCCATCTAAAAAGCTGTATTTTGTGATAAAAGCTCGAAAAGCTTGTCTGAATCCCGTTTTAAGGTAATTTGGACTCCAAAAATGAAATTAGCGACCTATAAAACCCCCGGGTACCTAATTTTATAAAAATCGGAGCACTCTAAATGCTACAGTAATGCGATCGAAATCATTAAAAATAACATTGTGGTAAATGAGCGTTGCCACGGGGTATCAATTTTCCTGAAAATCGCCGAAAACTTAAATCGTGTTTTTGAGAGCTTAGACGTCGTCAGAGCGTAAAAACACAGAGGATCTTTCTTGTTGGAAATTACCTCAGAAACAAAATCATGTATGGATTTTTTCGATACCTTGAGTACCTCAGAAACAAAATCATGTATGGATTTTTTCGATACCTTGCATCGTTTTCGATATATATCGAAATAATCGATTTTGGGGCCCTTCCCCCCCCCCTCCCCTGAATTTTGCACAGCACCTAGGCATGGGGACTTTTAGGTGGTCATTACTGACACCAAGACGAAGCGATTAAGCCCAAAAAACCTTTTACAAGAATTTGTTCTTCCAATAATCACCCATTGCCTGGACTAAAGCGCGGCGAGAGCATTTTACGCATATCTTAAAATGGACTTTTGTGGCATTAGTACTGCAGACAAGCCAAAAAAAATGAAAATTTTAGCCCTTTTCGGGCCAAAAGTGGCTATTTTACACCATAATTGACTATTAAAACATCCAAAAATTCATATTTGGTACTTACGCCCTTTTTGCCGATGAGGGGCCACTTAGAGTCAATTTTTTTCAAAATGCTTGTTATGGTCAATTTTTTACACCACAAAGAACAAAAAATCGACCGTTCGCACAAAAAATACTCATTTTTGAAAAATAAGAATCACCCTAACCTACCCCCTCTCCACTCCAGTCCCTAACAACTAAATACAAAAAATGAACGTATAAGAATGTGCATTCTTGCTGCACAGCAAGAAGACTTGTTCGCACTGCTGAAATATTCGGCAAAAACATATGAAAATCACTGAAAAAGGTTTACCTCGGATCGCGCTGTATAGTTTCAGTTGTATTTGTATGTTAACTGATCTCAGTGCTGCAACACATTCGGCAAAGTGCGTGCTGCGTGGTTTTTCAGCGTTATTCGCCTTTCAATTAAGATTAGTTTGCATTAAACGCGAATAAAACATCCAAACAGTGTGTAAGTACACTAATTCTCAGCTGAGGCCAAACCTTTAACTTATAAATAGTCGACGTACAAACGACGAGTGTTTCTATATCGTTTTCATCACGAAACTGTAAAAAAATGAGACTCAGAGATTGTCTCAAACCGAAGTTGGAGTGTAGTAACCCCCCCCCCCCCCCCCCCCCGCTCAAGAGCGTCTCCTTCACTCGGCTCATTTGTGCGATTTTCCGACAGTGTCGATTAAAATCAATTAGATCGGATGTCCGGCTTATATTTCAATCGTTTCTAGAGGTAAAAACGAAAATTCTAGATTCCCTAGTAGGGAAGAGAGGGGGAGTGAGGTGATACCCCCTCCCTTCGTATGAATACTTCCTCGATGAATCTCCTACATTCGTAGTTACGTTTGTTTTCGACGATATCAACGTTGATCAGAATTTACATCAGGTTACTTTCGTTCATTTTTAGCGATAAACTGAATAAAAAATGAACGGAAATGTATTTAGTTCTGTATACGGGTGCAATTCATGGGGGTGTGGGAGGAGGGCACCCCCCCCCCCCGAAAACGAAGACATAGACTTACTTAGGTTACTTTTGTTTGTTACTAGCGATAAACTGAATAAAAATTAACGGAAATTAGTCGACTTCTTCAAACGGGTGTAATTCATTGGGGGGGGGGGGGGGGGGGGTTTGGGCACCCCCCCCCCCCACAACTCTCTAAGTGTCACAAACGACGACATAAACTTGAGCGAAGTGTCGGAGTGTGAGTGCCAACCGTGCAGGAAGAGATACTTGCGCGCGGCAGCGTAAGAGACCGTATACTACATGCGGCGGCCCGATCCGGGTGGGGCCCCCAACGTCCAATCGGTTTTCCGGCTATATCCTGGTTATTTGTCGTTCAAATGAAAAATACCAAGAGACACTTTTTGTTTAGAATTAAATTTCCCATCTTTTTAATGTATCATTTTTTTCAAAAAAATGACTCGTTCAAAAGTTATGAGCAAAATAAGATTTTGGGGCCCCCCACTGGGCCCCCAGGGGCCCAACCTTTTGGGGTCTCTTCGATTTTCGATTCTCCTAAGGGTCAACTACAATCCCTGAAAGTTTCACTTTTTTTTCCAGAAATGAACGATTCTTCCACTATCCGCCCCACTATTTCGTTGGTTTTTTCCGAGAGTGTCCTAGTTTCGGAGATACACTCACCGTGTAATATTGCAATAAACAGGGTTTGCCATGTCACAATGCGGAATTCTCATTTAAAACAATGTGAGCTGGGCCAAAATTGCGTCTCTGCATGTATGATATCATAAGCATCCTTGTTTTAAGCTCATTGAGTACTTTCATTAGCTTACTGAAAAGAACCATTATTGAAATCCTTGCAACTGCCCCATTCCACTATTCATGTTTCACTTAACTGGGCGGATTTTACTTTCTTATTTTGAAAGAGAGAGCGTGAAAAGTAGATAAACTAAATAACGTGGTGTTTTGTTTTATTTTTTGTTTGTTTTTTTTTCATGTTTTTCTTGTTGTTGGTTTATTAATTCAGAAATAACTTGAACAGCATTCAGGACTGTAGCGACGCTTAAGGTTTCCTTTATGTTTGTATCATAGTCATTACGCAGTGTTTCTGAAAGTAAGAGTGAAGGCTTTTTGGATTGAATATTTTATTAATTGTAATAATGGTTGAGCTGACGATGATTTTTAAGGAAATCGCCGAACCTATAGACCATTTTGATACGACGTAAGTAATACAGGTTTTATGTTTTGTATAACACATATGGCCGCAGTAAAGAACTCAAGAAGGCCAATCACATACTTATCCGTCAAAATGATAGTAAATACTGTCTTGTCTACGAGTGGCGCTATTAGTCCAGCAGTGTAAGGCTTGGGTGATATTACATGCCTGAACCATCGTAAAACGCGTTGGCTTCATGGTTTGGGAGGTACTAAATAACATTGTGACTCGTGAGTGAGTCGCACGCTCAATTTATCTCAACATGTTTGACCTCTGAATTGTTGGGCAATTAGTAGAAAAGAAAATAAGTACACGTAATTCATAATCACCCCACTGCCACTGACTGTGAGTGAAATTCCCGGTTTTCGGTCAATGAAGCTCTTGCAAACTTTTGCCATTGGGTATTGAAGAGTTGATTCTTGCATACATATAACCTGAAAAAAGACGATGAGTTCACTATAAGATCACAAAATTCACCCTCAGAATCGGGCTTAGTGGCGGAGAGAAGCAGGTATCATGGGAGATTCCTATTTTAATTGAGACGTATCTATGTGTTGCCTTAGAGAAAGAGACGTAATAGACAGGAATCTCCCATGATGCCTGTGCGTTGAATCACCATTACGAGCTTGCCGTTACAGCAGTTATGCGAGTTTATTACGGAATTTTATACTTTCTTAGTGTGATTTTCGTGATTTTTGCTAGATTTTACATCAAAAAGGACAATTCATATGCTCGCAGCAAAATATTGAAAGAGCCCCATTGCATTGATGCACTGCAGCAATAACAAAATTGTAATCCGAGCAGCACTCGGGTGAAGATACGAATATGCAACTATTCGTGCTCCCCTGTACCGAAATTGCATATCTAAAAAAATGAAGGCTTTTTTTTACCATTCACATCTCATACATAGTTACGAATAGAATCAATCAGTGTAATTTTCGCCCGATTTCAACTGGAGAGGGAAGTCCTGTAATCTCCATTAGAGTCCCTATATGTAGAGAGTTAAGACAAGAGAAATCATGGCGCCGCCATTGGATGCGATTTTGCACATTTGTTTACATTCTGAGGCCGTTGTTGTGTTTTACTCCACAGCAAAGATTACAGTTCCGCTAAGTTTGAAACGATGTAATCTTTCCCTGCATTTGTTGATCGACATGTATTAACGCTTTTTAATGATTCTTTTGAGATTTATGGACATTCTTGTGGTGCATTATGATTAAAATTAACAGATTCGTCGCAAATTAACTCTTTTATCTGTAAAAGACCGTTGGTAAACAAAACAAAAGTGCAAAATCGCATCCAATGGTGCCGTCCGTAGAGCCTAAAATTCATCGACCAATCAGAAGTTGACTACCCTCTTGTCTTAACTCTCTACATATGTATAGGGACTCTAATCTCCATATCCTCGAAGAGATGCACCGGGGGGGGGGGGACGTTTTGACGTTTTTGATATTTCATTTATTCCACCCAAAAAAGACGACGTCTGTAAAATTGAACGGTAGCGCTATGCATTTATTGACATTCAGGAGAGTTGAAATACGGCAAACTGTAGAAAAAGTGACTCTTTCGGTTTGGCAACCACGTATAAAACGGAATGACTGGCGGGTTATTTTATCAGCGTCCGCCCATTTTCGTTCAGGGATTTTCCTTCTCTTTACGCCTACGGCAGTGCGCCTCCCCCCCCCCCCCCCATTCCTTCGTTTTTAACGATCAGTAAATTTTCTTTTGTCACCGTTACAAGTTCGCGGGTATCTTTGGGTCAGTGGTTTCATGCGAGGATGTACCAGCCCAAGGGCTCTCCTCAATAAAGTGTCGAAATTCTGGAGGTTTCCTTTTGTTCGCGCGTCATCTAGACTACGCTTCGATACTTGGGAGAAGAAAATATTCCATTGAAATCATTTTGCGGGTCACTTTTTCACGGCTGAGTTGTCGAAAATTGTTTGAAAGATTTTAGTCCGAATCCGATTCAAAGATCAGTATAGGTTAACATTTCAAGCTTTTGTATATTTTATTTTATTTTATTTTATTTATTTTTTTTTTACGTCTACTTTGCTTGGGACTTTAAAGCTGAAATTAATTTATATTTATGAGGAAAAAACCTCATTGCATCGACTTGAGAAAGATCTTGAGAAGATTTTGAACTTTAAAAAAATTTTCCCGCAGTCAAACTGTGTTTAAGGATACAGGAAAATACCTATTTTTTCCCGTGCGTCATCTACTATGGCTATTTGCTGCCACTTTTTCGAGGGAGCCGATGTTGTATCTTTAAAAAGTATGCCTTATAATTGCAGTAATCGTTATTGTAAAGTTGGGCCATGACAAGAAACTTTAACCTCGGAGGCGTGTTTCCCAGAAACGGGTTTCTTGCACCTTTTACAAAGCTGTGAACATTAGTTTTTACAATTTTCCGTGTAATAACGAATCCTATTCCATTCAATTTCAGTAGAATTTGCATCATTCAACGCATCTTCTCCTTCTTCTTCTTCTTCTTCTTCTTCTTCTTCTTCTTCTTCTTCTTCTTCTTCTTTATCTCTTCTATTATCAGGGATTTAGCCTCTGCGCAAGGACACATACCGTGACGAGGAATACGAGAACAGCCACAGTAGCAAGAACTGTCTTTTTTTAGTTTTTACTTTAAAGGTAGTGATACCTTGCTATGCCTTGCTTAAAAGTTACTTCACACCCTTGCTAGTAAAAAAAACCCTCTACTATACGAGTCTGTCACAGTAGGAAGGACTATCCTTTTTAGTTTTTACTTACTTTAAAGGTAGCGATACTACAATTTTTGGCGCTAAGCGGAGTAGATTTGCTTGCCTTGCTTTCATGACACTGCACAGTGCACATCCTTGATTAAAAAATCGACTACCTTACGAGTACAGTCACAGTAGCAAGAACTATCCTTTTTAGTTTTTACTTTAAAGGTAGCGTTACTACATTTTATGGCGTCAGGCGGAGTAGAATTTCATTCGTCATTTTCTTTTCCTCCACCACAATTCCTCTTGCAACGATGAAATGCAACCGGCGAGGTTCGTTTTCCGCGAACCTAATCTACTTCCCTCTTCGGCGCCGCGCCGCGCAGAGGCCGATATTGCAAAAAGATTTGAAGCCCCTCAGAGCAGTAAGTGCTGGCAAGCAGCTGTGCTTTAAAGCAGCATTTTCCACTCACTCACTCTCTCTCCTACACGCCACACCAAAAGAATCCCTCCCCTCTCCTCCTCTCTTCCCCTCCCCCTTTCCTTTTCCCCCCCCTCCCCCTCCTCTTCCCCCTTCCCCCCCCCCTCCCCCCCTCTTTACATCCGTAACACACGACAAGCGAGCGTCACTTGACTCCGAACCGGTGCACCATGGCGCTCCTCCGCTGGTGCCTGTCAAATCAAAAACACCCTTTCATTACATTCCACTTCCACCTTTCCTGCTCCCCTCACCCTCCTTGCGCCCTCCCGCCCTCACTCTCATTGCCTCACCGCCAGCCCCCATTTCTCTATCCTTTAAAATATAACTGCATGACGTCTGCATTCTCTACCAATGTGTCAGTTCTCCTCTACTTCCCATCTACCCCTCTCACCCTTGATTCCAACCCCCTTCCACTCTACAATCACACCGCACCCCCCCCCCCCTCAGTTACCTCATCCATTCTTCCCATTCACCGGAATTCTTTCCTTCCTCTTCCAAACCCAGCCGCCTCCCTGAAACTCTCTCTCTCTCTCTCTCTCTCTCTCTCTCTCTCTCTCTCTCTCTCTCTCTCTCTCTCTCTCTCTCTCTCTCTCTCTCTCTCTCTCTCTCTCTCTCTCTCTCTCTCTCTCTCTCTATCTCTCTCTCTCTCTCTATCTCTCTCTCTCTCTCTCCCCTCCCTTTCTCTCTCTCTCCCTCTCCCCTCCCTTTCTCTCTCTCTCTCTCTCTCTTTCCCCTCATTTTCTCGCTCTCGCTCTCTCCCTCTCTCTCTCTCTCTCTCTTCGCTCTCTCTCTCTCTCTCGCTCTCTCTCTCTCTCTCTCTCGCTCTCTCTCTCTCTCTCTCTCTCTCTCTCTCTCTCTCTCTCTCTCTCTCTCTCTCTCTCTCTCTCTCTCTCTCTCTCTCTCTCTCTCTCTCTTTCTCTCTCTCTCCCCTCCCTTTCTCACTCTCTCTCTCTCCCCTCCCTTTCTCTCTCTCTCCCTCTCCCCTCCCTTTCTCTCTCTCTCTCTCTCTCTTTCCCCTCATTTTCGCGCTCTCGCTCTCTCCCTCTCTCTCCCTCTCTCTCCCTCTCTCTCGCCTTCCTGTTTGGAGCCGCATACAGCATCCCTCTTTAAGTTCTCATTTTATCCTCATGAGTTCACCTGCTTCCACACGAAGCTCCATTCTCGAGTTCTACTCGCTTCGTCCGCCCACGCGAGAGCTTTTTTTTTCACCTGAGCCAACTCTCGAGGGGGTGGGATGGGGCTTACTGCCTCCCTCCCCAGCCCACCCTCTCTCATGCAACTAACCCCCCCCCTCCCCTCTCCTCGCACCGTACTTCTCGTCAAGCTCCGTTTAATTAAGGTAATTGCCCTCCCACGATTTGGTGTTCTCCGCGCTCTCCCCCCCGTCGCCTCTCTGTGTTTGGAAATATGGATTTTCTCGGACAAAATTTTTTTTGAAAAAAGCAAAACCAAGGTTATGTCTTAAAATAAAAACTGAAAGTAGATTTGAATAATTGATTTTTAAATTTAAGTTAGATTCCGTGATTTTTATGGAGAAAAAAAAAAACAAATTTAAAAATGTTATTGTAACACAGTATCAAAAGCTTTTGTTGTCCGGAAAAATCCATTTTACGACCCGCTGTGCGCCTCCGCGCACTTCTATGTCTCAATTACACGTGCACTTTCCTTTCTCTCTCTCTCTTTTGTATCCGTTTTATTGTGGTCCTTAGAGTAGGGACTAAAAAAAAAGCAAAACCTAGGTTATGTCTAAAAACAAAAACTGAAAGTCGATTTGAATAATTGATTTTTAAATTTAAGTTAGATTCCGTGATTTTTATGGAGAAAAAAAAAAAAAAAAAAAAAAATTAAAAATGTTATTGTAACACAGTATCAAAAGGTTTTGTTGTCCGGAAAAATCCATTTTACGACCCGCTTTGCGCCTCCGCGCACTTCTATGTCTTAATTACACGTGCACTTTCCTTTCTCTCTCTTTTTTGTATCCGTTTTATAGTGGTCCTTAGAGTAGGGACTCGGATTCGGTATTGACAAGAGACCCTCTCTCTCTCAATTTGGAAACTGCGGTAGTTGCACTATTTCAAAATCTAAGCTTATCTAAAAAAAAAAAAAAAAACCGAAGCAAAAGGCTGGTCTATTCATTTAATGTTTGTAAACATATCTGTTCACATCAAGATTTTTACAAACTGCAGACATTTGCTAACGAACTTGCCTTATGGACAAGACATATGCTAACATATTCTCCATATGGATAATTAAGAAAAAGTTTGACAATAATTATCCTGAAACCTCTAGGAGCCAACTCTTTCGGACCATCTCAAGTGCATTTCAGTCGAAGAATCCGAATTTTTCATCAGTTTAGCTCCAGCTTTTACGGTCCTTCCTCAACTTTCCTAGTTTTCACTTGGTGTTCGTTTGATCGTAAATTTGAGGTTAGGTGCAGATAATTTCAGTTTTTATAAGGAAAATTGAGTCTAGAAGGAAAGTCGAGACAAAATTTGAAGTTAGCGTGCTAAATTTCACGCTAATATGCACAATTTCAGTTTACTTAAAAAAAAATTAAAATTTATCGAAGAGTTATGCGTGTGGAATTTCGTCAGCAAATGTCTGCAGAACAGTTCGCTTTCACTTCAAAGGCTGATCCAGAATCGTGTCGACCCTTCGCCCCTAGTTCCATCCTGTACCAACGCTTGCGTTCAAATGAGCAGGATAGAGAACACATTTATATCTATAATTTATTTTGAAACTTTAATTTGACCAACTAAATATTCGATAATACGGAGCTCATTTCTTGACTTTTCACTCGTCCAACAGCACCATTGTGTGCTTTTTGGCAATGTCGCAGTTCGTCTATTTAAACCCATGAAAAAGCTCGAACTATTGGGTGTTCGGTGAACACCCTCGCCATTCGACTTTTTACATAGGTTTAAAATTTAAATGGACACAGTCCAACGTTGCCAAATTGCAGTCGATAGGTCGAGTCCGATGTTTCGACAGCAAAGAAGCCCATTGGCTCAAGCAGTCTTATTAGCGCTTTCAAATTCGCAGGTGGAGAGACCTCTTTACCTCACAAATCAGGCGACGCGACTGCGGGATATGAAATTAAAACGCCTTCATTAATTCAGTTATGCAATTTCGGCGCATGAGAGCACGAATAGTTACATATTCGTATCTTGAAGCGAGTCCTCCGTTCAGTAGCGTAACTAGAAATCATTCTATCTCTCTTTTTACTCATCCGAATGCACAGGTAGAAAAAGGATAGGAAGAGGGGATTGATCCCCCTTTCCTATCCTTTTCTAACTTACACATTTTAATGGACAAAGTGAGAGAAAGGTAATTTCTAGTTACGCCACTGGCTCCGTTGATACAACAACTTCCAGAGCGTATCAATCGTTCGTAAAACGAGACCTAGACGATTAAATCGATGTTTCACGAGCCGACGCTGATGAAAATCGTTCGTCAAGAGTGGAAAGGAAAGAGAAGGAAAGGAAAGGAGCGGCAAGGGAGAGAAGAAGGGGTATGTCAAATGTGGGGCGGGAAGGTAGAGGGTGCAGAATTCGCAAAAACATATCGATGGACAGATAGAGATAAAAGGGCGACCAGCAAAAAAAAAAAAATGTGACAACTTTTATAACAGCTGTTCCGCGTTGTTCGCGGTACCAAATCGAGTCAAAGTACGACCACCGCAATTTGGCACGAATCCAAGAAAGATACTTCTGCACGACCACTCAATTTCAGCTTCCCCATAACAGCGGAACTTTCCAAAGATTTGCGGTGGAGCATGAAGTGGGAGGGAGGGTGGTGTAGGATGTGTGATTGTGTGTGTCTGAGTGTGATCGTGTGCGAGTGTCAAACACGAGGGATGAGTCCGGCAATGGAGTGTTTCGGGAGGTGGGGGATCGAACGTCGATTTGAAAATCCAATCAGGTATTTAGGTATGAACATTTGGGCATGTCACAGTCTGTTACGCGGTTAATCCCGTCGAGCCGGCTGTTAGCAACGACGCACAGTGAGGGATTTTACGTTCTGCAGACATTCGCGCTAGCAAAGACTTTGTGTGCTTCTGTGAGTTGAACAAGATAAAAGGTCTCACAAGCTTCATTAAAAGTGCGGAATTGCAACCGTACGCTCTGATATTTTCTATGTACGCCCTCTAAAATCCATTTTCCATCCACTTTTCCTCTTGAGAAGTAAATTTTTCCATAAAACTTAGTGTTTTGATGAATTTGAGGTTATGTTCTAGGAAAGCTAGATTCAAGAGGAATTAATGAAAATTCGTTCCCAAAGCTATCAGATTCGATGTCAGCGTTCAAATTTGAGGCGAACTGACAAAATTTTCAAAAACTTTTGAAAGAAAATTTTTAAAATTTAAGTTTGTTTTGGTAGCGCAAAAAATGTCTGCAGAACCACTCACTTTTACAGTGAGATGATTTCACTTATTTGCAGTGGCGGAGAGCGCAATCTGGCAACGTTGCATATCGTCCATTTAAACCCTGGTAAACATAATCAGCTAAATCACAGTATACTCATCGTATACTTATACAGTAGCGAAACTCTATAGGAGCGCTTTGGCGAATATCGTTTTTTCAATATAATCAAATGGGAAAATTGAGTTGTCATCCTCCGACTACTTGGGGGCGCCACCGTTGCGTCTAATGCAAATCAAATGGAAGATGTTAGTTCTATCCTCTGACCACCAGGCGGCATTTGACGTTTTTCTAACATTGAGTTTCGCTACTGTGTTTAAGATAAAGGTACTGTGAGCTAAATGCCATTATGTTGACAGTAAGCATGTGATTTGAAACCTGTCGTCATTATGACTTTAACAAAACTATGCTGACATATTGACGTTAGGTCTCAAATCTCATGCTAACTGTCAACATGATGGCATTTAGCTGATTATTTTTCCCGGGGAACTGTTTCGCAATCTCGAGTCGCAATATCTGTGAATAAAAAACTGGAATGGGTCTGCTGCGTACTTTAGCTACAGCAATATGACACATTGATTCTTACGGAAAATAACGGTACGCACATTAAAATGTTCAAAATCCACTCACTATTTCAGGAATTCACTTCCATTTCAAACAACCCGCGCAAACACTAGAGCCTATTTTGCACTGGCATACTTCTACGTACGTCGCGTCGTACGTGCGTCGTACATCCACCGTGTACATGTATGAAAACGACGCATTTTAACTGACAAACATTTGATTGTTTCGTTCGGATGCGTACAGTTATTGTATTATTTTGTAATCTTTGATTTCAGCCAGAAAAAAATCAAACAGCAAATGCAGCCAATATCTCATGTTTATGGAAGGAAATGCCATCATTTTGTAGATACGATGTCGTTTTCATATACACGGTGGTTCCGTCTACGTAGTAGTATACCCATGCAAGTAGTGTCTAGTGCTTGTAGCTCGGGCTGTTAGAAATTGAAGTGAAATCCTGAGTTCATGAGTGGTTTTTGAACGTTTTTAATTTTCGCATCCACATTTTAGCCGAATTTTACGCAAGAATCAAACCGGCTGTTGTGAATAAAAAACTGAAATCTGTAGCTCGGGCTGTTAGAAATTCAAGTGAAATCCTGAGTTCATGAGTGGTTTTTGAACGTTTTTAATTTTCGCATCTACATTTTAGCCGAATTTTACGCAAGAATCAAACCGGCTGTTGTGAATAAAAAACTGAAATCTGTAGCTCGGGCTGTTAGAAATTCAAGTGAAATCCTGAGTTCATGAGTGGTTTTTGAACGTTTTTAATTTTCGCATCCACATTTTAGCCGAATTTTACGCAAGAATCAAACCGGCTGTTGTGAATGAAAAACTGAAATCGTGAGAGGCAGTAGTGTTGCCATATCAAGGGTGAAAAGCCGTATCGTCTCCATTTAAATCAATTTAAAGCGTGTGGCTTTTTCACCCCAATCTGGCAACGCTGAGAGGCAGATCTAATAACAGGAACGATTATACTCGGGTGTAGTATTGAAAAAGTTGATCAGTGAGTGGTTGCAAAGGCGGATCCAGCAATCTGGCAACTGTGTCTTATTCCCATATGAATGCATGGGAAGCAATCGATTAGTGAAAGGGCCATGGCCCCCTCAAGAATAGATTGTTTCTCATATACGCTCAATGGAATCGATTCATGGTTACCAATGGGTCTGTTGCGTACTTTTGCTACATCAATATAACTCATTGTTTCTAACGTAAAATTCGGCGAAAATAACGATGCGCACATTAAAAACTCTCAAAATCCACTAATTAACTCAGAAAATACCTTCCGTTTTAAACAACCCGCACTACACTAGATAATATATCACCGACTTATAACTACATAGATGGAACCATCTCGTTTATGTAAACTTGAACAGAACTTACAAACATTTGAATGTTTCGCTTAGATTCGTACATTTCTTATATTATTTTGTAATCTTTGATAAACCGAAAAAAACCACACAGCAAATGCAGCCAATAGTTCATGTATTTAGAAGAGAATTCCATCATTTTGTAGTTACGATGTTGTTCACTTGTGCACGGTGGTTCCGTCTATGTAGTGAGTATACCGGTGCAAATAGTGTCTACACGGAAAAAAAAAGATTAGTGAAAATAACCATACGGATACCTGATTTTGGCACCTGCTAGATGTTATGGTAATGCTAACCAGAAGTATACTAAGTTTTGACTAGGTACTAGGTGATGTTACCTGATTGCATGTCGAATTTACTCAAAGTATCGGTAAATGTACCATACTTCTGGTCAAGTTTACCATAACATCTAGCAGGTGCCAAAATCAGGTATCCGTATGGTTATTTTCACCGCAGTTTTTTTTCCGTGTAGTGTAGCGCGGTCTGTTTGAAATTGAAGTGATTTCCTGAGTTAATGAGTGGATTGTGAACGTTTTTAATGTGCGCATCGTTATTTCCACCGAATTTTCCATAAGAATCAAGGCTCTATATTGTTGCAGCAAAAGTATGCAACAGACCCATTTGCTGGATCTGCCCATGAAGGGTTGTAAATTTTGACTTGCTCGTTTTTGACCATCTGATCGGTCGTTTGCCCCAGTGTGCGACGTCTGGTCCTCTTCTTCTTCCCGTCTCACTTTTTTTTCTCTACAGATTTATAGAATAGAGAGGGAGCGGCTTGGGAAGATAGAATAGAGTTGGCAGTTGGTCAAAACACCAGCACGGAGAAATATGTGCGTATCGGTCCGGTCGCGGTGGAGGATCATCAGCTAGCCATAGTTGAAGTATCGCAATTTTGAACTGTACGTTTTTTGCTCATATTTTGCATCGTCACAATATGTCGTGGATTTTTACGCTTTAACGACATAGTGTGTCCGGCTGTTATGAACGTAAAACCAGGTTTTCTCACACGGAAAAAAAAGATTAGTGAATATAACCATACGGATACCTGATTTTGGCACCTGCTAGATGTTATGGTAAACTTGACCAGATGTATGGTACATTTACCGATACTTTGAGTAAATTAGACATGCAATCAGGTAACAACACCTAGTACCAAGTCAAAACGTAGTATTCTTCCGGTTAACATTACCATAACATCTAGCAGGTGCCAAAATCAGGTATCCGTATGGTTATTTTCACCGTAGTTTTTTTCCGTGCATCATCAGATACCTCTTTCTCACCCCTCTCGCGAGATTTTCCATGTGTTTTGACCAGCTGATTTCAAATTTGGCCTTAATTGTTACTCAAAACTCGTGCTTTTTCCAGGATTCCGAATATTTTTCTAAGAAGACGTAATTTCGAATTTAAGTAAAATCTAGGCCAGTTTAATGAAAACGGATAGCATGTTTGAAATCAGCGTCTCAAAATACATTAGACAGCGACGATGAAGTGAAATTGTAGGCGTAGAAATATACCAAAACACTAAAAATTGGTAAAATTAACACTGATGGATGGTGAATGTCGCGGACTCATTATGTCGTTTTTGATGCTTACTTCATGTCGTGGAGCATGCGATGAGAGCTGTTGGCGCAGTCAGGATCTCTGTTTCATCTCTCTCGTTGTCCTATTTAATGTATGAGTCGAGGAAGGTTAGAATGATGGAGTAGGGCCGGAGGGGGGTTATCCCTTTGTCCATTCTCGTCTAAAATATAGAGTGTTTCAAAAGTGAACACTTCGAGAGGGATAGAGAATTTAATTGAGGGCTTTTCCAAAAGAAGGGCCCATAAAACAAGAGGTTTGCTCTTGAGCTAAAAACCTCCATTTACTCACAATGCACAATTCTCAGGAAGAGCACACCCTTTGTTTCATGGGCCCTGCTTCCGGAAAAGTCCTCAATTTATCTTTGCGCTACTGGATGATCAAAAATTTTGGAGGTCAAAATATCAGAGCTGCCGTCTTACTTATAATCAATGACATTTTTCAATTCACTGATGGTTCCACCGGTGGAAAAAAGATTACACAGTTCAGATCAGTTTATGGCTGTAATGAACAGAAATACTGAGATCTGTAATAATTCTCGATCGTTGGAAACGCCGTTAATAAATTGAAATATCCGCAAGTTTTTTAAAGTCATCGATGACTCCACCGGTTGAGGAAAGATTACAGATTCGAGTATTTTTGTGAATTGCAGTCACAGTCACACACACTGAACTGAACTGTGGAATCTTTTCTCAACCGGTGGAATCATCGGTGAATTGAAAAATGTCATTAATTATTTAAAGTGATCGTTCCTTTGTTCCTTACCTTCTTTATTTATTTACTTATGTATGAAGTGAGTAACACTCAAGCGAGTCTTACTACGTGACTATGAATAGATTTAATGACATAGGTGGAAATAGTGGATCAAGGAGGTACAGCCTTAGCCCTTCAGAGGTCTACTAAGCCCCCCCCCCCCAGAAATGTTTGGAAACAAAAACTGTTCAGTCATCTGACTATGTTATTTGGCGCATCTCAAAATCTCATACCATGGAGCGAAAACAAAAGGGTCGTCAAATACAAAATGTGTCCCCCCCCCCCCAAAATTTGCCTGCATATTGTGAGTGAAAAGGGGTCATCAAAGAGCTCGATGATCAGAGTCATCAGGGATTAAACGTTTAAGGGGCAAAAAAAAGGGTCATCAATTTTTTTTGCTCAGCCCTCCTAGAAAAAATTCCTAGTTCCACCATCGGAAACAAAGTTGTATATTTAAAATATGGAGGAGAATAGTTAGGATTGAACAAAGGCATAAGATTTTTATTTTCTCCGAAACTTTTATCGAGAGAAAATCTGACGTTTCGACAAAGAGAAGACCCTTTTCACGAAATGACGTTAAAATGAAATGGAAAACAAAAGTAGCGTTTAAACGTCATCGGTTGAGCAAGGGCATTGAATTATGATAGCCTTGTTTCGTCTCGAGAGATCCCGCAACGAACTTTTCTCATTATTGCAGATTTCTCCGAATCTAATGATAACCCAACCATCTTAAAGATTTTATTATTTTCCCCGAAAAGTTTTGATTTTTATTATTATCCCTCTAAAAATAGCGTCTTAAAGTGGTTAAACTCACCGCGAAGCAATAAATATCGGAAGTAAAACTAGGTTGATAAATATCTTAATATTGCAGTTACAGTTTAGTTTCAAATTTTATTCGAGAGGAGATTCGGAAAATTTAAAACCGATTAAGCAAGGTCGGATGTGCTGATGCGTTTGGAGTGTACTTTGCAATAAAACGCTGTTATTGCCTTTCACTGTTGATTATCTTTTTTTGACATTTATCCGATTGTTCTGACCTTTCCCACTTAATATTCTAACCCCCCCCCCTCCCTTGCTGCTATTCGTATATGCCCTGAAAAGTCGTTAACGATCCATTTGTCGAATTTAATTCGGGACAAATGCTAGTCAATTTCTGGTGGCCTCTGTCGAAAAAGTATGTGAAGAAATGTTATTCTTACTTACATCGTATCACGCTCCATAGAAAAGTTTTGAATTTTCCAAACCAATCAATAGAGGATTTTAGTAACGGTGGCATCCGGTGATGAGCGTTCCAAACAAAGACAAACTGTCTCTCTCGCTCTCACGTAACCCCCATGTACTGCCAACTGCCGTCTCCATCTCACTCTAATTTCAAAAATTGTATGTAGAGACATCTTTCGTGGAATTTTTTGGCTGGAATGAATTCCTCGAGGCATTTTAACGCGATTTTGATAGTAATATCTCGTAAAACAAGGCCCTGTATTCGAATTTCGAAACTAGAAAGAGGTGGGTATACATGGGGCACACGGGAGAGTGAGTGAGATAGTTTGGAACGCTACGCGAGTTTTATAACAACCGATTGCGACCGATGAGTGCATAGTTGTGGTTGTTGGCTAACCGTTGAGTTCGCGCTAAAACCGTCTATGGCGTCCGAACATAATATCACTTGCGTAGCATGTACTAGCGAGGGATATACCTAGGTCAGTGGCGGCTCGCCTAAGGAGGCAAGGGAGGCTGTGCCTCCCCAGACATTCAGACGGAAGAAAAAATAACGATGACAGGACAGTAACGAGAGACAACATATTAAAAAAATTAGGCAATCACAATGTCCGTGACTCTAAAACTTAAATCAATCTTCACTAGGAGACAGCGCCAGAGAAGGAAGTTATAAGCGGGCGGGCAACGAGATCTCAGAGTCGCGAAACGACACAGCAGGCATGCAGCAGTGCCAGAGTCTGTGCCTCGTCGCCTCGTCGAGAGGCACAGACTCCGAGTCGGTCGAGCGGTCGAGTCGAGTCACAGTCAAGTAGTGGTGTTCGGCACACGCACACACACAACCAAGCAAGGACTGTGCACGCACTAACGAAGGTATCGGAGGCTGCTATCCTCTACGACTCCCGCAGCGTTGCCGAGCCAGTAGCTGGATAACCGTCATGCCATTTGCCAGTCGCCGGACCAGCCGCGCCTGTTTGTTATTGTCCGCGCCTGTCAGTTGTTGTTCGGGGGCCCACCGCCCCTCCCCCCCTGCTGGTGGGGTTCCTCCCCCCCCACAGCCTCCCCAATACCAAAGCCCACGAGCCGCCACTGACCTAGGTCCTGGCTAGCAGTGACGTAGTTTGCAATTCTGCAACGTTGCATTCTGTTCATTTAAATCCATATGAAAGGTTGAAGTCGAGGGTGTTCACCGAACACCTTATAGTTCGATATATTTATTGGGTTTAAATGGACGTAGTACAACGTTGCCAAATTGCACGCTACGCCGCAGCAGGTTAGGGTATGCAATGCACAGCATACCATTTAACAACTGTAATTTCAACACGTGAGCACGTGTGAGCTCAGCACACGAATTTCTAACATAAATAATAAAATGACTCACGTGCAATGGCAGATCCACCGGGGGGGGGGGGGCACGGGGGCACGTGCCGGTCGTGCCCCCCCCCCCCCCGAAGCCTCAAATTTTGCCTTTTTTCAATAGAAAATAGCCCGATGTTGCTTCCACCGTCGCTTCAAATTTCAAAATTTCCCAGGCGTGCCCCCCCAGAAAAATTTTCTGGATCCGCCACTGCTCACGTGCACTAAACATTGGTAATTTCAGATGCGTTTCGGGAGATTTAAATGAGTCGAAAATCACTGATGATATGGGGGAAAAGCGTCTCTCGAGACGTGTCTGAAATTATCAATGTTTAGTGCACGTGAGTCATTTTATTATTTATGTTAACAACTGCCATGTATGTGTAGCGTGTTGCATATTCTGGCCGGGTTATTCGTATTCTTTGGCTTTGATAGTACTTACTTCCGAGCATAGAGTGTTTGTTCGAACGGCAAATCAACAAATTTATTTCACAAAAAAAAAATTCCCAACGGTTTTTTTTTTTTTTTTTTTTTTTTTTTTCAAAGTTGGCTATTAGTTTCTCCCATGTGCAATACATACCGCTATGGTATGATCATGCCCTTTGAAGTTAAATTTAGTCGGTAAAGCGTATCAAAAATTGTTAACATGATGAAGTGTCAGTTTCAGCACTTTGGCTCTTATCACAATATCCTCTGAATCATAGGAGTTCATTAAATCAATCCCACTCAGTTCGAACCATTGAATTGCGCCGAACGCACAGAGTTTTGAACGAACTGTAGCTGTTTATTGCAGATTCCAGAGCTCAATCAAATTGAGTAAATAATTATTTTTTTCCCTCACTCACTGCGTTTTGAAAATGAACGTGTCAGTTGTCAAGTGTACATAGTAAATTGTCTCTGACGCTATCCTGATGCATGAACCACGAAGTTTTTTGACTCGGCCAGTGGTGAGTCGAGCAGTTTGGCAACAGCGCCCCCCATTTAAATGAATGTAAAACAATCGATCGATTCCAGGATCTCTCCTCAAGAATCGATTATTTTACCTTAGTTTTAATGGGAGGATGGCATGGTTGCCAAAGTACACAAGCCGCCACTAGATGCGGCCTATTTCGGGAAATTCACATCCTTAATGGGGCTCTTGCAAACGTTTGCTGTTAGAAAATTATTATGTAGTCCAATTCGATATGAAAACCAGCGAAAATCACAAAAATCACACTAAGAAAGTCCACAATTTCGTAATAAACTCACATAACTGCTAGATAATGGCAAGATCGTATCGGCGGTTTGACGCAGGTATCATGGGAGATTCCTGTCGACTTTGTCACTTTCTTTGCTGAAATACAAAGATATATCTCAATTTCGGTAGAAATCTTCCAAGATACGTGCGTCTCTTCGCCATTAAGCCCAATTTTGAGAGCTAATTTCGTGATTTTTCAGTGTACTCATCGTCATTTTCACAGGTTTATAATTGGAAGAATCATAAATGCCAGAATCAACTCTTCAATGCGCATTTTTAAGAGTTTGAGTTGACATACATGAGAGAAAGAGCCTCAGATGCAAAAGATATGAAAACTCTTGAGGGCGATCGAGTCCATTCGCGAAGCTGAATCGATAGAGGTGGCACAAGGGGGGTTTTGGTGACATCACCTGTTTGCCCATGTTTAGGAGTCATGAGATGACATGCATGAATGAAAGAGCCTCAGATGCAAAAGATATGAAAACCCTTGAGGGCGATCGTGTCCATTTGCGAAGCCGAATCGATAGAGGTGTCACAAGGGGGGTTTTTGTGACATCACTTTTTCGCCCATGTTTCAGAGTCATGAGATGCAATGAGTGATAGAGCCTCAGATGCAAAAGATATGAAAACCCTTGAGGGCGATCGACTCCGTTCGCCAAGCTGAATCGATGGAGGGGTCACTAGGGGGGTTTTTGTGACATCACTATTTTGCTCATGTTTAAAAGTCATGAGATGACATGCATGAGTGAAAGAGCATCAGATGCAAAAGATATGAAGACGTCACTAGTGTCACGAGACGTTCAACTATCTCGTACTTTTTGGGTGCTGCGAAGCCTTGTTGCCAAGTAAGTTTAAGAAAAGTGCATTAGTACGAACAGTTATTTTTGAAAATAACACAGAGGTAAGAATAAATATTTGTTAAAAATCTGTAGGCGAATGTTTCGTTTTCTCATTAAAGAATGTCATAAAGTTGTGAATTCTTTACCACGTATGCTGCTATTGTTTCAATCGATTGATGATCGGTTTTTTCTTTTTTTTAATGAGTTCAATAGTTACCCCACATTAACCTTTATTCTATCCTAGGGTATCATGAAGTGCGTTTTCGTTTGCTGCAGTATACTTAAATGAAGAAGTAAATTTTACAGGAATTTGATTTGAAGAGCGCTGATCGGTATTTTGGATCATTTTGTATCAAAATATTTGCTGAAAGTCGCTGTAGAAAAAAATCGCATAATACTCATTTAAAGTTAAAAAAAAAAAAAAAAAAAAAAAAAAAAAAAAAAAAACATAAATTTACTTTAAATGGTGCCTTTATTTTAGTAACCGTTGCCCTTTTTGCATTTCAAAGGATTGCAGTCTGTTAGAGGTGGATGAGATCATTGTATTCTTTACGCAAGGTTTAATGTCAACTGAAACCCCTGTTGGATTTTCCCGGAACTCCATTGTTTGTACCAGTGGCGGCTCGTGGGCTTTGGTATTGGGGAGGCTGTGGGGGGGGGGGAGGAACCCCACCAGCAGGGGGGGGGAGGGGCGGTGGGCCTCGGAACAACAACTGACAGGCGCGGACAATAACAAACAGGCGCGGCTGGTCCGGCGACTGGCAATTGGCATGACGGTTATCCAGCTACTGGCTCGGCAACGCTGCGGGAGTCGTAGAGGATAGCAGCCTCCGATACCTTCGTTAGTGCGTGCACAGTCCTTGCTTGGTTGTGTGTGTGCGTGTGCCGAACACCACTACTTGACTGTGACTCGACTCGACCGCTCGACCGACTCGGAGTCTGTGCCTCTCGACGAGGCGACGAGGCACAGACTCTGGCACTGCTGCCTGCTGTGTCGTTTCGCGACTCTGAGATCTCGTTGCCCGCCCGCTTATAACTTCCTTCTCTGGCGCAGTCTCCTAGTGAAGATTGACTTAAGTTTTAGAGTCACGGACATTGTGATTGCCTAATTTTTTTAATATGTTGTCTCTCGTTACTGTCCTGTCATCGTTATTTTTTCTTCCCTCTGAATGTCTGGGGAGGCACAGCCTCCCTTGCCTCCTTAGGCGAGCCGCCACTGGTTTGTACCGCCACGGCCACACACTGGATGGAAACATGTGGTTTTCTGGATCAAAAAAATTGTTTTATTTCGCTCTAAACATATTTTAGAGTCCATAATTTCTTGCCATAAGTGCCCATAACCATGGTGTTTGATTCGTGTAAAACTCTGAAATGAATGATTTCACACGGTTTTAAGTTTTATCGTGATTTATTGTTCATTATCTTGATTCGTAAGTACCAGCGAGGATTTTTACGCCTTAACGACATAGTGTGTCCTGCTGGTATGAATGAAAAACCAGGTTTTCTTGTTATAAGATACCTCTTCCTCACCCCTTTCGCAAAATTTCCCATGTGTCTCGACACACTGATTTCAAATTCGGCCTTAGTTTTTACTCAAAACTCATACTTTTTCCAGAATTTCAAATTTTTTGCTAAGAAGACGTAATTTCGAATTTACGTAAAATCTAGGCCAGATTAATGAAAACTGATAGCATTTTTGAAATCAGCGTCTCCAAATACTTAAGATAACGATGATAAAGTGAAATTGTAGGCGTAGAATTACTCTAAAACACTAAAAATTGGTAAAATTAACTCTGATGGTGATTGGTGATTGGTGATTGGCGAACGTCCCCCGGACACGTTTTTGATGCTTACTTACCGGCGAATTACGTTTGTCGTTAATCTAGAGTGGCTGTCTATAGTGAAAAACCTACATAAGCGCCACCGAGGATTCTTAGGTTAGGTTTAAGCTGGAATTTTTTCCATTTATTCCCATGTATTTTTAGTGCAACAGCACAGTATATCGAAGCATGTTCATTGGTCAAGCCTATGTTTGTTGGAATCAAATTTATGGGAATAAATGAAAACAAATTACTCATTATAAACCTAACCTTAAAATCTTCCATGGCGGTTATGTAGGTTTTCCATTAGACTGCCACCTCAGATAAACGTTTAACAATGATTTGTTCTTGAATAATTATATCAGGCAATTAACATGGTTCAATCAACTGTGCGCTAGAGAGTTAATCTCTACTGGAGCTAGTCACTTTTTCCCGGAATTCCATTTATTGTATTTTCAGAGAGTCATACTTGGATTAAGTAATTATCTATAATTTGAAATATAATTTTCTGTTCCAGGTAATTGAACCGAGCCCTGTGTTTCCCGATTCTTTTTTTCAATGTTTGTTCTTACCACAGCAAAAGTAAGTTTGATCTCTGTCTCTGACTACATTACCCCTTGTTACTACCCACATTTCATGTGTACAGGCCGAATTGGCAGATACAGGGGGGGGGCGGAGGGGGCGATCTCCCCCCCCCCCCGTTCGGCCCAAAAAGTGGGAAAAGAGGGGAGAGGAAGGGGAAAGTAAGAGCGAAAATAAGAAAAGGGGGTCATTTAGGGGCGAAAATCCCAAGTTCGCCCCCCCCGTTCGCGAGGGCTGGATCCGCCACTGGTACAGGGGAATACCCACTCCTTACCACTTGCATTGACCTTTCAAAAATGGTCGCACAAAATTTGGCTCTCCTCTATGAATTTGTCGATTTTTCATTTAAGAGCATTGTAATAGCCTGGTGGTATTGAGATAAAAAGAAAATCCTGATTTTTTTATCTTCAAAGATTAATCAATCAATGAATCAATATCAGGTTGCGTGTTTCATCTAGTTGGTATTGCTATCGATCCATTCTCTATTCAGTAGCGGCTTGTAAACCACATAATGGGGCAGTTGCAAGGGTTTAAAATGGTGTGTTTTTCGTAAAGGAAATGAAAGTTTTTGATGGGCTGAGAACAAAGATGCCTTTGGTATGTAGTTTCGTCCCATTGTTCCGGAGATGAGATTTTGGCTCAAAATTTATTGTTTTAAATGGGAATTCCCCGTAGTGACGTCACTACATACCCAAATGTTTATAACTTTACACGTGCGTATCTCCGAGACATGTAGGAAAAAGCAAAAGCACCATTGTTCTCAGCTCATGGAGTACTATCATTTTCTCTATAAAAAACACAACATTTTTGACCCTTGCAACTGACCCATTCGTAAGGCAACACAAACAAAGACCTGGGTACTGTATGGGTCTATGGAGGAGGGTGGTTTTGGAATACCTCAAAGAAATACGGGGGATTTAGGGGTTCTATTATTAGAAATTTTTTCAAGTAAAAAATCGAGGCTTTAATCGTGAATTCTTAAGAGTTGTTTTTATGTGATTGTAGGGATGGCTCACAGTGGCATAGCATAGCGTGCAATTTGGTAACGTTGCGTATCGTCCATTTAAACCCATGAAAAAAATCAACGTGTAGAGTGTTCGGTGAGCACCTTCTCGTACGACTTTTTACATGGGTTTAAATGCACAGAATACAACATTCCCAAATTGCACGCTGCGCCACTGATGGCTCAAGTTTTCTTTCATCCCCTCCCCTGAACCAGGTGAGGCAAAGCCTCGCTTGCCTCAGCTGAAAAGCCACCCTTTCTTCAATTTTATTGTTGTCTTTGCCTTAGTAGTAGCTTTCTCCCTTGGATCATTTTTTGTTTTTGCCTCTAAGTCTCTCATAAAAAAATTGTAATTTTAACAAGTTTATTTTGAAGTATCGACGAATAGTACACGGTGACTTTGCGGTCATCAAAAGTTAGAGTTTGTCGCCGAATTGTTTTGACAATAATGTAAAGGGACATCCTGTATTCACCAAGCACGGTTGACACGTGCTCTGACAGGAGCATACATACATTTTCGTTGGTGAAATTGCGAAAATTGAATCCTGACAACCTAGATCGAGACTATTTTGGAACTGAATAGCGACCATGCAGGGATTATAGGGTGGGTCAGGAGGGAGGGAAGGGTCTTTGCAATGAGGGATAAGAGCTATTGTGTCACCACCACCCGAGCTTAGTTCGTCCAGAGTGAGCTTGGTAGGGAAGGGCGTAGCCCTGTAGCCCGATCCCTCCCCCCTCCCCCCTTTGATTCCCTCCCGTGTCCGCTTTCTCTACCGGATAACAATTTAACTAGTAAAATTGGCAACGTAGTATTAATCAAAACAGCAGTGAGGGAAAAACTCTCTTTGTCATAGACCTGTTAAGATGATTCCAGGGTCAATTATTAGTTCCAACTGTGGACACCACGTCGCGCTGCTCAAATAGTCAACCGTTTTTGGCTACATTTGACGAATGGATCAGTTTCAAGGGTCTGAAATGTTTTGTTTTTTATAAAGAAAATTATAGTACTCGATAAGCTGAGAACAATGGTGCCTTGGGTTTTTTCCTAAGTGTCCCGGTTTCGGAGATACACACGTGTAAAGTTGTAAAAAATCGTGTGCGTAGTGACGTCACTACGCGGAATTCCCATTTAAAACAATGTATTTCGGGCCAAAATCTCATTTCCAGAACAATGGGACTTGAGGAGAAACCAAAGGCATATTTGATCTCAGCTCATCAAGTACTTTCATTTTTTTCATAAAAAACACAACATTTCAGACCCTCGCAACTGCCCCATTCACGCTAAAAACACAAATTTGAGGAACGTCAGAACCTGCGAGCATACTTGAGGAAGGTACCCTGAAAGTTTCAGGCTGAAACACTCAAAAATAAAGCCGGAAAATATGAAATATGAGTGCGAGTGAGGCAGATAGACGTATCATCACTCGCGCTCACTCTCACTCACTAGGCTTAGGGCGAAACGAATTTCATAATTTACGGCTTTAATTTTGAACCAATTTTGCTCATTTTGGGCTCAGAAAATCCGTAAACAATTTTTGCAGGTGCTGACGTTATTGAATTTTGTGTTTTTTTCTATGGTTTCAGTTTAAAACGCCAAAAAACACGACTTTTTCGAAAAGCGACTAGTGGCGCTATCCATCGGATTGAAATCTAGAAAAGATTCGCCTGGAATCACCTTAAGATGATTCCAATTTCCAGGGTCGATTAGTTCAAATTGTGGCCACTGCGTCGCGCTGCTCAAAAGGTGAACAGCTAGCTTTTGACTTTAATTGATTAATTTTCGCTAGAAGAACAAGTTAAACGAACGTCTGCACCTGCGAACATACTTCAGGAAGATACCCTGAAATTTTTAAGCTGAAACACTCAAAAATAAAGCCGGAAATTAAGAAATCTAAAATTCCCTTAAGCCTCAATGAGTGCGAGTGAGGCAGATAGACTTATTATTGCTCGCAATCACTCTCACTCTCTAAGCTTATGGCGAAATGGATTTCATAATTTACGGATGTAATATTAAACCAAGTTTACTTGTTTTGGGCTCAAAAAATTTCGCAGGTTCTGACGTTATTGGATTTTGCGTTTTTTCTTTGGTTTCAATTTAAAATGCCAAAAACACAACTTTTTCCAAAAGCGACGAGTGCTATCCATCGTATTGAATTCTGGAGAAGTTTCGCCTGGAATCACCTTAAGAGATGATGTCACGATCAAGATTGGATCCAAGCGAAGATAGACATGCTCTGTCTCGCTTACTCTCGTGGATTTAATAATTTCTGTTTTCGCTGTTTCTGACAATGAGTAGGTAAGAGGATTATAGAGAAACGAAAATGTTGGGCGTTGTGGATACATGTAGATGAAAGGTTTAAATTGATCATTTTCTGCGCGGTATAGACACATGGCAATTTTCGCGTCAACAATTTGATTTCTTTAAATTATCGAACAATACGTGTACCAAGATTCAGCATCTGTTGTCAAAAAGCGGCCGAGAAAAAGGCCTCGCATGGTAGTTCTAGGGCACCCTGTATAGCTGCCGTGAAAACGAAGAAAAACCGCTCCTCCTCCGTCACAGTGAAAATTTCCTTTATTTTCAGGACACCCTATGGGATGGATGTCGGGATGGATCGGTGCTTGTTTAAATGTTTATTCAATCACTGAGAAATGCAAATAAGGCCCTTCACTTCTCCTTCTCTTTCTCTTTCTCTCGGCCATGCATGTGCGATCCGTGTGTGTATATCTATACGTGTGTCTGCCTGTTGCCCGCGGCGACTTCCACGTTCTCCCGAGTCCTGTTCTTCTTGATATCTTGTTCCCGCTCTTCCATTTACGCAGGAGGGAGCATCGAACACTGGAAGAGAGTGAGAGAGAGAGAGAGAAAGAGAGA
>VMOF01000379.1:4655688-4730973 GCA_011764245.1 Trialeurodes vaporariorum
ATGGTGAATGTCGCGGACACATTATGCCGTTTTTGATGCGTACTTCAGAAAATGTTTCTCAGATAGTATTGGTCCGCGATTGACGGTGAAATCAATGTTGGCCAAATATTAATGTTTAAGCAAGGGCGTTTTATCATGTGATACAGCTCAGTATTTTGCCAAATTGTTGGTGCCTTATTTCTTCGTCAATCTGGAATCAAAATCTTTGAATTTTGGCTCAAGAGAGTAATAAATTACGTTGGTCCTCTGAATGTGACACCTTTTTCGAGTAATGCTTTCAGAAATAAAATATTTAAGTTTTTCAAGTCAAACTTTCAAAACATGACGAGTTGCGCCATCTATTGCGGGATAATCGCACCTTATGCAGGTGAGGAATCACCTTAAATTATTGAATTTTCTCCGTGAACCGGTCCAAAGGACCGATGATATTTATCTGCGAGCGTATTTTTGCGATGACCCAATTTTCGAATTCCCACGATCGGGTTGACCGCTGTCAACGTTTGGAAGCAAAGTTTTGGTGTTTATTCAGGATGACATCGGAAGGTCACCAAATTCATCTGAACCCCATTATTTCGCAGGGGCGATTGAGTCCGATGATTTCAATGCCATCGATGACCAAATAATATCAAAAATAATTTGCATTTCTGCGTTTTAAAAGGTTGCATCAGGTCATCATCATCCACTTGAAAATTCGCGAAAGTACGCTTTATAATCAATGTATTTTGTTTTAATAACTTCAGAACGTCTGTTTAAAAAGTAACAACCCTTTAAAGACCAGGGGGGCCGATCGTTTACTTCATAGATAAACCGATCGTTAAGACTGTCTATAAGTGATGTCATTGGTTCAAAATTGTAAAATGTGGCCATTGCTATAATATGGTAACCATTGTCCAAATGTCCGTTATCTACAGGTTATTAATGGAATGGCTTTAAAAAACGGGCTTTTTAACACAATGGTCAAAATTGGAAAATGTGGCTATTACTATGTGGTAACCATTGTCAAAATGTCCGTTATCTACAGGTTATTCATGGAATGGCTTTAAAAAACGAGCTTTTTAACAGAATGGTCAAAATTGGAAAATGTGGCTATCACTATATGGTAACCATTGTCAAAATGTCCGTTATCTACAGGTTATTCATGGAATGGCTTTAAAAAACGGGCTTTTTAACAGAATGGTCAAAATTGGAAAATGTGGCTATTACTATACGGTAACCATTGTCAAAATGTCCGTTATCTACAGGTTATTCATGGAATGGCTTTAAAAAACGGGCTTTTTAACACAATGGTCAAAATTGGAAAATGTGGCTATTACTATATGGTAACCATTGTCAAAATGTCCGTTATCTACAGGTTATTCATGGAATGGCTTTAAAAAACGGGCTTTTTAACAGAATGGTCAAAATTGGAAAATGTGGCTATTACTATATGGTAACCATTGTCAAAATGTCCGTTATCTACAGGTTATTCATGGAATGGCTTTAAAAAACGGGCTTTTTAACACAATGGTCAAAATTGGAAAATGTGGCTATTACTATATGGTAACCATTGTCAAAATGTCCGTTATCTACAGGTTATTCATGGAATGGCTTTAAAAAACGGGCTTTTTAACACAATGGTCAAAATTGGAAAATGTGGCTATTACTATATGGTAACCATTGTCAAAATGTCCGTTATCTACAGGTTATTAATGGAATGACTTTAAAAAACGGGCTTTTTAACACAATGGTCAAAATTGGAAAATGTGGCTATTACTATATGGTAACTATTGTCAAAATGTCCGTTATCTACAGGTTATTCATGGAATGGCTTTGAAAAACGGGCTTTTTAACAGAATGGTCACTATGGCAACATCCAAGTTGTGCAATTTTGGACCTATAGCAGCACTCATGAGGTTGACGCAGAGTCTCGACGATCGGTTTAATCGATAAAGTAAAAAAGTAAATGATCGGCACTCAGGTTGGTTCGAAAAAGAACGCCACTCTTTCGTTGATGTACGGAAGGTAGCAGTGGCGTAGCGTGCAACTTGGCAACGTTGTACTAGGTCCATGTAAACCCGTGTGAAAGGTCGAATGCAAAAGTGTTTAGCGAACACCCTATCATTCGACCTTTTTCTTGGGTTTAAATGGACGAACGGCAACGTTGCCAAATAGCATGCTACGCAAGGTAGTTAAATTTTCGTACTCGGGGGAGTTGGAGTTGCCTATACGCTAAATTGAAGGCGCCCAACGAAATCGTATCTCGTAAGTGTCGACATCGAGAATTGCGTTTATTCGGAATCATGATAATGGAACAATATAAAATAGAGCAGTGGAGAAAATTGAGTTTACTCGGGTTTAGCCCATTAGGCGGTAAAAATGGGCGTTTACAAGGAGACCACTGTTATTGGGGGTTTTAGTATAATGGCGGCAGCCGGTGATGAGCGTTCCAAACAACAATAGTTATCTCTCTCGCTCTCACGTAACCCTCTTGTATTGCCATCTCACTCTAATTTCAAAAATTGTATTTAGAACTGTGGCGGCTCGTGATATTTGGCAACCATGCAAGTTTTCCATTTAAACGTAGGTAAAATAATCGATTCTTGCGGAGGCTGGCAGCCTCCGGGAGAATCGATTGTTTTACATTGGTTAAATAGGAGGAGGACACGGATGCCAAATTTCACGAGCCGCCACTGATTTAGAAACATCTTTCCTGAAATTTTTTAGGCTGAAATGAATTCCTCGAGGCATTTTAACGCGATTTGTAGTAAAACAAGGGATTGTATACGAATTCACTAGAATTTACTTTGTAAAACTAGAAAGAGATGGGTGTATACACTGTATACATGGGGGTAACGGGAGAGTGAGTGGGATATAGTTTAGAACGCTACGCGAGTTTTATCACAACCGGTTGCGACCGATGAGTGCATTGTCGTGGTTGTTGGCTAACCGGTGACTTCGCACTAAAACCGTCTATAGGGTCAGTTTAATTTGGTTACGCTGATGCTGGGTTCGCTGCTCACCATTAATCTTGACTCATTCTTGAACCAAATATCACAATCCCCTCCAATTTCAGGCAAAAATGACAACCCTGTCAGTTAGCTACCCTGACAGTAGAGTCAATTATTACACACAAGGGTTAAATTCTTTCCCATAGGCTCAAATGTAAAAGAAATTGATACTTGGCATTTTACGACCCTATGCCCTCATCCCTCATTGCATTCTACTTCCCTACACTTGAACCTCTTTTTGATCAAATCCCTGCCGCATTAGTTTCTATTATTCTCATCTGTCCATGGGAACAATTTTTCCTTTTACATTAATCAACGGATCATTTAATAGCTTTGCCCTTTGAGGTGTTAAGTTCAGAGTTCAGTCCGCACACAATCAAAGGCGGGGATCAAGACACATCACGTTTGCTCATTATTAGGAATTAGCATTTGATATCATTCAGAGATCTCCAGTGAAAAGCAAACCCGATATTTCATTGGACTTCTGTTTCAGATATCCTCCTGAGCGATTGAGTCCCAAATGGAGAAGAGCCTGTAGCAGTGTTGCAAATTTTGGTGGGAAATTCAAATATTTTACTTTGATGTAAATGGGTGAAAAACGCGTGTCATTATACGCAAAACGGCACCCTGGCTTTTAGTTGGCTAAAGTCTTAAGAATAGAGGGTTGCTCTCAGTGCCTTGAGCTGCACCGCCGGCCGCACGATGGGTTGAAACATGAGTTTTGTTGTATATGTATAATTTCGTGAGGGGGGAAACAATCCAGATTGTAAACATTGAATGAAAAAGCAACTAAAACATGAGTTACATTACTATTTATTTTATAGCTTCAAATCAGTCAAATTACGTAGTTTTTGCAAGAAAATAACAACACGAAAACATTCATACAGCAACGAAACAATAGCTTTGTGTGTCCAGAAAAATACATATTTTGGTAAACTGTGTGCCACATCCCCTCTCAGTCTGACTCTTGTAATCCCGCGAAAAGCCAGAAACTTTGAATATAATCCTTGGAAGAGCACTAAAGAGCGGTTTTAGGTTAGTCGAGTGAGGATCGGTGTTGCCAGTTTAACGGATTGAAAATTTTCCCAGTTTAATCATTTAATTGTAATTAAATCACAAAACTTAAACATTCAAATTAAAACTTGCCATTACATCACAGGCCTTGAATAAGTATTAATAGACGAATTGGGTTGTTGCACACTTTTGCTTTAAGCGATTTAGCAGACGGTTCTGGTGTAAAAACCTCTAAAAATAACGATGTCAGCACTAAAAACTTCTAAAATACACTCCTAAACTCATTAAACGCTTTTATTTGCGCGAGCGTAATGGTGACGCGACGTAGGGCAGTAATAATGGGAGATTCGTATCTTAATTTCATCACTCTTTCTATGCTGACAAGGATGATTCACAGAGTAATAAGTCATCAGAGTAGTGATCCGCATCCAATGAATGGTAACGTGATATCAAGTGACACCGGTGTCAAATGAAAGTCGCCTCTCTTATTGGTCACTTCTTGATGGAGTATTTTTAGATGGGAATCTCCCATTATTACTGCCCTAAACCAGCTTTACGCCCGCGCAAGTAAAAGCGTTTATTGAGTCTAGGAGTGGATTTCGGAAGTTTCTAGTGCTGCCATATCGTTATTTTCGGAGGTTTTTACACCAGAATTGACTATCAAGTCGCTTATAGCGAAAGTGTGCAACTGCCCCATTTGGAACGTTTAGAGCAGAAAAATGGAAAAGTCTCAAAACGGTTTCTTCTTTATTTAGGAAAGAGACATGTCTCAAAAGTTAGAAGATCGTTTTTCTTATGATCTGTAACCTCAGTTTATAATTTATTCGTCTAGTTTTGAGGCGTAAACATGAAACAATTCTCGAAAAAAACTTCTTGCAATTTGGTGTTTTTCTTGCTTTTCTTTTCAAATCGACGATTCTCGTTTAATAAACTGAACGGTGCTCCGCGATAGCGCTTTTCGTAATGGAGCTATTTCAATTTTTTGCTCCAGGCTAATTTGTAGTTGACTTTAGGGTAAAACCCTATAAAAATAACGATTAGCGCACTGAAAAATCACGAAATCCACTCCCAATTTCATCAAATGCTTTCAGACGCGAGACCGTAAGGGCGGCCGTTGCCACCGATTACATTGGGTTTCTCTCAATCAGCTCCATCTTCACGAGGTGTTCTCGCGACACCACACAAGAAGAAGAAGAAGCATACAATTTCCATAAGATTCAGGCAGCAACGGCCGCCATTACGGTCTCGCGTCTGAAAGCATTTTATGACTTTCGGAGTGAATTTCCTGATTTTTTAGCGCGCTAATCGTTATTTTTGCAGGGTTTTACCCTGTGAACAACTATTTACCCTTCACTGCATGACATTTTCTTTTTGCTTCAAATAAATATTTTCCCATTCAGTTAGCTCTACTGACGGATGGAAAAATATTGAAAAATCCCCCACCCCCTTCTTAAAGGCCCCAAAGACCCAAACATGTACTTGTGACACCGGTGTCACAACATGGAGTAAAGGAAAAAATTATGACAAAAAAAAGACTGAAACTTCTCATGCAATCTTACCTTGATTTATTTTCTGATTTGGTTAGGTACAGAAAAACTTGTCATCATGATGTTTGTGGCAGGTTTTTTTATGATTTGCACATCTAATAACACATTTTGAACACGCGAATTTTACACATAAAATGAGAATTCAGGATAATATTTTTCGCAATACCACAACTTTTCACTTATGAAATAGATTAAAAATGATACTCATTTAAAAATTAAGAGAACTTAAGAGCAATTAAGAAGTCTGTATAGCAAAAGTTTGCAACAGCTTTATTTTTTTCGCAATCACACACGAATCAACTTTTTCTCAAAATTTGAAAGTATTGACAGTGAAATTAGACGAATGCGCGGTGGATAAAATTTGATGGATTTCAATCTGAAATTAGGCAACACTGGCAATGTTTCCAGATGTCTCTGGCTCTTCAGTCGTCTCTCCCTTTTCGACCCCGTGAAGCCTCGAGCCGGATGTCGGAATGATGTAATATCGCTTTGTGATGAGCTATTGTTGTTAAATCGACCGTGCAATTAAATGCAATGAAGAACAAGATTTTGAAAGCTTGAAAGAAAATGACGCCACGAGCACCGAAAGAGCGCACTGAGCCGCCACTAGCGCTGTTCTTTGAAAGTTATGAGTGGCCAAAGCTCAAAGCCGCCAAGTCAAAGGTTCTCATCTTGAGGGAGTCAAAAAGCCTCCATTCTCAAGGGCCTTTGCATCAATGGATTTGTTGCGTACTTGTGCGTCGGTAATATGGCACATTGCTTCGAACGTAAAATTTCGGCGAAAATAACAACGCGCACGTTTGAAACTTTGAAAATCCACTCATTAACTCAGGGAATCACTTCCATTTTAAACAACCCGCGCTACAGTAGACCCTACACGGAAAACAAAAATGGTGTAATTTACCATTCGCATAGCTGATTTTGACCCCTACCAGTGTTAAGATTAACTTGACCAGAGTTATGAAACATTTGACCAGGTATCAAGTGAAATTGACCTGATTCCTGGTCAAATGTTCCATGACTCTGGTCAAGTTTATCTTAACTCTGGTAGGGGCCAAAATCAGCTATGCGAATGGTAAATTACATCATTATATCATTCTTCGTTTCCGTGTAGTATCACTGACTTACTACTACATATACTCTGTTCAAGATAAGAAGGCGGGTGAGAATTCAGGTAGTAATGCATTATTTAGCAACAGTGTGGCTATGCTGGCTACTCCAACCCTTCGCAGTGGCCGTTGTTCTTCCGACTTCTCTCTTGGCACGGCGGATTTCCAAGAATCGACAGACTCAACAATATACACACTTCCAGTAAAAATTGCGAACGGTCAAAAATACGAGAAAACGGACGAAATTTTCGCCCTAAAGGGCCAAAACTCGGCAAAAATAGTCGACTTCGAATATTGATGACTCTCAGAAATTCGTATTTTTCAGTCGGAATTAAATTCAGAATATTTCGTGTAATATCGAATATATGAGAGTCATCAATATTCGAAGTCGACTATTTTCGCCGAGTTTTGGCCCTTTAGGGCGAAAATTTCGTCCGTTTTGTCGTATTTTTGACCGTTCGCAATTTTTACTGGACGTGTGTAAATTGTTGAGTCTACCGGTTCTCGGAAATCCTCCATGCCAAGAGAGAAGTCGGAAGAACAACGGCCACTGCGAGAGGTTGGAGTAGCCGGTATAGCCGCACTGTTGCTAAATAGTACATTACTACCTGAATTCTCACCCGCCTTCTTATCCTGAACAGAGTATAGACGGAACCGCCGCACCGTGTTTATGTAAGCATCAAAAATGAACATGCACGGGAGCTGTTGGATGTTTTTTCTTATTTTTTTTTTTTTTTTTTTTTTTTTTTTTTTTTGAGTCCCCAGAAATAAAGTCATCCAACACGTGATCGGTGAATGCCCACGGTCCCTGTTGTCCCCGCCTGTGGAACAGGGAAGCTGCATCCTTGAGTAGATTTACCCTTGCCCGAGAAATACGATCCTCTTAAAACTTAAGCTTCCGATCGTAGGGATAAGGTCAGTGGACGTCACAAATGGAAAGGGTCTTTTTGTACTTGCCTGTCTATAAAACAAGAAAAATCGAGCTGACCGAGGACTTGGAGATTGGAGTCAAGCAATGATGTGAAAAGAGGAAATATGGGAGTCCTGAAGAAAATGAAAATGTAATTTATGTATGTGGGGGGGGGGGGGGCGGCTGAACACTGAACAGGCAGAGACATCAGCGGTTAATTTCAATAGATGTTCGTTTTCTTATTTTGCTATCAGTAGTCGGTGCAATCTGCAGTGGCGGCTCGTGCAATCTGGCAACCAAGCTTATTGGCCATTTAAACCTATGCAAATGTATCGATATCTAGGGGTGCAATTGTACCTCTCGAAGATTGATTGTTTTTCCTACGTTTTAATGGAGAAAAAACATTGTTGCCACATTGCACGCGCCGCAACTGGCAATTAGTTGGTCCTGTCAATAATCATCGTGTTTTATGGGCGGAGACTGCTACGTTAATATGTTAATGACTATTGCTTGAGAGGTATACGTTCTAAATCTAGTTTGAAACGTTCCTGATGTTTGATTGACACAAAATCATCGGCAATATCTCCTTTTGCTTAATTCATGTTATTATTGTGAGTGAAGATCGCTGCGTCGTCAGCAAATTCAAAAATGTCTATTTTTTAAAAGCTTTTAATGAATCTACTGTGATAATAATCAATTAAATAAATAAACAATAATAAATCTGCTGAGTCAAGTGAATAGAAAATAGGACTTAGGTACCACTTTGCGTAAGCCCATAAGGCTGATATCTTGGGGTAAAAGTCTTAAAGTTATAATTGACATAGATTCTAATGTTGGAAATAAAATTAAAAATTATCTAAGCTAAGTGTGAGTTTACGCTTGCTTTGATTAATTTGTTATAGAAAATAGAATGGTTCACATTATTCTAAGCATTTTTAATGTCTAAGAAGATGGGAGACTTGTATTACTATCTCCTGTTGGGCTTTTGCCTTGGACGCATGGCTTGACAATTGACTTAAATGATGGTAAAATACTGCGAAAACCAGCTGGAAATATTGAGTCTGTTTAAAGATTCAAGTGGATATTCCCGACGTTTTATAGAATAATTTTTTTCAAAAAGCTTGCGATGTATAGAAATTATACTATTGGTCTATACGGTATATCTATACCTTGCGGTCTCCTGTAAAGCCATTCATGAATAGCTATTAAATAACGGACACTTCTACAATAGTTACCATGGCAACAGCCAAGTTGTATCATTTTGGACCCGGCATCATCACTCATTGACAGTTTTAACGTCTATCGATTGAATAAATGATTGGCCCGCCGATTGGTCAGTTTTGAATTTCCCGCTTTTCACTAAAAGTCTGTTCTGGCAACCCTGGGAACGATTCAGGTAAAGCCACCCAGCCGACTAATACGGTTTCTTGATGCCACATTTTATGACGAGACTTTTTTTTCTTCTTTACCACCCGCTTTATTTATCCCCCCTTCCCCTTTTTCACCTCTCCCTTTCTTTCCCCTTTTCCCCGTCTTTCCCCTTCTCCCGTATATCGATGCGCTTACCATTTATATTTAAGTCTTGTGTGACTCTCCACTTACTCAAAGAGCTGCAGCAACTTTTTGGATTCGATTTACCTTAACCTCTTCTCCCCATTCCACCCCCCCCCCGTTTCCCGCCACCCCTCCCTTTCCCTCCATAAATCCCTCCATACCTCATGCTTCCCCATCTTCGACGCTGTTCCCTGAACTACCTTACACTCTATCATGTCTCCGAATTTGCCGCGGGGAACAAAAAAGAACTTGAACTCTCTCTAGTTGAAAATTGAATCAATTCAGTATCCCCCTCCCCGCTTCATTCTTCACCGCGGCCCCATCGACCGCAGTTGATGTTTTTTATGCTACCGTCCCCCCTTTTTTATGTTCATCCTATCATTATTTCTTCTCGTTGTATCTCCCAATTCCCTTTGCCGCGTTTTTCATCCCCTAAAAAAAAAAAATAAAAAAAAAAAAAAAAATAATAATAATAATAATAATAATAATCTTCCGTTTCTCGAAGAGTAATTCACTTGAAATTTATTATGGAAAGGATTTAGGGAGGAAATAAGTATGTGGTCAAGAAAATTGGTAAAAAGAAGCCACGCATTTATTTAGTTTCAAAACTCTAAACTTGGTCTTCTTCATGATCCTTTCCGAAAGTATAAGGGACCGTTAAAGCTTGCATTGTACCTAACACGATCAATTTGAAATATAGTCGAAGCTGCAACTAACCGGTATCGCATGAAAAAAAGGAAGATTGGATGCTTAAGCGACTTGTTTCACGAAAAAAAGAAAAAGATTGATAGAATTTACCATCTGCATTGATGCGTTTGGCGTGTGGTAGAAAGTATGGTAAATGCAACGTACCTACACGTACGTACACTTGTAAAATTATGTTAAAGCTTGAAAAACGTCATAGAACTCAGTTCTCGCCAGAAAATAACGGCTTTAAACTTTTTTTTTTTTTTTTTTTTTTTTTTTTTTTTTTAAGCAAAACAACTTTTTATGTCCGGAAAAATCCATGTTTCGATCCAGCGTGCAGTTACAGTGTTGCCAGATTGGGGTGAAAAAGCCTTACGTTTTACATTGATTTTAATGGGGGACGATACGGCTTTTTACCCTCGATCTGACAACACTGGTGCGATAGTAGATTTCAGACCAAAACGGAAGTCCCCTAATACAATTTCCGTGTCTCATCCGTTTCGGAATTAAGACGTTCTGCCGGAGAAGGCGACCTTTCAAAAACAACAGGTGTGCTCTCGCTGAAAAAATTTCGGTTCCATCGCATTACCGATGTCTAGCCAACGAGCGCATCGGATGTTTCACGGGTCATTATTTCAGCCAGAGAGAAAGCTGCCATTGATTCCACCAGAGCGCGACTATTTTTTTCTTCTTCTTCTTCTGCTTCTTTGAGCAACACCTTTTGCCTTACTTGCTGTCTGTATCCTCCACCCTTCCTTTTCCTTCCCCTTCCCCTTACCCTTCCAAACCCCATTCTGTGACTATCCTCTCTCCTACTCGACTCGGCGTATCTTCTCGTCGATGCATTCTATAGCTCTGTATAAAATATGCATAAAAGTCATGATTTATGCGTTCCTCACTTCTTTTTCCCTCCCCCTCCCACGGCTCCTCCCCCTCCCCCCTCCCCCCTCATCCACCCTCCCCCTCCCCCAACCCCCTCCCCCAACCCCATCCCTCCACCCCCAACCCCATCCCCCAACCCCCAACCTCCTTTCCCATGTCTATATATCCCTTCGTAGCGTTTGGCGCTCCCAAATAACGACAAGCAATTACAGTAGTGATTGCCACCAGGGACTTCTCCCCCTCCACTCACCCCTACACCCCTTCCACTCCCCCCCCAACCGCTCCACCTCAGCCCTTCTTCTCGCAAGCAACGGAATCAGCGAGCTGATCGGGGACTTCATAGTTAAACTGATCGATAAAACTGAATACAAGTGACAGGATTGGGTGGGAGACCGATGAGGGGCGGAAGTCTTTTGAAAACCATTGTTCAGTCGCTCGTTATGTAAAGGTGTCTCCGAGCAACCTTTACGTACCGAGCGACTGGACAAAAGTTTTCGAAAAAGATCCACCCTGAATTGATCTCTCACCCAATCGTGTCACTTGTTTTCAGTTTTATCGATATGGTTAACTATGAAGTCCCCGATCAGCTCCCAGGAAGTACAATTTCAGGATGTAACCAGAGCAAGAGCCAATAAAAAAACCACATGACTGCTTTATTGAACGGAAATCCTGATTCTACTCCAATACTGATGTCTACGGAACTAAGATGAGAATACAAGATGTTTACGATTTAACGACATAAGGTGTCCGCCCCCAATGAATACAAAACAAGGAGCCCTAGACAAACACACCCATGGGCTTTTTTCTTTTAATTGGACCTGAAATCGCGTAATTATTATTTGTACCGATGTAAATTGACCTGCCGAGTTCGAATTTGGTTTTAGTTTTAATCGAAATATTCTAGTTTTTCCACAGTTTAAACTTTATCACGAACATTTTTTAAAAGTAGAATATGCGTAAAATCGGGACGAGTTAAGTAGAAAATGATATCATTTTTGAAATCAGCTTCCTAAATACTATATTGATTAGCACACTATTAATGTATGTAAGAAGAAAATTCATTGAAATACATTGAAGTTTAGTTTAAAAAAACACTGATGTTTGGTGCTTTTGCGGACAGTTATGTCGTTAAAGAGGCTTACTTAGAATACAATAGACGGTTTTAGTTCGAAGTCAACGGTTAGCCAAGAACTACAACAATGCACTCATGTCGCAAATAGGTTGTGATAAAACTCGCGTAGCGTTCCAAACTATCTCACTCACTCTCCCGTAACCCCCATGTAAACCTATCTCTTTCTAGTTTCTAAATTCGTATGCAGGGTTTTGTTTTAAGACATGTTATAATCAAAATCGCGTTAAAATGCCTCGAGGAATTCATTTCAGCCATGAAATTTCACGAAATATGTATCTATATACGATTTTTGGAATAGGGCAGTTGCAAGGGTCTGAAATGTCGCGTTTTTTATAAAGAAAATGAAAGTACTTTGTTCGCGCCACTTGCCGCAACATTCGGGAGTCATCTCGGCTCTCGCCGGACACACAGCGTCAGCGCGATCTATCGGGCTACAGCGCAGACGCGGTCGCATTTTCCATCGCGACTACGGTTGCACTACCGCACCGTTAGATGGCGCGCGCTCCCTAGCGCATAAATATATTCATCTATTCTTTCATTTATTATGTTTATTCACCTTTTTTCTTTGTTCTTTATTTTTTAACGTCTTAAACGCATTTAGTTCTACCTATAAACTTATGCATATTAATACTATCTGTAATTCAACTACCTTTAATTTCCGTTCCAAATTTCAACTTCGCGCAAATGCAAACCAATCTCAGTTTAGCGGTATCCCCTATGGAGCCCTCTCCAAATTACATGCTTGTCGATAAGATCATACAGATCGTGACAGTTGCTTTATGTCGTTCGACTAATACGAGGCATCGATTAGTTCGTCCTATTTTTGGTATGCAAATTAAAACAGTCTTTCTTAAGACTTCACCTTTAGCTCTCCAGTAAGTATTACGAAAAGTGCAGAAGTGCCTTGCCTGCAACTTTCCTCTTGCCCTCTTTCTCTTCTCTAAAATATAAAACTTCTTCTTCTTTAAAATAAATATCTTCTCATTTTCCTACTAAATAATCACTTGATAAAAAGCGTAGAGTCTTGCCTACGTCTTTTCCCTTTCTTTCGTTAAATAAACTAATAATAAATCGACATTTCTTTCTTTTTGCCTTTAATAAATTAAACATCTAAATTTTCCCTATTTAATCTTTAATAAATAATCGATAAATAATATTTCTTTTCGATATTAATAATAATTTTCAATTGCCATTCTTAAAAATAAATACTATCCTCGTTCTAAATTAAAACATTCTTAAAATCCTCTTAATAAATAACTAAGCATTCGGCTAAATTCAAAATTTCTATTTTTCTCATGTCATTATTAATCTTTTCTTTTCAGGTCGTGGATCTCGTGGCCCGTGATCCGCGAATGCCCTAAGTCCGAGTGCTTAGGACGACCCTCTTTTCAAAACAATAAAATATTGTTGATCGGAATTTTATCTACATAGTCTTTGACTTTCCGTATAAAATATTTTACGATTCCTTTTTGCTATTTTCACTTGTGAACGCTACATATTTTTGGTCCTCCGGGCCGGATTTAGAATCAACCCAGGTTCCAATCCACTTTCATCATGAGTGAGAATACGAAGAAGAATCGTAAACAAAACGCTAAGTCATCGACTCTTGCGAACGATGCAAGTGATAATGATACGTCCGCGAATGTTTTGCTTTCGGACACCGATCAACAAAATATTTTTAGATTCAAAGAACTTTCTTTTTCCAGGGATATACTTTTCTCGCGCCTTACAAGCACACATGAGTTAATAAGTCAACTCCCGGAAAAGTTAGAAATGTTTCTTGCAAGATGCGAGTCAATAGAATCAACTTGGAACGAGTTAGGAAATATTCATACGGAACTGTTTTCTCTCTCTCTCATGCTGCCCGAGTCACATGAAACCAACGTTGATCGATCTATCGAATACATCGATAATTTCTACTTCGATATCAAAGCAGCTCTTAATAGCTCAAAACCTGCAGCTTTATGCTCAAACTCAGTTCAATCTAATGCGCGATTCGATTCCATCAAATTACCGGTAATCGAATTGCCGAAATTCACAGGTCTTCTGAAAGACTGGCTCTACTTTTCTAACCTCTTCAAAACAACAATTCATGAAAATGCATCTCTAAGCGCGATACAAAAGTTCCATTACTTATTGTCTTCTCTTGAAGGCAGCGCATTAGATGTAATTCGTAGTCTTCCCCTTACACCGGATAACTATGAAATTGCTTGGAATTTACTTCAAGATAGATTCCAAGATGAACGACGACTCATCACTCATCATGTTTGTTGTATTCTCAATTTATTAGGTATCAAGAGTCGAGCGACTCGAGATATTCGATTATTCGTCTCAAAGTTTAAAGAGCACGAACAAGCTCTGAAAGCTTTGGATTACGATATATCGAAGAATAATCACCTTCTCTCTATGGTGTTATTCTCTAAAATGGACGAATTCTTAAAAAAGAAATTTGAAGATTCACGCACAAATATCAAAGCCTATCCGTCAAGCAATGACATAATCGCCTTCCTCGATAACGAATGCTTCACTCTTGAACACGTTTCGCAGGTTTCCAGTTCTAATAAAAGTTCCAAAACTAACAATACTTGTTCAGTGCTTTATACAAATTCTAATACACCTCAGTGCAAACTCTGCAAAGATGACCACTTTATATCGAAATGCGATAATTTCAGGGAAATGTCCCCTCGAGAGCGATTCGATTTGGTCGATTCAAAAGGTTGGTGCATTAATTGCCTCGGTTCTCATGCAACTGAAAAATGCAACTCGAAATTTAATTGTTTCAAATGCAATGAACGTCACCATACGATGCTTCATGTTGAGCAACAAGAGTTCGAAACTGATGCATCAGCTCATCCATCTCAATTCAATGCTGCAACCCTAGCCAGCTTTTCTAATTCATCTTCAGCGCCAGTGCTCCTTGGTACCACTCTCGTGAAACTGAGCGTTCCGGGAGGAAAACCGCAAGTATTTCGTGGAGTCATTGACCCCGGTTCGCATTTCACAGCCATAACTGAAGACTGCGCCGCCAAAATTCACGCGCATGTAACCAACACATCCGATAAGTGTGGCGGATTGTCTAATACTCCTGTCTCTACACTTGGACGTGCGAATGTATCGATCTACACTTGCAATAACAAAAGAATAGCTCGCAAACATTCGGTGCGTATTTTCAAAACAATCACATCAAATTTACCTCAAGTACCGATCTCCTCTAAAGTGCGACTTAAAGTCCAATCATTCAATCTAGCAGACCCATTCTATGATATTCCAAATTCAGTGGAAATTCTAATCGGCGCCGACTTGTACTCAGCAATCATCACTGGTGAGCAACGAAGTCTAGGTCCATCGCTACCCATAGCGTGCCAAACTGTTTTTGGAACCGTTTTAATCGGTCCAACTCCGAACAATCCAAAATTTTCTCCAAATTCTGCGGACTGTTCCCTCTTAAGCAGCATTTCTCTCTATGAAGTCCCTAAACGTGTTCGGCGACCGAGGAAATCTCCTCACGAGCTCACACTAACACCAGTCACACCTGAAATGAAACTTTGTGAAACTCATTTTCAACCTCCTCACACATCCAATGATTCAACTGTGACACACCTGGAAACCGTGCGTGACCCTCTATCTGAAGATCACATGATGCCACTACCTCCGGAATCTAAAACTACCTCTGCACCTCATCATGAACTTACAACTCATCCTGTCGTCATAGAGGAAAAAGAAAAACCACTCAAGATCACATCCGCTGATCAGTCTCTTCATGAACACTCAACTATCGCTCTCTATTGGAAAAATCCTCCACCCTATCAACCCGCGATATGTGCTACCGATCAAGCTTCTGAAATATCACATAATGTTTCTTATGAAGCTTGGAACCACAAACCTCCTGAAACTTACCCCGCGGATGGCATTTCCCGCGAGATGGTACGTTCTGAACTGTTCAGCCCCCTTTGTAAATACACTCAGTTACAATTTACTTATTTATCTCTAATTTTCTTAATGACGTTATATAGTCACCTTTTCACATTTCTGAAAATATCTCTGCTTTCTTTTGAAATAAATGATTATTTCAAGGCCGCCGGTATATGTTCGCGCCACTTGCCGCAACATTCGGGAGTCATCTCGGCTCTCGCCGGACACACAGCGTCAGCGCGATCTATCGGGCTACAGCGCAGACGCGGTCGCATTTTCCATCGCGACTACGGTTGCACTACCGCACCGTTAGATGGCGCGCGCTCCCTAGCGCATAAATATATTCATCTATTCTTTCATTTATTATGTTTATTCACCTTTTTTCTTTGTTCTTTATTTTTTAACGTCTTAAACGCATTTAGTTCTACCTATAAACTTATGCATATTAATACTATCTGTAATTCAACTACCTTTAATTTCCGTTCCAAATTTCAACTTCGCGCAAATGCAAACCAATCTCAGTTTAGCGGTATCCCCTATGGAGCCCTCTCCAAATTACATGCTTGTCGATAAGATCATACAGATCGTGACAGTTGCTTTATGTCGTTCGACTAATACGAGGCATCGATTAGTTCGTCCTATTTTTGGTATGCAAATTAAAACAGTCTTTCTTAAGACTTCACCTTTAGCTCTCCAGTAAGTATTACGAAAAGTGCAGAAGTGCCTTGCCTGCAACTTTCCTCTTGCCCTCTTTCTCTTCTCTAAAATATAAAACTTCTTCTTCTTTAAAATAAATATCTTCTCATTTTCCTACTAAATAATCACTTGATAAAAAGCGTAGAGTCTTGCCTACGTCTTTTCCCTTTCTTTCGTTAAATAAACTAATAATAAATCGACATTTCTTTCTTTTTGCCTTTAATAAATTAAACATCTAAATTTTCCCTATTCGATCTCTAATAATAAATCGATAATTCGTCTTTTGCCTTTAATATTCAAACTTCTAAATTTTCCCTATTTAATCTTTAATAAATAATCGATAAATAATATTTCTTTTCGATATTAATAATAATTTTCAATTGCCATTCTTAAAAATAAATACTATCCTCGTTCTAAATTAAAACATTCTTAAAATCCTCTTAATAAATAACTAAGCATTCGGCTAAATTCAAAATTTCTATTTTTCTCATGTCATTATTAATCTTTTCTTTTCAGGTCGTGGATCTCGTGGCCCGTGATCCGCGAATGCCCTAAGTCCGAGTGCTTAGGACGACCCTCTTTTCAAAACAATAAAATATTGTTGATCGGAATTTTATCTACATAGTCTTTGACTTTCCGTATAAAATATTTTACGATTCCTTTTTGCTATTTTCACTTGTGAACGCTACATACTTCATGAGCTGAATACAATGATGCCTTTGGTTTCTTTTATCGTCCCATTACTCCGAAAATGCAATTTTGGCCCAAAATACATTGTTTTAAATGGGAATTCCGCGCAGTGACGTCACTACGCCCACCATTTTTTCAAACTTTACACTGTGTATCTCCAACACCAGGACACTTGGGAAAAAACCGAAGGCACCATTGTTCTCAGCTCATCAAATATTATTATTTTCGTTATAAAAAAAACACTCAATTTCAGACCCTTGCAACTGCCCCATTAGAGTGAGATGGCAGTACAGGGGGGTCAGGTGAGAGCGAGAAAGACAAGTATCGTTGTTTGGAACGCTCATCACCAACTACCGCTATTACTAAATCCTTTTATACCGAAACAAGCGAATTTGATAGTACATATATATAGCTCTAGATTTCCTTGTGGGTATTTTGGTTTTTGGCATGTTTTCATAAATTTTTATCCATTAATTTTGAATGGTTCTGTCAAATTCCTTTATTCTGTGATTTTTTGTTTGTTTTGTTTTGGTTCTTTTGTCATTTTGGACTTGTCTTGTTGATATTTTGTTAGTTTTCATGGATGTCTATGATTGTTGCGGCTTGATGCATTGGTTTGGTGGCTCCTGCAATGTGACAACAACGTAATCCCTCCATTTAAACATATGTAAAACAATCGATCTTCAGGAGGTGCAATTGCACTTCCAAGATATCGATAATTTTGCATAGGTTTAAACGGCAAAAAAGCGTGGTTGCCAAATTGCACGCGCTGCCAGTGGCTTGGTGTCACCTTCTTTTTAATGTATTCTTTATTTTTTGTCATGCCATTGGTTGTGGACGATTCAGACTGAACTTTGCCTGAAAAGTTAAACCGTAACAAAAAGTTCTTGTTTTTAATCCATTTTTTGTTTTTTGTTTTTTTTTTAATTTTTATATAATTCCGATCCTCGACTTAATCCGATTACAAACGAATGATGCAAACGTTCACAGTCACCCCACTGATGAAAAGAGGGTATAAATACTGAGTTGTAAGCTTTTTTTTCCATTCATATGTATATCCGGAGCTTTCTTTTGCGGTCTCTTCTCAAAGCCGTTAGGTATTAAAAAATATAAACATGAAAAAAAAAAGAAAAGAAAAACTAACGGATGTAGAGCTGAAATGCTGAAATGAAGCTTTATTCTCTCTGAAGCGCTCGTAAAGCAGCAGCTGAAAAAACCACGGGAAAACAGTCAAAAGGTTTTATTTTGCACTACCCGGCACACTTTAGCAGTACACGTGCGGTCCAAAGCTTTTAGAGCGCAAATTCATTAAAGTAGGATTAAAATTGTTATTCGATAATTTACCTCTGTTTCCATATTTTGCTCAGGAATTCCGCACCAAAGTGTCGGTAAAAGCTGCGTTGTCAGACAAAAATTGTTGAGCAAAAAACAATGGAGCTGTTGCAAACTTTTGCTACAGACTTATTAATAGTTGATAATGGGGTACTACCCTGTAAAAATAACGATTAGCGCACTAAAAAATCACGAAATCCACTCCTAAACTCACAAAATGCTTTTAAACGGGAGACCGTAATGGCGACCGGGGCCGCGGTTTTCATTGGGGTGCCCTATCTTCAATCAGCGCCATCTACACGAAGTGTTCTCGCAACACCACACAAGAAGAAGAAGAAGCATACAATTGCCATAAGAAAACCGCGGCCTCGGCCGCCATTACGGTCTCGCATTTAAAAGCATTTTGTGAGTTTAGGAGTGGATTTCGTGATTTTTTAGTGCGCTAATCGTTATTTTTACAGGGTATTACCCCATTATGAATTATTATTAAGTCTGTAGCAAAAGTTTGCAACAGCTCCATTGCTCGACCCCCGAAGCTGACATTACTAGAACCGTTAACTGATAAGTTGTATTTGTTATATTTGACATTTAAACATTAATTTGTCCAACACACTTTATTAGCATTTGATTATAGCTAAATAAGTTAACATTGGATGGTTCCAGTTGTTTATTTGGAAAACACTCATTTTTAGTTTTCAGGGAAATATTGCATAATGTGAACCAGAGTCAATTTCCATATTAAGATCCTTACTTTCGATTTTAACATTCAAAAACATGGGAAGTGTATCTTCATCAGGACCAGAATTAAAGTTAAGTAAATGGCTAATGTGCTAGTGATTCCAGGAAGGATCAAATCCTTTGCGCATGGGACATCCTTGATACTCAGCTATTTGGTTGACTTCTGTGACTTCAAACTAAAACCGCGAATGTTCAATTAAAAATCCTCTGCAGGGTAATTTTTCTACGTAAGATTTGTTTGGTACATCAAGAAGCTTTTTTTTTGTTTTTCTTTATTCTTTGTACTTAGAAGGACAAACTTCAAGTACGTGCATTATATCATTGTTTCGTTGCCTAAAAACTGGGTTGGAAGTTCACGAGGAAACTCCCTGGTATTTAAAAAATTATACAAGTTTAATTAATTATTTTCAAACTCTTTGTCTTACGACTAAAATTTTCCAAACCTCATTGAGTCGTTAGTTTTTGGTATTTGTTGGATGGCTCCAGTGGCGTCGAGTGCAATCTGGCAACAATGCTTTTCGTCCATTGAACCCATGCAATATATCAATTCGAGGTAGTGCACAGTGGACCCCCAATATTTCGGCCTTTTTCACGGGTTTAAATGGACAAAGCACAGCGTTGTCAGATTGCACGCGACGCAACTGGTTGCCTCATTTTAACTCTAATCTTGGCTCTCATGACACTATGGCAAAGTCTATTTTGTCTTTTTACTGGTTGGGACGTCATATCTATTTTACCCTAGGTGCATCATTTATGGTATTAATGTCCAGCAGATATTGATGCGAAATTCATTCGATAGGTCTCATAGAGAGATACACTGAGAGAATTCTTTTTTTTAATCCAATAATGTGTATTTCGTTTGTGTTAACGAAACTGCACAGTTAAATATTGACTAAGGGGGAGAATTCTTTTAACCCAAGGGACATGTTTGCTGCTACGATTAAAAGATTCCTTGGTGTAACAGTGATTCTCCTTCATGCAATCAGAACTTAACTTCGCGCTAGGAAAACTGTCACATGTAAACGTGTTTCCTTGTTTTTAAAGAAGTGATTTCTCTCAGTGCGTGCACTTGCGGAAGATCATTCCCTTTCTCCGGCCATTAGAATGCGTAGGTTAGAATAGGATAGAAAAAGGGTTAGAAACCAATCACGTGACTACCTATAATCCGCCCTTTTTTAACACACGCGTACTAATGGGCAAAGAGAGAGAAGGACAGATTCGTGGATCCACCAATGGAGCTGTTGCAAACTTTTGCTACAGGCTTATTAATGGTTGATTATGGGGTAATACCCAGTAAAAATAACGATTAGCGCACTAAAAAATCACGAAATCCACTCCTAAACTCACAAAATGCTTTTAAATGCGAGACCGTAATGGCGGCCGAGGCCGCGGTTTTCTTATGGCAATTGTATGCTTCTTCTTCTTCTTGTGTGGTGTGTGTGGTGAGAACACCTCGTGTAGATGGCGCTGATTGAAGATAGGGAGCCCCGATGAAAACCGCGGCCCCGGCCGCCATTACGGTCTCGCGTTTAAAAGCATTTTGTGAGTTTAGGAGTGGATTTCGTGATTTTTTAGTGTGCTAATCGTTATTTTTACAGGGCATTACCCCATTATCAACTATTAATAAGTCTGTAGCAAAAGTTTGCAACAGCTCCATGGAGGTGTGGCAATCATGCCGTCGAGAGCGTTTACCCCCGCGCACTTATCCGGATTAAAGTTTCACCGCCTTAGAGCGTATTATAAATTAATTAAAATTATTCTATCTCTCTCTCTCTCTCTGTGTCTCTCTCTCTCCCCCCCTCTCTCTCTTACTCTCTCTATTATACTAATTTGAGAGCACTTTTGATCGGGGCAAGAGGCGAATGTTCGTAAATTTTAACATTCACTAGTGTTTAAGCGTTTCGATTAAATTTTATCATCCGGTTACATCGAACGTGTTTGATAATTTGACGATGGGATGAAATATTCACGTCGCTCTCGGTGGAATGAACGTCGAGGTTTCGGGAAGAATTCCTGGCGAATTCTAACCCGCGCTCTCCTGGAGTCAAATCGGGATTAAGCGAGAATTGAAACGGATTTAAAAATCAACACAGTTTAAAAAAACACTCGCGGAATCGATGCAAAAACGTGGAAAAACATAAAAATTGCAATTTTTAGTCGCGCGGGAAGTTGCGCAATTTATATGCGCACCCGTGCAGACTTGGAGTAAGCAGTTACCCTCGGCTGTTGCAATGAAGCAACATCAGATTTTCTTCATTGAAAGTTGGTAAAGTTATCGATTCTAGGTGAGGTAACGTGTCTATATAACCTAGAACCGATCTTTTACATTCGCTTGAATGGCCAAAAAACGCGATGGCCGGACTGCATTTGCCACTGGCCACAGTAGGAAAAGAGCCGAATAAAATCAATCATGTAAAGCTGTCATAGGCGGGTATTGGGGATCAAAATTATGGGGATTGGAAAATGATGACCCTTTTTTTGATTATCAATGCATTAATGGGGTTCTTGCAAACTTTTGCTACAGGGGATTGATGTGTTGATTCTTGCATGAAAACCTGTAAAAATGACCATGAGTACACTACAAAATCACGAAATTCACTCTCAGAATCGGGCAGGGGCGTCATTTCAGGTTTGGCTTGGGGGGGGGGGGCAAAAATGTGATGACCTTTTTTTTTTTTTTTTGCTCATTAACATTATTTTAGACACTCTACAGCCCTGCATATTCTAAGTATATTTATTCTATTTACAGCCCTAAATTCCAACAAAACTCGTTAATGACAAAAATTTTAGGTAAAAAAAAAAAAAGGTCATCACTCTTTCACTTTTGGCCGACCCTTGGGGGGGGGGGGGGCGTTTGCCCCCCTGCCCCCCCCCCCCCCCCCGCAAATGACGCTACTGGAATCGGGCCCAATGATAGAGAGACGCAGGTGTCATGGGAGACTCCTATCTAATTTTAGACACATCTCTATTTCTCTGTAGAGAAAGTGACACAACAGACAGGAATCTCCCGTGATACCCGCGCTGAATCGCCATTACGAACTTGCAGTTATTGCACTGATGTGATTTTATTACTGAATTTTAGACTTTTTTAGTGCGATTTTCGTGATTTTCGCTTGTTAATACATTAGTGTGGAACTATTCATTTGCTCACATCAGCAAAAGTTTTCAAGAGCCCCATGACGGGTTTGAAACTTATGCATTTGTGCGTGCATGTTTTAAATAGTTGTATTTTTTTCAGAAACACAATGAGAGAAATCACTTCTTTAAAAACAAGGAAACACGGTTACTTGTGACAGTTTTCCTAGCGCGAAATGAGGTTCTGATTGTATGAAGGAGAATCACTGTAATAACAAGCAATTTTTCGCTTGTAGCAGTAGAAATTTTTCTTCGGTTAACGGAATTTCCCCTTAGTCAATATTTCACTGCGTAGTTTCTTTCACAAAAACGAAATACACATTGGATTAAAAAAATAATTCTCTCAATGTACGATAGTAGATCTACCGATTTCTTGCTGAAACAATAAAATTCAAGCTTTTTCCTCAGATTATCGCGGAGACTTGAGCTTTCCTTCCCCCAGAAACCGCCTATGAATTCTTCGATTTCATTTCCTCATAACGTCGAAGTGGCTGTTGCACGCTTTTGCTATAAGCGATTCAATATTCGATTCTGGTGTGAAAACCTCCAAAAATAACGATGGCAGCACTAAAAACTTCCAAAATCCACTCCTAATTACTCAAGAAACGCTTTAATTTGCGCGAGTGTAATGGTGGCATAGGGCAATAATAATGGGAAATTCCTATCTTAATTGCGTCATTCTCTCTATGCTGACAAGGATGATTCACAGAGTAATTAGTCACCAGAGTAATGATCCACATCCGATGAATGGTAGCGTGACATCTAGTGACACCGGTGTCAAATGAAAGTCGTCTTTCATTGGTCACTTCTTGATGGAGTTACAGTATTGTTAGATGGGAATCTCCCATTATTACTGCCCTAAGCCACCATTACGCTCGCGCAAGTAAAAGCGTTTAATGAGTTTAGGAGAGAATTTTGGATGTTTATAGTGCTTCCATCGTTATTTTTAGAGGTTTTTACACCAGAATCGACTATTAAATCGCTTTTATTAAAAGTGTGCAACAGCCCCATTCAGAAATGTGAGCTTTTAAATTACTATAGTTGATTAGAAATTTGAACTTGCTTTTCAGACCATATTACTCTCGGATTCGACTGGAGGTTTCGTCGCTTGTATGAACAAAGTTGCTTTAAAATCTTCATTGCTCGAGTAAGTTGTCTGGTTTTTCGTTCGATGTAACTTTTAACATCCTCGGTAAAGTTTGTTTGCAGAAATATAGATAAGAGCTGAGTACCGAGGATGTTCCACGCGCAAAGTCTTTGATGTTTCAAAAACGACTCTTTTGGGAGTGCGGCTTAAATTTCCAAAGATCGCCGTTCTCATTAAAAAGTTATTTGAGAGAGTAAAAATAAATTCGTGAATGTTTCAGAAGTTCTGTGAAAACGCTCGCCGTGCCGTAGGTCCTTGGACGGAGGTCGGAGGGTGTCTTATCAGGTGTTCCTGTCAAAAGGGTACCTTTTAAGGTGCGTGGAGCAATATTTCGGAGAGGAGTAATATTCGTACTTTTAATGAACCGAAGAATTACTTCGTGATAGTCAGATATTGCCGTTATCGAGGCGAATCTCACAATATGGTTATACCGTCCTTTTGTCATTTAAACTAGATACAATATACGAGTATCATAGAGGCATCCTTTTTGGGAGATATCTAGAACCACGCGATCATACGAGCAGAGAATGTAAACAAACTATATACGAGGGTGGATTTTAAAGTAAGTTTACCTATTTTTTTTCTCGGTAACTGTTAATGTTGAAAACAAAACAAACCCAGAATTGAAACGTACGTACTCTCAGCTTTTTAACGAGCCATAGTTTTTTTCAAATTTGGATTACGCGTCGCGGAGATATCGTGGATTTTCCACACCCGTCTCTCCTTTAAACGTGCCCACCTTTTTAGCCCCACAGAAAACACGAGTTTAAGACTTTGAAAAAGTAAAATAGAGCTATTATTTTATTGAAACAAGTTATAACATTGTTGTGAGGCATCTCACCTCATTTTTTGACATAGTCACCCGCTAGATTCTTGAATTTTTTATATCGGTGCAAAAATGTCTGTATACAGCCGTCAAAAAATTCTTTCCCCACTCCTCAACCAGGTTTTGACGCAAGCTGTTGATCCAGTTTCAATTCATGATGATTGCACTTTCAATACTAACCGAAATTTTGAAGATCGATACAAATTGGATCATTTTATCAGTAGAAGAGTAGTTTATTTAGTAAAAAACATGCATTCAGGTGTTATTGAGATGTTTGATCCGGAGATAAGCGCATCGCCTGCCGAAACTCGCAGTTTTCTATAGCGCGTGAAAAGTTGGGCACGTTTGAAGGAGAGACGGGTGGGGAAAATCCACGATATCTCCGCAACGCGTTGGCAAAATTTGAAAAACTAAAGCTCGTTAGGAAGCTGAAAGTACGTACGTTTCAACGCTGGGTTTGTTTTTTCTTCTAGCATCGATAGTTTCTGAGAAAAAAATAGGTAAACTTACTTTAAAATCCACCCTCGTACAAGAGATATACAATTTCCCTACCCAAAATTTCAAGTTAAGTTTTCTCTGCGATGAGGAGTGAGTTTTAGACTTTTTTAATGGTATCATCGTTATTTTCGCAGCATTTTACATCAGAATTGATAAGCCATTTGTCTACAGCAAAACCTTGCAAGAGCTCCATTGTCGTTCGTTACTATTTTTTTTTTCTTTTTTTCGAAAACTGTGCTTAATCTCTGTCATCATCAAGCAGAATCAAATAAAGTAACGCATTCCGCCCGTAACTTGTACGATAATTTATTCTAAATTTGTCGAGTGATCGAAGCGGATAACTGAATTAGGCGAAGAAAAGCCCCTTTTGAAATATTGTTACACATTTCAGCTGTTCCCACTTTTGAGCCGGGCTGAGGCCTGGCTCCACTTTAAAAAATTTCCCGTTACCATCACCCAACTTTAAAAGCATAATTGAGGACTTTTCCGGAAGAAGGGCCCATAAAACAAGAGGTGTGCTCTTCAGCTAAAAACCTCCATTTACTCACAATGCACAATTCTCAGGAAGAGCACACCCATTGTTTCATGGGCCCTTCTTCCGGAAAAGTCCTCAATTGTGTCGGCCGTGTAGAAGAACAGAATCCTCCTCGAAGACGGAGAAACGAAACCTCTTCAACATACTCTCTCCCCCGATCCCAGTTTGAATTCTCAACTTTTGATAAGCGTATGCATATTTGAAAGAATCCCTCGGAAAGCAAAACTTTCGAACGCATTCCGTAGCCCCCGCGCCAAACTTTTACCCGTCGTAACGGTGGTTTAATTTTAAGTATCCGTATCTTAGCGAATACCGTGTTTCCAAGACATCGTTGCGAAGCAGAGCTGCCGTTTTGCGTATAAATAATAACATTTTATCAATTCACCGATGATTCCACCGGTTGAGAAAAGATAACACAGTTCAGTTCAGTGTATGACTAATGCACGAAAATACTCTGATCTGAAATATCTTCTCAATTGGTGCAATCGCCGTTAAATTATTGAAATAACTGAAAGTTTTTTAACCCTTCACTGCATAGTGTGTCACCGGTGTCGCACGATGTAAAAAGCCCTATTTCAGACATTGTAATGTATATTTTGACTTATTCCAAATTGTATCACCAGTGCAATCGCCGTTAAATTATTGAAATAACTGAAAGTTTTTTAAAGACATCGACGACTCTAGCGGTTGAGAAAAGATTTCAGATGCGAGTGTTTTTATGCATTACAGTCATACACTGAACTAAACTGTGTGATCTTTTCTCAACCGGTGGAACCATCGGTGAGTTGAAAAATGCCATCAATTATACGCAAAACGGCAGCCCTGCAGTGCCAAGACTTTACTGAGAACACCGAGTTTCTCTCAACATGATGTTGTTGTTGTTGTTGTTTGTCTGTTTTTTATTTTTATTTATTTGTTTCATTTAGAATGGAAGTAAAGAGGATAAGCGCTCATGAATGGGGGGGGGGAGATATTTCAGCCTGAAATTTAAAACTTACGTGTAGTTTACAATTTGCTGAGATTTGTATTCATTTCTGATACGGTGGGTTTTCTCAATGGGGCAGTTGCAAGGGTCTGAAATGTTGTATTTTTTATAAAGAAAATGAAAGTACTTGATGAGGTGAGGACAAAAATGCCTTCGGTTTCTAATTTAGTCCCGTAGTTTTAAAGATGAGATTTTGGCCCAAAATACATTGTTTTAAATTGGAATTCCGCGTAGTGACGTCACTACACTCACGATTTCTTACAACTCTTCATGAGTGTATCTCAAAAACCGGTACCTTTAGGAAAAAAACCAAAGGCACCATTGTTCTCAGCTCATCAAGTACTATCATTTTCTTCATAAAAATCACAACATTTCAGACCCTTGCAACTGCCCCATTTCTAACGAATGTGCGTCTTTGGATTTTATTTATGTTTTGTCTGTTTCATTTCTTTTTTCCAAGATAAAGTACTTGGAAATGAATATGTCTCTCCACCAGAGAAGCGTGAATAGCTCAACGTGAATAGGGTATGTCTTGTGACGTCATAATACAGACGGTTTTTCAATACATCCCACAAGTTTATCTCCAAATGAAGAGCACTTAGGTAAAAACCAAAAGCACGTTTGTTCTCAGCTCAACAAACACTTTCATTTTCTTTAAAAAAATAAAAAAAATAAAAAAACAACAGAAAATACAGAAACACAACTCTAAAACACACTTTTCCCGACCAGTGGAGTAGCGTGCAATTTTGCAACATTGCAGTTCGACTATTTAATCCCATGAAAAATATCGAAGTATTGAGTGTTTAGTGGAATCCTCGCATTCGACCTTTTACATGAGTTTAAATGGGTACAATACAACGTTGCCACATGGCACGCTGCCACCGTTTCAGATCCTTCTTCCAACTGCCCGCAGTGCTCCTCTACCTCTCCTTTTTGTCCGTCGACAAGTGTTCAGAAGCAGGGCTGCCGTTTTGCGTATAATCAATGCTATTTTTCTATTCACCGATGATTCCACCGGTTGAGAAAAGATTACACAGTTCATTTCAGTGCATGACTGTAATGCACGAAAATACTCTGATCTGTAATCTTTCCTTAACCGGTGGAAACTCCGTTGATTAATTAAAATATCCGCAAGTTTTTTTTAAAGTCATCGACGACTCCACCGGTTGAGAAAAGATTACAGATGCGAGTATTTTAGTTTATTACAGTCATGCACTGAACTGAACTGTGTAATCTTTTCTCACCCGGTGGAATCATCGGTGAATTGAAAAATAGCACTGATTATACGCAAAACGGCAGCCCTGTTCAGAAGTTGACTTTATATACATCACATCCGGCAACATCGTTTGAGCTCGTCCAGTAGCGCACTGAGAGTTTCTTCATCTCTCTCTTTTCTCCATTAAGAAACGTATGTTAGACAAGGATGGACAAAGGGATAAAACCCCCTCCTTCTGTCCTTTTCTTACTCATACATTCAAATGGGAAATGAGAGAGATGGAAGATATCCTGGTTGCGCCAGTGAGCTCGTCATATTTTTTAAACAGCATCCATAGGAGAACGAGAGTCGAATCCAGACTCTCGCGCGTAAAGCACCGTTTGTCAAAGTTTATTACAATCTAGTCACAACCACTGATACACGCATCGTCTCCTATGCACAAAGCAACCAATTCCATCTTAATAATTACACAGGGTGTTTGTTTGTTCGTTTCTAAATCCCCATTTTGCAGCACCTTCTTCGTTCATTTCTTTCCTTTCCTTTTTTGAAATTCGAGTCAGTTTTTTTAGGAGGGCCCGCGCTTTTTTACTAAGACATGCAATTTTATTTTATTTTATTTTATTTTATTTTATTTTATTTATTTGGTACAGTTTAGCCTTAGAAAAGGCTTGGTACAAGTCATTCCAGAGATAAATATTACGCAATACAACAAAAACAAAGAGTTAACATGATCATAGTAAATAGATTAATTAAGGATAACATATATTGCAAGTTTTAAGATTCAAAATATTCCTTGACGTGATAAAACGCATGTTCGATGAAAAACTGCTTGAGATTTTTCAAGAAGACTCTGTTTCCTGAGTCTAATAATGCTATTTTTAGGCCTTCAGGGAGTTTGTTAAAGAATTTAATGCCTGTTTCTCTTATGTCGTTTTTTTTTACATACCTTATGGGGACATTGGTTTTTAAGAAAATTTTCCTGGTTTTTGATTTCTCTTTACTTTCTTTGACCATCCCTGAATCCTAGCAATGCGCAATGGTCGGTTGCAAAAATTTGCTACAACGATTAAGCGTGTTTAATCTAATGTAAAATTGCCTGAAAAGTCCAATGGTGGCACCAGGAAGTTATAAAATGCAATAATAAACTCTCAAGAGGCGTTTAATAAAATCCAAGATGGCGAATAAATATCGAGAAATCTGTGTGCGTGCACCACGAACATTCGAGGATCTCTCTATGCTGACAAGGATGATTCGCGGAGTAATTAGTCATCAGAGTAGTGATCCTTATCCGATGAATGGTACTGTGACACCGGTGTTAAATGAAAGTCATCTCTTATTGGTCACTTCTTGATAGAGTTACAGTATTTTTAGATGGGAATCTCCCATTGTTACTACCCTAAGCCACCATTGCGCTCGCGCTAATGAAAACGTTTAATGAGTCAGGAGTGGATTTCGGAAGTTTCTAGTGCCGCTATTGTTATTTTTGGAGGTTTTTACACCAGAACCCACTACTAAATTGCTTATAGCAAAAGTGTGCATAACGGGAAAAAAACTATGGTGAAAACAGAGACAATACAAATATATAGTAGAGACCACGCACTATCTATCTTGCCCATGTTTGCGCGCGGTGGCAACTTTTTTTTTCGGGGTCTCAACAGAACACCGCTAACATGGTCCATACGTTGACTGATGAGAAACATCGTTGAGATTTTTGCCTAGTGAAGCCAGAAGCACCGAAATTGTATCAGTCAACGTATGGACCGTGTTGGATGGTGCACTCTCATGCTCCCTGTGTTAATTCCTGTTGAGTCCCGAAAAATAAGTCAGCCACCGCGCGCACGGCTAGTGCGCGGTCTCTATTATATATTGTCTCTGGGTGAAAATGACCATACGGATACCTGATTTTGGCACCTGCTAGATGTTATGGTAATGTTAATCAGAATTATACTATATTTTGACTAGGTACTGGGTGATGTTACCTGATTGCATGTCAAATTTACTCAAAGTATCGGCAAATGTACAATACTTCTGGTCAAGTTTACCATAACATCTAGCAGGTGCCAAAATCAGGTATCCGTATGGTTATTTTCACTAATCCTTTTTTCCCCGTGCAACAGCCCCATTCTAAATCCTGTTTCCATGGGCTCTTATGGGAGATCCGTTTTTACTGTAGTATTATGTGCCTTTTAGAGACAGATAGAGACAGAGCACTGACTGGCTGCCGCAGAGGCACTCTGAATTTTCGCGGGTTCAACAAAACAACAGTCAACGTCGCATGGTGTTGAATGGTGAGCACCCTCCTCTTCACTTCCCGCCCATCCCCCTCCGTGTTTTCCGAATGTCACCGCTCAACACCATGCGACGTCGCAAGGTGTTGACTGTTGTTTTACATGTTATTTTGTTGAATCCCCGAAAATTCAGAGTGCCTCAAATTTTCCCTATGTATTTTAGCGTATACTCTGTTCAGGATAATTTGAAACTTGGCGAGTCAGGTAGAAACGCACTACTTTGCAACGCGGCACCCATTGAGCATATGCTTTCGGGTGGCATCGCTCGTTCGGGGTTTGTCCCACTCCATCCGCCGCCGTGATGGAAGAATACCGAGAAACGGCAGACTATGAATTTTATCTGTGCAAAAGTCAAATTACAAACGGTCAGAGATACGATGAAATGGATGAAATTTTTGCCCTAAAGGGCCGTAACTCGTCGAAAGTAGTCTAAAAATATATCTTACCACTCTTGAGGATTTATTTTGTTAAAAAAAAATAAAAATAAATAAAATATAAATAAATAAAGCCTTTATTTAAATGTTCCGACTTTTTTTTTCGAGAGTGGTAAGGTGTGTATCTCGACTACTTTCGACGAGTTACGGCCCTTTAGGGCAAAAATGTCATCCATTTCATCGTATCTCTGACCGTTTGTAATTTGACTTTTGCACAGATAAAATTCATAGTCTGCCGTTTCTCGGTATTCTTCCATCACGGCGGCGGATGGAGTGGGACAAACCCCGAACGAGCGATGCCACCCGAAAGCATATGCTCAATGGGTGCCGCGTTGCAAAGTAGTGCGTTTCTACCTGACTCGCCAAGTTTCAAATTATCCTGAACAGAGTATAGTGCTCCGTCTCTATTTGTCTCTGGTGCCTTTAAGTTTACCTCATTAGCTGTTGGGTAAAAACTGCTCTCTTATTTTCGACTTTGAAAGTTGGGTCTATCTATAATGCGCACCCTGTATAAGGTAGGTTAGCCAGGGAAAATGCCTTGTCGCGCCGCGCTGCTGCTGCCGCCTTAAACGCGCCTGTTCCGGTTCCGGTGATGAATGAGTAGTCGGTGGCATCGCCTTCCAGTGCGAACATTTAAGCGCTTCAGAGCATCATTTCAAATATTTATGGACCGCCCGCGCCGACCGGGAGAGCAATCAATTCAGTGTTGCCGGTTGGAAAAGCATGAAGCTAAGAGTGTAACTTTCTCTCTCTTTCCTACCATTCGATTGCATTTGGTAGACAGGGACAGAGATACGGGTGATGGTCACGTGACTGCGCGCTTAAATCGCTCAGTGTGTTTAGGGGAGTCGGAAGTGCAAATTAGGCGATTTTGAAGAATTTTAGTTTTTCAAAAATTCTCATTCCTTATAGTTTCAGCTTCATTTTGAGACTAAGTTTTCCAAATGCTGGTGATTAGCCAATGTTATTCTCATTTCAGTATTCATAACGTTTTTCGCAATTACCCGCGTTTTAATGGAATATTTATCCCGTACCTTCCTTATAAGCCTCTCCTTACAAGAATTAGGGTTTTGTCATTTTTTGACACTTGTGTGCCTTTTTCTCAGGATCTACAAGACCGATTTTCAAAACCTTGAGCTTGTCAAAAATCGTCTTGTCTTCTTAACAAATAGACTGGAGGGCTTCTCAATTTTTTTTTAAAAATTTTCCTACTGTATCCTCTTAAAGTCATATTTTGTGTAATTTTTTGGTAAAAAAAATCAAAATTTTTTCTAAACTTGGATTTTTGAAATTTTCAATAACACCCTCGTCCAGTTTTATAGGAAGATGAGATCTTTCAAATCATCCAAAGTTTTTGAAAATCGATTGAGTATAGATCCTAAGAAAGAGGTACATGAACATGACCGTGTTTTACATTGTTTAGATAGGCATATCCGACTCCCCTTAAAAACTTGAATTCAGCTTGGAATACAGTATGCACGATGAAATCCAGATGGCGGTCTAATCTGATCAAGTAAACAAATATCAGTGTAACAAACCTGCATAGCTCCGCCATTAAGCCCGATTCTGAGAGTGAATTTTGTGATTTTTTAATGTACTCATATATCATCATTTTTACACATTTTTATGCAAGAATCAATTCTCCAAACACTTGTAGCAAAGATCCCCAATCCGCCATAATGCCTTTATTTGTAAAGCTATTTTGTGAATCAATGGAGGAATTTCATTATTTTTACTTTCTCACCACTAACAAAGTTAGAACTAGAGAAAATATTGCAATGGCGTAGAGATTTTCAAGGTAGGTGTATTTTGTTTCGATACTTAGCCCACTTTGACTATGTCAATGGGGCAGTTGCACGAGTCTGAAATTTTGTGTTTTTTTTTTTAAGAAAATGAAAGTACTTGATGAGCCGCGAGATCAAAGATGCCTTTGGTTTCTAATTAAATCCCAATGTTCCCGAGATGAGATTTTGCCCCAAAATACATTGTTTTAAATGGGAATTCCACGTAGTGACGCGACGTCACTACGCACACGATTTAGTGCAACTTTACACGTGTGTATCTCCAAAACTGGGACACTTAAGAAAACACCAAAGGCATCATTATTCTCAATTCATCAAGTACTATCATTATTTTTTTTTTTTTTTTACAAAAAAGACAAACTTTCAGACCTTTGCAACTGTCCCATTATGATAATGTGTCTAATGCAAACTTTTGCTACAACGATAAAGAGTGTTTCATCGTATGTAAAATCGCCTGAAAAGTCCATTGGTGGCATCAGAAAGTCATGAAATGCGCTAATAAACTCACAAGAGACGTTTAATGAAATCTAAGATGATGGTAAAATATCGAGCAATCTGTATGCATGCACCTTTAACATCCAAGGATTGCCAACGTTGACAACCTCACAGCTTCAGAGGTTATGTGTTTATTTACGTTGTGATTCGGTGTGATCGATATTGTGTGGTTGGCTATCCTTGGATGTTGGTGGTGCATGCATACAGGTTGCTCGATATTTTACCGCCATCTTGGATTTCATTAAACGTCTCTTGTGAGTTCATTATCGCATTTCATGACTTTCTGATGCCACCAATAGACTTTTCACGCGATTTTACTTGAGATTGAACATTCTATATCGCTGTAGCAAAAGTTTACAACAGACATATTTATGAAATATTTGGCTCTCATCATGCGTATTGCCTAATACTACCCTAAAGTACATCTATCAATGACATTTTAATATTTCTTAATTTTAGTGGTTTGGAGAGGTAAATGTATAAAATTTATTTTGCTTCCGTGATGCGTGAGTCCTTCGCTGTATCCCAGCATAACTCTTGCACAATAGGTCCAAATGTATTCAAATTTTACAGAAAGGTTGTTTTCAACATTCCCAGAAGGGCTTTTTTGTTTTCTTGAATTTTTAGGTGAAATAGATGATAAATACTTTTCATTAAAATCAATGGGGAAAATGGGTCAAAAAAAGGAAAACTTTAAATATTTCAAAAATGGATCTTTGGATCTGGATAAAAATATCTTAGGGGGGTCTGGTCTCCCTCAGATTAAATTTGATGTGATAAAGTGTTGATAGGGTATTCCCTACAGTTTATTTAGTGTTCTCATAGCTTTTTTCTCTGGTTTTTGCGCAGTAATTGACCGTTTAGTCGCATATAGCAAAAGTGAGCGAGAGTCCCAATCCTCGTCGCCTTTGTAATTCTGGTCGGAGGGAAAAACGTACTACGTAAAACATTTCAAGTGTGCGGGAAATATTGTATTTTTCTGAGGCAATCTGGCAATCTCCTTCCAATTTTAAACAGCTATTTAGACCGGGCTTGGTGAGAGACTACTCAATGCTCGAGCACCGCCCGTTTAGAGTCTCGTTTTTTCACAAATCGGTTGCGATGCGTTTTCATTCATTTTATCAACGCTTTACTCTCTTCGAAGAGGACGCGATTAAAATGTCGATTCCGATCTGAAAACGCGCATTCCAACGATTGATGTTCAAACTCATAAACGGATGATTTAATGAATGGGTCTGGAACGTAGGCGCTGATGTTACTATGATAGCTAATTTCAAACGCTATAGACGGTTTTAGTGCGAAGTCAACGGTTAGCCAACAACCACACCAATGCACTCATCGGTCGCAATCGGCTGTGATAAAACTCGCGTAGCGTTCCAAACTATCTCACTCACTCTCCCGTGACCCCCATGTATACCCATCTCTTTCTAGTTTCGAAACTCTAAAACAGAGCCTTTTGTTACGACATATTATGATCAAAATCGCGTTAAAATGCGTCGAAGAATTCATTCCAGCCAAAAAATTTCACGAAAGATGTCTCTATTTACGATTTTTGAAATTAGAGTGATGGCACGTGTTTTGTTACGTGAGAGCGAGAGATACAAACTATCTTTGTTTGGAATAGTGATGCCGATTTTTAATCGATTTTTTAGTCCCATCAATCGGAAAAATCGAATCGATTTATTAAAGTTGATTATTTTCCGGAATCAATTTTTTTTGGGGTATTACAAATCGAAATCGGCGATGTTTTCCAAATTTTGAGACGTTTGAGCAACTTTTGAGATTTGAAAATGTTTTCAGAGAGATCACCTTTCTTTTCTGTGTTTTTGTTTTTAGCTCCGAAATTGGGATGAAAACTCGTAAATCGATTTTTCCGAAAATCGATTTTTCCGAAAATCGATTTTTCGGGGTCGATTTATAAATCGAATCGATTTCTACGACCGAATTCAATCGATTCGAGGAAATCGATGTTTTTAAAAAAAAAAAAAATCGGCATCACTAGTTTGGAATCTTCATCACCGGCTGACGCCATTACTAAAACCCTCTATAATACACAGTCTGGCCAAAAGTTCTGCCAGTCGAGGCACTGTTGGTTTTTTGCGTGTACATGCAATACCGTTCCAGATAAGTACATAAACCCCTACATATTCTAAAAGTAGACAAAAAAACCTGCAAAATGGTACCAATTAAATTAAAAAATTCCTTTTTTTGTTTCTCCAAATCAGGCCTCAAACTTGTGTCCCTTTTTTTTTTCTCTTTGGTCGCAGCCAAAAATTACATGTTTATTTTTCTTTCAAAGGCAAGAAAATGAAAACTACTGGTGTCAAATAAGAAAATGTAATAAGTATTTTACATTAGTACAAAAAAGACCTAAATTACATGGATATTACTCGAAATGTCCACCTTTGGCTTGGACGCAGCGCTTTAAACGTTGTGGCCATTCATCAATTGCTCCTCTGATCGTATCGATAGAAATTGAGGAGCTAGTTGGAAAAACGGCCTTAGCCGGCTAAGGCCGTTTTTCCGGAGAACAACTTTTCTGAGAGAACATAGGCTCAATAATATCTCCACAAAATTTCATGACCATACGTCAAAAATTGAGTGAGGTATGGGAGTTTATATGAGTAGAGGTTGCCACTTCTGCTGGCGACTATAATGACCATAATGGGGAAAATTGAAGATGGTGAAGAGGACTCGGGCAACAGTGAAAGCAAGAGTGAATACGAGGACGAATAATTTTATATTCTTTATTTTCTAATAAATTCGCCTCTTTTTTTGCAGATTTTTGGGTTTTTTTTTTTTACATCTATCATGTAGTACATATGTTCCATACAGAAAGTCGTTCTCTGGAAAAAAGGAGTTAATACTCAGCGGAATAATACTCAGTGAGGACTTGTCTCTGTGCAACAGGTCGTTCTATGGAAAAACGACCTTAGTAGACCTTTCGTATTTATCCAATTTCTTCTTTCCTATACAGCCAAAGCATATTTCAGTTGTACCAACTTCAACCTGAGGGTATGGATCAACTTTTTTGATCCAACCCAAGCCTGATTCTTCATCTATGTTAGATTGGCACTGAAATAAAAACTTTAACAGCCGTTTTCTCAGAACGCGATTTTGCTACTTAGGCCGTTTTTCCAGCTACCTCCTCAATTTCTCTGGCTGCTGCTACGATTGCTTGTTTTAAAGATTCCAGATTTGGATGACGCTTTTGACATGCCTTTGATTCCAAAAGAGCCCACAGTTTATAGTCCAAAGGGTTGAGATCGGGGCTTCCTGTCTAATTAATTCGGTAAACATCTTTATCTGACAAGTGAGCATCGCGACCAGAAAGATATCTTGAAAAAAAAAAAGGTTGCAAGTTGGACGCTCGATAAAAGGGATTTAAAAGCGGTATTTTCAAATTTGATTAGCATCATTTTGTAGGTTTTTTTGTCTACTTTTAGAATATGTAGAGGGGTTTATGTACTTATCTGGAACGGCATTGCATTTACACGCAAAAAACCAACGGTGCCTCGACTGGCAGAACTTTTGGCCAGACTGTATATATAACTATCTATCAAAGTTGCTGAGTCAAAAGTTTGTTTGAGACCCGCTTTCTGTGTATTCTGATCCATTGCATTGTTCTGATCTAGGCTATACATTTCGTTTGTTTCCAGGTCCAAAGTGGCTGCAGCTCTCTTGAACAAACATTTACAAATAAATGGGATCTCAGCAGCAGGGCTGAGCTCCCTGCCTCAGGACACCGAGGAGCATATCATAGAGGCTGACCCCAACTCAGGACAAATGCGTCCCATAGCAAGTAGCAGTAAAATGAAACGGGAACGGAAAGCTGCCCGAACTTTAGGAATCATAATGAGCGCCTTTCTCACTTGTTGGCTCCCCTTCTTCTTATGGTTAGTACGCATGCGCATGTCTCTTCCTATCTCCGTTTTATAAATGAAGGAAACCTCGGAATTTTTTATGTCCACAATCACTCGCTGTGGACTGCTGCGGTCCACAGTTTCCTTTTTTTACTTTCTTAGTACGAACCAAGTTAGGAATAGAGAAAGTATTGTAAAGGCGCTGAGATTTTCAAGGTATTTTGTTTCAAAAGTTGGCCCAATATTGTGTATTAAATCAATATTTACGTTACCCAATGGAGCTGTTGCAAACTTTTGCTACAGGCTTAATAATAGTTGAATATGGGATAAAACCCTATGAAAATAACGATTAGCGCACTAAAAAATCACGAAATCCACTCCTAAACTCACAAAATGCTTTTAAATGCGAGACCGTAATGGCGGCCGAGGCCGCGGTTTTCTTATGGCAATTGTATGCTTCTTCTTCTTCTTGTGTGGTGTTGCGAGAACACCTCGTGTAGTTGGCGCTGATTGAAAATAGGGAACCCCAATGCAAACCGCGGCCCGGCCGCCATTACGGTCTCGCGTTTAAAAGCATTTTGTGAGTTTAGGAGTGGATTTCGTGATATTTTAGTGAGCTAATTGTTATTTTTACAGGGTATTACCCCATCATCAACTATTAATAAGCCTGTAGCAAAAGTTTGCAACAGCTCCATTATTCCATAGAAAAATATAATAAAATTAAATAATTATAGCAAGGACCACAACCGCGATTTTGGAATTTTAATAAGCGGATTTATAAGTGTTTCTCTGCTATCTGCCAAAAATCGGATTTTCAATTTTATGACCGAGTAAGGCAACTGCAATAATTGGTTTGATTTATACGGTGGTTCTCTTGTTTGCTTAGTATTGGTCGAGGAGAGCCAGTACCTACAAGGTCACACTGTCGCAGCGAAATTCGGAAGTTAAATTGGGTCAATTCAACGAGAGTTCGTATTTTCCGCACAAAAGACGTGATTTTCATTTCCGTACAAATTATTTTCTTCGTTTTTTTTTGTTGTTTTTTTTTCACACTATGGCAACGTTGTGGGAGACTGGACTTAATTTTCAAATGGAACATTGACAAATGGCATTACATGTTGCTTCAATCACTCAAATTGCGTATGAAACAATTTTAAAAAGATGTGAAGATGAAATTGTTTACGAAAAAAAATGTTTGCGCGATTGAGCAATGAGCAATCGTTATGTCAATAAAGGATATTGGAGAGCCTTCAATTTGAAATGATACCACACCAGATCCAGGACGCAGGAATAGATGCATCCCGTAACCTAATCGTATTATGATGACTTTTTCGAAGGCGCAACGAACAAGCGCGCTGAGTAACGCGATACACTGGGACAGTTTCCAACTAAACTCAATCTCAGTTTTAGTAAACTCTGATCATTGCATTCAGTATTTTGCTCCCTGACACCCCTTGCTAGTTACTGTTTTATTGTTAATGTCGTTCCTTATTAATTCACGGACCTTTTATTTTGTTGGTCGTTTTTGAAAGTCTAATAGACAACTTTATCATTTGGACTTTTTTAAAAATTGTTTTTAACTGTAATAGAATGTTTTCGTGGAGCGATATATCGAATTGATTGCCGTCCGAGGGCCTCTGGTTCTAAATAAACTCTGGTTCAATGTAGTTTCCTCATAAGCGGATTTTTGAACGGAAATTTGGACTATTAAGTCATGAAATTAATGCGACCTTTCTACAATTATCTACTTCCTTGTAAATGTTTAATTATACCTGGTTCCTTGATCAGAACTGCCAAAATTTATAAGATATTAGAGATTAAGCATTTCATGTGGAGGTTAAATTCCCCCGAAATCCCTCAAATTCCACAACAACAACAACAACAACAACAGCAACAATATTTGGGCGATTTCAGCCTCCAAATGCATTGTTTAATCTGTAATATCTTATTGATTTCGGCAGTTTTAGCCAAGGAACCAGGCATAATTAAATATTCTTGAGCAGGACGCAGAATTCATGAACGCAAAAATGTCGCATTAATGAATTGTTTGATTTAATAACCTAGATTTCCGTTCAAAAATGCGCTTGCGCGGAAAATTACATTGAGTCATAGTTTGTTTTAAACCAAAGGGCTTCGGATGGCAATCGATACGATGTATCGCTCAACTAAATTAGTGTGTTAATTAGCGAATTTTCGTGACGAATAAATTTGACAAAACCATTGCCAACCTACGCATGACAACAGTGGATGACACGAAACTGGATCGTGTTTTCCGAACTTTTTCGGTGTTTTCAGTCATCGATGGCATCAATTCCATTTTGAATTCAAGTCCAGAGTCAAATTCAAAATTGCATTATTGCCATCGATGCCCTGAAAACACATCTAAAAACACAATTGAGTTTCCTCGAATATGTAGTTAGGTTGGTATTGTTTGTGATATTCGATCGGGAAAATTCGTCTAATATCTGTACACATTTTTCGCGCCCAATTCATTTTCGGTCATTTTCTTCTAGCTCTCGAATATCTTAAAGTATAAAGATGATTTGTGTATTAGATGCTTTCAAATTTTCTTCCTCTCAGCGATGCTATAATAAACTGACAGCGGTAAAATACATACAATCGTCGGCAGTCGAGAATCTGAAATGGAACAGCTGACCTAGGTAAAGGCTAATCGTTAAATATTTCAGCGGTCTTAATTGAAGCCTCTCTCGCTCTCCGGTCCGCTCAGTGGGCCATAAAGAAGCGCAGGAGGGAGCGCTCACGGGGCACGGGGGCCGAAAACCCAAGAACTAATTGCTCAATAAAAGTCGGGAGCTGAAGTTTACTTCGGATAGCTTTCTCCGCGGCGATGAATAACTCTGTCGAGCATCGTCAGCAGATTTCTCCAGTCACATCAGGGTTTAATTTTTCTTCCTTTTTTTTTCATTTTTTTTCTGGATAATTTTTTCTTCTTCTCTTTCTTTTTTACGAATCTCTAATCGCAATCTTTGTTTTCAAAGAATCCCTTCCCCTGTCAGCTCTAATTATTTGTCCCCATTGAAGCAATGAAACCAACGGTTTTTCCTTTCCCTCTCTCTCTTTCTCCCTCCCCCCTCTCTCTCTTTCTTTCTCTCTCTCGCTCTCTCTTTCTCTCTCACTCTCTCCCCCTCTCCTCTCACTCTCTCTCTCTCTCTCTCTCTCTCTCTCTCTCTCTCTCTCTCTCTCTCTCTCTCTCTCTCTCTCTCTCCCTCGGGCGCGGCAGTTCATAGTTAACGGAGGAGAAACAATCCCTCGATATTTTCGGACTATTCGAAGAATTTTTTTTTTTTTTAATTTTTTTCTTTTCCTATTTTTCCGCTGTGATTCCGAGCTTTGGTTTATATAAAAAAAAAGAAACCAGGGGAAAAAAAAGGCTTCGAATCGAGAGAATAATTGTGCGAGAAACTCCGCGGGAAACAGCCGCAGGGAATTTAAGAGACGGAGAAGTCGCTCTGGGAAACAACGCGGCGAATAATTTCTGCTAAATGCCTAATTAAATTTTTCTGCTCTAATTTGTTTTCTCTTACTATCGAGTTCCTTGCTCCGGTCGCACCCCCCGAGTTCTGTCCCGTCACATCGCGCTGTGGCAGTGGCGTCGCGTGCCATCTGGCAACAACGCAATTGCTTCATTTAAACTCATTAAATAAATCGACTTTTCCTTGTGCACTGTGCACCCCTGAATTCGATCTTTTACAAGAGTTTAAATGGATAGAATACATTGTTGCAACACAGTGCACGCGACGCCACTGCGCTGTGGACAAAAACGGTTGTCGCGAAAAATGTTGCCAGTGGCGCACACCACGATCGCTTCTTCTGTCTCTCTTATTCTCCTTATGTAAGTTTACAGTTAACGAAGGATATACGAAGGTTTCATCCTTAAAATTCAGTCAAAGGTCAGAAATGGGCAAATGAGGGGTGTTTTATGTTACACGATTACTACTCGTTAGTAATCGTAAATGTCGTTTTTTCGGATGGTGATTTTACGGTAATCAGGGGGTGATCAACGGATCGCGGAGGATCGGATCGTTTTCGTTATCGTAATTGGATCGAGTACATTCTGACCTTATTACGGGTGGCATCACTGATCCAATCGTTTCAAGCCCCTCATAACAATGGGAACGTACGAAAGGAGCCGATGAGCGGAAACCGATCTTATAAGCTCAGTCGACTGAAGTAAGAAGAGGTGGGGAAGGTATTACCTGCGCGATCGAGTTGCGCAGTAGCAGGCCCATTTGATTTAACGCATTCGATCCGATCACGATAACGATTCGATCCTCTGTGATCATCCCCCAGATCCGATATTTCACAAATCGTACCCATTCTAACAGCTGCAACCCGATCTATACTCTGTTCACTGATAAACCCTAAGAACGCATCAAGCGGGCAGTTTATCCACGTGTTTGCTTGGCGAATGGAGTCTTTCATATCTTTTGCATCTGCGGTTCTTTCACTCATGCACGTCAACTCATGACTCTTAAACACGGACTAAAAAGTGCTGTCACCAAAACCCCCCTTGTGACCCTTCTATCGATTCTGCTTGGCGAACGGAGTCGATCGCCCTCAAGGGTTTTTATATCTTCTGCATCTGAGGCTATTTCACTCATGCATGTCAACTCATGACTCGTAAATGTGGGTAAAAAGGTGATGTCACCAAAACCCCCCTTGTGACCCCTCTATCGATTCAGCTCGGCCAATTGCGTGGAACGCCCTCAAGGGTTTTCCCTACGGAGGTACGATGAGAGATTCCTTTCTAATTTGAGGCTTTGCTGTGTGTTTCTATGGAGAGAGTGACTTAGACAGGAATTCCCTTTGACACTCGCGTAGCTCCGCTATTCAGGTCACAAGTATACTCATCTACACAGTAGCGAAACTCTATAGGAGCGCTTTGGCGAATGTCGTTTTTCAATGTAATCAAATGGGAAAATTGAGTTGTTTACCATCCATTACCAGGGGGCGCCACCGTGCGTCTAATGCAAATCAAATGGATATTAGTGTTAACCATCCACCACCAGGGGGCATTTGCCGTTTTTCTAACATTGAGTTTCGGTACTGTGTAAGATAAGTATACTGTGATTCAGGTATCATAGGGCATTTCTATTTAATGTGTCACTCTCTCTTTCTGCATAAATACAGAGAGGAAATTTTCAAATTAGATAGGAATTTCTCATGGTACCTGGGCAGCTCTGCCACTACTCCATAAACCTTAAAGTCATTTTGTGAGTCTGTGAGTGAATTTTGTCATTTTTTACTGTGCTCATCGTTATTTTCACTGGTGTTTCTCAAGCTCATGCTGCAAAAGTTAGGAGGAGCCCCATCATTACATTTAAATTATTCAAATGATCAAATGAGAGAGAGCCCACTGCACTAAAAATTCGAGCTTTTTCATGGGTTTAAATGGATGTATTGCAACGGCGGCGCCAGCTTCAAAGTCACGACTCTGCTGGCAAAAGTGATTGGGGTTTCTATTGAGAAAGAGGGGGATCGAAAATCTCACGCGACAGACACTTTTCCCTCTGAGCAAGACCACGTTTTTTTTATCTTCTTCTTCTTCTCCTTTTTCTTTTTTCCGTTTCCGAGTGGAGATGGAAAATAGATAGGTCATAATCCTCGCGAAACGCTTCGATGTGTCAAAGTTCATAAAATTGGAAAAGGCTCTGGCGCACAGTGGAGTGAGTCACTGGCGCAACCAGGATCTCTTCCATCTCTCTCATTTTCCATTTGAATGTATAAGTAGGAAAAGGACAGAAAGAGGGGTTTTCATCCCATTGTCCATCCTTGTCTAACATACATTTCTTAATGGAGAAAAGAGAGAGATGAAGAAACTCTCGTTGCACTGGCGCAACAAGGATCTCTTCCATCTCTCTCATTATCCATTTGAATGTTTAAGAAGGAAAAGGACAGAAAGAGGGGTTTTCATCCCCTTGTCCATTAGGGTGGGTCGAAAATCCAGGATTTGCGATATCGCAAACCTAATAGCAAAAAAACATGTAGTATGCACGTGTGATCACGGGGAAAAAAAGAAAATTGAAATTGGGGGTCGTTTGACCCTCGCGCACAGTGGTCAAAGTTTCCGATTTTTTGGAAATTTCGTGTTTTTTGGTTGTTTTTTGCCTAAAAGTGAAAGAAATTACTGTTTAAAGAAAAAATGAACCTAACCAGCCGAAAGAGCGTAAAATTCTACACCAAATTGATAGGTTAACTTTTACACAACTCATCCACATCGTTCTGAAATGAACGGTTATACATCCATAGTCGCTAATCGCCGAAAATCGCCGTTTTCAGTGATTTTCGACGGTATTCGACGTTTTTTCTCAGTTTGGACTGGTATTATGGTGAATTGTTCAAGAGCCCGTTTTGAAGAGCGTTTAGAAGTAGCTCATGAAGCTTCTTGTTCAGAAATAATGCCATATCCGGTGTCCGCAGCACACTGGCTCATAACTGAGCTGAAGACGAAAAATACAAAAAGTTCAAAAAGACTCTTGAATTATACATTCTGTGAGAAACGTCTGAAGACAAACACACCGTTGCGTTTGCATCATTCATATTCGGCAAAAAGTAATTCATTTGAGCTTTAAATTTTCCATGGGGCTAAATAATACCAGATCCGGATGTTTCGTTGCGTTCAAGTCTCGTTGAGTAGCAAGTTGAGGCCATTCAAAAAATCGAGATGCGCCTTTTCCGTTTAAACGGGAGAGAGAAAAAAGATTCGAGGTAAAGCAAAACTTGTATTTTAATGCAGTTTAGAATCACACAGTAAGCATCGCAACACCGTAAATTGTCTCGATCGAGAATTAGCTGCTCGCTTTATTTATCGTGAATGTATGATCGGCGCTGTGTGTATTATTGAAGTAAAGAACCTAGGAATTTGAGATATTCTTTACTTCAATCATACACACAGCGTTGATCATGCACTCACGATAAATAAAGCAAGCAGCTAATTTTGCGTACACTAAAGTAAAAGTGATTGATAACTAAACTCACATTTTCAGTGACAGAACGAATAATGTGTGGCTGTGTCTAACCACGCAGCTCTTTGAGATTACAACGCAGTATATCGTTACGATTTGATTGAAAGATGAGGTTGATATAGGTTCCGTTCACTCTTCTCATACGAAGTCTTTTGGGAAAAGGCACATTGCGCACACATATTAAGAGACGCGTTTCATTTCTCATCTATTTTGACGAATGATCAGTTGGCTACCTTAGTAGCAATTGAATCATTTCCATGGAAGTCGAGAATCTACGGCTAAAAAATAATTCAATGTTACGTCGTAGTTTTACTGTCAAACCTTTGAAACAAAATTCGTATTGATGATCAAACAGCTACCTTAAGATCTGATCTTTATCGAAACAGTTTTATTCGCAATTAATAATCGTTTCTACAGTTGAAACAAAGTATATAAATGGTGTGCTTCCTGTGACAACGTGGCCAACATACCATTCATTTTACATCGTATTTTTTGTGTGCAAAATTACTGATATTTCATAGGTTCTGCGATCGATTAACATCAAGCAGGACAGTGTCTTTGAACTCTGTTGCATGAGCCATTGTTTGTGATGCGTTAAAGTTTTAGTTTACACCTCATACGTTGTATAACTTCGTCTGAAGGGCAGAACTAACGCTAGTTTTCTTTTCTTAAATAGGCGAACCTATTTAAGGCAGCACCCAAACAGATTCATTCTGCGATCATCTGCTTTTATGTTACTGATTCAAACGCTCTACCTCGAATCTTGTTTTTCTCTTTCAGTTTAACAGTAAACAATAAACATGTCTTATTTTTTTACACGCAGTGCTTTTAAATGTCCGATATTTGGTAATCCTCAAGACCTGCCATCTAACAAACTTCCTACTAGTGAAGAAGTATTAAAGTATTGTCTTGAAGAGAGATATAAACTTGCTGTGAAACTAAATTATACCTCCGTCAGTTTTTCTCAAGTTGCGGACACGGTTGCAGACGGAATAATAAAAGTTTACCAGCGTGCATCTATTCCAACTGTCTCTAAGACAAGAATACTACAGTTGATACATTCTTTTCACGACCAGTACTATAAGTTAAAAAAATCGTACAAAAGAGACTTCAAGAATCCAAAATTTCAAGCAAAAATTGCTCAATTTAAAGAAAAAGCGTCTATGTTGTTTGAAGTCTCAGTTTGCAGGTGCCCAATCTCGTTTACGTGCACATGTAGTACTAAAAATATTGATTTGTGCAAGTGCGACGCCGTCGTGAAATGCACTTGCAATAGCGACAAAAAAGTTCCAAAAAAAGAGCTCAAATTCCTCTTTTTTATACGTAACATGCAGCAAGGAAAGATAGGTAATGTCGACAGAAATGAAACTCAAAAACAGAGAAAAGCAGCCGAAAGAAAAGAAAAAGATGCGGCTCGTCTTCATTCTTGTAAAAACTTAGATCAGTCCTCCGAGCAGTCGGAAAAAATTGCATTTCAAGAAGATTTCGTAAACACTGTTGATGATTCGGCACAGGAGATTGATATCTATACTCCTCATTCTAGAGATGCAACAACTTCAAATCAAATGAGGTTGAATTTGAAATCTACGGCTGCTGTTTGTGATAGATTTGGAATATCAGACAGAGCAGCCGCAGCCATCACTTCTAGCTTGTTGAGAGATATTGGTCTGGTTAATGCATCTGAAACTTCCTTAATAATCGACAAAAGCAAAATTCGTAGGGAAAAACAACTTGTCCGAGCTAATTTGCAAGAGAGTGGAGATTTTCTTGCTACCCGAGGTCTCTATTTTGATGGCAGGAAAGATGACACTCGAGTTGTCGAAAAAATGCACTCAAAGTGTTTCGCTCGAACAATAAAAGAGGAGCATATAAGTATCATTGGAGAGCCAGGTTCAATCTACATTTGTCACACAACGCCAAACTCAGGCTCGGCCAGAGATGTTGCCTTATCTATTTTGTCTTATTTAGATGAGAAAAAATTCGATCAACACCAGTTAGACGTCATTGGCTGTGATGGAACCGCAGTGAACACAGGATGGAAAAATGGCGTTATACGGCAGATTGAATTGCACCTACAGAGACCAGTGCAATGGGCTGTGTGCCTTCTTCACTTCAATGAGCTGCCGTTTCGCCATTTTTTTATTTTTTTGGACGGAGAAACAAAGGGCCCAGGCTCTTTTTCAGGACCGATTGGTAAGAATTTACAAGACTGCGAGAAACTCGAAATAGTCGTTTTCGAACCCATTGCTTGTGAAATACCAACCATTGACCAATCAGATTTGAGCAAGGATCAGAAGTATTTGATTAACATTTCTAATGCAATAAACTCCGGATACTGTTCACCCGATCTGGCTCATTCAGATCCTGGTCCAATGGCCCATGCCCGATGGCTCACTACTGCAAATAGAGTGCTCAGATTATACATCTCCACCGATTGTCCATCAGACGCGATGAAAGAGTCAGCAAAGTTCATTCTCAAGTGTTACATGCCCCTGTGGTTCAGTATTAAAAAACAGAGCTCTATAATTGATGGACCGAGGCACATTTTTAAAGCCATTGTTAATTCCAGATACCTCAGTGAAGAATATAAAGCAGTCATTGACCCAGTTATTGAGCGCAATGCATTTTTTGCTCATCCAGAAAATATTCTACTTACAATGGCAATGGATGACGACAAGGACATTAGAACCGCTGGTCTAAGAAAAATTATTGAGGCAAGAAAAAATACAGTTGCCAAAAAAACTCAAGTGCGCTTTTTTAAGGCCCCAAAACTCAATTTTAATGCACAAAACTACTTTGAAATGATCGATTTGTCATCTTGTCAGTTATCAAGCCCTCCTTTAATTCGAAATATAAGCGACAGTCAGATTCTTTCGCTGATTGACAGTGGTAAAGCTCCGGAGTGGGATTTGCGCGATTTTCCTTGCCATACCCAATCTGTTGAGCGGTGTGTCAAGTTAGTAACGGAGGCCTCCGGGAAAGTTGTTGGTTTTGGAAACCGCGATGGCTTCATCCGCAGCACTATGCAATCCCGCCAGGAGCTCCCAAAATTTGATTGCAAAAAAGAATTCAAGAGGGTTTTGCGCAAAGATTAAGACGCACTTTCTTGATAAACGTAATATGTCTTCTCTTCATAGTTTGGTCGATCGCATTTGAACATTTTTTCTCTACTCTCTTCTTTTTATAAAAAAAAAAAAAAAAAAAAAAAAAACAAAAAAACAAAAAACAAAAAAAAAAAAAAAACAAAAAAAAAAAAAAAAAAAAAAAAAACAAAAAAAAAACAAAGAAAACAAAAAAAAAACAAAAAAACAAAAAAAAAAAAAAACAAAAAAAAAAAAAAAAAAAAAAAAAAAAAAAAAAGGAACTCTTAGTGCGACTACCTTCACGTGGTGAGTTCTGAGTCGTTTTAAAATTCAACAATTTTTTGAGGATTTTTGAATTTTAACAAACGGGCGAAACGTTGCACACTACACTTGTTGGTTGCTTTGAATAAATTGCAACATATGGTAAATGCACGTTCTGCGTAAATATGGTGCATTTGTCTTTAGATGTTTCTCACAGAATGTATAATTCAAGAGTCTTTTTGAACTTTTTGTATTTTTCGTCTTCAGCTCAGTTATGAGCCAGTGTGCTCCGGACACCGTAAATGGCTTTATTTCTGAACAAGAAGCTTCATGAACTACTTCTAAACGCTCTTTAAAACGGGCTCTTGAACCATTTGCCATAATACCAGTCCAAACTGAGGAAAAACGTCGAATACCGTCGAAAATCACTGAAAACGGCGATTTTCAGTGATTAGCGACTTTGGATGTATAACCGTTCATTTCAGAACAATGTGGATGAGTTGTGTAAAGATTAACCTATCAATTTGGTGTAGAATTTTACGCTCTTTCGGCTGGTTAGGTTCATTTTTTCTTTAAACAGTAATTTCTTTCACTTTTAGGCAAAAACCAACCAAAAAACACGAAATTTCCAAAAAATCGGAGACTTTGACCACTGTGCGCGAGGGTCAAACGACCCCCAATTTCAATTTTCTTTTTTTCCCCGTGATCACACGTGCATACTACATGTTTTTTTTGCTATTAGGTTTGCGATATCGCAAATCCTGGATTTTCGACCCACCCTATTGTCCATCCTTGTCTAACATACGTTTCTTAATGGAGAAAAGAGAGAGATGAAGAAACTCTCGTTGCACTGGCGCAACCAGGATCTCTTCCATCTCTCTCATTATCCATTTGAATGTTTAAGAAGGAAAAGGACAGAAAGAGGGGGTTTTATCCCCTTGTCCATCCTTGTCTAACATACATTTCTTAATAGAGAAAAGAGAGAGATGAAGAAACTCTCGTTGCACTGGCGCAACCAGGATCTCTTCCATCTCTCTCATTTCCCATTTGAATGTATCAGTAGGAAAAGGACAGGAAGAGGGGGTTCTATCCCCTTGTCCGCATCCTTGTCTATAACATACGGTTCTTAATGGAGAAAAGAGAGAGATACTCTCGTTGCGCTACTGGATCTCTTCCATCTCTCTTGTTTCCCATTTGAATGTATAAGGAAAAGGACAGTAAGAGGGGGATTTATCCCCTTGTCCACCCTTGTCCAACATACGTTTCTTAATGGAGAAAAGAGAGGGATGAAGAAACTTTCGTTGCGCTACTGGGTCTCTCTCATTTCCCATTTGAATGTATAAGTAGGAAAAGGACAGAATGAGCTGGTTTCAATCCCCTTGTCCATCCTTGTCTAACATACGTTTTTTAATGGAGACAAGAGAGAGATGATTTCATGTCCGATCCCTCCCATTGACTCGCTCCTCTGTCCGGCGTTTTTTTGCAAGCGGGCGGAAAACAAGGCAACTTCTGGAAAGGGGAAACGACTCAAGGAACAATCACAATTGAAAGGTTAACTTGAAGTCTCTCCAGGAAGACGGGGTGGAAAGGGAGGGGAAAAGAGAAAGAGAGAGATAGAGAGTGAAAGATAGGTGGAGAGAGAGAGAGAGAGAAAAAGAGAGAGCGAGAGAGATTAGTTGTGGGAGGGTAGGTGAGAAGAGAAAAAATAAAAGTCGTGCAAATTCCGACAGCTCGGTGAGAGAGCTTTGCAGGTTTTTTCGCAGTTTAATGCCTGAGTCGTCGGCACAGGAAAGAGATGTAAAAGTTTTCTCTTTGAAGGACTTACACAGTGAAGCGTGTCATCAAGAGCCGCGTGTTTTTTCTCACTCGCGTGTCACATAATCTTGTGATCCATTGAGCGCCCCCCCTCCCCCTCCCCGTCCTTATTCATCCATGCTCATGTGACCGCATGACTAGTTGTAGTTGTGACGGTTCTCATTAAGAGATTTTTACTTCGATAGTTGAGCCGAGCTACCGCGACAAAACTATGAATGAGTCTTTTGCACTCTTCTAGCACCAGGCGTGACTATTACTAAGGGTGAAGTTGCGAGGAGTACTTCAGTTGAAAGGTGGATAGATCAGAGAGTGCGCTCGTGCTCGGTGAACCTGATTTCAAAATGTAATTGTGGGTTTTTACGATACGCAGAGAGCCGTGAAAAAAAGTTAGGCTGACACTGATGACAGAAACTTCGGCGATGTGTGCTGTCTTGCTCAACGGTGGTCATAAACAGGCGTGACACCTAGCAGCGGAAGTCTGAACTACCAAATGCCATTGATTTGCCCTATAAATTATATTTCCAGCCCCTTGTATATCATATCAGCCTGGCGCAAGTGGCTAAGAGGTCCCAATAAGTTAGCCATTTTATTTTGAGGTCGGGAGTTCGAATCTCGCACACGACTCTTAATTTTGACGATCTTCAGAATTTTACTTACAATTAGGTATGATTTAGTGATATTTTTTTAGGGAAGACAAAAAAACCGTAAATTCGAGAATCGTCATGGAATTATTTTCCTTTCTAATGTGTGTTAGGAAAATTTACAAACGATCGCTATCACCACTAATTCGCAATGGAATTCACACATGAACATTTGAAAATATAATTTGAAAATATATGTACTTCGTAACAGTAAGTACATTTTTCAATACTATCATCCATGATTGACAGCAGCAGCCAGATGTAAAGTAACACAAAATAATCATCGTATTTTAGTTAGAGTGTTCTCAAGTCAAGTATACTATTTTAGTTTAATTTCAGTCATCCGGAGTCAGAGGGAACGTAAGTAAACAAAACGTAGGCACCGTAGAGAACGTCTACTTTGCTAGCAAAATGCGGTTTTCGGCGAGTTCTGTCATCCTGTGTCATCCCAAAAATCTCACGGCTGTTTAGGCATCAGAAACACCGGAGCTCCGAATTTGCAGCAGTGGTTTACGATTTTTTTGTCATCCCTAAAAAAATCTCACGGTTCTCTGCAGAGGAGTCTACCTGTAATTGTGTGAATATGATGAAGTGTTGGATTGGGGGTTCTTAATCATTTGACGATTAGACTATACATATGCCACGATTGTTACATAATAAAGGAACCCCAATTTTTCTCCTCAACTTCTTATGCAACGACCTTTTGAAATCAGGATTTTAAGAACTACCACACCTTCTGTTTTTATCCGCCCTATTACCAAAATACTCCTCAATTGAGCAACTTGCCGATAGAGGGGAGTAAAATAGTGAGTTAGCCAACGAGCAATAATTTTAGAGTGGCAAATCAAGGAACGTTCCGCTAGTTCACTGTTGTCACCTAGGACGCCGCCATATTGTCGTAAAAATCGATTTTGAGGTTTGAAGTTTGTAGGTCGTTTCCGGTCGTTTCGTAAACAAACTCGAGCATCGCCGGCAACGACCTACATTTAACCTCAAATCTTGGAATCTGCCGTCCAAATTCCGCTTTTTCCCGGGATTCATTTTACCCTGTGTGGCACAAGGTGATGGACCAATCCGCTGCCACTCTAAAGATATAGCTCGTTGGGCTTAGCCAGGAATTTTTTGAGGTGAGAGTCTGGGGGTCAGAAGGTCATTTGGTGAACCTCGGGAAATCCAAAAGATGCCCGTTTTAGTGCGGCGTTCGATGTCGAAGAGGGTCTGACCCCCTGGGTGCTGATTCTATTCTTTTGATCAATACCACACAAGATATCAGGAATTGACCAATCCTATTGGTTTAAACGGCGTCACGTGATAGATTTTGATGCATCCGATGGCACTTTCTGTAAGTATTTAGAATGATGTCTTCATAAAGTCCTTTAAAAGAAATGTAATTCTTTCTCAGAAGCTTCTGTTGGTTTTTTTTTTGGATACTATAATCCATTATTTTATGAAGCTCCAAGTCCTGCTTATTGACATGCCTGACGTTTCTTCCGCATGACTCTTCAGAGAGAATTTGAGGAGGGGGCGGGGAGGGGGGTCCTCATGGGCAGAGCTGCCGTTAATGCTAATCAATGCTATTTTTCTATTCACCGATGATTCCACCGGTTGAGAAAAGACTACACAGGTCAGTTCTATGTATGACTGTAATGCACGAAAATACTCTGATCTGTAATATTTACTTAATCGGTGGAAACTCCGTTACTTAATTAAAATATCCGGAAGTTTTTTAAAGTCATCGTACTCCACCGGTTGAGAAAAGATTACAGATGCGAGTTTTTTTAGTTCATCGCAGTAATACACTGAACTGTACTGTGTAATCTTTTCTCAACCGGTGAAATCATCGGTGAATAGTCAAGTAGCATTGATTATACGCAAAGCGGCAGCCCTACTCATGTGCCAATGCGAATGCAAGAAGTTCCCTCTAGACATCTCACTTGGGGGGGGGGGGGGGGGGCTCGTTTTCAGCTCAATTCCAAGCTCAGATATTTCTTTAAGACTGTCTCTTTGATATATGTATTTGCACTGAGACAATCCCACTCTCTTCAAAAACTCGAAGTACAAGGCTCTCTATCCGTTAAAAAGTTTAGCTTTCACAAACGATTTCAGATACTTGTTTTACAATACGTCAGCTTTCCTTCCCGTCAAAAGTGTGAATATTTCATCGGATTCCATCCGGCAGAACAATTGTCGATGCTAATCAATGTCTAGAGCTTTCTCCTTAGATAATTGTACTATGAGCTGTATCCAAGTGATGGTAAAGTTCGAAAATTTTCTCATTTGAAGAATATTGGTTCACGCTGAGTCTCTTGCACACTGCTTGCGCGCAGAAGGACAATAGATTGGTTTGAACAAAAAGGAACTGGAAAAGGTTTGCTTCCGAGCGTTATGAATGGGCCTTTTCTACCTCGTTGCTATCTTCATAGAATTTTTCTAAAATATTGAATGCTAAGTTTGGGCTCATTAAAATAGTCAGGAAGGCACAATGAGTCTGTTGCGTATTTTTGATGTACAACAATGTCGCAAATCCCATCCCACGGCAACCTGAATTATTTAATTTTCTTTAAAAATACGTTCATCGACAAACCTCAATAAAGTAATCTCTTTACCCTGAAACAAAATTGTTGGCAATGGGGCAGTTGCAAGGGTCTGAAATTTTGTGTTTTTTATCAAGAAAATGATAGTACTTGTTGAGTTGAGAACATCGGTGTCTGTTTTTTTCCTAAGTGTCCCGGTTTTAGAGATAAGCGCATGTAAAGTTGAAAACATCGTATGCGTAGTGACGTCACTACGCGGAATTCCCATTGAAAACAGTGTGTTTTGGGCGGCCACAATCTCATCTCCGGAACAATGGGACTTAATCAGAAACCAAAAGCATCTTTGCTTTCAGGTCATCCGGTACTTTAATTTTCTTTATAAAAAACACTACATTTCAGACCCTTGCAACTGCCTCATTCTAGAATGCCCAGAAAAGGCTGATTCTGAATGACATTTAATCTATGACATTTGATTTGTATGGAACGCCATTTGTCCATTTACCGAAACTTCTGTACGTGTCGAATAGAGTGTGCGCGCGATGCGCCAAATGTCAAGATTTCTTCAATTTGTTGGGATATATCTTTTTGCTTCTTCTTCTCCTTTTTCTCCTGTCCTCGTCTAGAAAATTATAAAAACTAAAACATAATACGTACGTGTAATGGTAAAACCCTATTCTTACCGTATCTCGACACTTATAACTCTGTTCACGATAAGAAGGCGGGTGAGAATTCAGTTAGTAATGCACTATTTAGCAACAGTGCGACTATACCGGCTTCTCCAACCCTTCGCAGTGGCCGTTGTTCTTCCGACTTCTCTCTTGGCACGGAGGATTTCCAAGAACCGACAGACTCAAACATTTTCACACGTCTAGTAAAAATTGCGAACGGTCAAAAATACGACAAAACGGACGAAATTTTCATTCTAAAGGGGCAAAACTCGGCAAAAATAGTCGAGTTTGAATATTGATGACTCTCATAAATTCGATATTAGACGAAATATCCTGAATTTAATTCGGACTGAAAAATACAAATTTCTGAGAGTCATTAATATTGAAACTAGTCTATTTTCGCCGAGTTTTGGTCCTTCAGGACGAAAATTTCGTCCGTTTGTTCGTATTATTGACCGTTTGCAATTTTTACTGGACTGTGTAAATTTTAGAGTTTGTCGGTTCTTGGAAATCCTCCGTGCCAAGAGAGAGTTCGGGAGAACAACGGCCATTTGCGAAGGGTTGGAGTAGCCAGCATAGCCGCACTGTTGCTAAATAGTGCATTACTACCTGAATTCTCACCCGCCTTCTTATCGTGAACAGTGTATAAAAAAAGGATCTCAGACAAGTATAAGTACCTATATCAGCCGCTCGCATTTTCAAAAGAAAGGAATAACACAGCTCTCGCCTGTAAGAAACTATGAGGCAGCATTCAAAGAATTGTTCTCGAGTTTCCTCCCTTTTCAAACTATTCAAGCGACGCTCAATACTCTAGGCTTCGCAGAATAAGCAATAAAGTTTGAAAATTGCCTTTCTCTCTCTCTCTCTCTCTCTCTCTCTCTCTCTCTCTCTCTTTCTCTCTCTCTCTTTCTCTCTCTCTCTCTCTCTCTCTCTCTCTCTCTCTCTCTCTCTCTCTCTCTCTCTCTCTCCCTATGCGATGTGTGCATGTCACCAAAAATGAGCACGGCTCACTTGAGTTCAGTATGAAATCATATCGCGTCGTTGTGTCACACACATAAGGAAATCGGATTTTGTCTCGGCGCATTGTGTTTTGTTTTGACGTTGGAAGCGTGCAAGTGCGTGACATTTCCTAGAAATGATTTAATTAAAAGGATGTCACTCAAAAGATTCGGAGAAAGGTTCGCAGGGCTCGACTCCTTGCGTTGCGTCGCGCCCGTTGTTGCCAAATGGGGCTGTTGCACACTTTTACCACAGAATAATACAATCAGACGGAAACTCCCATAAGAGCCAATGGAAGCAAGTTTGGAATTTGACGGCACCAATAGGCAACGCTGTGGTCCTATATCCCAACATGGCGGACGAGTGCGGTTTGTTTTAGAACTCATTTATTTCTATAAATTCTGGAAAGAAATCTTAAGTTTCCGGCCTCACTTTTATCCTAATGGCATTTCAGAATGAAAATTTCGCGGATCATGTCCTATATTGCTTTTTCAAGCGCGAATCCAGATGTAAACATCCTATATCCCAACATGGCGGACGCGAAATGAATTTGCTTCAAAATCCGACATACATATGTATGTTTCAGCCAGTTTTACCGTTTTTATGTCCTACGATCCTGTTCGTAATTTTTGGTTTTTATTTTTGAAATTTTTCTCAACTATTCGTTGGGTTTAATTCTTGGATGAGTTCGAAGATGGTGTAAACCCGAAAGTTAGTTTTCGCGCTATGGGCCGTGTTTGAGTCGTAAAATGTGTTTTTGAGGTTTATTTTTGCGAGTGTTTGTTTTGAGTGTTTTTTTGGGGAAATTTATGTTGGCCGATTTGTTACGCAACTTTTTTACTCGAGTCATTTTTTCGTGTTTTGCGTTGTTAGCGAGTTATAGTGATGTGTTTTTCGGGTTTTTTGGCAGTGTTTTTATATGAAGAAATTGTTTTTTTGTATCGTAAATTTTAGTATATATCGTGGAAGATGTTTTTAGTTCATTTGCTCTTTTCCTTGAATTTTCCTTGTGTTTTACGTGTTTTACGAGCTATTTAGTTTCTTATGGGATTTTACAAGTGAAAGACAAGGATGGTGTACTGGTATAATTGCTCTTTCTTTGTTTTACACGTACACTGTTGCTTAGGTACGTTATTTATTTATTTTCTTGTTTTATCAGCTGCTCTTAATCAGACTTATTTCTCATTAGCGTTACAAAGATTACACATTTTTCTATCTTGGTACTATAATCTTTTTCTTATGGGCATTTTTATTTAAATGCGTTGAACAGCTGATAAAAAAAAATTTAAGAATCCAAAGAAAATCAAAACATAACCTATTTATTATTTGTGAAAAACTTATATAACCTAGCTTTTATTTCTCACTTGCATCGAAAAGATTACACATTTCTCTATTGGTAATATAATCTTTTCCACATTAATATTTGGATTTTGAGCAGCTGATATAATAAAATATAAAAAATCAACGAAAATTATAACCTATATTTAAATTTGTGAAAAAATGATTTAACCAAGCATGGAATCTACTTCGTCTTACCGGCCTGCCGGGAGGCATTTTTTCTTGTAATTGGACCTAAATTCGGGCGATTACCTATTCAACCGGTGTAAATTGACCTGCCGAGTTCGAATTTGGCATTAGTTTTGATAGAAATAATTTAGATTTTCCACAGTTTAAACTTTATCGCGAATAATGTTTGAAAGTAGAATATGCGTAAAATCGGGACAAGTTAACTAAAAAATTATATCATTTTTTAAATCAGCGTCGCAAATACTTTATTTTAATGTAATCAACAAGAAAATTCATTGAAATACATTAAAATTTTGTTAAAAATAACACTGATGTTTGGTGCTGTTCGTAAAGAGGCCTACTCCTGGTAACTCCATCATAAGAATAACAACCAATAAGAGACGAAATTCATTTGACACCTATGTCAGTAGATGTCAGAGTACTTTTCATCTGTGGATCATTACTTTGACGACTAATTACTCTGTGAATCATCCTTGTCAGCATAGAGAGAGTGACGAAATTAAGATAGGAATCTCCCATTATTACTGCCCTCATCCTCCATTACGCTCGCGCAAATAGAAACTTTTTTAGTGCTGTCATCGTTATTTGTCGAGGTTTTTATACCAGATTCCACTATTAAATCGCTTGTAGAAAAAGTTTTCAACAGCCCCATTTAACATTGGCGCACCAAGAGATTCTGTATTTATCTTCTATATCCATTAAAGTTAGAACGTGCGAGTTCAACCTGTGGCATGGCGTCGAGTGTAAAATCTGGCAACGTTGCATTTTTCCCATTAAAAAATACGCAAAATATTGAGTCAAGGGTGGTTTTTTGATAGTTTCAACGGACAAAATTCAGCGGAGATAAATTTAAAATTTCGTAAATTACAAGTTACTTTTTCATCGATCATTTTTTCAAGTTGACAGACTCGTTTCGCCCGCCACAAGAACTAGTCTCAGAGGGCGAGACAATTAGTTCATCATCTTTTACTATCACATTTTCTTCTTCTCGCCATTTCTAGTAATTTTTTTTTTTTTTTTTTTTTTAAATTTTGTAAAATTTTGGTTACTTTCTTTCAACACTCATAAACTGAACCAAGCTTTGCATGCGATCTTTCGACCAATCGCGCTGTGGAATCATCGGTGAAATAAAAAGTTTCGCCGTAAGTAAACATAAAGTGGCATCGGCAGCTTTCTTCCTGATGACGCGTACTCGTATTCCTCAATAATCATTGTTGTTCAAATTAATTCAGAAACACGTGAAATTGTCCAACTTTTAAATTAAAAAAATTAACTTTTAAATAAAACCGATGATTGGTGCATTTCGGAACGATCGTGTCTGGAAAACACGCCTGCTTTTCCTGAACAACCGCAATCGCAATCATGCGGTTTTCATCCCCCCTCTCTCCCTCTCCCTTCCCCCTCCCCTTCGTCTCGCCCTCCCCTCCTTCTCCCCTCCCCTCCTTCTCCCCCTCCCCTCCACACTCAACCTTTTCATTGTCACCCCCACCACCTTCGTTTCCTATTGTCTCGTGCCTCTTTTCATCGGCGCACAGTGGAGCGAGTCAATATGAAATTCTAGATATGGCGTGGCGACTTTAAATTCAAAAATCCTTGAAAAATACTCAACGTAGACGTTTTCTACTTACTTCATTGATTTTATTGTAAAATTTCTTACAAGAATCACCCTTTACAGTTTCTTTTTCGACTGTAAAAAACTTTCAAATTCGTATTTTTAGTCTAATTTTCCATGTCCCACCCCTCCCAATGATTCGATCCACTGTGTGGAGATAGCTGTATGGACGTGGAGTGGTGGAGAGGGCTGCGGGATAGGAGGGACAAGTTTGCGGGTGAATGAATGCGGAACCAAAGGTGAAAGGGCTTAAGAGTCAGGCTACGGGAGGATGCGTCGTGGATTGTCCCTTGTCCGTCCCGTGATGGAATTGCATTGCGACGCATCACACAGTAGGCTGAAAAATGACCAATCTAGGAGCTAAAAATCAGCAGCTTATAATCACGTGAAGTTTCGTTGAGAGGTTTTCGAAAGTTGAGGGTATAGCTGAAATAGAGGGTTTTAGTAACGGCGGCAGTCAGTGATGAGCGTTCCAAACAAAGACAGTTTGTCTCTCTCGCTCTCACGTAACCCCCATGTACTGCCATCTCACTCTAATGGCACAGAATAATACAATCAGAACGGAATCTCCCATAAGAGCCAATGGAAGCAAGTTTGGAATTTAACGGCACCAATAGGCAACGACGTGGTCCTATATCCCAACATGGCGGACGTGTGTGATTTGTGTTGAAACTCATTTGTTTCTGTAAATTTTGGAAAGAAATCTTAAGTTTCCGGCCTCACTTTTATTCTGGCATTTTAGAATGAAAATTTCGCGGATCATGTCCTATATATTTTTTTTTTCGCGCGCGAATCCAGATGTAAACATCCTATATCCCAACATGGCGGACGCGAAATGAATTTGCTTCAAAATCCGACAGAGTTTCCGTTCTGATTGTATTATTCTGTGATAATGGGTCTGTTGCAAACTTGGCGCGCTACGAACAGCCGTCATCGGTGATGGTGGAATGGTTGACGACCTCCGGAGGTCGTCAATGAAGATGGCCATCGCCCGATAGTATAGCGTTGCCACATAGTGAAATTAAATTATTAATTAAATTTGGCTCCGCCCACTTCCGACGACCATCGGAGAAGCAAAAAAAAAAAATACGAGCGATGGCCATCGCAGGCCGTTGATGGCCATCAAACGGCTTTTGATGACAAGACAAAGCAAAATGCGACTCTTGTCTGTTTCAATGGAAAAATGAAGGAGATAGCTAATTTCTCGTTGCGCTATTGGACATATGTATAGTATAATACACGTAAAGGATCCGGACTTTGGAATGGTATGATTAGTGAGTACGGTCGAAAAAGAAATCATTCAAGACGTCATTAAAGGGGATCTTGAGCGGTTTTTTGTCAGTCAAGCCTCCATTTAAATATTACGCTCTAAATCAACGTGTCTCTTGAGAGAGGTAGCGTTTAGTAATTCAAAGGTTTGTGATGGGGTTGCGCAAAGATGGATGATTGCTATATTAATTTAATTTTAATTATAATTTATTTCGTTGAGGTTCGTACGAGATAGCCGTCCATTAATAGCTCTTCATCCCTAAGATCAAAGGCTTATTCTATCTAATACACAGCTTATCGGTGTGACGGAATCTGCGAGATTTTTTTTTCCTAGTAAAAATGGCCTCTATCGGTTCATAACCACTACCGTTCCATGTGGATGTTATGGATATCGTATGGATCTGTAGGGGTCTGTATGGATATACGTGTTGATATCCTTATAAATCCATATGATACCCATAATTATCCATATGGATCCATACATATCTATATTCTGTAAGAGGAATTGGTTATGGGCCAGTGGCGTAGCTAGAAATTTGGCAACGTTGCAGTCCGTCCATTTAAACCCTTGAAAAAGATTGAACTATCGGGTGTTCGGTGAACGTCTTCGCATTCGACCTTTTACATGGGTTTAAACGGACGCAATTCAACGTTGCCAAATTGCACGCTACGCCACTGTTATGGACCTGTATGGACCATTTTCACCAGAGTTTTAGACGCCCATTATAGAGATTCCAAAGTCGCTCCTATCGGGAAACACGATGGGGGTAAGGTAACTCTTAGGTCCAAAATTTTAAGAATTTCTGGTGGCTAAATTCATCGCTAATGGAAAGGACACTTTGTTAGAATCTCAACGCTGTTGATCCGGGTTTTTTTTCCTGGCGGTGTCAACTATTCCAGGAAGGTCGGTATATCCGGAGAAAAAAAGCTTGACGTGTTCAAGATTCGAATACTCACTTCATCTCTGTAGAAATCTCTGCTTGCATTGGTGTGTGTATTATCTGATTGCCGTAAAGATGTGTTGAATCCGTGCTTGATACAATAAATTACAAAGCAGCCGCTGCGCTGCTGCAACCATGTCGCATACCGATCACAGGTGAGCGAGGGTGACGCTCGCCATTGAAAACGTGCACTGAACGCACCGTGATTTCGGAGGTGCGCAACTTTAAGCGCTTTTAATTTTTCATCGAAGCATTTTCCCGGATCGCGGTTTGCACCATTTGAAAGAACATTGCTTTGACTTTCATTTTCACAGTTTTTTTTTTCTCAGTCCGTTGCGCGTATTTTTCAGACTCAAAAAACCACATTTTTCAAGTTGAAAAAATTGAAAAAAATTGGTTTTAAAAATTGTATAATTTAATTTTCATACACACCAATCAAAAGCTCATTTCAAGGCAAGTCTTTTGCTGCAAAGTACAAGTCAAAATATTGATTTGGGAGAAAGTTATGGGACTTTGAAGGTTTTGACTTTGGACCCCCCTCACTCCCTTACCACTTGACCAAAATTAAAAAACTGGCCGCCATTAAACGCGTCTCGTTTATTGACAAAGGGAGGCTCAGAAGTCGCCGCCTCCGATTTTGAAAACAATTGCACGAAAGTGTAGCTAAAGTAAAACTATTAGACCCGTGTTTCTCACTTTTTGACAATGGGCCTTCCTAAAGCGTCAGGAATTTTTTGAAAATTGTGGAAATTCACATAAATATGCGGAACGCTCTCCGCTCGGGTTTTTACGTGAATTTCGGCAACTTTCAAAAAATTCCTGACGCTTTTTAGGAAGGCCCATTGGCAAAAAGTGAGAAACACGGGTCTAATAGTTTTACTTTAGCTACACTTTCGTGCAATTGTTTTCAAAATCGGAGGCGGTGACTTCTGAGCCTCCCCTTGCGAGTGTAGGAGTGGATTTCGGAAGTCTTTCGTGCTGCCATCGTTATTTTTGGAGGGTTTTACACCGGATTCGACTAATAAATCTCTTATAACAAAAGTGTGCAACAGCCTTTTTCAGAAAAGAAACGAGAGAGATACAAAGGATTTTGAGTGCGCCTTTGCATTGCATTGGCTTCTAAAACTCTCTAGCTCTCTGTGCGCCGTGACATCAGCCACGACGCAACACAGCAGTGCACGATGACCCATTGACATTAAATATCTGTCGCTTCGCATTTCGCGCTCATTGCAGGCAGCGCCATCGCCAGCGCAGCGTTGCGTCTCGCCACCGCTATTCGAATCTTGCACGGGCTATTGCCTATAGGAACTGCGACCGCTTTGCTATATATACTACAACTATACCGCAATGATAACTTTTCCCCAGCGATATTACAATTCGAGAAAGAAAAAATAAAATGATTTTTTTCTTCGAGAACCGCCGTCGCGTGTCGCCACGGGTCGCGTTCGCTGTTGAATCGATAGTTCGGTTTCTCGTCTATTGAATGATTCATGTATACAAGCTCTCGGCTTGGTTCCCGTGTCTGGTGTCAAGTTTGCTTGCCGTCTCGGCCACTTTAGGTCATTTCGGAACAACTTTCCGAAGCTTTTCATGTCATATATCTTTTGAGCGCACACTGAAAGGAAACATCCTGCTTTTCATCGATTCATAACTTTTCTGTGAATCAAAAACAAATTACGTTTTTTTTTTTTTTTTTTTTTTGTTTTTTTTGTTTTTTTTTTTTTTTTAACCGCACGATGGTTGGAGATTGTCAAAAAGTGACCAAAAACCGTACTTTGTTCCTAGAACTTCACTCCATTACTTTAATTACTTTAATCCATTTTTTAATCCAATTCTAATACGTTGATCCACTTTTTTTTTTTTTGCCTACTGGCAAGTTTTGAGCCATGCTTAAAAGGTCGAAAACGAGTACTTTGGAACTTAGCGTTGGGCAAAAATTATCTTTTGAGTCATCATGAATTATTAACTGAAATTATTCACATGGTTTTTATGTTAATTCTATCAGTAAATCGAAGTTTCAACACTACCATTCATTTATCTGATCACCGATGAATATACTGGCTGTGTCAAAACTTCGATTTACTAATGGGAATAACGAGAAAATCATGTAATCAATTTTAATTAATTATTCACGATTATTCAAAATTTATGTTTCAGGGGCGTCATTTCGAGTTCGGCTTGGAGGGGGGGGCATTTGGTGACTTTTTTGTTTGTTTTCTTCATAAATATTATTTTAGACACTCTACAGCCCTGCATGTCCTATATTTACGGCCCTAAATCCCAACAAAACTCGTTGCTGACCACCAAATTTTAGTTCTAAACTTTTTTTTCTTCTTAAAAAGAAAAAGAAAAAAAAATCGCTTTTTTACTTTTGGCCGACTCGGGGGGGGAGCACTTGCCCCCTGCCTCCCCCCTCCCCGCAAATGACGCTACTGTTTAGTTTCTGTCCAACACTGATTTGGATGACTTTCTTTCACTGGTTGTTGGCCTATCCTTTGATCTGAACCCATAGTGCACCCATGAAAGAACTTAGCAGACATTCCTGTACCGGGGTTGTTAATTTATTTTGCCACGAATGAAAACTGAAACTTGCGGGGAAAAAAAAGAATGTGACGCTGAAAACTTCCGAAATCTACTCTTCAACCTGTTGAGAGCTTTTAAAACTGGAGTGATTTCTTGGTGTAAAGTAGATCCGCGCACGCCCCCTTCTTGGGGGGGGGGGGGGGGGGGCTCGACTTTGCCTGATGATGACCTCCACTTATGATACCTACGATTGGGGTTGTCTTGTCTTGCACGGTTCGTGGCGTCTTGAAAAGTCCTCGATTTGCAATTTGACGATCTCGTCTGACATGCTTGAAAATTCTTAAAAACTACCGGCTTCAGCTCGGCATTTTGTTGATAATTTTGTTTGTGTGCCTGACTGTGCCTGAGGAATGTCGTGTCGTTTTAGTTGCGAATTAGTTATAAAGAATGCAGGAGTCAGCAGGACTTTCTTTCTTTATTTTATTGTTGTCAACCGTTTTCCTCTGGTTAGTGCATCCTTAAGTGAAGATCACCATGTGTTTTTTTTTCGCCTCTGACAAATTGGTAATAAAGAGACTAAGTTTTTGCTTGTTGCGAGTCCTTAAAAGCCCGCGAAAAGTCCTTGAAAATACTTGATTCTTTCGTCTTGACAAGAGCCCCATTCCAATTAAAAACTTATCTCCGCGTATATTTGTATGTAGGTGTATTTTTTCCTTAGGAAAATTGTATTCATAACAATGGGTCTGTTGCGTACTTTTGCTATATCAATATAACTCATTGTTTCTAACGGAAAATTCGGCGAAAAGAACGATGTGCACATTGAAAACTTTCAAAATCCACTCATTAACTCAGAAAATACCTTCAATTTCAAACAACCCGCGCTACACTAGACACTATATCACCGACTTATAACTACACAGATGGAACCATCTCGTTAATGTAAACATGAACAGAACTTACAAACATTGGAATGTTTTGTTTAGATGCGTACATCTCTTATATTATTTTGCAATCTTTGATGAACGGAAAAAACCAGACATCAAATGCAGCTTACATTTCACGTATTCAAAAAGAAATTCCATAATTTTGTAGTTACGATGTTGTTTACTTATGCACGGTGGTTCCGTCTATGTAGCAGTATACCGGTGCAAATAGTGTCTAGTGTAGCGCGGGCTGTTTGAAATTGAAGTGGTTTTTTGAGTTAATGAGTGGATTTTGAACGTTTTAAATGAGCTCATCATTATTTTCGCCGAATTTTACATAAGAATCAAGGTTCTATATTGTTGTAGCAAAAGTATGCAACAGACAAATCACATCGAAACCGTATCGCACTTAATTTTATAGTAAAGTATAAAGAAGAAATGGATATATTTCTGTTACAGGTACTTGATATCTTCTTTATGCGGGGACTCGTGCAATTTCTCTCCCTCTGTGGTGGTCGTCGTCTTCTGGGTCGGCTACTTCAACTCGGCCTTGAACCCCATCATATACGCTTACTTCAATCGAGAGTTCCGGGTCGCCTTCAAGAAGACCCTGCAGACTTTCTGTCAGAACCTCTTGGTGGTGATGCCCATTTGCCGAAAGTCTTTCCGGTCACGTGGTCCCGGCAATGCCCATTCGACCCCGGGAGACTCCCTTGGTGGCCGCGGAGGAAATTGTATCAGCAATAGTAACGTATCGTCAACGGCCGAGATGAACTACATGAATCATTCGACGATCGTCCGATTGACCACTGATGATGACCTCAGGATGACCACGTCGACGACCTCTGTACCGGCGTCAGCGGCCACGACAACAGATTCGTTACAAAAACCGGTCGATCGATTGTTTTAATTAATTACAAGAGTTGGCGGAGGATATAATGGGGCTATTGCAATCTTTTGCTATAAGCGATCTAATAGTCGATTATGGCGTAGAATCATCAAGAAATAACGATGGCGGCACTAAAAACTTCCAAAATCCACTCCTAAACTCAATAAACGCAGTTATTTGCGCGAGCGTAATGGTGGCCGAAGGCACTAACAATGGGAGATTCCTATCTTAATTTCGTCACTCTTTCTATGTTGACAAGGATGATTCACAGAGTAAATAGTCATCAGAGTGATGATCCACATCCGATGAATGGTGCCGCAACACCTAGTGACACCGGTGTCAAATGAAAGTAGTCTCTTATTGGTCACTTCTTGATGAAGTTTCAGAATTGTTAGATGGGAATCTCCCATTGTTAGTGCCTTCGGCCACCATTACGCTCGCGCAAATAACTGCGTTTAATGAGTTTAGGAGTGAATTTTGGAAGTTTTTAGTGCCGCCATCGTTATTTTTTGAGGTTTTTACGTCATAATCGACTATTAAATAGCTTATAGCAAAAGTGTGCAATAGCCCCATTGAGGCCGCCTCCACGGAAAAAAAAAGATTAGTGAAAATAACCATACGGATACCTGATTTTGGCACCTGCTAGATGTTATGGTAAACTTGACCAGAGGTATGGTACATTTACCGATACTTTGAGTAAATTCGACATGCTATCAGGTAACATCACCTGGTACCTAGTCAAAGCATAGTATACTACTGGTTAACATTAACATAACATCTAGCAGGTGCCAAAATCAGGTATCCGTATGGTTATTTTCACCGTAGGTTTTTTTTCCCGTGTCTGACGAAAATGGCCCTTGATATGTTTGGTGTGCTCGTCCGAAAAAAAAAAAAAAAAAAAAAAAAAAAAAAAAATCTCGTTTAAACATGACACATAATCTTTGGAAAGAGCACACTTCATGTTTGTCAGGTCTTACCTCCGGAGATATATAGTTGCAGCAATCTAAAGCGTAAATTTCCGTGGATTTTAACCAGCATCGCTCAGAAAAAAACTGAAAAAAACGCACCGAGTGCTGTTGTCGGTCGGAAATTGTAAAACTTGGTTGTTGTTACGGTAAAGTCATCGTTAAAGCGCCCATTATTAAAGGCTATTCATTGAATGACTCTAAAAAACGGGCATTTTAACGCTGGTTACAATAGCAATAGCTAATTTTTACAATTTCCGATCAATAGCATCTCTCATCGACAGTCTTAACGATCGGCTAATCGATGTTGTAAATGCTCAGCCCCCAAAGTAGTCTCGTCTCACGGTAATAACTTTGTTTACAGACTGCAAACACGCTGTTTGAATTCACAGATTTGAGTAGAGCACTAACTACAAGCACTTTATGACTGCTTTTTAAGGCTTCTAAGTAGTTGTTCATTGGTTTTTGATGAGGCAAAAATTCATGGAAACTCGTGTTCCTTATATTCCTGCAATAAGACTGCAAAACACCCATTCTGCAGTGGTGATCGATAAAAACAAAAACTCTTATAATTTTAACAAGAAAGTCTGATGTTGAAATACTCATCAAACTTCTGGCAATTCTGGCTAGAAATTGGTTTCGGAGGAATTTATTTCTGAAATTGGTCAGAGGAGTGGGTCAGTTGCAATTTAGTTATTTATTTTTAATTGAAAGACTTAATTTTTTTATAAATGAAGGGTCTCTCGGAATGGCAGAGAAAAAAATATTCATTCGATTACAATACAGATATTATACTTTTCAGAGTGTAAGAAGTTTGTTCCATCTTTAAAAAGTGATTTACAGTGGACTGAACTTTCGACAAGAGAGAAATTCCTTTTCGCAAGAATATCATGTATCAGTTCCAATTCCATTTTTCCAGATATGTGTGTCAGTGGACCCCCTCGTGAGACCCTTCTGTTTCTTAATTGTTGATCAAATCATGTTTTGAATATTGCATGTTGATAATTGCGAGCTTGTATACATTGCGTTGTAATAAGCATAAGTTATCCGCAAGTACAAAAAAAGACAATCTCATAATTTTGTTAAAATTGAATGTACAGGTGTCGTTTAAAAGGATCAGAAACTGAAGAGACAAGGGACCTATTATTAGATAAATTTGTACAGACTTAGCTTAAACGAACATGTTCTCAAGCAATCATACCCGATGACTCAACTATAATTTTACTTCTCTTTTCCCCATGACAAATGAGTAGGTCCAAAATGGATAACGATGGAGTTGGGTTCGTTGAACATGAATCCCCGTATCCGTCGAAAATTTCTTAATTTTCAATTATTTTCTTTATTTTATTTTAAGAACTTCTCCGCACTACACTTCCATTGAGTTCCGTTCTTATTTGTTTTCTCGGTGTTGGCAATAAATTATGCGCTTGCAAGGATTGTTTGTAAATTATATTACTGCGACGTTATACTGAACCACAAAGCTCAGTGCAAATTTCCCGTTTCACAATGAAACATCCTTTATTCTCGGTTCATACAGGTCGATAAATTGACAGGACATAAAACATCAATAATCGATCAATGTAATAGGTTGAATTGGAAAAAAATATCGATACTTTGAACTGCACGAGCTGGCGCTACACAGTTGACAATGTATTCTCAATGGAGTTGTTGCAAACTTTTGCTACATGCTTATTAATGGTTGATTATGGGGTAATACCCAGTAAAAATAACGATTAGCGCACTAAAAAATCACGAAATCCACTCCTAAACTCACAAAATGCTTTTAAACGCGAGACCGTAATGGCGGCCGGGGCCGCGGTTTTCATCGGGGCTCCCTATCTTCAATCAGCGCCATCTACACGAGGTGTTCTCGCAACACCACACAAGAAGAAGAAGAAGCATACAATTGCCATAAGAAAACCGCGGCCTCGGCCGCCATTACGGTCTCGCATTTAAAAGCATTTTGTGAGTTTAGGAGTGGATTTCGTGATTTTTTAGTGTGCTAATCGTTATTTTTACAGGGTATTATCCCATATTTAACTATTAATAAGCCTGTAGCAAAAGTTTGCAACAGCTCCATTCGATGTTGAACAACGAAGTTATCGCGTGTATTTGTGAATTAATGACAATCATCAGACTTCTTTTTCTTCTATTATTGGAAAGGCACAATAGCTTTCAAAGTATACGTATTGACTAAGAGCCTTTTAAAAATCAAATAAGTTTGGTCTCAATAATTTTACTTGAACACGTGGTTCAGCGTGACTGGCCAGTGGCCGTTGAGACGAGGTTTGTGGTTCTACCCGCAACTAGCAGAATTTAATGGGATGAGTTTTCTATAAATTACTGGCTTTCGATATAAGGAAAAAAATTGTGTTTTTTAGCATAAACTGTCAAAGAATATTTTGAAATAAGCTCAAGAAGAGCCAATCTTTGGTATCTGGATCAAAAACTACTGTAGTTGCTGGAGTCGCTGCGGTTACAATTTACCAGAGACAAATAGAGACGGAGCACTACGCTAAAATACATTGGGAAGATTTGAAGCACACCAAGGTATATATGGAGAACTGGTGTGGACAACACTCGACTCAGGGGGCGTGGCCACTTGGGAAAAAGCGACTTCACCGCCATCTTGTCTCCTATTTACACCATGTATCTTGCATCGTTGTTTGCGGTTAGGTTTGAAGGGGAAGTTTATCTGAAGCAATACTTTATTTATTTGAACAATGAGACGTAATTTTTCTCTTTAAATGTCAATGCTGTGACTTTAGAATAGATTAACATCATCAATTACGTTGTTCACTTTTCTTTTCAAGATATGAAATCTAAATTTGAATCGCGCGGTCGGAAAAATGGCGGCGGAGTCGCGTTTTTCGCAACCAATCAGAGCCAACCTCAGATTGTTGTCCATACCTGTTCTCCATCTACCTTGGAGGCACATCGAATTTTCGGGGATTCAACAAAATAACATGTAAAATAACAGTCAACAAATGGTAGACACGGGGGGATAGGCTGGGAAGTGTGGAGGAGGGTGCTCAACATTCAACACCCTGCGACGTCGGCTGTTGTTTTATTGGATCCGCGAGGATTTAGCCTACCTCTGCTGCAGCCTCTGGCGCTCCGTCTCTATTTGTCTCTGCAATTTACCATCGGAATCGCTAAAACGAAACTCGGCGAAACATCATTCTAAGCATCCTAGTTCAAACGAATACAACAATATTAACGAATATTTTCCATTCGTAAAAATTTGCAGCAATAGTAAAAATTGTTTCAATGGATTTTTATCAAATATAGTGTTATTTAACGGTTTAACGGCTATAATGTTAACGGTTCATTTATCGTTTCTATTATTCACAACAGGTCGGTTGCATTTTTGAGCTAGGTCTCGGGTCTCGCCTCCATGAGTTTTGAAAAACTAATAGTAGAAAGGTAATTTTCCGCTTGGCTATTCACCGCAAGCAGGATTGAGCAAATGGTAATTGACCCTCTTTTCAAAAGTAATCGGGGTGAATTTTAATGGTAATGAGGCGTAACGATTTTAATGAAACCAACGTGATATGATAAAATAAATCGGTGCTAAAATCGGCACGTTTGATTACTTTTAAAATACACCTCGATCTCTTCTGAAATGTAATCTATTATGTATTCGAAAACTACGATTTTCCCAACTCTGACCGAAAGTTCTTGGCTGCTAAATAATAGGTTTTGTCTAATTTGGTCTCAATACTTTTTATCCATTTTATCTTCTATAAGAATTTGATACGCGTTAAATAAGTACCTCAGTAATTAAATGGCAATCCATTGATGAAGTTTAAGGGGGTAAGGGGATGGTAGTGAAGTTAATTACGATTAATTGACGGATTGCGTTTGTAGTAAATACTCTGAAACTTAAATTCTCAGTCAATCTAGCTCAACTTTGCATTCAAGCAAACTTCACAAAATGTCAGTGGTCAATGGGGAATAATGAATGTCAAAATGGGAGGTTGCATAATTATTTTTGTCCTTCAAGAAAATGTACATTCACTAGTCTCTCACAGGTAGATCCATGAATCTATCCTTCTCTCTCTTCTCCCATTATAACGCGTATGATAGAAAAGGACAGATTAGGGACAGTCACGCAGCGGCGGCTCGTGCAATGTGGCAACAATGGATTTCCTCCATTTAAAACTGTGTAAAATAATCGATTACTTGGTGAGGCGTAGCGCCTCACCTAGTATCGATCTTTTTGCATATGTTTAAATGGAAAAAGTGCACGGTTGCCAGATTGCACGAGCCGCCACTGCAGTCACGTGATTTTCGCCCCCTCTTCTATCCTTTGCTAACACATGCATTCTAATGGGAGAAGAGAGAGAAGGACAATTTCCTGGATCGCTAGTGTAGTCTCTCTACCAATGTTGTGCGGATTTTTCGGAGTTTTTATTTTTACCGAGCTCTCATTCTGTAAGATAATTTTCATAGACCCGTTATTTTTTTAGAATTAAATAAGAACATGTTTTCAATTTGTACAAAAAACAAGATTTGTTATATGAATTCATTTGTAAAATAGTTATGTTTTGTCGATATTACTTAAGCTATTTGTGTTATGTTTGAAATTTAAACGTTACCTAAATTACTGGGTTTTAATGTTTCGGCTCAGTTTTGTTGTACAAAAAAGAGCTTGTATTTATAATTTTATGTAAGTGCATCCCAGCATTTCAGTGTAAAAAAAAGGGGGGCAAAGAAATAAGTAGAATAAATGTGAAAAACAACCCGTCTTTTGAACTACCTAATGAATATTTATTCACAACCCGAAGTTTTGTTTATCTTTACGTTTACCAAGGCTCTATTCATATACATGTAGTCATGGCACTGAGTGCCTCCCACCTCATTCATATTGAATAAACTTCTACGTCTCTGCCCTGCCTTGGTTGGAAAGAGCTCAACGAAACACACAAAGTTGAAGTCGCTTAACCGAAAATGTAAGAGTACCGACAACTTCACAATGATTAGACCGAGTTTTGCAGAAAGAACCAATTACGTAAGGAACCTTGAGAAGTTGGTTCCCTTCTGCAGAACTCGGTTCAATTTTGCGACCCAATAAGCAAGTTTAACTGTTTCAATACACTCGCTTACCGACTCAGTAACCAGATTACAGACAGTGGCGTAGCATGCAATGTGGCAACGTTGTACTGTGTCCATTTAAACTCATGCAAAAGATCGAATACGAGAGTGTTCACCGAACACCCTACAGCTCGATATTTTTCATGGCTTTAAATGAACGAACTACAACGTTACCGAATTGCACACTACGCCACTGATTACAGACGGTCTTTATGCTTCAAATATTTGGTCATTATTTGTCCAACGTGTATTGTACGTCAAATAATTTTTATTCGAAACACTTTAACATCAAAGTAACAGAGTATGGATATGGTAATTAATAGATTTGGAGATTTTTCAAAATTGCCCATTTTCGGCCCTCTGTGGTTTTGGGTTTCATTTTGTCCTTTGATTGTGTTGTACTGCTCGCGGCGCGGCACCTTTTCTACAAATTTCAAGCTTTAAAGAAATAAGTTATCGGTGTCATAGCGCGTACGCCTTTTCTTAAAAAAAAAAAAAAAAAAAAAAAAAAAAAAAAAATCACAGAGAATACAGGAATACAGGAATTGAGATGAACTATACACTGAGAAAAATTTCAAAAATGAGAGCTTTCGAACGGTGCTGAGCATTTTCGTATTGATTTTTTCTTGGATATTTTTTTGGAGTCGATTTTCGAACTTTGTGTCAAGAGAGACTTTCGGGTTATTAGGTAGATATGAACTACCATTTACCAAAGTTTCATGAAAATCAGCTGAGATGTATTATTGTGGCCCCTCAGTGTTTTTGAGGTAGCCCCTAATGTACCTAGGTGTATTGGGTTATATCTCTTGCACCAAGGCAGCAGGCCAATGGGCCTCTCCACTACAAAGCTATACAAAACCTTTAAAACAGACGCCAATTGGTTGTCGACTGAAAGATTGCAGTGTAACACAAAAAATGTATTTCTTGCGGTTGAATATTTTCATTTAGTTTGTTTTGGATTTGGCAGTACCTGAAAGTGTCTGTTCTAGTGCTTGTTCCTCCATGTAGAGAATCGGAGTGTCCCCGATTATAAATCTTCTAACATAAGTATCAGTGGTGTATTTAGGGGGGGGGGATCAGGGGGATCAATCCCCCCCAAAGCCCAATAGTATATGGAAATATCATGAAAAAGAGTCAAGAAATAGAAAGGAGAGTAAATTTTGAAAGGGACGCGAAATTTATTTTTACAGCATAACAAGATAATAAACAATTTTTGATAAATATTGGCAACTCACCGGCATTTTCTAAAATTTATTCGGTAAAATATACGTTACTTATAGTTAAAACGATATGGAACGTTATTTCTTACGGGGACAAGCCTCATTAAAAAAAAAAAAAAAAAAAAAAAAAAAAAAAAAAAAAAATTGTTGGTTTTTAAGGTGACCAGAAGAAGGGGGGGGGGGGGAGTCATTCTAAGGTAAAAAATGGAAGTCATCAATTTTTTTTTAACATCGTGAGATCTGATCCCCCCCCCCCCCCAGAGAAAGAGAGTAGTTACGCCACTGATAAGTATATTCAGTTATACGGCGGGAGATAATCTGAGTATTTGGTGCGATCTAGTGAGTTGTTCACAGCGAAACAGCGCCTAGAAAGTTGTCGAATGTTGGTGAATGTTACTGCTGGCTTCCGTTATGCATTTGTGACTCCTTTTGACTCGGCTTTTTATCAGATTGTTACTTAGCTGCAATTGATGCAATCCGTTGCAGTATTTTCGTGCATTACAGTCACACACTGAACTACACTGTGTAATATTTTCTCATCCAGTAGAATCAGCGGTGAATTGAAAAAGGTCATAGCCCATAAGCGCAAATTTACCCAATCGAGAGCCCAAAAGCGCAAATTTGGACACCTGAAAAGCGCAAATTGTATCGAAATGCGATTCGATAAATATACGTCGAATATCGAGCGGAGAAATAAGAGATAGATAACGTGGGGAGGGGGGGGGCAGAAATGTGAAATAATTGAAGTCGCTTACCGCTGTATCTTGTTGATTGTGATTGTGGTGTATCGCTTAAAATTCTGAGACTTCGCAGGTCTGCGTCAAAGTATTAAAATCCGTTTGTATCAGTTTCGCTTGACATTTCATCCCATTTTTTTTTAAGAAATTAAGGATAGAAATTTTATTGGTTATCAGTTTATTATGTGTTCTTTGCAGGAAAGCTGATTTTTCGGCTTCTTTTCTGCATTTGGGAGGAGGTGTTTCGATGCTATTTATTTTCACATAAATTTCTGTCTGGACATCTTTGAGCGTCAATCACGGAATCAGGATGCAGAAAAGGTAGACCAAAAAATGCCAAACGCAGTTGCCACAAACCCTTATTCGATAAATCGAAAATGCGACTCATATCGATCGCGCCAAACAAACCTATCGAATCGACAGTCTAAACGCGCAAAAAGGATAATTTGCGCTTTTGGGCTCTCACTTTGAGAAATTTGCGCTTATGGGCTTCACCGATTGAAAAATGCGACTAATTACACGTAAAACGGCAGCTTTGAAAAATTCAGTCTTTCCACAAGCTGTCTTCCCGCTTCCCTGTCTCCGAATGCCTGCGAATGCCTGTTATGCCTGCGCTTCGTTCCGCGCGAATTTCATCCGATTTGCAATTTAAATGCATTTGACTAAATCCATGGCTCGGGAATTGTGCTTTGGGTGGGGATAAGGAGCTGAAGGAGGAGGAGATGCATGGAAGAGAGAAAAATGATGGTTCAGGTAAACGTGTGACATCACTGCTTCGCAGAAGCATCATTCCTCAAAGGCTTCCGAGTTTGCAAGGAAGAGGATGGAAATGCCGGGAGAAATTGATGCTTTCGCAGACTTTTCGCTCGTCTGGACGACAAGTGGTTAATGTGTCCTTGTAAATCACTGCCGCGTTTAAAAAAAAAATGTCACGGTTGAGTAAAAAAAAAAAAAAATCTGCGCACATCAGAAACGAAAAGTTGTCTTTGAGAAAATTTTGGCGATGATATCATAGGCCTCTTCGCAAACGGTTTTGAAAAAAAAAAAAAAAAAAAAATTGCTTTACTGGTCTTTAGACACAGGAGGTGTCGAGTAATCCGATCATAAGTAAAACTGTTTCAGGAACTTTTTCTTTCTCACTCATGCCCTGAGATAGAATGATAAGAAATCCTCTGTGCGCTTATTGAGGACGGGAACTTCACGTGATACGCGGAGAGAAAATCAACCGCAAATCGGATGGCTTTTAATTAAAATAGAAACAAGTCGGTTCGCATCTCAAACGCAATCCATCCTTTGGAATTGGATGTCACGACACACGGAAAACAGCTAGTATTCTCGGATGAAATTGTCCGCAAGGAAAAAAAAAGACCAACAACAATAACAAGTAGTTCTCTACGCGCCTCTTTACCGGAATTACATGTCCGATAATTGATTGTTATCTAATGGGTCTGTTGCAAACTTTTGCTACAACGATGAAGAGTGTTTAATCTCATGTGAAATCGCATAAAAAGTCCATTGGTGGCATCGGAAAGTCATGAAATACGATAATAAACTCACAAGAGACGTTTAATGATATCTAAGATGGCGGTAAGATATCGAGCAATCTGTATGCATGCACCTTTAACATCCAAGGATTGCCAACGTTGACAACATCAAAGCTTCAGAGGTTATGTGTTTATTTACGTTGTGATTAGTTGTGATCGATATTGTGAGGTTGGCTACCCTTGGATGTTCGTGGTGCATGCAAACAGGTTACTCGATATTTTACCGCCATCTTGGATTTCATTAAAAGCCTCTTATGAGTTTATTATAGCATTTTATGACTTTCTGATGCCACCAATGGACTTTTTACGCAATTTCACATTAGTTTGAACACTCTTAATCGTTGTAGCAAAAGTTTGCAACAGACCCATTGCCGGTTAGAGAGTCGATCGACTTTTTTCCAGTTAAGTCTTTATAGTGGAACATGGTTTCAAGAGTAGTATGTAAACTTAATTTACCTTGAGTAACTAACAAAGTAAACAACAAATTGAAATTTATACAATGGAGCTATAAGCACATACACAATGATAATTTCAGGGTACAGTCAACGAATTAAATAATTTTAGTTTACTCTTTAGATTTGGGTAGGCAACCAGCAATACTGAACACAATGGACAGAAACATTGCTGGTGGCCTACCTAGCCAAAATTCAAGGCGGCGTCTGACATTCATTAATTTGCCGACTGAAAGAGGACTTTTTGCTGACTCCAAAAAGTATCATAGAAATTGGACCATGAGATCCATCTAAAGCTAGAGCTCGTTTCAGAAGTGTAGGCGGACCAAAACCATAATCTTTGGCGAATTTGCAATTTTTATTCCTTCATATCAATACCGAATTTGCCACTGACTTTATTCTTTTGTGTTTAAAGTTTTCCTCATTGAAAATTGAACACTCAATTTCATTTTTATTCATTTTCATCGAGTAATATCAGAAATAATGTTGACAAATTCCAAAGATTATCGGTCTAGGTCCGCCTACACTTCTGAAACGAGCTCTACCAAATAAATGAATACTTCTGTTGTAAGCTTTTTTTTCCCCCAGCAAATTCTACAATGACTGACCGTGAATTTAATGACTCGTTGGAATTATACAGCTTTCGAAGAGTTAAACAGGCGGAATGACCTGACACGATGACCACAGTCATTCCGCCATTCCAGAATGACCTTTGAATCCTCAAAAGCATTGTGATTTCAATAGATCGTTAAATTTACGGTGCGATTTTGTTGAACTTGTTAACCCTTCACTGCATGACCTTTTTTATTGCTACAAATAATTTTTTTTTCTCTCCACTATGATCTACTGACACCTGGAAGAATATTGAAAAATCTCCCCCTCCCTTATTGGAGCCAAATGCCTGTAAATGTGTTTGTGACACCAGAGTCACATGATGAAGTAAAGGAAAATACCCATTAAAAAGAATATGGCAAATTAACATGCAATTTTACCTTGATTTATAATGCCGGTAAGAGGTAGATATTTTATCCTGGGTTATCCAATGAAAACACTATTTCAAGTGCGAAGCACACACTTTTATTATCACGGTTTTCGACAAAAACTGAGATTAATTAGAATAAATTTCAAGCCACTTGATTAGCAACAAAAATTAAGATCAATCTTTTGAGTAAGTTTTTGAACAACTATCTGAACTATCTAAAAACACTTTGGACAGAAATATTTAATCGTTGGTGGACTGCACTGTGTAATCTTTTCTCATCCGGTGGAATCATCGGTGAATTGAAAAATGTTACTGGAAACAGCAGCTTTGACGCCCGAGCTATCCGTTTTCGAAGCTCGATCTCTCATTGACAGTGAAAGCTACTCCAAATCGTCAACATTTGCAAAACAATGTTTCGTCGAGCGCCTTCAAGTACCGGGATATGCAACACGAACACCGTGGAGTAATAATAGTTAACTACCCACTAAATTTGAGATATTTATAGCTTTGATTTCTTTTGATTCCCGGAACCTGGTGCTTAACCCCTCATGAACCAAGCTGAGAATACTCGTTCAGTCTTAATTTTCGAAGTCATAAGCTGTTATTTATCCAGGCTGCCACGTTTCTGTACACCCGAGGTATTTCACATTGTTCCAGTCTCATGATTCCGAACAAACGCGATTCTGGGTGTAGACCTATATTTACTGGAGAAGCTTCCGCCTGGCGCCTTCAATTTATCGTATAGGCAATTCCAACTCCCCCGAGTACGAACAGTTAACTACTCGTACTTTCCCTTTGGCGGACTGTTGAACTAACCTGGTCTTTAAAGGGTTCAAATGGGTCTTTAGCCGTCGCCGTCGATGGATGATGTTATTCAGACGCATTTGAGAGGAACAAGAAGTGTTGGGTCATGGGGTCAAGGGGTCAAGGAGGGGTGGAAAACGAGCGAAAACAGGAGCGAACAGGGAGGGTAAAAAAAGTAAAAATGATTTGCAACCCAATAGAGAGCAGGGTGAGGCGCCCGCCGCGCCTTTCGCTCGTTCTACTAACATATGTATCTACACATATCTACTCAATACACATACAATAAAATGTATGAATAAAATATGCGAGGACCGCCGACACGACGCTGTATGTATTATTAGAGGCGGGTCCTGGGAATTCGCCTGTCTCACTCTTTGATCCATTGTAACGCGCGTATCG
>VMOF01000379.1:4731473-5045769 GCA_011764245.1 Trialeurodes vaporariorum
CATCGGTGCAAATTCAGTTGCCGGAGTTTTTATTAAGGCAATCAATCTTGTTATGAGGCACTTATTTGTAGGTTTCTGCCCTTTTTTCCACTCCCATCTCTCTCCCCCTCCCCCTCCCGCTTCACCCAGCCCTCATCCCGTTCTGTCGTCGGAATTATTAACATGTACTCCTTGCTAAGCGTTTGGTTTTATGCAATCCATCTTTTTTTTCCTTCCGCACTGCTCCCGATCCCCGCCCCTTTAACCCCCTCCCCTTCCCCTGACGCCAAACCCCCTTCCTCCTACTCCTTCTTTCTCCTTCACCTCCACCTCCTCCGGGGCAGGGAAAGTAGGATTTTTGCTCTCTCATTTTCACGAGGCTGAGCTGCGATTCAATTTAAACTGCCTTTTCGTTAGGAAATGATGCTGGCATTACTCTTCTACCCCTTCCCTTTTACGCGCACCCCCCCCCCCCCCTCCACCTCTCGAGTTGTACTCCGCACCAATTCCCTTGAACGTCTGGTTTTCATTAATGGAGAAGTAGAAGTGCGGTTGAATAGGAGTTAAAGCTGCAGAAAAAAAAGGGAGGAAAAAAATGAAAGTTTTGATCGAGCGTAGAAATTTCAGACTTTTTGCTTCGGCTCGTCCATTGAGCTGAGTATCGCCGCTCAGTTGCTCTGTTTCCGATCTCGTCCGGCTTTGAAGACGGAATGCAGGAAGGACTTGATGCATATAGAGTCTCAAGAACGTATCTATGTGTAGTCTTCTCTTTTTAGCGAAATGGGGTTAGGGGCGAATCAAGGCCCCACTTTACATACACTTTCAAGTGATAAATTCAAGGGTTAACAAAAAATGTATATTTTAAATAAAAATTAGGTTGTTAAAAAGTGTGATCCGTGAAGACCCAGGTAAATAGATGCATTGTTAAAAATTAAAATAATAACTTAATTGGGAAAAAGACTAAGGAACGAAATAGCAATGCACGAGACGTTTCGGGGAAAGAACGGCTCCTTCCTCAATCATACAATTAAAAAAATAAAGGTGAAAACAAAACGGGAGTCATGTCATCATAACGACGACCATGACTAAGGTTAAGGTGTAAAACAGTTCGCAACACAGGTGACAAGAGATTACGGAGGCAAAGGAGGAAAACCACAGTGGCTGGATAAACCTCAGTGTGGCCATTTCGGTCGTCTTTCTGATTGGTCGGATTCCTTAGATAGCAAATTTGAGCATTTAGAAGTATTTTTACAGTTTTTTAGGGTTCTCGTAGGCAAGTACGACACGACTGAAGGTCTTCTGTCAAATTTGAAACATATTGGTTCGCAAGATTAAGAGAAATCAACGATTCCCCGTAACTGACCCCCCGCGGATGCGCACCCAACTTAACACGGGCGTTATAGGGAGGAAGTGTGTTCCCGGGTTACTCGCAAAAAATATCGCAACCCCCCGCCCTAAAAATTGTTTATACATGGCATTAATGACTTTTTTCAGACAGGGGGTAGAGAAAATTTCATTCCAAAGCCCAAGTACAATCATTCTCCCCATGCTGCCCATGCTAAAGTGGGTGCTCTATTGAGGGGTGGAGGGGAAATGGCCGCACTGTGGTTTATCCAGTCACTGTAAGGAAATCTAATCACCAGCTCCCTCTGGTGAGAAAAACCCCCAAGCGCTTCGCGCAGGCTACGGCGCTGCGCGCCGTCATATTGGGGCGGGGGTGCAATATGTTGCGGGTACCCGCACGCGACTTTCTCGCTCCATGTTTCCTATACTTTACAGCATAGGGGTGCATAGCCGTAGCCAGAATATTGTCTATCTCTCTCTTAGCCCTTTTAAACGCACGTGTTAGAAAAGGATGGATATAGGGGCTGTCACTTGGCTTCAGCCCCTCTTTCTGTCCTTTTCTAACACATGCGTTTAAATGGGCTAAGAGAGAGAAAGAAAATATCCTGGCTACTACGGCTATGTAGGGGTGTACAAGAGTATTAATTAAGCATAGTCATATTTCGGCTCAACAATACTGCTGAGATTAGATTTCTCAGAAAGATGATAACTTCCAAAATCAACTTAGCTTTACTTTAAGGCATCTGCGGTACAAGAGGGAAGAAACTATACTTGCAATGGAAATGTGGCGATCCTATAATTATTCAAAAAGGGAATGAAATAAGAAGGTAGTTCACTCTGGATGACGAGGTCTGTGACCATGAAATTAATCAGACCGGGATTCAAACCCACAACCTTTCAGTTCAAAGGTTTTTTGCGCTTGATAGAATAGATGTCGTGTGAAGCGTATTTCTGGTCTCAACAAAACGCTTTTGCCGGCGAAGCAGTTGTGTGAGTTCTATGTGATGCAGTTGAGTGAGTGTTCGCCAACCACCAGATAACTGGTAAGACCATGTCTTCGAGAGTTGGGCGAGTCTATCTTGAGGGGTGTGGAAACAGATGTCTTCCCTGAAATTTCTGACAGTCGATACCCCTCAGGCATCATGGACTTGCCGCGATTCTCGAGGAGGAGGGAGTGGGAGAACCAGTGGCGGCTCGCCTAAGGAGGCAAGGGAGGCTGTGCCTCCCCAGACATTCAGACGGAAGAAAAAATAACGATGACAGGACAGTAACGAGAGACAACATATTAAAAAAATTAGGCAATCACAATGTCCGTGACTCTAAAACTTAAATCAATCTTCACTAGGAGACAGCGCCAGAGAAGGAAGTTATAAGCGGGCGGGCAACGAGATCTCAGAGTCGCGAAACGACACAGCAGGCATGCAGCAGTGCCAGAGTCTGTGCCTCGTCGCCTCGTCGAGAGGCACAGACTCCGAGTCGGTCGAGCGGTCGAGTCGAGTCACAGTCAAGTAGTGGTGTTCGGCACACGCACACACACAACCAAGCAAGGACTGTGCACGCACTAACGAAGGTATCGGAGGCTGCTATCCTCTACGACTCCCGCAGCGTTGCCGAGCCAGTAGCTGGATAACCGTCAATCGTCATGCCATTTGCCAGTCGCCGGACCAGCCGCGCCTGTTTGTTATTGTCCGCGCCTGTCAGTTGTTGTTCGGGGGCCCACCGCCCCTCCCCCCCTGCTGGTGGGGTTCCTCCCCCCCCACAGCCTCCCCAATACCAAAGCCCACGAGCCGCCACTGGGGAGAACCCCTGATTCCCCTTAGCTATACATTTCACTCATCCCAATTCCCAGTTCAGTCAGTGCCCGTCGCCCCCTCTCCATTCGATGCTCACAGCCAATTCTTCCTTCTTGTCCGTGTTTACATTTGGTTGAGAACAAGCAGTTAGGTTAGGGCCTAATCATTAAGTAGTTTGTGTTTAAATCTAATGATCACGAAGAGTTTGGTCATCTTTAAGTTTATCTCCCAAAGTGTCAGTCAAAACTTCAATTTTCTCGTTTAGTACATTTACTCAACTTCTGAAAATAAGTTAGTTCAAGTGCACCACAGAATCTCCATTGTCAACATAGATTTTTGCTGTCTCAAAGCAGCCTTATTTTGAGTGATAACGTGTTCGTGTGTTTGTGTGTTGGTGTTCCCTCATCAGTAACCTCGTTTTCTTTTAATCTAATTTCACCGGTCAAACATCAAAATCTTATCATTGACCGATGGTCCGACAGTTTTTTTAAAAGTGGTATTTAATTTTACTCTTCTACGAAATTTAAATGTGTGCCAATAGGCAGCTTTCCCCCTTCATTGTGGTAGTTCCAAGCAAGAAAAACACAGCAATTCTTAACCAGGGTTTCAGTGTTTTCTCATTTGGAGCTGCATAATTACGGCTCTACTATCACAATCATTACTTTTCAAACACTTCTATGGGAACCAGAACAGTGAGTACATTTATGATTTTTACTTTTTTAAATAAATCAGTGTTAACACTTGACATTTGACATCGCTGAATTCGCTCCATTTGAATTCATGTAAAATATCGATTAGGTAGAGTGCACCGTGTACTCTTGATAGTTTGACCTTTTCATGAATGGAAATGGACCAAATGCAGCTATGCCAGATTGCAGGCGACACCATTGAATACAAACCTCTAAGTGGTTCTCTCAAAAATTGAAGTTTTACCTGTCTACCCCACCCCCCTCTCCCATAACTACCCTTATTTGGTTTTTCTTGGACAAATAAATGCTGCCATTCTATTTGTTTGTCTTATGAGCATATTTTCTCCAAGTTTCAAGAAAATCCTCACGGTGGTGGTCTCGGAAACGGGTATTTTTCCCCATTTCCCCCACCCCCCTCTCCCATAACTACCCTTAATTGGTTTTTCTTGGACAAATCAATGCTGCCATTCGATGTGTTTGTCTTAGTAGCATATTTTCACCAAGTTTCAAGAAAATCCTCACGGTGGTGGCCTCGGAAACGGGTATTTTTCCCCATTTCCCCACCCCCCTCTCCCATAACTACCCTTATTTAGGTTTTCTCGAAAAAACGAATAATGCCATTCGATTTGTCTCTCTTAGGAGCATATTTTCACCAAGTTTGAAGGAAATTCTTAGAGCCATTTTTTAGAAATTCTATTTTTTTGCCATTTATTTTGGCCTATTTTTGGGGTTAAACCCCCCTTAATTTTAACTTTGGACAAAATCCAAAAAAGCTCCTCTTGGAAAGTAGAAAACAATTCTTCTTGCCAAATTTGAATGCAAACAGATGAATAGTTGAGGACATATCATCCGTGACGGACGGACACACAGACACACAGACAGACAGACGGACGGACATTTTTTGGGATATGGTTTTTTGGGTTCCTGGGGTCATCAAATGCCAAGAAATAGAGCTAACTCAATTTTCAAATTTTTCATGATTACAATACTTTCTCTACCCTATGGGGAGTGAGAAAGTAAAAAAACTGGTGATAGACAGTGCTCAGTCTAGAAACATTCGCGCGGCAATCACAAACACTGCTCACACGTTTCACAATGTGTATCATTTCGAGGAGGTTTCTGGGGTAATCACTCCTCTCGGTAGCTTAAAACTTAAAACTTTGTCAAAATCAAAAATTAGACCAAGATTATTTTGATGGTTATGGAGGGCAGTTCTCTCGTTTTGGTCATACATATCCCAATAAACCGCTTGCACAGCAACTATTTGGTTTGGCCAATGTAACTCAAACTGCAATCTTGACAGTTTATGCAATACACGACAACTGCTTTTTGTTGATCATCGGTTTTTGATTTTAAAGCGGAAAATAAAAATGGTGACGCAAAAGAGGGAGTGGGAGACAGACTGATGGGCAAAAATCATTTTTTGAATACCCACGAGTAATCAACTAAAATTATATTCTCATGTTATTCCTATTAGTAAATCAAAGTTTCAACACTACAGCAGTAATTCATCATTTGACAGATGGATATTCTTGTAGTGTCAAAACTTCGATTTACTAATATGAATAACATGAGAATAATGTTAATTTTAATTCATGGCTATTCAAAAAATGATTTTGCCCATCACTGAAGCGTTCCATAATCAATCATGGGAGCTCTTACTGCCCAGCAGAGCCTAATGACTTACTATATGTGGTTTGGTAGCTGGCATTTGCCTTCTTCCAATCAGTGTTTTCAATTCTCGAAAGAGCAAAAGGAACTTACCGGTTGCATGTTCCAAGTGAGTGGAGGAAAGATCCATTTCAAAGAAATCCCTTACTCTCTGTCTTTGTTTGTGCTTAGCTCAGGTACCAACTTGAGACTTACGTTGAATTCAAAAGTCAGTGAGACCTGCAAAACAGAGGCCTTGTATTCAACAGATGGAAGTGACAGTCAGAGGAAGCACGTGTATCAGTAAATGGCCTGCTTTGGCCAACCAATATTACGTCTTCGGCAAAATTGCGTCTTATCATTTTTGCGTCGTGACGAAATGAATCGAGGATATGTGTCATACACGTGTTGTATCATAGAGTCCCTTGATGGAAATATTGTATAGGAAGTACCGACACGAGCTCAACGAGTTGTGATTGGTCGTTGGTTTTAGGCTCTCACGGAGTCGAGCAGGAGTCGACGACATCGAAGGCTCCGCACGAAAGGAGTCGATTCGTTGAGGAACGTATGGGAACGGACCGGAATGCCGGCAAATCCGCCAGTCCACCACTGGTCCACGATTATTACGCTTTAACGACATAGGTGTCCGCCCCCAATGAATACAAAACAAGGGTCCCTAGACACAAACATGGGCTTTTTTCGTATAACTGGACCTAAAATCGCATAGACTGAAGACAATCCGATGTTAATTGACCTGCCGAATTCGAATTTGGCCTTAGTTTTGATCGAAATATTCTAAATTTTCCACAATTTAAACTTTATCACGAACATTTTTTAAAAGTAGAAATCGCGTAAAATCGGGACGAGTTAAATAGAAAATGATATCATTTTTGAAATCAGCGTCCCAAATACTTTTGATTAGCACACTAATGATGTAATTAACATGAAAATTCATAGAAATACATTGAAATTTAGTTTAAAAAAACACTGATGTTTGGTGCTTTCGCGGACAGTTATGTCGTTAAAGAGGCCTACTTCTGGTCCACTGTCGAACTTAACCTTCGAATGCGTTCACGCGGTCGACAAAATCGACTCCTGTCGAAATGCATAAAGCGTTGTGTCGGTACTCCCTATACAATATTTCCATCAAGGGACTCTATTGTATCACAGCTGAATATTTTATACCATACCTAACTATCGGCTTTTCTAAAAACATTGCATTGATCGGCAGCATTAAACCTCTATCAAGCGTTTGTATTACGGTAGAGTTTACCGTAATACAAACCCCGTAGTTTGGGAGACAATGAGCTATAGGGATAGATAGGATTTGTGGGGCGTGATATTGAAACTTCACGGAGGCAGTCATGATTGAGATCTCTTATGGACGTTTTTCGCACCGGCTTTGTTTGTTTGCCTCACTTTTTTTAACTTCTAAATTTTTAAGGGAAAATTTCGACAAACACGTTTGAAATTAATTAATGATTATAAACGAAAGTGCAAGTGTTTTAGGGTGGCTAACTGGACACAGAAATCGATTTAACTGTTTCTTCTGAAAGGATTTGCATGATAAAGAAACTGACACATAACGGAAATATGGAAAATTGTCTCACCTTGATAGTTGTATTAAAATTCTGTGTCGAGATAGCTACTCTTAAATACTTGCACTTTCGTTTAAAACCAATTTCCACAAGATTAATTACAATTTTAGATTTAAGGTACTATCGACGAATTAAAGATTGTCACGAGATGTTCACACATCTTCAGTTATGGGTGTGAGTGTGGGACTGATCTGCAACGGATTTGGCGCCTCAACTGCACTGGCCTCTCGCCTGCAAAGTGTGAGGAGTGTCAAAAGTGGCCGAACCGAAACCTTGAAGGCGAAACTTACTATCTCGTGAAAATCTCGCGACCATCTTTGATTCGTTGATAGTACATAAAAGTGAGGCAAACAAACCAAACTCAGATCGCCCATGCTGTCACACTTTGAGATAGGACTTATAACATGTGTGGTCCTTCTCTCTCTCCCTCCATTTGAACTTATGTGTTAGAGAAGGACAGCAGAGGGGGCCATCACTTGACTTTGGCCCCCTCTTCTGTCCTTTTCTAACGCACGCTTTCAAATGGGAGGAGAGAGAGAAAGACAATTCCCTGTATTCGCCCATGTTGTCTGGAGATCGGAAACTATGGTATCGATGAAAACCATCATCAATCAGTGATTTATGTACTAGCTCTTCAAAAAATGTAGATTGGATTCTTTGAAAATACTCGTGCCTCAAGAAGTACGAAGTTCTCAACATGTATTTTTCGAAAAATTGTTTTATAAAATCAAAAAGTTCCTCAAATCGCCCTATTGTATTCCGAGTCGCGCTGGAGTTAGTTTTAATTCGCGAATCGATCTGAGTGATGCATGCACGATTCGTTTCCTCAGAGGTATTCTGAAAGGTTATTCGTGAACTCGTAGTTATGCCAATGAAGTTTGAGTAAGTCAACGACGAAGTTGCAAATGAACGAACGCGGAAAAGCCGATTGGAAATTAAAGTTCCTTCAAAATGTAACGCTTTTTTCGACGGGTTCAGTTTGCATGAGAGAACTCGCGAAGCGGCAGAATTAAAGTTAAACGCACTTTGTTTATTTTTATGAACTCATATATTGCTTGATCAGCTCAGGGCTGCCGTTTTGTTTATAATCAATGCTATGTTTCTATTCACCGACGATTCCACCGGTTGAGAAAAGATTACACAGTTCAGTTCAGTGAACGACTGTAAAACACTTAAAATACTCGCATCTGTAATCTTTTCTCAACCGGTGGAGTCGTCGATGACTTTAAAAAACTTGCGGATATTTTAATTAATCAACGGAGTTTTCACCGATTAAGGAAAGATTGCAGATCATAGTATTTTCGTGTATAACAGTCATACACTGAACTGAACTGTGTAATATTTTCTCAACCGGTGGAATCATCGGTGAATAGAAAAATAGCGTGGATTCCCTGATGTATTGTGTGTTCATTTAAAAATGAAGTTTTAGACCATTCTCAATTCTCATATTTGTGAAGTCTAACTACTTTCTACTCTGATAAAAAAAGACTGGTAGAAACCCTACTTGATAGCAGACTCAAAATTCAGCTATGCAGATGGTAAATTCTATCCGGCTACCCGGCCCTTTTATATCCGTGTATGGCTCTAGTACTTGCTTATCCCGTTTGGGAGTAAAACGAGATTTTACTTCACCTTTTCTACATTTTAATTCACTTCCGGTGGGAATTATTTCGTGAAACTTTTGAGGTTTATGCAACGAGCTTTAGAAAGTCTACTACGGCCTTACTTGTTTTGATAATTTGTTTTGTTGTTTTAACCAATTCCCAACCAAAATGCTCGGCAGATTTTCATTTCCAATTGTGTCTTTCTTCGGGTTCTTTTGCCTCTTTTAAAGCATTATTGTAGGCCTTATATTGACTGGCGTTGTCTGGCCAGAGCAGGGTGTTTCCTTTGATCCATATTTCTACCCCGATTGCGTAGCTTCTGTCACAGCGGAACTGCTGAACCCGGACCCCATCCATTCAATAGTTACTTTCCATTCTTCACCTGGTATGGGGCCAGAGTAACTTTGGGTGGTGCACACGTTGCTCGCCACCAAAATGGCTCCGACACGGACGAACTTGGCCGTATCCCACACCTCTAGGAAGTGCCAAAAGCCCCTCGTGTGGAGCGCCATCCTTTCAATAGTTACTTTCCATTGTTTCCCTCACCCTGGGGCCAGAGTGACTTTGGGTGGTGTTGGAGTCACCCTCAGCCTCACTGATTCGCCGGGAATATTCCGCAGCTCCATTTGATAAGACGGGATTGACGATTAGTGGCGTGAGTCGCGCTGAGCACCACGGTCAGTATTTCCGACTTCGTCACATGACCAGTGGTGGCGCTGAGTCTCACAGGTCTTTTGAAATGTTGGACTGTAAACAGAAGAAACGCCGATTCTACGTCTGGAATGGGTCTGTTGCATACTTTTGCTACATCATTATAACTCATTGTTTCCAACGTAAAATTCGGCGAAAATAACGATGCGCACAATAAAAACGTTCAAAATCCACTCATTAACTCAGAAAATACCTTCCATTTCAAACAAACCGCGCTACACTAGACGCTACATCACCGACTTATAACTACATAGATGGAACCATCTCGTTTTTGTAAACATGAACAAAACTTACAAACATTGAAATGTTTCGTTTAGATGCGTTCATTTCTTATATTATTTTGTAATCTTTAATAAACCGAAAAGATCAGACAGCAAATGCAGCCAATAGTTCATTTATTTAGAAGGTAATTCCATAATTTTGTAGTTACGATGTTGTTTACTTAGGCACGGTGGTACCGTCTGTGTAGTAGTATAGACTGTTTTAGTAGAGCGATATATCGTATCGATTGCCGTCCGAGGGCCTCTGGTTCCAAACAAACTCTGGTTCAATGTAATTTCCCCATAAGCGAACTTTTGAACGGAAATTTAGGGTAATAAATCAAACGATTAATGCGACCTTTTTGCGATTATGAATTCTACGTCCTCGAAAATGCTTGAGTATGCCTGGTTCCTTGACTAAAACTGCCGAAATCAATAAGATATTACAGATTAAATGTTGCATTTGCAGGTTAGAATCGCCCGAAATCCCGCCAAATTCCACAACAACAACAATAACATTAGGGTGATTCCAACCTCCAAACGCATCGTTTAATCTGTAATATCTTATTGATTCCGGCAGTTTTACGGGTGGAACCAGGCAATATGAAGCATTTTCGAGGACGTAGAATTCATAATCGCAAAAAGGTCGCATTAATTGTTTGATTTAATACCCTAAATTTCCGTTCAAAAGTTCGCTTATGGGGAAATTACATTGAACCAGAGTTTGTTTGGAACCAGAGGCCCTCGGACGCCAATCGATACGATATATCGCTCTACTAAAACAGTCTATACCGGTGCAAATAGTGTCTAGTGTAGCGCGGGCTGTTTGAAATTGAAGTGAGTTCCTGAGTTAATGAGTGGATTTTGAACGTTTTTATTGTGCGCATCGTTATTTTCGCCGAATTTTACTTAAGAATCAAGGTTCTATACTGTTGTAGCAAAAGTATGCAACAGACCCATTGCTGTAGTGAAATTTCGCATACGAACCCATTACCGACAAGTGTAAACAACACGAAGCAGGGAGAGGGTGGGGGCGGAAGGAAGGAAGGGTGTGAGTGGGAGGGACGGAAGAGTGAGGGTGGAAACTGCATTAAGCGTAAAACGATCGGAGAGGAAGGATGAATTAAGTGAATAATGAGTTATCCTCCGCATCATGGGGTGGGGGTAGGGTGAGGGCATGTTGGGGGTATGTTGGGGGTAGGGGTCGGGGTCAGAAAAAAGAAATGGACCAACATTCGTCAGCCTTTTCTTCCGGTTCCGAACGCAACAATTAAGGACTCGGTTTTTCATCGATCTTTCTCAAGAACGAGAGGGACGAGAGTTCTGTTCGAGTACCAATGATAAGAAGAAGAAAAAAAAACCGTTTGGAAAGAGAGAGAGAGAGAGGGAGGTGTTTCACTTGTCGGTTCTCAAGTTTCTACAGATGCAAGATGCGAGGCATCATAAATTTTCACACTGAGGTCAAGATTGACAAGCGTTTTCATCAACCCCCTCCCCTCCTCCCTTAATGGTTTGTTTTTGCTAATTGAGCCAGAGAGATGCGATTTGGAATGCGTCATAGGCTGACGGCTAATGATAATCGTTTATTTTACGACCAGGTTTTGGACAACTTTTTCGCAACATTCTGTTCGTTTGCAGACTTAATTTACTTAATGGGTCATTCTTGGTTTCTTTGTCACTTTTTCTACCAGAATAACCTCAGAGCGGCAAACGTCCAGGATTATGCACCCTCATTTTCCTCGCTTGCTTAGATAGTCCGTATGCGCGACGGACAAAAAAAATTACAGGGTTTTACTTCTGAATCGACCCTTTAATCGCCAGCAATAAAAGTATGCAAACAACCGCATTCCTCGATGCTGTTCACTAAACTCACCCTTGACACACTTAATCCTGTCAACAATTTCAGCGGAACCCATCATTATTTAATCAACCGGTTTTAAGATTGATGTCGAAAAGTTGCTCACTTCAGGGTAAGAGGAAAGGATGCAGAAAGAATGATTAGATGGGGAGGAGGATGGTCTGTTGATTAGTGCGCGCGTGCGAGAGAGAGAGAGAGAGAGAGAGAGAGAGAGAGAGAGAGAGAGAGAGAGAGAGAGAGAGAGAGAGAGAGAGAGAGAAGAGGGGAGAGAGAGAGAGAGAGAGAGAGAGAGAGAGAGAGAGAGAGAGAGAGAGAGAGAGAGAGAGAGAGAGAGAGAGAGAGAGAGAGAGAGAGAGAGAGAGAGAGAGAGAGAGAGAGAGAGAGAGAGAGAGAGAGAGAGAGAGAGAGAGAGAGAGAGAGAGAGAGAGAGAGAGAGAGAGAGAGAGAGAGAGAGAGAGAGAGAGAGAGAGAGAAGGAGAGAGAGAGAGAGAAAGAGAAAGAGAGAAAGAGAAAGAGAGAAAGAGAGAGAGAGAGAGTGATGGGGGGGGGGGGGGAATAATGAAGGACGTTTCTCACTGTTCAGGCCTGCCTTTTCAACAGTTTTGTTCCGAAACGTTGCTAATCCATCCCAACTTTTTTTCTTTTTTTTTGTACTCTCTGCTCTTCGCATTTTTTTCCCTCTACTCATTGCTGAAACAATAAAGCTTAGCGCTTAAAAGAGGCGAAAAGGTCACTCCATTAAACGGCTTAGAGCGGTATCAACTTTAAGTCCTGCACCACATAGAGTCACGCCGCTCCAAGCTCGGGGAATCGCAAAACTTGCTGAAGCGGACGGCCTGGCGGGAGGGCGGGGAGGTCGGGGGGGGGAGTAAGGCAGGCAACGGCTGATATTATTCGTATTTTCTAGGAGAGCGCGCGCAAAAAATGGATGATGAGAATTTGTCATCTCCCATTCAAAAGAAGAGAGTGATGCTTGGGGGGGGGGGGGAGAAAGATGAAGAAGTGACGATTGTAGGATGGGGGGGGGAGAGGAGAGGTTGCCTGCCAGGATGGCACCCGTAACGCGACAACTGTCTCCACGTTATCAAAGCAAACAGTTTTGAATAGGATCTGCCTGTGAGGGGGAGAGGGGTGTGATATATGGAATTCCGCGACCGTTCGCGGTTACGCGAGGTTCCCATCCCTTGCGAGGTTGTCACGTGAGACTTAATGAAGTTGAAGGACACGATGGAACACTATCGTCACTGAAATAACTCAAAATATTAAACGAGCTCGTCTGACTGCAAATAATTTTAAAATGAATCAATCAATTGAAGTATTTAATCTTTTCTTTAGTCAATTTCCTCGTTTCAAATAGACACTTGAATAAGTAGTCCTTCAAAAATATTTTGAACGAGACTCTACTTAACCAGTGGCGTAGCGTGCAATTTGGAAACGTTTCATTGTGTCCTTTTAAACCCGTGTAAAAGGTCGAATGCGAAGGTGTTCTCCCAACACCCTGATATTCGATCGCTTTTATGGGTTTAAATAGACGAACTGAAACGTTGCCAAATAGCACGCTACGCCACTGATTACTTAACTCATTTTTTTTTTTTTTTTACACAAAATCAGTAATTAGTCACACAACTCAAGCTGATGCTCCATAACACGTGATCGGATACAGGATTTCGCCTTTCTCTTCTTCCATTTGAACGCGTGCATTCGAATAGGATGGGGATAATGGCTGAAGTCATGTGATGACCCGCTCTGCTATCCTTTTTTAACACATGTGTTCAAATGACCAGAGAGAGAGAGAGAGAGAGAGAGAGAGAGAGAGAGAGAGAGAGAGAGAGAGAGAGAGAGAGAGAGAGAGAGAGAGAGAGAGAGAGAGAAATTCCTGTTTCCGCCCGCATGCCATCTTATTTTTTCCCGCGAAATTCTTCAATGTGCACCAAAAAGGCAACGCCGCCGACGTTTTGCAGAAAGTTTGAATAATTGATGAAGGAGACCGCAATGGGACAGAAAAAAGAAAGCAAGCGGGGAAAAAATGGGAGGAAAAAATAGGAAGGAAAAAAAAAAGAAAGAAGAAAAAGTAAAAGAAATGTGGAGGAAACAGTTGCAGTGTAAGTGACACCGCTTCCCTCTTAATCAAGTCATTTATTAGATGATTTTGCATCCGTCGTATAATAATTCGCAGGGCGATTCACACCTAATTTCTTACGAGCTTTGCTTTCGGAGCGTTGATGAATTCTGTTCTTATTTGGAGCAAGGTTGCGAGTGCGACCAACACTCACAACAAACTTGTAAGTCGTACTCAGGAGGATTTGGTTGTTAAACGTTTCTAGATTTCTTTCCGCCATAATTGTTGTTTTTTTTTTTTTATCTTTGGCTGTACCTTTTTTTGGGTTTTCTCTTTTATCGTCTGCGGTAGAGCAGCGTGTACATCTGAAACACAAAATGACAGCAATTGAGGCGGTAGCTGGAAGAAGGGCCCATCAAAGAGTAAACAAGAGTCGCAATTGAATGGAAGGCCTGCGTGGTCAACGTAGATAAGGGATCCGAACGCGGGCTGGCCTCTGATTGGCTGCAACGGGTGGAGCAAAAATGACTCGGGGTATAGGGAAAATAACACGGGATTTTCGTTCCGGGGCGTTTATCTCGAAACCTAAGCAAAATCATATCTAAACAATTTATACAAGTCGATTCAGCAGATTTTTCCAAACAATTTGATAGGTCATAAGTGCCACTTTATTGCAAATTCGAAAAGACTGTTTCAGTTTAAAAGTACGCACAATAGTGAGTTACTCAAACACTGCTCGAACACACGCCAAGCACGTAATCACACTATTGTGCGTACTTTTAAACTGAAACAGTCTTTTCGAATTTGCAATAAAGTGGCACTTATGACCTATCAAATTGTTTGGAAAAATCTGCTAAATCGACTTGTATAAATTGTTTAGATACGATTTTGCTTAGGTTTCGAGATAAACGTCCCGGAACGAAAATCCCGTGTTATTTTCCCTATCCCCCGATTCATTTTTGCTCCACCCGTTGCAGCCAATCAGAGGCCAGCCCAGGCCAGCCCGCGTTCGGATCCCTTATCTACGTTGACCACGCAGGCCTTCCATTCAATTGCGACTCTTGTTTACTCTTTGGGGCCCATGCCCATAGGCGTATGGGCCCTTTTTGCGGAGAACGCTTAAATCGATTTGTCATACACTCAAATAGCTATCCTGAAAATTTCGTGAAAAAATATTAAGTTTTCAGTGCAGGAGAGCAATTGGAAGATAGTTAGTATTGGATCATTTACATTGGTATGAAAACTGTAAAGCTGTTTTTCTCAAAACTTGATTTTTGCCTATGGGCCCTTCTTCTAGCTACCGCCTCAATTATAAGCAAAACGAATCAAAAACATTTGTATTGTACATCATCTTCAATGATAGTCCGCTTTTTAACTCAAAGTACCTAACGTCCGCAGCTTTGGATCTTATACTGAAACGAGGAAACCTATGTATGTGAATTGAATTAACGAATTTTTTGGGAAACGGGAAGAGAATTCTCGATGAGGTGAATGAAAATAATGTGACGAAAAAAAAGAGAATATTTCTTCAGTATTTTTAATCAGTATGTGCGTTTTCTCTTGTTACCACAGTGATAAATCTCACATCGTGCGCCTTCGATGATTTGATTTGATTTGATTTGAGTTGACTCACAACGAACTTTATTTTTAATCAGCGAGCGTTTTCTCTTGATACTACAGTGGCAAACCTCACATCCAGCACCTTCGATTATTTGATTCGATTTCATTCGATTTCATTTGATTTCATTTGACTTGAATTGACTTGAACTGGCTTGAATTGACAATAGGCAACCAACGTTTACGCTTCAAGTCTTGCTCATAAGTGGCCTCAACACGGCATACTTATAAACAATTCCAAAACGTAAACTTCTAAACTCTATTGTGCGACGGAGCAAAAGTGCAAGCTGTTCATTCTACTTGTCACTTGAGTATATATATGTATAAAATCAAAATCACAAAATTAAGAGGGAAAGTACAACTAAAAAACACCGCGCGAACTCTCTTAGACGTTTGTTCAGTTAATAATGTTGTAGTAGTACACGTTCATGCTGTAAAAGCTCAAAGTTGGGCAGCTACCTCAATCAGTCCGCTAGCCGGCTGGTCAAAGGCACCGACCACTTACTCGTCGGAGAGCCGCGGTTCGAATACGCGATGTAGTGGGCTCGATTTCCAGTGCATCCTTCAACTTTTCGCACAAATCTAAAAACTTAAATTGACTCGAAAAACTATTTAACAAATTAAAAAATGCAATTCGAGGTTGCACGTCCGAACATACCCCGCATCAAATTTATTCATAAAATTTTCCTATTTGAAGTATTTGAACTAACCAAAAACAATATCATTTTTTTTTTCAGAGTAGGCACTGATAGACGCGCAAAAAAAATAAACAAAATCTTTTACCTTTATTTTTCACCTGTTTTCAAAAACTATTTTACACGACAAAATAAACCAACAAAAAAGAATACTTTTCTTTTCTACTCTACTTCCTTTCTATTTACATTGATCCGCGTCTACCAGATGCCACGATCTCACACGGATTTCGATGACATTTCGCAGAGGGGATCACACAATACTTATAATTCAGTTAAAATTCGAAGTTACCAAAAGAGCCAAAACTTACCATACCTAACTTCCCATACATACCTATTTTCATCTGAGAATTTCAAGACCGTTCACCGCGAGCCGATTCACCGAAAAAAAAGAAGAAAAATAAATTACTTAATGAATAAAGTTTAAAAAAAATATCTATAAATAGTAAATAGATGATTAAACAGATAAATACATAAATTTCCCTATCTCGTTTCGAGAGAAGCTGATTTGGTTTTCTTGACTTTGCAGCAGAAATTGGGTTTCGGAGGAATTGTGCAAGTAAAATTAATTTCCAAACTGAAAATGTCAAATAAATAATCCAATTTAGATAATCCAAAAAAGAAGTCTATTAAGTCCAAAAGGGCTCTTGCAAACTTTTGCGATAGGAGATTTCAGAGTTGATTCTTGCATAAAAACCTGTAAAAATGACGATGACTACGCTGGAAAATCACGAAATTCACTCTTTGAATCGGACTTAAAGATGTTGGAGAGACGCAGGTATCACGGGAGATTCCTGTCTTAACTTAAGACATATCTCTGTGTTTCCGTTGAGAAAGTGACAAATTAGACAAGAATCTCCCATGATAGCTGCGTTGAACCGCCATTACGGTCTGGCCGTTATAGCATTTATGTGAGTTTATTACTTAATTTTTGACTTCCTTGGTGTGATTTTTTCAATTTTCGCTGGTCTTTACATCAGATCGGACTATTCATTTGCTCACAGCGAAAGTTTGTAAGAGCCCCATTGTAAAAAAAAAAAAAAAACAAGCAGGGAAAATTTCAACACGCAGGTGTTGGAAAAGCGTGCCACTAAAGTCTGAACAGCTTTAATGCTTTTGCTAGCAATGATAATAATTAGACAGCATTCAACATGGAGCTGATCTCGAGAAAATTGAGTCCAAAATTGAAGAGCTAGCATTTAAACAAAAAACTTGGAATTACTTACGTTTTGATTTCATTCAACTAACGTGTTGTGTTTTTGCATTTCAACACCGGAAAAGTGGAATTTACTATGTAGGAAAGGTACTTAATTTTTAGCGTTTAAAGTGACTTGGTTCCTTTCTTCTTTTTTTTTTGGCATAATCACGAAAAACGAAACTCTAAGAGAAACCAAACGGCAGAGTTGGTTTACACTGTTGATTATTTTAAAATCCGTTAATCCGGACTTAATTCCGTTCCCAATCCTATAAAAGGAACCGAGTCGGAGTTGGTTCCTTACGTGACTCGGATTAAGGTTTAACCTAATCAGCCAAAGGAACCAAGTTCTCATTTTATTTCATCATATGGACAATGACATCAATGAGGCTCACCAGCTCACTTTTACCTGGAATTTTGACGGGAAATAGTTGTTATTACAGAAGAAGCACTTGTTGCTTCGAGATTCAGTATTGCTAGCTCTATCAATCAATAACTCAATTTTATCAAAAATGTCACTCGGTTCTTTTGTGACAAGTGCTGTCCAATTGAGCTTGTTTGGTGAGAAATTATGAAAAAAATAAATTTAGATCAGATGAATCTATAAGGAGATGAGTCAAAGGCGTTGTTTTTTTGTTTGTTTTTTGTTTTTTGTTTTCAAAACTTTGGAGGGCTCTAGCTCAGAAGAGAAACAATTGCAGCACATACTCATGTAGGAAAATAAAGTCTTATATATATGTATGTTGACCCCAAAAATACACTCCATAAGTTTGGTACTCAAGTTTTGAAACACCCTGTTCTTGATATTTTGCTCCCCCCCCCGCCCCCTTCACAAAAGACAACATCTTGACCATGCACATTTTTAAAATCACAGTTTGACTGTAGAGATATTTTCTCTCCCCCCCCCCTTAACGAAAAAGGGGAGAATGGGTCACCTATCTCTGATGTTCGCCGTGCGCGTGCACAGATTGTTCGGCTTTACGACTGCAATTTTGGCTTTCTTTATAATGCGTTTTTTGGGTTTATTAGTGGATTTTATGACTATTTGATGCCGCCAATCTAATTTTCAGACAATTTTACATCAGAATCAAAACTCTATAGCACTGTAGCAAAAGTTTGCAACAAACCCATTGAAAGCTGAAAAGAGAAAATTATTTGATAAGGCTCGATCTTTTTTACCCACATAAACTATAGACAATAGATATTTCTAAATCCCTCCACCTTTTAAACGGCTTGTTCAGGGATCAAACATGAGGTTGCGTTCTTTTGAAGTCAAAAAGTGTCATATTCGGAAAAGCCGTGATTCTAAATAATAAACAGTTTTTTTTTATCTTTTTTTCCGTTTTAGGTGCTGTCAGCATTTGTTGCAATCGTCACGATGTAGATACGTAATATGCATAAATGGAACACTTGCGAATTCATGAAACAATAATCCTTTAATATACAGAACTAACCATTTCAAGTGCCCTTTACACATCAAGCATTCTAGGGGTATAGATTAGTAGGTGTGGAGGTTTAAGAGGTTTGTGGATTTTAATTCCCCCTCTCCCCGTTTATTTTCTTGAAAAGTATCGAAAGTTTACAGTTAAAACTATGCCATTATTCACTATAACGCATTGTCAAATTATTTCTTTTTTTTTCTGTTGCCGTCGGTCGATATCATTTTTCGTGTTGGAAAAGCAAAGTTCCATATGGACCTATAGTTTCCAAAATTTGAAGAAGCTTCCAGTGAAAAATTTTGTACACGCAACGAACTTTTTAGGATAGGTAAATAAGTTATTCCAGAGTCAATTCCATAGCCGCAGCGAGGAAGCTGTCCAGGGGTGGAAGACACGTGACAGCCCCTCTCACTTTTTAGAGCAATTAATGCGAATTTTACCCCTCTGGCGCCCTGTGTTCTGGATTTTAAACACCTATTTTTCAACAAAACGCCAAAAATGTCCTCAAAAATCCCTTGATTCCATCGACGCTCATTGAGGGGCTTTCAATTTGCCGATCCCCCAGAATTTCAAATGTTTCGATGCAAAGGCCTGTTTAGTGTGACGTCATGAAAAAAATTGGTTCCAAACAAAGGCTCCGTCTCACTCGCTCTCGTGGGTTTTCCCATACGAAACACAGTCCAAATTTTCAAATACAAGTGCTAGTAAACAACACGTTCTTTACACGTTGTGTTTATCACACCATTGGGTTCCACGTCCCTTATAAAAATTTCCGATTGTTTCAAAAAAATTTCCGATTGGATATATATTCCCGCGCTTTATTTCCCATAGAAATAATCGAAATTCCATAGAGACAATCGGAATTCGTGTAGATTCAAGCGCGCTGACTACAGCAACGATAGGTCTCATGATTGAAATAAGGCGAAATCATCTATGGTTCCTATTCTTACAGTTTTAACAGCCTTTTTTTTTCTCAGTGATAAAATGTGAGCTCGCTACCACAAACTTTTTGAAACATCGCGCATCGATGCACAATCACAGTTATATCGAAGAAAGTCCTATGTTTTGTCCTTGTCACACTCACAGTTTCTTAAGAGCACAAAATTCTAGGATATAGGCTCATCAGCACCATCACGGCATGTGTTGTACCTCGAACAATAGCTTCGATACGAAGAGAAGTTAGAATGATTGAGTTTCATGGCGGTGATACTACCATAAGAGACCGTGAGTAAGACAAGGACAAAACGTAGAACGTCTTTCGGTATAACTGTGATTGTAAATTCGCTTGTGATCTTTTAGGAATTATGTTACAGTGAAAAGATACTTTAAGGCAAGTGGAATCTAATGGTGCAATAAAATTTGAGAAAACTGTTGGTTAACTAGCATGAATTTGCGTTCGAAAATTTGGATCTGGTAAATCCACGAGAGTGAGAGAGATAGCGCATTTGTTTGGAACTAATTCTGATCGTGACGACATCACTAAACAGGTCTACTTAAGGATATGAATGAGCCTCTCTCTTTTCTATACCCCTCCCGCTCTTCATCAATACCTCGTCGCTTCTTATCGATGTACCCTCGTCAAAAAGATTTTGACACTTTTGCGATGCCTGTCCTGAACGCTTAATGCACCGTGAAGAAATCTTGAGACCGGTGGAGCCCAAAGGCGAGGGGCAAAGAGGGCTTCTGTGAAGGGTGTTTCCACCCCCCTCCTGCCTTGGAATTTCGACTCATAGGTTGGCACAAATGACTTAGGTTGCTGGACCTGTATGGAATTCTCGTTTGAAGGAATTCGACTTTGACGCTTAATAACTTATTGAAATTAACAGGAATACCAAAACTTTTACAATTTTAAGAAAATAGACGCCGAGGCCTCCTGGATTGCAGCAATAAATTAACGATTAATGAAACCAGTTTTAAGAAAATACGTTTTTATTAATTTTTCAAACCTTCCCGCTAAAGGTTTTGCCATAAGCAAGGCATTGGACTTATATATTAGATATGAAAATGAAAACAAGAAGCGCACCGTATATATACGGCACGCTTAAAACAAAAAAAATTGTCCAAAGAAAGAAATGTTCAGTAGGCTATAAATGTCCCATCAAAGGACGACCAGCAAACAAAAAATGTATGTGAATAATAAAGAGGTCAGTACTAAAAACAAAAATAGAACAAAAGCGTGTCTGCTCTGGTAGAAAGAAAGCTGTTAGGACTGGATATGCGAAAAGCAATCCTCAAGATATCGTTGCACACTTGTTTCAAGCGTTGTGTAGCGTTTTGCACATCCTTCTCGGGAATCGTTGTCAACGCAAGCACATGGAAGTTTCCGAAACCCGCCGCATGAAAAACACCGACAGAACTCATAAACGCAGAACATTTTAGTTTAATTTTAACTAAACCGCCGTCATCGGTAGTACTCGAGCTGAGCTGCTAAGCTCAACAATCGACCGACAAGGATTAATATTTTACGCTGAGCTTTATTGAAAGCAAAGCACTGCAAGATGTCTATCTGTCAAGGCGCAACGCTACGAGGCGTTGGCATGCAAGATAGTCATAAATCATTGAGTTGAAATGAAGCATAAACTATGCGACCAATTCAATTGACTCGGGTGTGGAGCGTTGCCATTTAAAAGCTGAAGCAGCGGCGGATCGTAGGGGACCTGGGGGACTGTTGGAGGGGGGGGGGGCACGGGGGCTTGTGCCTCCCCTTCTGTTCCCCCATAGGCCTCAAAATTACCTCTTCAACTGAAAATGGCCTAAAACCACTTCCTAGGGAATCGCAAATTTTAACATTGTAGCAACAGTGTAATCCCTCCATTTAAACCTATGTAAAACAATCGATCATCAGGAGGTGCAATTGCACCCCCCAGAAATCGATACTTTTGCATAGGTTTAAATGGCGAATAAACACCGTTGCCAATTTGCACGAGTCGTCTCTGAAAAGCGTGTCTTCTCCCCGAAATACTTACCGATCCCGCGTCTATACTGTCGTGAAAAGTGTGTTGTTTTAAAATGTTCGTGAATTTATCGATACAACTTTCCAGAAATGAAACAGAACAAGGCTGTTACAAGTCGTTAAATCCGTGCAGACGTTTTTGGAAAGAAAGCCTGACTCGCGTTGAAGAATAAAAGGCCCAGTGACGTTGCGTGCAATTTGGCAACGTTGTATTTTGTCTATTTAAACCAATTCAAAAGGTCGAATTTGAGGGTGTTCACTGGACAGTATGGACACCCGATAGTTCGATATTTTTAATGGATTTAAATGGAGAAAGGACAATGTTGCCAAACTGCACGAGTGCACGCTTCGCCACCGAACAAAATAGAAACTAATCCTGCAAGCTTCTTACCACCGTCTTTCGAATAATTTAGGGAAAAGTTTTCAAAACACAGAAAAAATGGGACAAAAATTAAGTATTCGAGTATACTTTCTCATGTGTCTCTCGTGTGTTCATATGTGAAGTACAACTAGGAAATTTGATTGCGCAGATTTCAATAAAAATTAATCAGCCGAACCAATTTTTTTTATTTTCAGTGCTCTGTGATAAACAATGTTTAGGTTAAATACCCTGGTTATTATAAGGTAGTTTATCCAATGAATGGAGCTCTTGCAAGGCTTTGCTGCACGCAAATGGACTATCAATGGGGCAGTTGCAAGGGTCTGAAATTTCGTGATTTTATGAAGAAATTGATAGGACTTGATGAGCTGAAAACAATGGTGTATTTGGCTTTTTCCTAAGTGTCCCGGTTTTGGAGATACACACGTGTAAAGTTTTTGAAAATCGAATGCGTAGTGACGTCACTACGCGGAATCCCCATTTAAAACAATGCATTTTGGGTCAAAATCTCATCTCCGGAACAATGGGACTTGATTAGAAACCAAAAGCATCTTTGTTATCAGCTAATCAAGTACTTTCATTTTTTTTATAAAAACCACAACATTTCAGACACTTACAACTGCCCCCATTCGAGTGTAAATTGTTGCGAAACTAACGATAAGGCCAATGAAAAAGTTTCAAACTCACTTCTCGCAGAGAAAACTTTACTTGAAGTTTCAGGTGGTCACCCTTGCACGTATGCACCAACCTCGGATTCGCATCCCAAACAAACCACCGCCATCTCGCTTGTTGACAATCGCGAATCTGAGAATAAACTTTCACATGATGTTCACTCAACACAAGCACACGACTAGAGAAATAAATTATAGCAACGCAATGTTTTTTTCAGTCAGCCGTTCTCCTTTCGGAAGGTTCTTAAAGCGGCGATACACCGATATGCAGTGGCATCGCGTGCGATTTGGCAACAATGTAATAAATCCATTTAAGCTCGTGTAAAAGATCGAATTCAGGGGGTGCACAGTGCACAAGGAAAATTCGATATATTTGATGAGTTTAAATGGAGCAGTTGCATTGTTGCCAGATGGCACGCGACGCCACTGGATATACGTTAATTACGGCGATTGTCAACAAGCAAGATGGCGGATGTTTGTTAGGAGTGCGAATCCAAGATTGGTGCATACATGCAAGGGTGGTCACCCGAAACTGCAAGTTAAGGTTTCTCTGCTAGGAGTGAGTTTTAGACTTTTTTAACTGTCTCGTCGTTATTTTCGTAGCGATGGTCCGTTTGCCTGTAGCAAAACCTTGCTAGAGATCCATTTTGCCGAAAGTAAAGTTAGACCACATTTTTGCTCTTAACGACTCATAAAGCGAATTATTAAAACAGCCAATCTCATAACACTGAACACTTGGCAAGGGTGTGAGCCAAAGTGGAGCGAACAAGTGTGATAAATTGCCAGAATCTATTTGACTCATCCGCGCGAGCAAAGATATTGTCGGGGAACTACACTACGCGACGAAGCGTGCGAAAATCTGACTCGCGCCTTAAAAGAGGCAAACAGGCAACTTGCACGACATCCAAGAGCAGCGTGCACCCGGCTACGTGTAACGAGCGGCGAATCGCGCTGCGAAAATGGATCGCTCTCCTCGAAGTGTCTTCTGTCAACCCTGAAAATGCTGAAATATTATTAATTGCCATCTGTTTAACCCTCTAATAATTTCAGTCGTTTCCGGGATCCACATTCCACCCCCCGCCCCGCCTACCACACCACGGACCGACCGGAAATGCTTGACATAAACGTGCTCGTAACCCAACGGCACCAAAGGTAAACACTGCGTTTTATCAAACATCGTGTTGCCAGTTTTAAGAAGTAAATCCTATCAAACGAAATTACTAAATACGTCTTCAACGTTCTTTTCAAAACTGGTAATTTTGCTTCCTTTATTAATTTTATAATTGACTTTTGTTTTCATAAATCCCATGTAATTCTTTCATATAATATATTGTGTATTTGTCGGAGGCAAATGGGTCTGTTGCGTACTTTTGATACATCATTATAACTCATTGTTTCTAACGTAAAATTCGGCGAAAATAACGATGCGCATATTAAAAACGTTCAAAGTCCACTCATTAACTCAGAAAATCACTTCCATTTCAAACAAACCACTATATCACCGACTTATAACTACATAGATGGAACCATCTCGTTTATGTAAACGTGAGCAGAACTTACAAACATTGGAATGTTTCGTTTAGATGCGTACATTTCTTATATTATTTTGTAATCTTTGATAAACCGGAAAGACCAGACAGCAAATGCAGCCAATAGTTCATGTATTTAGCAGAGAATTCCATTATTTTGTAGGTACGATGTTGTTTACTTATGCACGGTGGTTCCGTCTAACAAGTGGAGGCTCAGAAGTCGCCGCCTCCGATTTTGAAAACAATAATTGCACGAAAATGTAGCTAAAGTAAAACTATTAGACCCGTGTTTCTCACTTTTTGCCAATGGGCCTTCCTAAAGCGTCAGAAATTTTTTGAAAGTTGCCGAAATTCACGTAAATATTCGGAACGCTCTCCGCTCGGGTTTTTTACGTGCATTATGGCAACTTTCAAAAATTCCTGACGCTTTAGGAAGGCCTATTGGCAAAAAGTGAGAGACACGGGTCTAATAGTTTTACTTTAGCTAGATTTTCGTGCAATCGTTTTCAAAATCGGAGGCGGCGACTTCTGAGCCTCCCCTTGTAAGTAGTAGTATACCTGTGCAAATAGTGTCTAGTGTAGCGCGGGCTGTTTGAAATGGAAGTGATTTCCTGAGTTCTTGAGTGGATTTTTAACGTTTTTATTGTGCGCATCGTTATTTTCGCCGAATTTTACGTTAGAAACAATGAGTTATATGGATGTAGCAAAAGTATGCAACAGACCCATTGCCATCTGCGGATTTATACCACTTGAGGCCCTCTGCAATCTTGAATATGAGGCTTCCTAGAAGAAAGGTAGGGTGTCTGGGGTAAATTTAAGTTGGGAATCCTCCCCCGAAAATTCAAAAGGAAAAACTCAATACACATAACTCCAAATGCGAATCATCGTATTCTTGCCCTTTTTCCTTCCCCGTTACCGTTCCTTACTTTTCCCTTCTTCCTCTGCTTCTTTTCCTTTTCTTCTCTTTTTCTTTCCTTCGGGAGTTGAGGCCCCTCTAAGATCTGAGGCCCTACGCAGTTGCGTATTTTGCGTAATGGTAAATCCGCCTTTGGATAGAGGGGGTCACAAGCTGGGTTTTGGTGACATCACGTTTTTGCCCATGTTGCATAGCCATGAGATCTGAGTGAAGCGGTCACAGTTTCAAAAGATAGAAAAACCCTTGAGAGCGATCGAATCCATTTGCTAAGCTGAATCTATAGTTGGGTCACAAACTGGGTTTTGGTGACATCACCTTTTTGCCCATGTTGCATAGCCATGAGTTGCAGGTGAAACGGCCACAATTTCAAAATACAATGAAAACCCATCGAGAACGATCTACTCAATTTAAGGTAAGGTCGCTCAATTTCATGCTATTTCATGTGCCGTTTTGTTAATTTTAAGTTTGTTCCAAATTAGAGGCTTGTCCTAAGTTAGGTTATTTTTTACTGCTGTATAGTTTGTTTCACGCCAATTCATTACTTTGCGTAAATCGCAATCACTTATTACTCTCCCAAATGCCAACTTTTTTTTTTTTTCGTGTGTGAGAATGGGTTTGTTGCAAATTGTTGCTGCAGTTTTAGGAAGTGTCGATTCGTATGTAAATCACGTGAAAATTACATAAAAATTGTAAGAAAGTCTCAAAATTCACTCATAAGCTCCCTAAATGAGCTGTAAGAGGAATTCAAGATGGCGGTTGACTGTGCGGGTCAAAATGGGAGAGCACCATCTAATCACAGCTGTATCGATATATCGGTGTTCACTCCATTTAAAAGTAAACAAAAGTATCGAATTATCGGGGTTTCAATTGCACCCCCTGACGATCGATACTTTTCTATAGTTTTAAGTGGAGTAGACATCCGATATGTCGCATTTCATGAGCCGCTTATACTGATGGGACTCCCCTGTTGTGACCCACTCATTTGACTATTTACCGTCTTGGAATTTTGTCGAACGATTATATTGAGTTTGTGAGTCAATTTTCGAACTTTTTGATGTCCATAACCAGAGACAAATAGAGCCCCAGCACACCGTATGCTTCCCGTGTTAGAAAAGTGAAGCAAGTTTAGCGGTCACAGTTTCGTTCGGGAGTCACCGGCTGCAACGATAAACGTTGCCATTGAATGGTGAAGCTCAACAAAAAGGCTGTGATTGATTCGCCGTCCTGGGAACGGAAACAGGTTATGCTTGTCAAATGCAAAACATACGCTTATCAGTCAACAGTAGTCAATAGTTGGCTGTTGTTCCGATGAGTTCCGACTGAAACTGAGCCAGAAAAATGAATGTTGGAATAAATATCCTCATTTTCAAGATATGACTGTTGAAAATCGCGGGCTACTGGGCGAGTTTTGTATTGATTATGATCTTTAATACAAAAAAGCCTTCTGGAATCAACAATTTTAGCATTTTTTGGTCCTTTTATAACAGACCCACTTTGGTTTTCTAAATGAGAATTTAGTTCTTTTTTCATCACTTGAACCCATTGATTTGAGTCACCAGAATTCAGGGCTTCATTATAATTCTGTGGCTCATTGACATCCACGAAATGTATGAATAATACGTGATTGGAAAGCTTTCTTGGCAATTTGATGTTTCTTTTGGGTCTGAGACTTGCTTATGAAGAATTTTGAACTTGATCAGATGGAATTTCTCTATTTGAAGTTATGGAACTTGAAGTAATTAAATTATCATTGATTTGATACAGGATTTTGAGTTTTCGCACCATCATAGGTAATTTGAATCTACAGAATTTTCATTAATTTGGGATTCAGGAGTGCTTACGGTTTCAGACTTTGAATTATGTAAATCTAGAGAAAATCTTACATGTTTTTGTTTCACGGTTTCAACGTCGCAATTTCGACTAGTTGAAGGAGAAAATGTACTATCACTTAAAGTTTTAACTTGATTCATATTTTCATTTAAAAATCTTGGACACCCGTCGCAAGCTTTGTGCTGCGTCTCTATTTGTCTCTGCTCCTAACGTTATTTTCAAGTGACTTTACAGCAGGACAGACTCGCTTTACAGCGGTAGCAAAAGTGTTCAACGGACTCATTGTCATTTGTGTAGATTTACATGGTATCACAATGATGCGCTTCGGAGCAATAATTTTGGCGTAGGTGCGTAGGTGTTGTCAGAAAGTTCAAGATCTACAAAGTTGTTTGTCCGCTTACATTCAAATATCTTCGGCGAGTGATGATTGAATGGGTCTGTTGCAAACTTTTGCTACAACGCTATAGAGTGTGCAATCTAATGTAAAATCGCCTGAAAAGTCCAATGATGGCATCAGAAAGCAATGAAATGCAACAATAAACTCACAAAATGCGTTTAATGAAATCCAAGATGGCGGCAAAATATTGAGTAATCTGTATGCATGCACCACGAACATCCAAGGATAGCCAACCTCACAATATCCATCGCAACCAATCATAACGTAAATAAACACATAACCTCTACCTGCAGTGAGGTTGTCAAAGTTGGGAATCCTTGGATGATCACGGTGCATACATTCAGATTCCTCGATATTTTGCCGCCATCTTGGATTTCGATAAACGCCTCTTGTGAGTTTAATATTGTATTTATTGACTTTATGATGCCACCAATGGACTTTTCAGGCGATTTTACATTGGAGTAAACACTTTTTATCGCTGTAGCAAAAGTTTGCAACAGACCCATTTGCGATCGTGGCTACAATAGAATTGACAAATGAATGTGAGTCCTCAGTCCTTGTTTTGGAATTTCTCTACGTGCGCAGACAATCAGTAAGATGCCTTCTCGAGAAAGTTCACCAGATCCACGATCAGTAGCATACACAGGAGTTTATCTTTCTCTCTCTTTCCCCATTTGAACACGTGTGTAAGAAAATGACGGAAACAGGGTCTCGAACGTGTCTTCAGCCCCTATCTCTTTCCTTTTCTACTGCATACACTCAAACGGGAAAAGAGCGAGAGAGACTAATTCCTCCGTATGCCAATGTCCACGATCGTTGATCGTTCATGCATGAGGTATGAAGAATGAAGCATATACCAGTGACGTAGCGTGCAATTTGGCAACGTTGTGATGTGTCCATTAAAATCCATTAAAAAGATGGAACAGGGTGTTCGGTGAACACCTTCGAATTCGACATTTTTACATGGGTTTAAATGGACTCAATGCAACGTTGCCAAATTTCAAGCTACGCCACTGGCATATACATAAGTTACCGATGAGTTACGATAGTTATTTGATTGACTTTATCTCCTTCGCAGTCTTTTGCCGCAAACAAAAAAAAAAAGTTAACTGTTAATGAGAGTACAATTGAACACCATTTTTTTTTCAACTGCATTCAACTGGAAAGTTCAAAGGCGAGAAATTCGAGTTTTCGCTTCCTCAGCAATTGGAAGCTTTTTTACGGTAGCCGTAAGCTTTCTTTGGAGAAATATACGTAGCGTTCTAGAATGAATTCAACCACTTCTTGCATCAAAAGATTAAATATTATTGGAGCAAAATGAAAAATCTTTGTCTGGTATTTAGCATCAATTTAAGTTCTTATTCATAAGAATTGAATTATCTCGATACCTTTAAATGTCTCATATTATACAGAGTGTCGATTAAAATAGTGTCCACTCAACTATTTTCGGTTACGGCTGCAAATTTCGAAAATCGGTGGCACCCGCGTTCAATTATTTCAAGAGGGGACCTTTTTCAAGGAAGTCACCTTTTGGCAACATTGTACTTTGTCTATTTAAACCCCATGTAAAAGGTAGAACTGTTGGAAAAGCACAGTGCACTCCCTAAAACCGATATTTCAAATTGAAGAAATGCTGTGTTGCCAGATTTTAAACGACACTCCTGTTTTCTGCATATATTTTCGGACGGTTATTCAATCGCAGAAGCGTCCATTGCATTAAGATTGTACCGCAGCGATTATAAGCCATTGTTGTTTTTCATGTTTCTTGTGATTGGTCCGTGAGTTTGAGATGTGAGTATGACTGGATTTAGCCTTTTTCTAACCTCCCGCAGTGATCTTTTGTTTTTGTGTTTGTTTGTTTTATTTTGTTTTTTTTTTTGTTTTTTTTTTGTTTTTTTTTGTTTTTGTTTTTTTTATCATTGATCGACTATTTGTTTTTCTTCTTAAACATTTACCATTGATCGACTATCTGTTTTTCTTCTTAAACATTTACTGCGTAATAGTTTCTTCGATAGTTTTCTCCGTGATTTTTTTCTTATTACTCTCAACTGCAGAATCGGCAGAGCATGCTTTTCCAACTTGCCAACACGCCCTTACGTGTTGGGTGTACCGAACTCCCCTTCCTCCTACAAGCATCGTACCAACTACAATTTTTAAGTACCTCAACGCTACACTACCACGGACCAGAGCTGCCGTTTTGCGTATAATTAATGACATTTTTTTCAACTCGCCGATGATTCCACCAGTTGAGAAAAGATTATACACAAGTCACTTTCGTGTACAACTGTAATGCACGAAAATACTCTAATGTGCAATCTTTTCTCAACCGGTGGAGTCGCCGATGACTTTAAAGAACCTGCGGATATCTTAATTAATTAACGGAGTTTCCACCGATTGAGAAGTGATTACAGATCAGAGTATTTTCGTTTGTTACAGTCACACACTAAACTGAACCGTGTAATCTTTTTTCAACCGGTGGAATCATCGGTGAATTGAAAAAATGTCATTAATTATACGCAAAACGGCAGCTCTGGTGCGGACAACGGATATGGCAACCGAGCCAGGTATATATGAAATGAAACGGACGTCGAGTTTTGGCGAAGATAGGGGAGGGGTCGAAGGGGAGAAGGGGTGGGGTGAAGGGGGGGGAGGGGGGGTTGCCATCGCTCAAAACTAATAGATGCGATTTTGCAAAAGCTTTGTGGCTTCGCGTCGAGTCTCCGCATCTTCGCAGGAAGGGGGGGGGGAGAAGGGAGGATGGTTACCCGACCCCCTAAAAGTGGGTCAACTTTTGGAAATTTTGAATATGAAGACGCAACGCGCGCGATGTCGAGCCATCCCCTTTAGTCAGCCTGCTTTCGACGCAGCGCGGCGCCACAACGCACTATGGTCCAGAAGTCCGATTTAGGAAGACATTAGTTTCCATTAAAATCGCCCAATATCTTGAAAACGGCTCATCTGACATCAAAAATAGTTATCACAAAAAAGTTAAAACGGTTTACGTTCTATCTTTTTTGTAATAGCCAGTTTTGGTGTCAGATGAGCCGTTTTCAAAATATTGGGCGATTTTAATGGAAACTAATGTCTTCCTAAACCGGACTCCTGGACCATAGTGCGGCGCTCCACCGCGTCCGCATCACGCCTAACGCCGCACAGTTATAAAGAAAAGACCTACCTGGCAAAAGTGGTCTATACAGGTCCATAAGGTCCATAATCAATTCCGTACATAGTATAGATATGTATGGATCCATATGGATATAGGGTGTATCAGAAACATGTGCCGTCCTTCATAGCCGTAGCCGGGATATTGTCTGTCTCTCTCTTAGCTCATTTAAACGCATGTGTTAGAAAAGGATGGATATAGGGGCTGTCACGTGACTTCAGCCCCTCTTTCTGTCCTTTTCTAACACATGCGTTTAAATGGGCTAAGAGAGAGACAGACGATATCGTGGCTACGGCGATGTCGTCCTTGTAATCACGTATTCTAGAAGTCAGAATAAGACTTTTTTTCCTATAGACAAACATACAGATTGCCTGAAAAGTACAGTCAAACCAAATTTCTGAATTTTTTGAGGTCACTGATGGATTCTACACTTTAAATTACCTCGGGGCACCAATTTTCATGGCATTTGGTTCTTAATCGTGGTCACTATTCCAAAAAAAAAAAAACAACACATTTTTTAAAACTTTAGGGGCCTGAGAGAGAGGAGAGAGAGAGAGAGAGAGAGAGAGAGAGAGAGAGAGAGAGAGAGAGAGAGAGAGAGAGAGAGAGAATGCGGTTTATTTAAGACGCAAATACCAAAACAGAATACTTAAAAGAACGATTACATACAGAAAAAAATCTAAAAAATACAAATTATATTAGTATTTGCGTCCAAGAGGCAGAATTAAGACTGATCAGTCTTCTCTTCCATTCTGCCTCTTGGCTCTCAGGAACTGTGACTAAGATACACAAATTGAACAAATTTAAATTTAAAAAAAGATACAATAGTTTAAAATTTAAAAAAGTAAATGCTAAATTAGGAAGTAAATAAATGAATAGTGGGTAGGTAATTTTATTAAGTAAATATTATTAAGTAAAGATTAATGAAAAAAATAAATAATAAATAAATAAATAAATAAATAAATAAATAAATAAATAAATAAATAAATAGAAATAAAAATAGAGAGTTACGGAAATAGAGAAGGAAAGGGTGAAGGGCAGAGGGAGAGAGATAGTGTGATAGAGGGATAGAGAGGGAAGAGGTAAAGGAAAGAATTGTTTTCTGCTATGTGCGCTTTTGTATGCATCCAATACAAGTTAAGTTAGTTCAAATGTTACTTTCAAATGTTACTTTGCCAAAAAAAAAAAGGGGTTAGAGGAACGTAAGATTTTGTATGATGCCTCGTACGCCATGCTTAAAGGCACAAATGGACAACTTTGGATCTCTTAATTCTGTTGGCAGCTGGTTCCACAATCGGCTACCCGAAACGACAAAAGAATTGTCAGCTATTGTGGTCCGATGAGGAGGGATACGCAAATCATACTTTCTTCTCGTGGATTCCAAATGGGCAAATCGATTATACAAATAGCATGGCTCTCTTATCGAAAGCACTCGATGGACGGAATACGCTAAAAGCAACTGACGCCTGGAGTTTAAGCGAAGCCAACCAAGTTTTTCATAAAACGGAGTGACATGTTCGTAGCGTTGAATATCATACACAAAACGGACGCACGAATTTTGTAATCTTTGGAGCTTAATTTGTAGGGTCACTGTTAGATCATTGTATACAATCGCTCCATAGTCAAACAGAGGAAAAATCATTGCTTGAACTAGTGCTTTTCTGACACCGACCGGTAAAGTATCTCTAAACGTTCGTAACCTCTGCAAACAAGCAATGATTTTTCGTGATAAGCTTGAGACTTGATCACTCCAAGTTAAGGTTTTATTAAAAACTATGCCTAAGCTCTTGGCGCTATCGCAATACAATAGCTCCTGGTCGCCCAACTGAAGCGATGGCGTTGCCGCAGCCTGAATTGCTGTTTGCAATCTCGGATAGCCGACCAACGTAGCTTTAGTTTTAGTTGCATTCAATGTTAAATCATGCTTGAGAGCCCAATAATATACTGAGTCAACATCTGACTGAACGATTTTGATGGCATCGTCAAACATTGAGATTGGAAAACTATAATATATCTGTAAATCATCGGCATAGATAATATATTTACAGGATTTGAGACAATCAGAAATGCTTGAGACATATATTGAAAAAAGTAGAGGTCCCAAAACTGAACCTTGGGGAACTCCCATCTCACATAATAACCAGAGAGACATATTTCCGCAAGAGTCAATAACTATTTGTTGACGTCCAAGAAGATACGACGAAAACCACTGTCTGACTGGTTGAGAAATTTTTAGTTTTTTTAATTTAGCTAATAATATATTATGATTTACCCTGTCAAAGGCTTTGGAGAAATCAAAAAGTAAGAGAAGAGTTAGTTTTTTTTCATCCATTGCAAACCGGATATCATCTGTTACTTTTAAAAGAGCTGTAGTGGTGCTGAAATTTTTTCTGAAACCAGATTGAAAAGGGTCCATAAGATTGCGCTTCGAAAGATGTTCCACTAACTGCGCATGGACGATTTTCTCCAGAGCCTTCGACAGGGAGCATAAGAGGCTAATAGGACGGTAATCCTGGAGAGCTGAAGGGTTCTTGACCTTCGGTAAGGGCCTCACAATAGCTTTTTTCCATTCAGAGGGAAAGGTGCAGGTCTTTAATGAAAAATTGAATATATGTTTAATATGAGGCAGGATGGTTTTCAAGTCGAGGAGTAATAAGTTTACAGGGATCTGATCAACACCTTTAGAGTACCTGTTCAAACTATTCAAAGCAGCCTCCACATCCCCCAAAGTAACTTCAGAGAACCGAAAACTACCTTGGTCATCAGGAGGAGACTGCTCATCATAAATTCTCGCGGTTTTTTTTAATACTTCCTTGTTTGCTACAGAGGAGAGAGAGAGAGAGAGAGAGGTATTCCTGGGATCCGTCTGTCCGGATGATAATTTAGTCTGTCCCTTTGTGCGATGCTGCGTGACCGAGCGGCTGGCCGACCGAAAACTTCGCGCCAAAACTGAAAGTGAAACGCGCCGAGTATGATTTGCACCCACAAAATAGGCGGGCGAGGCTCCCTCCTCCTCCCCTCCTCCCTTGTTTCTCGAGAACCTTTCCCGCCCTCCTGCTATCTCCTCTCCAGGTCTCTTTTATTCATGAACTGTAATTAATTGACGCATGCCGCTTGATCCTGTATTTCCCACCGAGCAGCCCATCAGGTAACGCTTTTGAAGTGATGAGCTTTCTGAGTCCTTGGACCGTGGTGATAAAAATGTCGATGATTAGGTCGATTAAAAATGTTTGTGGAGCCGTTCGTGTGCGTTCAAAGGCATTTTTTTTTTTAAATTCACTGATACTTTCACAGGTAGATAAAAGATTACTCTGTTCAATGGGTCTGTTGCATACTTTTGCTACAACAATATAGAACCTTGATTCTTATGTAAAATTCGGTGAAAATAACGATGCGCACATTAAAAACGTTCAAAATCCACTCATTAATTCAGGAAATCACTTCAATTTGAAACAGCCCGCGCTACACTAGACACTATTTGCACCGGTATACTACTACATAGACGGAACCACCGTGCATAAGAAAACAACATCGTAACTGCAAAATGATGGAATTTCTTTTTTAATACGTGAAATATAAGCTGCATTTGCTGTCTGGTATTTTCGGTTTATTAAAGATTACAAAATAATATAAGAAACGTACGCATATGTATAAACGAAACATTCCGATGTTTGTAAGTTCTGTTCATGTTTACATGAACGAGATGGTTCCATCTATGTAGTTATAAGTCGGTGATATAGTGTCTAGTGTAGCGCGGGTTGTTTGAAATGTATTGTATTTTCCGAGTTAATGAGTGGATTTTGAAAGTTTTTAATATGCACATCGTTATTTTCGCAGAAGTTTACGTTAGAAACGATGAGTTTTATTGATTTAGCAAAAGTACACAACAGACCCATTCAGTTCATGACCGCACTGCACGAAAATACTCGCATCTGTAATCTTTTCTCAATGGGTGCAATCGCCGTTAAGTTATTAAATTATCCGAGAGTCATAGATGACTCCACTGGTTGAGAAAAGATTACAGTTGCGAATAATCTCGTTCATTTCACGTACTGAACTGAGGTGAGGTGAGTAATCTTTTCTCAACCGGTGGAATCATCGGTGAATTAAAATATGTCATTCAATTCAATAAATACGGAAAGGTAGCTCTAACAAATGTTAAATTTTTCTTGCAGTGACAAAAAACAAGCAGGGAAACTCGAATACAATTTTATTTATGTATTAGTGAAGCGTGCCGCGATCGGACTGAACACATGTTTCATTCACAATATTTTTGATTTGTAGCCTTTTAAATGATAGTTGTAATCGTTCATTTCATTTCTCACAATATCCATAAATGTTCACTATTTTTTCCACTGACAAGGGGAGGCTCAGAAGTCGCCGCCTCCGATTTTAAAAACGATTGCACGAAAATGTAGCTAAAGTAAAACTATTAGACCCGTGTTTCTCACTTTTTGCCAATGAGCCTTCCTAAAGCGTCAGGAATTTTTTGAAAGTTGCGGAAATTCACGTAAATATTCGGAACGCTCTCCGATCGGGTTTTTACGTGAATTTCGGCAACTTTTAAAAAATTCCTGACGCTTTAGGAAGGCCCATTGGCAAAAAGTGAGAAACACGGGTCTAATAGTTTCACTTTAGCTACATTTTCGTGCAATTGTTTTCAAAATCGGAGGCGGTGACTTCTGAGCCTCCCCTTGTGAGTTTAATTTATCATGTCTGCTTCCTCCCTTGACTTGAATGTGACAATCTTTCTTTTTTTAGTATGAACATGAAGACTATCTCCAAGTATTACTAGATTACGTTTTCCACCATCTGAGGCTACTGATGGGGATGTTTTTCTTACCACCGGTAGCGGAACACCAGTTTGCTGACTCATGGTTGCACTGACATCCATATTTCCACCTTCAATGCATTTATTATGAAGATGAAGTCGTTTTTGCAGAGACCTCCTCTTCTTACTACAGGTAAGGTTGCTTTACTAATTTCATCTTCTAAGCTTAATCTAGCTGACTATATTACTTTCTTCTATGAGCAGTAAATCTGCAATAAAAGTGTTCGCGACGGATATATCTACTTGTTCCGTTTCTGCTCTACTAGGTTAGGTAGAGGTCTACTTCGATTCTACGAGCATTTGCCTGGGTGGCTTCAGCATAGTCCAGAATATGATTTGCAGAAGAATCTTTTCTGTCGGTAAATTAGAACCCTCAAAGAAAGTGCCTTTAAAAATCGATTGCTTAAATTGACATTTATTGTTCCGAATGTAGTTTTTTTGACACCTATAAAATTTAGATTGCCAATTTATTTATTGATCCTGCTATGGCACGTATAGGACAAGATATTTCCGCTTTCACTAAATTGTGCTGTATTATAGAAACTCGCGGCAACGCTCTTCCTCAGTGGCGTAACTAGAAAGTATACCCCTCTCACTTTGTCCATTAAAATGTGTAAGTTAGAAAAGGATAGGAAAGGGGGATCAATCCCATCTTTCTATCCTTTTTCTACCTGTATATTCGGATGAGTAAAAAGGGAGATAGATGGATTTCTAGTTACGCTACTGCTCCTCTTCATTGACTAACCGAACAAAATCAATTATGGTGTTTTCGCACCCGTCACACATTGTGAATGAAAGTGAAAAAAAAAAATTGAAAGAAAAGGTTAAAATAATGGACAAGTTTTAAAATTTAGGGAAGCTATGGGCAAAGTTTACTTTCAAGAAACACCGAAACGGGATCAGGCAACATTGGAATGATGCAACGTTGTTCCGTGTAATCTTGCCAGAATTTTGCCGTGCATTTTTAATCAAAAACATACTTACCGTCGTCATACATTTTTTCCATCCCCATTTTATTAATATTTATATCATGAACTTTCATTCTATGTTTCATTATTATAATTTTCTTTGTACTTCCCATTTTTAAACTTGGCAACAATGTCACGCCTTTTTCTATTTCACTGACTTGAAGAATACATTTTAGTGCTCGTTTGACTAGGTTGGTCATCCTGGCTGCGCGGCTCGCGCTACCCTGCTAGCCGCCAAGCAAGTATCAGGGTTGTTATGAGTACGCACCAAGCATACTTTCCGTAATTGAAAACAGTGCGTGATAACGGCATCATCGTTTGTGTTTTACCGCTTTATTTGTGGAAATTTCGCATTTCCGTACCGATTTTCGAACTCAGCTACCCAAATTTAGTGGGACAGGTGTGTTTTGAAAAAAAAAAAAATGCAATATTCAGAAAAGCCGAGATTCTATATAATTACCCCCATATACTTCTACTCAGCGTCTCCGAGTTTGTTTATCACCGGAGCAAACCTTGTTTATTCTTCAATGTCTCAATCTCATCCTTTTTTCTTCAACACTCAATTTTAATGAAATCCTATCCTTCGCAGTTCGCACTCCTCAGAAAGATGAAATAAAACAAAACGGACGGATGGACGGACAAACAGAGTGGAGAAAGAAAGAAAAATAAACATTAAAAATAAAAAAAGTAAGAAATAAAACTTGGTACGATCAATGGAGTGTGCTGCGTGCCACGAGGAAAGCGCAGTGCGCACACTTTTGATTGGAGATTTAACAAACGACTGTAACGAGTGAAAGAGAGATGAAGAGATAGAGATTGAGGAGTGACAATGCGCTCTCTGCCGTGTTCAAAACAAATGAAAAATGCCAAGATACAGTGTGTTTCATCGATTCCGAGTGTCGGAGTTTTCGCCGAATGAGCTATGAACAAAGAGCTGTAAAGCTCGTTTCAAAAGTTGAGATGGAGAGCTCTCCAAGAGCACTGAAAAAAGATTTGTACGCCTTAACGACTTATGTAGTGTGTCCGGCTGTTATGAGCGTAAAACCAGGTTTTCTCATCATAAGATACCTCTTTCTCACCCCTCCCGCGAAATTTACCGTGTGTTTTGACCCGCTGATTTCACATTCGGCTTTAGTTTTTAGTCAAAACTCATACTTTTTCCAGATTTTCGAATGTGTTGCTAAGAAGACGTAATTTCGAATTTACGCAAAGTCTAGGCCAGTTTAATGCAAACTGGTAGCATTTTGAAATCAGCGTCTCAAAATTCATAAGATAGCAATGATTGAGAATTATTCTTAAACACTAAAAATTAGTCAAATTAACACATGGTGAATGTCGTGGACACATGTTGTTTTTGATGATTACTTCTGAAAAATGAAGTTCAAGTACATCCAACCGAATCAGCCTTTTAAAATAGCTTCGCTAAGCCAAAGTTCTAGCTCATTGAAGAAAGTAGACGGTTTTAGTGCGAAGTCAACGGTTAGCCAACAACCACAACAATGCACTCATCGGTCGGAATCGGTTGTGGTAAAACTCGCGTAGCGTTCCAAACTATCTCACTCACTCTCCCGTGACTCTCATTTATACCCATCTCTTTCTAGTCTCGAAATTCGCACTCAGGGCCTTGTTTTACGACTTATTACTATCGAAATCGCGTTAAAATGCCTCGAGGAATTCAATTCTGCCAAAAAATCGATTTTTGAGATTAGAGTGAGATGGCATTACTTACATGGGAGTTACGTGAGAGCGAGAGAGACAAACTGTCTTTGTTTGGAACGCTCATCACCGGCTGCCGCCATCACTAAAACCCTCTATTCAGAAAACTTCGCGTAGGTAAATTAGTTAGTGACTGTAGTCAAATGGCAAGTACCTATACTCTGTTCGGGATAAGAAGTCCGATGGGACTTTAGGTAAAAACGCACTACATTGCAACGCAGCGGTTTCTCGGCTGTCGATTCTTCCTCGCTACGTCTGTTCAGGAGGACCGGCCTTTTAGACCCTTTTATTGAAGAAGACAGTACCGTGAACTGACCAATTTATACAGTCCTTTGAACGCCCACTCGAAAATGAAACTTTTGCGTCATTCACGAATTTTGAATAACTGACTTTAAATTTAAATTCTGCTCTACGTGCACAGAAAAATGATACCCAACGGCGCACTATGTGGTATTTGACCGGAAAAGTTGGCATAAACTGTTTTTACAGTCCTAATGACTTGGAATTTGGTTTCTGGGGGTATTTTTTAACGCTGAATTCAAATTTCGCATCAGTTTTTCAGAATTCGAAAATCCAAGATGGCTGCCGATAATTTTTGGCAGCCATCTTGGATTTTCGAATTTTGAAAAACAGATGCAAAACTTGAATTCAGCGTTAAAAAGAACCCGTGGATAGTGAGTTTCAAGTTATTTGGACGGTGTTGCCAAATTTCACTCGTCGCCTCTGCAACACGTGAAAACGAGATTTCGTGCAAAAATGCAAAATTCGAACTAATTTTCCCGGAAAAGCCGCATTTTTCCGCAACTTCTGACTTCAAGGCCTATTAGTACGCACTAAGGGCTACCATTTCTCATATATACACCCGCGGGATGTGGCAGGATGTTTGAACTTAAGTTCTCTTGAAAATCGGAAAATTTACGTTTTTAGCTAAAAACTTTGAAGTAGCAAAAATATATCAAATTAAAATTAAAATTGGATAAAATAGGCATAAACTGATTGTAAATACCTTCAGGAAGACGATCCATGTACAAAAATTTTGTTCTGACTTCATTTGAAACACTTTTTTTTTACTTTGATTATAGTCTCGTGCTGAGGTTAAATTTCATGGTGGTAAAACTGATTTCCCCCCTGGTGGATTCTAGGTGAATTAATCTAGTTTAGACCCGCTAAATACAAGTTTCTAATGCAAAAATCTATGTAGATTCCGAATATTACAACAGTTTTTCCCCATAGCGACTTTTTTTTTTTTTTTTTTAGTTTATGCCAGCTTTTTCGGTCAAATATCACATAGTGCGGCGGTTCAAGGAGTAATTTTTCAAAGAATTTGGCATTCCTGATTGAGTGATTCCAAGATGCTTTAATCTTTGAAAAATTACATTCTGAACTGCCGTTAGGTACCATTTTTCTGTGCACGTCGATTAGAATTTAAATTTAAAGTCAGTTATTCAAAATTCGTGAATGACGCAAAAGTTTAATTTTCGAGTCGGCGTTCAAAGGACTGTGAAAATTGGTCAGTTCACGGTATTGTCTTCTTCAATAAAAGGGTCTAAAAGGCAGGTCCTCCTGAACGGACGTTGCGGGGAAGAATCGACAGCCGATAAACCGCTGCGTTGCAATGTAGTGCGTTTTTCCTGGATGGGTCTGTTGCGTACTTTTGCTACATCAATATGACACATTGTTTCTAACGTAAAAGTCGGCGAAATGCGCAAATTAAAAACTTTCAAAATCCACTCATTAACTCGGAAAATACCTTCCATTTCAAACAACCCGCGCTACACTAGACACTATATCACCGACTTATAAGTACATAGATGGAACCATCTCGTTTATGTAAACATGAACAGAACTTACAAACATCGGAATGTTTCGTTTAGATGAATACAGACAATTGTTCATGTATTTAGAAGGGAATTCCATCATTTTGTAGTTCCGATGTTGTTTACTTCTCCTCGGAGGTTCCGTCTATGTAGTAGTATACCGGTGCAAATAGTGTCTAGTGCAGCGCGGGCTGTTTGAAATTGAAGTGATTTCCTGAGTTAATGAGTGGATTTTGAACGTTTTTAATGTGAGCATCGTTATTTTCGCCAAATTTTACATAAGAATCAAGGTTCTATTTTGTTGTAGCAAAAGTATGCAACAGACCCATTCCCATCGGACTTCTTATCCCGAACGGAGTATATTTCATCGATCATCGATCCTCCGTCGATATTTTTGGGACACGCTGTGTGGTGCGCGTTAACTTCAGAACAGTATCAACAATCAACAGTCAACATGGCTAATGAGTCGGTTTATTGGAGTGTGAAGTTGGCGCAGCCGTAACCACTACCCCTCCCCCCACCCCTCCCCCCACCCCTCCCCCCCACCCCACCCCTCCTCCAGCCACGCGTCGGTCGCTCGCTAACCGTCCGGTTAGAATTAACGGAGATCGCGATCATCGATATAGCCGTAGCCAGGTTATTGTCTATCTCTCTCATAGCCCATTTAAAAGCATGTGTTGGAAAAGGACAGAAAGAGGGGCTGAAGTCACGTGACAGCCCCTATATCCATCCTTGTCTAACACATACGTTCAAATGGGCTGAGAGAGAGATGGACAATATCCTGGCTACGAGTAATTGAAGGGCCAGCCGCCATCGATCGGTGGATTCAGCAATTCGGCAATTATGGATTCTTTCCAGTAGCGCACCGAGAGTTTCTTCATCTCTCTCTTTTCTCCATTAAGAAACGTACGTTAGACAAGGATGGACAAGGGGATAAAACCCCCTCCTTCTGTCCTTTTCCTAGTCATACATTCAAATGGAAAATGAGAGAGATGGAAGATATCCTGGTTGCGCCAGTGATTCTTTCCATTTGAATGTATGAGGACCAATCGTTTCTTTAGGGAATGGGTCTGTTGCATACTTTTGCTACAAAAATATAGAGCCTTGATTCTTATGTAAAATTCGGCGAAAATAATGATGAGCACATTAAAAACTTTCAAAATCCACTCATTAACTCAGGAAACCACTTCAATTTCAAACAGCCCGCGCTACACTAGACACTATTTGCACCGATATACTACTCCATAGACGGAACCACCGTGCATAGGGGGTAATTGTGAAATTTTGGATTATGGAACTGATGGAACACACTGAGAAAATGATAAAGGAGTTCATTCGAAATCGGCATTTTTCGCCCACTGCTTGTTTTTGACGAAACTTTGGGTATCGATTGGGTTTACTATTAGTAGTGGATCCTGAAATTTTCGCGACCTAAAACCAATTTTTAGAGGGGGGGTGGGGGTTGAAAAGAAGAAAAAAGAAGGTTCAAAAAGAATTTTGAAATCCAAGATAGCTACCAAGTAGATGAGTAGGCAGCCATCTTGGATTTCAAAATTCTTCAAATCTGATAGCAGAATTGAATTTTACGACATTCGAAACCCCTAAATCTCAATTTTCATCAAGTTTTGTTGATTAGAAGCGGAGAAATTCTTTTTTTAAGTTTCGTCGCTGTCGCTGAGAACGCTAAAATAGCGATTTTTGACACTTTAAAAATTCATAACTCAGAAACTAAAAGTTTTCCCAACATGCGGTTTAGACTAAATTGTAGCAAATTTTCTAGGAAATAACATATCTTGTAAAGATCAAAATCGAAGAAGGCGTTTTTTCAGAATTTCAAAATTTGTAAAAAATTTTGAGCCTGAAAATCAAAAAATTGCAAATTGCAAGTGTAATTTCAAAATTTTGTGGAACATGTGGGTAGTCAAAAGAAAGGAAATTTTATTTTGCGTTTTTTCGCACAAACCACATTTCAAAATCTTTATTCGTTAGCGAGATATTCGAGTTTGAAGGTTTCAAGTTTGAACCCCCACCCCCCCTCTAAAAATTGGTTTTAGGTCGCGAAAATTTCAGGATCCGCTACTAATAGTAAACCCAATCGATACCCAAAGTTTCGTCAAAAACAAGCAGTGGGCGAAAAATGCCGATTTTGAATGAACCCCTTTATGGAAATAAAATGTATATTTTTCCAGGGACTTAAAAAATTAATTTTGGAAAATGGTACGATGTTAGGGGTCATTCCACGAAAGATGGCAGATGGAAGCTCAGGTTTCCTGCACCGTTGGTCGCGCATCGAAATTAGTGCTTAAAAACACAGAGACTTCTAATACTATAGCAAGGTAATCAAAATAAAACGGTATTAAAAGTCTTTGCTAAAACAAAAATCCCAAGCAGTAAATAAGGCGCATCGTCACCTGCCAACTCTCGTGGAATGAGCCCTAAGGAAATTTCAAGGTTTGTCCAAACTAGCTTTAAGACTTTCTTCAAATTTCAGTATTTTTCATTCTCAGTATTGAAATTCTACGATGGATTTCCAATTCCACTTTTATCAATTTAATCTTCTCATACTGTATTCTAATAGTACCACGACCTAATACTTCACAATAGGGCTGTTGCACATTTCTGCCGTAAGTGATTTAATAGTCGATCCTGATGTGAAGACCTCAAAAAATATCGATAGCAACACTAGAAACTTCCAAAATCCACTCCCAAACTCAATACACGCTTTTATTTGCGAGAGCGTAATGGTGGCGTAGGGCAGTATTAATGGGAGATTCCCATCTTTCAATACTGTAACTCCATCTAGAAGTGACCAATAAGAGACGACTTTCATTTCACACCGGTGTCACTAGGTGTCACGATACCATTCATCGAATGTGGATCGCTACTCTGATAACTAATTACTCTGTGAATCATCCTTGTCAGCATAGAGAGAGTGACGAAATTAAGATAGGAATCTCCCATTATTACTGTCATATGCCATCATTACACTCGCTCAAATGAAAGCGTTCGTTGAGTTTAGGAGTGGATTTCGGAAGTTTTTAGTGCTGTCATCGTTATTGATGGAGGTTTTTATACCAGAATCGACTATTGAATCACTCGTAGCAAAAGTGTACAACATCCCCATTTCCCTTTTTTTCTCGTTATCCACAAACCTTTTTTTGCAGTTGATCTCTTGTCCTCTTTCCATCGACCATGTATTTCAAATGACACTTTTCAAGTCGAGGAACGTGGTAAAACACACAATTACAGTTCACGTCCCCAAATAAAGTCTCAAAATGATAGCAGCTTCTTATTCTGTTCACACAGAAGGAATGAATATGGACAGGAGTTGGAGCTCTGGAGCTGAGCTACGACTATAGTTTGTGCACTGATGTGAGTGCAGCGTAAGTTGAGATGATCGCTTCAAAACGATGGACATATACGCTTACAGCTGCGACTAGATCTTTCAGCAAAAGCTTACTTTCTCAAACACTCTTTTTCCTCCGACTAGGATTTCGTCTTTCTCTCTCTCTTCCTATTTGAAGTCGTGTGTGAGAAAAGGACGGAAATAAGAGCTATAGTCATGTGATGGCCCCCTCCGCTATGCTTCTCTAATACACCCGTTTTAACGGGAAGAGAGAGAGATAGAAAAATTCCTGTATCCGCCCGTCCCGTTCATAATCCCTCCTCCAGATACCTTCATCTCCAGTATGTAGCGTCAGGGTCGTAGCTATTAAAAGGCAAGCAAGGCATTGCCCTGAGGCCCCCCGGGCCTATTTTTTCTCTCTTTTTTTTTGCAGTGTCCATAAATTCTGTTGTTCCGATTCATTTGAATCATTAAAAAATCCTATGGTCGACATCGACTTTACCTACAATTCAGTGGAGCTGTGCACTTGATATTTCAAGGGCCCCTCGCCTTAAAAAGACCTAATGATGCCTCTCGTATTCGTTTAAGAAGAGTTCGCTTTTGGAAACTTCTATCTGGGGAACCTCTTTCTGAATCACACTCGGATTACAGACTTAAAAGCAGACCTGCCTTTTTGGTGGGCTTTTAATCGCCGGCAAGGCTCAGGGCTCTCAAAACGTCCCCTCTGCTCTGCTGGGGCACCGCCAATGTTATTTTAAATGGGAAAACAGACTTACGAGCAGACCTGCCTTTTTTATGGGCTTTAAGGCTCAGGGCTCTCAAAACGTCCCCTCTGCTCTGCTGGGGCACCGCCAATGTTATTTTAAATGGGAAAACAGACTTACGAGCAGACCTGCCTTTTTTATGGGCTTTAAACCACTGTCAAGGCGCAGGGCTCTCAAAACATTTCATCTGCTCTTCCGGGGCACCGTCAATGTTATTTTAAATGGGAAAACAGACTTACGAGCGGACCTGGCTGTTTGGTGGGCTTTAAACCACTTTCAAGACGCAAGGCTCTCAAAACGTCCCCTCTGCTCTTCCGGGACACCGCCAATGTTATTTTAAATGGGAAAACAGACTTACGAAGAGACCTGCCTTTTGGGTGGGCTTTAAACCACTGTCAAGGCGCAGGGCTCTCAAAACATCCCATCTGCTCTTCCGGGGCACCGCCAATGTTATTTTTAATGGGAAAACAGACTTACGAGCGGACCTGGCTTTTTGGTGGACTTTAAACCACTGTCAAGGCGCAAGTCTCTCAAAACGTCCCCTCTGCTCTTCCGGGGCACCGCCAATGTTATTTTAAATGGGAAAACAGACTTACGAGCAGACCTGCCTTTTTGGTGGACTTTAAACCACTGTCAAGACGGTGGGCTCTCAAAACGTCCCCTCTGCTCTTCCGGGGCACCGCCAATGTTATTTTAAATGCGAAAAGAGACTTACGAGCAGACCTGCCTTTTTGGTGGGCTTTAAACCACTGTCAAGGCGCAGGGCTCTCGAAACGTCCCATCTGCTCTTCCGGGACACCGCCAATGTTATTTTAAAGGGGAAAACAGACTTACGAGCGGACCTGGCTTTTTGGTGGGCTTTAAACCACTGTCAAGACGCAGGGCTCTCAAAACGTCCCCTCTGCTCTTCCGGAGCATTGCCAATTATATTATAGAGGGGAAAATAGACTTACGAGCAGACCCGCCTTTTTTGTGGGCTTTTAATTCTGACAAGGCGCAGGGCTCTCAAAACATCCCCTCTGCTCTTCCATGGGCACCGCTAATGTCATTTTAAATAGAAAAACATACTTACGAGGAGGCCTGCTTTATAGGTAGGCTTTTAATTGCTGACAAGGCGCAGGACCGTCGAAAAGCCCCCTCTGCTGTTCCGGGGCACCGTCAAAGCAGTGTCCTATTCAGCTCGCATAGTACTTCAAAGCTTTTAAACTTCGGCAACATGATGATTTGGTTGGTTGGCTCAGTATGCTCAGAAACTGTCGTTTCGACTCACAAACAGTAACTTTAGCGTTGGAGCTAAACTCCCGGCTCCAATAAATCCTGGTGAATCTGGATTTTTCGATAGCTTCTTCGATATGCCCCTCCAACTCTCCGTGCTTTTTTAACTAATTAAGGATGACAGCTCTCTGCATTAGGGTGAGGACGATCCGCTTTATTGATTTTCAAAGTAACACTCGTTTTAGAGATGGCTTTGGAATGGGTTTTCTTTAGCAGGGTACTGAATAGTGTCATAGCAATGTCATAAACATGCCTTTGCGAAACATTCCAAATTAATGCACAGTCCTCGGGATATGGTTGTATGTAGCAAAAGCGTGGAAATTTAAACACAAAATCAATTGCTTTTGCTGTATTTGCTTCATAATCGCGTAGTCTTTGTTCTATACAATGAGGTAGTGATCAAGCACTATCCAGGGACCAGTAAACGTTCGGTACAGACGGTCCCCGAATGACGTTGGGTGGTGAGCGTTTACGTGTGCTTTTAAATGGCTGTGGGTGCACACCAATCATCTGGGTTTTGGACCGTCTGTACCGAACATTTACTGGTCCCATAAGACTTTTTTTTAAGGTTTTTTCAATGGGGGGGGGGGGGGCAACTCTAAACATTAACCGTCCATACTACCAAACCCCCTTCGCAATGGTCGGGGGCCCTCTTAGGTTTTGCAATCACTATCCCCCCTCCCCCCGCACTCACACAACTCTCCTAGTAAAAGAACGTACTCAAAGCTGTCAAAATCGGTACAGACGGACCGCAAAAAAGGGGGGCAAAAGGAAGGAAAGCCGGGAAAAAGAAGGAGAGGCGGGAAAAAGAAGGAGACAAATCAAAATGAAATACGAGTGTCAGTCCCCGTCATCGCTCATCAATATCACAACAATTGAGGCGGGGACCCGGAAAGAGGGCCACAAAACAACAGGCGTGCTCTTCCCCCGAGAAATAAGCATCCGGATCGTACTAAGACTCTTCGTTAAGAGCATCCCCAATGTTTTACAAGCCTTTCTTCCAGCTATTGCCTCAATTGAGAGCTTGATCGAGGGAATCTGTCTCATCCCCCAGCGCTCTCTTGTTCCTTTCGGTTACCTATTTTTGTCGTTCTCTCAACCCTCCCCCTTTCCTTTCTCCCTCTTGTATTTCCTCTCTCTTTTTATCACTATTTACTCTCTTTGTGCTCATGATACTCTTCCTCTCTTCCATTTCTCCTCTCTGTATCTTTTATCTTCTCTTTCGGCCAAAATCTCTCTATTTCTTCCTCTCCGTCATTAAATTTACGAGGAAATGAAAGAGAGAGAGAGAGAGAGAGAGAGAGAGAGAGAGAGAGAGAGAGAGAGAGAGAGAGAGAGAGAGAGAGAGAGAGAGAGATAAAGAGATAAAGAGAGAGAGAGATAAAGAGAGAGAGAGAGAGAGAGAGAGAGAGAGAGAGATAAAGACAGAGAGAGAGATAGAGAGAGGGAGAGATGGAGAGATAGAGAGAGGGTGAGAGAGAGAGAGAGAGAGAGAGAGAGAGAGGCGAAAGGAGCGTTCGAGTGTTACCTAGTGTACTCAACTCATCACGAAGCGAAGACAGTTCTATAAAATGAAAATAAATAAACCACCCCTTTCTAAAGAAATATTCCCTCCGTGGTTTTATTTGTTTATTTTTTCCCCTGGTCGTCGTACTGCAAAGAAAATTGTTTTGTATCGGTTCTCAAATTACTTTTTCTCAAACGAAGAAAACTACAGGTTCGGTCCCTTCAGTCGGCACGACAAGGACTACAGAGATGATGAACCGACGCTTTGGAGGTAAGCCGGTAAGCGTCAGGCTCCAAACTGTCATGCATTCTCGCTGGAGTGCAGTGCTCGAAAAGATTACTGCCGATGACCTTCGTCAAAAACATGAATCTCATGTCCGTAAACTACTGGTCCGCTTTTTAATTAGTAGTCGTCATTGGTTCATATCTTTTGCATCTGAGGCTCTTTCACTCATGCATGGCAACTCATGACACTAAAACATGAGCTAAAAGGTGATGTCACCAAAAAACCCCTTGTGACCACTCTATCGATTCAGCTTGGCAAACGGAGTTGATCGCCCTCAAGGGTTTTCATATCTTTTGCATCTGAGGCTCTTTCACTCATGCATGTCAACTCATGCCTCGTAAACATGGGCAAAAAGGTGATGTCACCAAAACCCCCCTTGTGACCCCTCTTTCGATTCACCTCGGCGTATGGAGTCGATCGCCCTCAAGGGTTTTCATATCTTTTGATTCTGAGGCTCTTTCACTCATGCATGTCAACTCATGCCTCGTAAACATGGGCAAAAAGGTGATGTCACCAAAACCCCCCTTGTGACCCCTCTTTCGATTCACCTCGGCGGATGGAGTCGATCGCCCTCAAGGGTTTTCATATCTTTTGATTCTGAGGCTCTTTCACTCATGCATTTCAACTCATGACTCTTAAACATGAGAAAAAAGTTGATGTCACTAAAACCCCCCTTGTGACTCCTATAGCGATTTAGCTAGGCGAATGGAGTCGATCGCCCTCAAGGGTTTTCATACTTTTTTCGAACTCTCACAACTTTTTGAAGGAAAAGTTTGTAGCATTTTAAAAAGGGACGTGCGGACAGTACGGACAAACTCAAAATTTTACCGAAGCACTGGAGCCTAGCTCGAACGATCGGTATCAGGCCCTTCCCGAACGGTGCCGTTTTATTTTCTCAATGGGTCTGTTGCAAACTTTTGCTGCAGCACTATAGAGTGTTCAATCTCATGTAAAATCGCGTGAAAAGTCTATTGGTGGCATCAGAAAGTCATGAAATGCTATAATAAACTCACAAGAGACGTTTAATGAAATCCAAGATGGCGGTAAAATATCGAGCAACCTGTATGCATGCACCACGAACATCCAAGGATGGCCAACCTCACAATATCACACCCAATCACAACGTAAATAAACACATAACCTCTGAAGCTGTGAGGTTGTCAACGTTGGCAATCCTTGGATGTTCGTGGTGCATGCATACAGGTTGCTTGATATTTTACCGCCATCTTGGATTTCATTAAACGTCTCTTGTGAGTTTATTTTCGCACTTCATGACTTTCTGATGCCACCAATGGACTTTTCGGGCGATTTTACATATGATTAAACACTCTTTATCGTTGTAGCAAAAGTTTGCAACAGACCCATTGGAACAGTATTGAATCCCAATCGTGTTAATCATAAAATTTCTAAGAAAAGGATCTTCATCTGCGAAAATTCCTGTCACCGTGGAAATATCCTGAAAAACGCCAAGCTATCTAACGTTGCCGACGCTGTCTCAGGAAAAGCGATTGCTAACTTCGAAAATTGAGGTATCATTTTTCTCGAGCGAGTGAAAGGTTTCTGTTGAGATTGTAAGTGAAAAAGAGCATCAAGATTAGGTCGCATTGCAATAGTCTATACCCCGAGCAACTCTGTCTACTCATAAGAAACGAAATTGCATATCCCTAATATTGTAGGCGCTTTTGCATATACAAGAAATATGTGGCCACAAATCTGTAGCTTCTTGTCCGAGAAACGAACGATTTAAATGGTGCTGATACTTATTAAATCTCCTAGAATTCCAGGAAATACATTTATGTAATATCTACTTTGGGATTTTTAAAAATGTCTTGGATTGTCCCAGCAATGCAGACTCTTTCCGTTATGTTTGACACCAATGACTGATGTGGTTTTTCACCAACAACCTAGGTGTTTTATTTTGTTGATTTTGTTGACTCTGCTCAATAGTTTGACCCAGTGTAGGGCAACAATTATATCTTGATCATAAATCATTACTCACGTTATTCTCACATTATTCCTATAAAAACAATTACAAAGTAAATGGCCAAAAAAATATCACAGACAAAATAAGGATTAAAATGGGAACCAGGCCAACAATAAATAAAACCTTCCGAGACGTTTCGGTGCACTCACAGCACCATTATCAATCTGAAAAATAAAAAGAAAAGAAAAACAAAATACTCAGAACGAGGAGCACACTCCACAAAGTTGGAAGAGGGACTGAGAAACAAAATACCGCAACATAGGTTACATAAACAAAACAGACCAACAAAACGCAGACAGAGCCTCAATCAGTAGTTAATGTTTGGAAAAACTGGAGGTATGCAACAGCGCAACACTCATTTTCCACGTCTGCCCGGAGTGAGTGTTGAGTGTTGCATACCTCCAGTTTTTCCAAACGTTAACTACTGATTGAGGCTCTATCTGCGTTTTGTCGGTCTGTTTTGTTTCTGTAACCGATGTTGCGGTATTTTGTCAATCAGTCCCTTTTCCAACTTTGTGGAGTGTGCTCCTCGTTTTGAGTATTTTGTTTTTATTTTATTTTTATTTTTCCGATTGATAATGGTGCTGTGAGTGCACCGAAACGTCTCGGAAGGTTTTATTTATTGTTGGCCTGGTTCCCATTTTAATCCTTATTTTGTCTGTGATAATTCCTATTGCTGAACTCTGGCAGTCATTCATCTTATCACCAAGGAATATACTGCTGGTGGCAAAACTTCGATTCAGTAATAGGAATAACATGAGAATAATTTGAATGATTTTAGTTAGGTCATGATTCATGATTATTCAAAAGTTGATTTTTGCCCAACACTGGTTTGAGTGAAGGCTTTTGCTTGTTCGACTTGCTCAGGGGATCTCAGTTCGGTGCTCATGTAGATCGATTCTCACAGTCCAATTTGCAAGGAAACCAAACGCGTAGCAATTTTTGAGCATAATTGACTCAAATTCAACTGTAAATTTCAATCGGTTTTTAAGAGCTGTTTCAGAAGATTGCAATCAAAGAATGCAACAGCACGCCGGAGTTTACCGTGAAAATCCTCATGTCGGCAATTCATAATCAAGCTTGTTAGTGTAGTTTCGTAGGGGCGTATCGTTCAATTTTCCAACGTTGAATTTCGCTTATTTAAATAACCCGTGTAAAAGGTTGAAATTGTGGTTGTTTACTGCATGCATACCCAAAAAGATCGGTTTCTTCAAGAATTTAAATGGTCAAAACTGTACGTTGCCGGAGTTAGCGCAACGCCTTTGGGGGGGGGGGGGGGGGGGGGGGGGTTGTTACACAATGCAGACCAAAGCCAGGATAGTTCATTTACATTGAATCAGAAAAGTTTCAGTGCAGTTATATTCAAATTGAAACCACACATGAGCTGACTTTTATTTCAAGCTGTATAATTAAAAATTCAAGTTTTTTAGTCAAAATGCAAGCGTTTTTTAAAAAAAGGTATCTGTACTTATGCGTATACTTACCTCCGGTTTTAATTGAGTATTGTTGAGAGGAGCGGGTTTTTTTTTAAATCGACGAATCAGATCGGCGGGAAATTCAAATGATACAATCCAATACTACCTTAGTTTTTGTTTGGAAATGTAAATCGGTAGGTACTTACTTACCTTTACACGCTTTGCCTGGTTGCCGATTCACCGCGTGACGAAACTTATGTTGGTAGGACTACGAACTGCAGTTGCATCTACAGCAATGGGTCTGTTGAAAACTTTTGCTACAGCGATATAGAGTGTTAAAATCTTTTGCACAATCACGTGAAAAGTCCATTGGTGGTATCAGAAAGTCATAAAATGCAGTATTAAACTCACAAGAGGCGTTTAACTGAAATCCAAGATGGCGGTAAAATATCGAGCAACCTGTGTGCACGCACCGTCAACATCCATGATAGCCAACGCTAACAACCTCACAGCATCGGAGGTTATGAGTTTGTTTGCGTTGTGATTGGTTGCGATCGATGTTGTGAGGTTGGCCATCTTGGAAGTTCATGGTGCTTGCATACAGGTTGCTCGATATTTTACGGTCATCTTGGATTTCAGTTAAATGCCTCTTGTCAGTTTGTTCTTGCATTTTATGACTTTCTGTTTCCACTAATGTACTATTCACTTGATTTTACATGATATTAATCACTCTATAGCAATGTAGCAAAAGTCTACAACAAACCCATTCTCTTCGGTTCTCTAAAATTATATGTTACGCTTGACACCCTTGTACTTTATTGACACTTTTTCCTTAGATCGCCGCATCAAATCGAGTTGCTGGCGCTGGGTAGAGTTTTCATTAACTTAAACATACGTATCTTTAAGCTAGTTTTTAGCTCCACGAAGTTTTTTTTTTTTTTTATTGTTTTTATTTTTTTAATCATTATTATTTGTATTTTCTTTTTCTTTTACTTTTTCTCATTGATTCCTTCATGTTCTAGTTGAACATCTGAAATGCTCACATTCTTCGATTTCGTTGTTGTTTTGTCTTAATTCTATTTTGTTTGCTCCTAATTCAATTCCAGTGAAGCGAATGAGATTTCAAGAACCATAAAAATAAGATATTTTCATTAGCCGAGAATAAAAAAAAAAAAAAAAATACAAAAGAAGAGAGGATAAAAAAATTCCCCAGACCGGCTCGCGATGCGGGGGAAACTGTGACACCATAGGAAAAGAAGATGAGAAAAAAAACTTCGATTCCGCAAAATTGGAAATCAATTCTCATCGGCTAGTTCTCCTCTCTCTCTCTCTCTCTCTCTCTCTCCTCTCTCTCTCCCTCTCTCTCTCTCCCTCTCTCTCCTCGCCACCGTTTCCTCTCTTTCTTCTTCTATCATGTAGATTGTCGGTTTGATACAGTGTGAAAACAAGTCATTGTTGAGGTAAAAAATGGAAAAAAAGCGGTCCGTTTCAGGTTGACTGGCCGTTCGACTTGGTGGGTCACGGATGGGAGAGTTCACACTGCATACCCAATGACCTTCCTCGCGAATTGCTCTGAGGATCTTCTTTGCTGAAGGAAAGAAATATATTCGTGGGTTGCAGTCGTATTGGTGCAGCGTAGAATTTGGCAACGTTGCATTTTATACGTTAAAACTCAAACGAAAGGTCCAGTTCGAGAGTGTTCTCCATACACCGCGCATCGGTCCTGGTTAGGTATTTCCCATTTGTTTATATGGGCAAAGTGCAATGTTGTCAAATTGCATGCTAGGCAGGATGTTATCGATTTTTAGTGCGAAAATTGTGTACCAACTATGGTTTTTTTTTTTTTTTTTTTTTTTTTTTTTTTTTTTTTTTTTTTTCCCCCTCTTAAATTTAAGAACATGTGATGATGGGCTCCGATTTAAAACTCCACACGATGAGTTACTGAAAATTGTAAGCCCATTGATGAGGGAAACTAGTAAAAATTGGACGAATATTTTGCAAAAAGAATCAAATTACTATTGATTGTCCACACACGTAACCGACTATTCAGTCGTATAATCATACGAGTGTTGACGGTTTTCGAAAATCTAGAGAGGCAACTTGTGTTATGGGTCTGTTGCAAACTTTTGCTGTATCATTATGGAGGGTCGAATTCTATGTAAAATCGCCTGAATATCACATCGGAAGTAACAAAAGGTCTCATAAAATCCACTCACCAACTCAAAAGATGCGTTTACCAAAATTTAAAGATGGCAGTCAAATAAGCATGCCATATTGGGGAATCCCATCCAAGTGCAGTTTTCTTTATAGTGAAAATTACTTTCCCCTGCATAGAAAGTTGCGATTAGATGCGACCCTATTTTAGCCCGCTCAATCGACCGTCAGCTTAAAATATTGCGCATTTGTCGAGTTTATGGGTGGATTTTGAAAAATTTCCAGGCTTTCAATGTGATTTGCATGCTATACTGTATCACTTGAATTGACCCTCTACAATGATGTTGCAAAAGCTTGCAACAAACCCATTCTGATCATTGTTGGTAGAACATATTTCTCCGTGTACATTGTCCACCCTGCACACCCGGTCATATTCCTGCTTATCTTGAAATATCCTGTTTTCTGGTTTTATGCACGACCATAGGCGTAGCTAGAAACTTTTTCTGGAGGGGGCCAAGTTTGGAAACCTCATTGGGCCGTCCGGGTAGGACATCCCCCAGCTTGAAGGGGGATCGTTGCCTGGAAAATTTTGCTAATTCAGCCGCTCTCAAACGTGATTTTAGGGTGTCTCCACATCTCAATAAGTAATTTTATGTCCCTTCGCCAGGATTAGAAAAATCAATCTTTCAAGGTTTTTTTTTGCTACCCGTATATTCGATGTATTCGTAGAGTATGAAATGTCTCATATTCGTAGAATATGAAATGTCTCAACGTTTTTTTTTTTTTTTTTTTTTTTTTTTTTTTTTCGTTATTCGTTCTACATTGATTTATTTCTTATTATTTTTCTTTTTTAATTATTAACCTCTCATGGGCCTGGACCAAGCTCTAGTTTACTCGTCTTTCTCCTCTAGTCTATTACACATTGCTCCGCAGTATGATGATTCAGAATTCAGAATAAGCGCGATTTTGGATGCAGACACTTACACGAAAAGGTTTCGTTCGTGCGCCTTCAATTCATCGTATAGGCAATTCCAACTCCCCCAAGTACGAACAGTTAACTACCCTCCCCTCCCTGTATTAACTGATCAAACCTGGGACCAAATCATGATTCGTCCTCACGGTCCAGCACGCATGATGATCGGTGAGCTCTTGGGGGGGGATGGGGAGGGGGGGTTAAACCACACGTAACTATACTTAAGTACGCACTATCCAACGTCTTTCGGAGGACCGTGAAGCCGTAACATAATTTGGTCCCAGCTCTGTAAAGGGTTAATGTTTTGTTTTTGGTTTATTTTTTTCTTAACATCTAATTTTCTGGGGGCGGCCACCCCCATCCCCTTGGCCCCATAGTAGCTAAGCCTAGAGTCCCTGTATATGAAAGAGTCAAGACACGTGAACATAGAAGTGAAGAAAAAGAAGGGGTCTGAGGAGCCTGGAGGCGCGCTTCTAGTTTACATTTTTATGCAACCATCTTTCCGCCAAAGATTACTTATACATGTATTCGTGTGTAAAAAATCTTTGTAAGGTCAACCTAACCTTCAATTACAGTCAGCTTCACTACCTGTTGACCGTGAATTTTATTTTGTTCTAAAAATATTTACGTCAATTTCAATAGAAAATGTCATCAGTATAAGCTAAAAATTCCGAAAGTGTCCGAAAAGCTGGGCGGCTGGGAAGATGGTTCCATGAAGATGTGAACGAGAGGCGCGCCTCCAGACTTCATTGACCCCTTCTTCTTCAGTTTTCAGCAGCCAATCAGAGATGGAACCTTGTATGGCGAGACTTTTTCATATATAGGGACTCTTAGCTACGCCCATTTGCACGACCCTTATAGGAGTGCATATTGGTTTCGGTCTGGTTTTCGGGTTTTTTTAATTTATTTTTTCCACTTTGACACTTGACAACAACGGAAATGATCAGGATCGGGTATGGTTCTATGGTTGACCGCCGCGCATCGATGCGGATACATGCACCATGCACCATGCACCAGCAGCAGTACCGACGTGGCACCCAAGCCACAGGGCTGCCGTTTTGCGTATAATCAATGCTATTTTGTCAATTCACCGATGACTCCACCGGTTGAGAAAAGATTACACAGATCAGTTCAGTGCATGACTGTAATAAACTAAAATACTCGCATCTGCAATCTTTTCTCAACCGGTGGAGTCGTCGATGACTTTAAAAAACTTGCGGATATTTTAATTAATCAACGGAGTTTCCACCGATTAAGGAAAGATTACAAATCGGAGTATTTTCGTGCATTACGGTCATACACTGAACTGAACTTTGTAATCTTTTCTCAACCGGTGGAATTATCGGTGAATAGAAAAATAGCATTGATTATACGCAAAACGGCAGCCCTGCCAAGCCAATACCTGTCTCAACTCCGCCCTCAACCGCCCATTCCCAAGCCCGCATGCGGCCACGCGGCCCATGATTGTCCTAAGCAATTGCCAACGCCAGACCATTGACCATCGCGACTTGAAAATGAGGAAGGTCGCAGATTCAACAATAACACCAACAACCACAACAACAACAACAAAAGTTGTGTCTTCGATCTCCATGGCAACACCTGTTCCGCACACACACTAACTTATTGTGTCTATACAAGAACAAAATAAGTCGCGAACAAGAACCGGTGCTAAATCACACATCACCAACATAAATCTGCACCCTTCAAATAATAATAAGGTTTTAAGCAGAGTACGCCTAGTTTGAGGCGAAATGACTTATTGTTGGCCTGTTCGAGCTGTTTGAATGCATTTAACCATACCGCGTTAGTTCATTGATGTTACTTTTTTTTTTTTTTTTTACAAGGTTTTTTGAAGTAACCCTGTGTTTTACTAATTGATGTTAATGAATTTCCGTTCCTTGATTCCAGTCGCATAAAAGACAGGAAGACTAGCCACATTACTCTTCCGGTTAGGGAGTAAAGGTTAAGTAAGCTGATATGGGTGGGGATCCGTCAACCAGTGCAATGGCGGCTCTGCAGGGTCAGTTGCAAACTTCAGCTCCAGCTATTTTGAGCATTGATTTATATTGTATTTATAAATGATGATTAATTAACGATGCCACGATCAGTTCACTTGAAATTACTTACAAAATTCATTCTCGATTTCGGAAACAGCTAACTCTGAAAGTAACTCTCTAATGCCACCGTTGATTTTTAACGTTTAGCCCTGTACTCGCCCACTTAAAATACCAAATGCGCGACAGATAACCCCCAAAAATCGATGTTTTTGCATATACATAGATTCAAACGGGAGAAAAAAGACAATCTCCAACGTCGCATTCAGTCCATTTAAACGCATGAAAAAAGTTCGACATATTGGGGGTGCACAGTTCGCACTCCCTAGAATCGATATTTTACATCAGTTTTAATGGACGAAATGCAACGTTGCGAGATTGCATGCACCCGCCAGTGATCGATTGTTCACGAGCTGGCATTGGAAGGGAAATAGAAAAAAACACTGCGCACAAAGTATCAGAAAAGCTTGAAATTGTAGTGTCAGAAGCTACCAAATTTATTTTTGTCTACAGATGTCTGGATTGAGGACTTTCCAAAAATTTTCTAAATTAATTTTTAAATAATAATTAATCTAGAAAATATTTATCTCCGACACAGGTGGATACAGGATTTTGTCTTTCTCTCTCTACTCTCATTTGAACGCACGTGTTAAAAAAGGACGGGAACTGGAGCTAAAGTCACGTGACAGCCCCCTCTGCTATCCTTTTCTAATACATGCGTTCAAATGACCGGTGATAGAGAAAGACGAACTCCTGCATTCGCCTATGATCTCCGATGAGTACGACTATTATTGAAAGAGTTTGACTGTAACTTTGAACATACTAATGGGGACTTCTTTTGTGACCTTGAAAAGTGCCACTCCTCCTGTTAGAAGCATTAGAACCAGGAGCTGTGATCAGAGGTGGCCCGGGTGTTGCGACCTATCGATGTTTCTTCCATTTACACTTATGGAGAAGAATCGATCCTTCGGAGGATCAGTTGAAGATCCAATCAATCAATTCTTTTCCATCAGTTCAAATGGGAGAAGAACGATGAATCGATTTTTCACGAACCAAAACTGATTATTGTGCTTCTGCCCAGCAGCTTTGATCATATAGTGGCTTTAGTGACGTCATTTCTGTAGGATTTTCTAGAAAAGTTTAGACTTGATAGTTATATGGATTTCATGAAAAGATCAGCGTCACAACGCTACTTCTACTAACCAGTGGCGTAGCGTGCAATTTGGCAACGTTGTAAGTGTCCATTTAAATCCATTAAAAAGATCGAACAACTGGGTGTTCGGTGAACACCTTCGCATTCGACTTTTTTCATGGGTTTACATGTAATAATACAATGTTGCCAAATTGCACGCTGCGGCATTGGCGGTACGAAGCTAATGTTTTCATGAAAGCCTTAGATCTGTTATGTGACAAATCAAATCTTTTCTGGAACAGCCGACCGAATGATCCGTCAATTTTGTTCGCTTGCTCGATAGTCACAGTTAGCCTGCATCATACTAGATCTCGCTTCACTGCTTTAGAAGTTAAGGCGAAGCTCATCATCGGTAATCTTTGGATTTACAATTTATATTCTTTCAAATCAGAAAAAAGGAAGAAAACAATATGCCTATGAGTCTTTGCCATTGTGATTTTAAAACGCTCTTCAATGAAAAGCCAAGGCTTACTAATTCATTTTCATTTTTTTCCCCCCATCGTGCAATTTGAGTAATAACGTTGGAAAATTCCAAAGATTATTTGTGAGATTGCCTGATACTAGATCTCGCTTCACGGTCTTAGAAGTAAAGGCGGAGCTCATCGATAATCTTTGGCTTTACAATTTCCATTCCTGCAAATCAAAACAGAACTTGCCTGAGTCTTTGCCATTGTGATTTTAAAACGCTCATTAATGAAAAGCCAAGGCTCACAAATTCATTTTCATTTGTTTTCTAAGTGCAATTTGTGAGTTAACGTTGGACAAATTCCAAAGATTATTTAGTGAGCTTTGCTTTCGCGTCTGATGTAATGAGCTCTAGTAGCCTGGTTTCAAAAACATGCTGTTGGCTGCGCCAATATGAGCAAAACAAGATTTGCAGCAACAACAAAAAATCGACGGTTCAGAAATCAGAAGGACTAATTTTAGTCTACCTTAGGGTCTATCGAGGAGACGTCTCTGGTGACAATGTGAGCCAACGGACAGTGAACCAAGTAATAGAATTTTCCGGACATTATTGTACGAACAAAAATAAAGACAATAAATGGCTGTACGGCTAAAAAACACATATTAATAAATAATTATTACAATTTATAATTTTGCGGTTTAAAATGAACCCGACAAGACGGTTTAATGCATTAAAATATTGACACTTATTATAAAACCTTCCTAAAATGAATACCCACTATTTCAATGTCCAGAAAATATTCATCTACTGCACGATGTGACGTGACCTTTGTCCTCAAACCACGTCTCTTTTCCACATCTATAGTCGAAAATTACATCTTAAAATTATTGTGAGAAGTTATCATTTAAGCTAAAAAGAATCATTAAAGTATTAAAATTGAAAATTACATGTGAGGATCAAGTGAATATTTTTTACAGAACGCTACTTTAGCGGGACAATATCTCTCCTTAGACGATAAATCGAAGAAGTTGAGAACTGCCGTGAAATGTCCTATTCTATAGATGAAAAAAAAATTGTATATTATACAAATGTTGAGTGAGAATCATATTTTAAAACAGTTTCAATTTGAGAGCCTTCATAATACAAAACTGAGCAAAGTCTGTCCTACTTATTCCTGAAAATTCTTGTTTAGAGGAACGGGAAGAGAGAGAAAAAACCCCGTCGGTTAAAATTGATAATATCCGTCTTATTAATGGGGCTCTTGCAAACTTTTGCTACATGGGATTGAAGAGTTGATTCTTGCAGATAAAACTGTAAAATTGACGATGTGTACCCTGAAAAATCACGAAATTCCCTCTCAGAATCGGGCATAATGGCGATTCAACGCAGGTATCATGGGAGATTCCTATCTAATTTGAGAAACATATCTGTGTTCTCGTAGAGAAAGAGACAAATTGGACAAGAATCTCCCATGATAACTGCGTTGAAGCGCCATTACGATCTTGCCTTTAAAGCAGTTTCGTAAGTTTACTACTAAATTTTAGATTTTTTCAGTGTGATTTTTGAGACTTTCGCTGGTTTTCACATCCGAATGGACGATTCATTTCCTTACAGCAATAGTTTTCAAGAGCCCCGGTTGAGTTGGATGTCTTTATGCTGAACTAAATGAACTTTTCTACGTGTGCAGAACAAGATTGACTGTTTTGGGTTTCCAATTTAGTTGGTTTCCTTCTGCAGAAACAGGAAAGTTGATATAGTTCTGCACGAAGCTGTTCAATTCAGATGCTGGTCTCAATGTTATCAGTACTATCCTAAAAGGCGTCTGACGATTGTTGAGCCTAAAAAGCTTCGACCAATGGCATTTTCAAATTTTTTCAACCTTAAAAAACTTTAAAAAGAATATAAATTCCATTCACTTCAACTCAACTCAACTCAACTCTTAGAGGTCTGAGCATTATTCTGAAAGGCTTATACTCTACAAAAGGAGTACAATTTAGTTTAATACCAACTTAAGTTCCCGGAATGGCCAGTTTTTTAAAGCATCAAAACCATCAGCTGTGCTCTTACAAAGAAAGCCTAATCTAACTGCAAGGCTGATTCCATCAGAAAGGCTCACCTGACTATTTATTGTTATTTCGTAAGGTTAGGATCATTTGGAGAAAATTTCTGCGGAATCAGCGGATTCTGCAGAATATAGTGATATTTACAATGTACCAAAAAGGAGGAAGCCGGTTAAACATTGTTTTTGCTCGCCGAACAATATGTTGCTTTCGCCGAGAAAAATATGCCAGATTATTATAAAAAAAATTGTGTTCCAGAAATGTTCCAGATTGTTGAAGAAATTATGTCTCAGAGATTAATATGGCCAGAATTCAAATAAAAAGTCCCCGAAAGAAACTCTGGTAGTTTTCAAGATAATTTGGGCCTCTTTAAGTAGAATTTGTGCAGTTTTCACCAGATTATTCTGGTAAAAAAAAAGGCAAGAATTCTATACGAACAAAGTCCAGAACGCTCCTGCAAACTCCCGGAATTTCTTTCCGGGAACACTTCATTAGAATTCTGGCTATTTTTAGGTGAACATTTTTTTTTTTCTCCGTGCTCATTTTGGCAAAAGCTGTTTAAAACGACTCGCTCCCTTTGCTCTTAATGAGAATATCAGTCTCATAAATGAGTAATGAATTCAAATTCTCTCTTAATTATTTTTTGAATTACTTCATTTGTAGAATTCCGTTTTCGTTCCGAAATTCTCTTGAGTATCCACAGTTCGATGGACGTTAAACAAATTTTTGTCCTGACCCGCGTTTTTCATCTCAGTCTCAAAATTTCTCGACACTTCAACTTTGTCTCCTCCTCCTCCTCCCCCTAATCCCCCTCCTAATCCCATACCTAACCCCCCTCCTCCCCTCCCTTCCATCACTGCCCTTGACCCTAATCCGAAATTAGAGGGCGGATTAACCGGATAAGTGGGCGGTGAACTTTTACCCGCGAAGCCGCCTCCAGCGCCTCCTGTGTTCGTTTTAAGCTCCATAAAATTAAGAGCCGGAAAGTCGAGTCTGGTATCAAATCCAGGGTCCTGTATCCTTGTATAAAACTCGTCGTTTTGAAAGTCGGATGGGTACAAAGACGCGTAGCTAAACCGAGGACTTGGTCCGGTCGAGCCGAAACCGGAACTCGGGTTACGAAAACCATTGAAACCGGAATCGAACCGGTTGCCGAACCTCTCGGTCGGGTTGAGCAGTGTTCCTGTCCGGTTGAGGCCACCACCCCCTGCCCCTCCTCCTCCGTTGAAATAATAATTTTGACTGAACCGGTCGTTATTCGGATAATAATTTGAATAAAATCCGGGTCCGTATGATAAGGCCGGATCTCTTTGGATATAGTAGTTCCTCTCCGGTGGTAGTTCAACGATTGTCGGATGTCCGTACGTTTTGTAGAATGGGGGTTGTCGCCTCAACGGATAATATCCGGCTGCTACGTTTCCCGAAATTTGATTCAGAGAACCTCCCACCCCTCCTGCTTGTGATCCTAGACGATTTTTACCTCCTTTGAAACCGCCGTCGGTATCCTTAAAGTTCTCAGTGTATTTAAGTTTCGATTTGCTAGTCTCGAAAGTGAAACCGCCTCCTCCCGGTTTGATGAGTGGTTTCCAGCCTGGGGGTGGATCCTCGACTTTGAGCTTTGTGGGGCGGTTCAGTCCTGTTATGACCTCGCCCTTTAAATATCCGTCGACTTTCACTTCGTCGATTGGTGATGTTATCCTGATTGGTCCTGTTGAAATTTGCTCAGCGTTGTCACCAACCCCTCCCCCGCTACCACCCCCACCCCCTCCAGCATCCCCTCCTTCAGCCAAACGTCGGCGTTTGAATTTCGGAAAGTCCGCGCGTCTTGTTAGTCGGGGGGCGTTTTTTTCCGTTGTATGTTGACCGACTTGAAAACTGAACGAGACCGGGCGCATGATTGCAGAGTTTTCCACCATGGGGCGCCACGTGTTTTTCACCATGTTTTGGTCCACGGGCAGGAAGCTGGTGTCGGAATCGATGAAATGATCCGTGGCGCTGTGAGTGTCCGATCCGTTGACGGGGATGTTGAAAATTTCGGCCTTGTAGTAACCGCCTACTTTGTCTTCGGGCTCGAATAGGTCCTCTTCTTTGACCGGGTCGTAGGGCACGAGCCCCATGTGCGTGATTATCACGTGACCGGAGTTGTCTTGCGGCGTCTTCTTTGACTCGATCAAATCGCAGATGACGAAGACGAGTATGTTGACGAATATTATTTCTTTTTTGATCATCACTAACATTTTAACTGTAGATTCGCGATCTACATAGAATTTGCTCGTTCTATGTTAGTATTACGTCATCGGTGAAATTTAAAGTTTTTTTTTTGTTTTTTGTTTTTTTTTTTAACAAAAAAAATAAAATGTCACATCAATGCGTCTTAATTTTCTGTGTTTTTTTTTGTTTTTTTTTTTTTTTTTTTTTTTTACATCATACGTACAAATTTTTGATTATGATGACATCGGTATGGGCTCGTTGGCGAAATTCCTTGGTGAAAAAAGACGGACGAGCTATCAGAAATTCTTTGACTTCACCCTTGATCCTCCCATAATCTTTGTTATGAAGGGAAGAGCTGTTCCTTAGGTAGCAATTGATTTGCCCACCCTCCTCGGATCCTGAAAAGAGAGATAAGTAAAACTATACATCGACTGATTTATTTTGGAAAAGAATCGTGTTCACAATTCTCGGTATCGTCAAATCGATCGTTAATAGGAAATTTTAGCGATCGAATATCATTCACTTAAAGAATTGATTATTGCTAACTGATGCCGCTGATCGGTGAAAATCTAGCCAATGAAAGTCGAGAATGAACTTCTGAAAGACATTCTCGTGAAAATGAAAAATTCGATAGTAATATTCCATAACATAACCTCTAAATCAGCTCTGAATAACATGGCCATTTTTAACAATAAAACTGGCGTTTTCGAAGCTAAAATTATGTTTGTCTCATGGGAAAATGACTTCTACGCATGGTCTGTACAATAAACTTTATTCGAAAAGTTCGTCGTTTCCGAAATTATCGTGGCGAAAGGAGTCAAAAAGGATAGAAGATGAGATTTCTGACAACGGTTGCAACAATTCGAATATCGAATCTACCTCCGGAGGTGAATTCGAAATTTCCAATTGCTGGAATTCAACGGTCTCCGGTGAGACCAACGAAACAATCGAATATCATCAAAATAAAATGCAAATCCATCGAATATCATACGACGGTGAATGATATTCGATCGCTAAAATTTGCTTTATGACTGTCTGTAAGTAAACGCGAATCGGTCGAAACTTATTCAACTTGACTGATGACTGTTGCTCCGGTAGCCATCGTTACAAAGTTATTTAAAGGCATTTCACGAACGGCTTTAAAAAACGGGTGCTTAGACGATGGTTACCATAGCATCAGCCAAGTTTAACAGTTTTCGACCAATAGCGTCACTAATGGACAATTTTAACGATCGCTTTAGCGATGAAGTAAATGATCGGTCCCTCTGGTGTTTGAACTACTTCATCGTTAAACCGATCGTTAAAATTGTCAATGAGTGGTTACCGTAGCAACAGCCAAGTTTAACAGTTTTTGACCAATAGCTTTTTTCCACTAACCACTTTTCTACTCATTATAGGGTTATCATATTATAGACAAGGCTGACAAGGGCATAGCCGTAGCCAGGATATTGTCTTCCTCTCTCTCTCTCTTAGCCCATTTAAACACATGTGTTAGAAAAGGACAGAAAGAGGGGCTGAAGTCACGTGACAGCCCCTATATCCATCCTTTTCTAACACATGCGTTCAAATGGGCTCAAAGAGAGAAAGACAATATCCCGGCTACGGCAATGGACAAGGGCACTCATCTGCTGCTCCTTTCTAGACATAGACAAACATTTAACCCTTTAAACCTTTCTAGAGTTTATTCGTTTTCGTCAATCAATCTGCCTCAGGTGATTTTGATTTCTATTTGGTATTAAAAGCGACTCCAAACTGTTAAAATTTGTAAAATAAGTGTTGATTGGGCGCCTGCAATTTAATGGTTAGGCAAAACCAACACCTCGGAGTAGGAATATCTAACTATCCTTTAGATTTGAGCGTGTTAGCGTTGATTTATTTTAGTAACCTGCGATGCGGGTCAATCCTTGAAATTCCTAACGTTTGGATGGATTAGATCAGAATGGATAACGGTGATTGGTGGGAGACGAGTCACGTGGTTGCCAAGTCTACTCAAAATATGAAATAGATTAGATTGATTATTTATTAGATGCTCAAGGCTGTCCAGTTACCAATTAGATAAATTCAGCATTTTGAGTAGACTTGGCAATCACGTGACTTGTCTCCCCCAATCACCATTTTCAAGATTCAATCCAGTTTTTCCAAAAGTCGGGAATGGAGCTCTTGCACGGTTTTGCAGTAGGCAAATGGAATATCAATTCCAATGTAAAATGCTTCGAAAATAACGATGAGACCAATAAAAAAGTCTAAAACTCACTCCTCGCAGAGAAAACTTAACTTGAAATTTCGGGTGACCACCCTTGCATGTATGCACCAACCTCGGATTCGGACCCCCAAACAAAAGAACATAACCTACGAATTTGAACAATGAGATTAATGACTTTGCTTTCAAAACGTAAATTCAAAGGAATTAAAGATCCATTTATACACATTTTGTCACTAGGAGCACGGTGGTAACTACAGACAAGTTCTACGTTACGTAATAAACGAGGAAGACGGCACTTAATTTCATGTCCTGTTCTTTTGTTTGGGGTCCGAATCCGAGGTTGGTGCAAATATGCACTAAGAGGTGGTCACCCGAAATTTCAAGTTAAGTTTTCTCTGCGAGGAGTGAGTTTTAGACTTTTTTAATGGTCTCATCGTTATTTTCGCAGCATTTTACATCAGAATTGATAGGCCATTTGTCTACAGCAAAACCTTGTAGGAGCTCCATTTTAAGGATCAGCCCGGTGGCCGGAAGTCAAAGGTTGATTATACAACGGCTACTTATACTTGGCAACTCGTGTTCAGCAAATGGAATGACGTTGAGGAAATGGCTTTTTTTTTAAAAGATTGAAATAAAAATTAAATATTCTCGGAAATTAGAAAACAAAACGAAGTATGAAATCTTTCTGTCTGTAACTATGTCATTCTCTTTTTATTTTCTGCATGAACTATAATAAAATCATTGAAACTCCCCGGCCCGCGAACTGAAATTGCAAGATCGTTCAAAAAATTGTCTTCGGGTCCGGCGACTCGACTCGCTTCAAGAAAAATACGCAATTACTTCCTGTTTGGTAAAAGTTTATTTTATTTTTTTTTTTATCGAATTTACAACTCTTTGCTGTGCTTTCTTTCCTCAAAAGGATGCAACATCTAGTTAACAAAAACTTACAGCAATATGAAAGTTGTTTCGTTTGAGGAAACTTCTGCTCTTCATTATTTTTCTTCGAGTTATTACCGTCGCAGAGTGAAATATATTTGTAAGATCATCTATTCTCTGGATTCAATTAGAAATTTCAACCCACCCTTGGTCCAGATTATAATGAAAAGTAATTTTCGCGCTGGGGATAAACATACAACACCTAATCGTAAGTGTTCAATTGCCCCCCCCCACTTTTCTTCCTTCTCTTTCCCACCAGCAGTGACGCAACTAAAAGTCTGTCTCTGTCTCATCTCCATTGAAACACACATGTTAGACAAGAATAAACAATAGATTGAAATCACCTCTTTCTATCCTTCTTCTTCTCGTACATTCAAAGGTTACATATGAGAGAGATAGAAAAGGTAATTTGATTGTGCTCTTGCCACTGGCGCAACCAGGATCTCTTCCATCTCTCTCATTTCCCATTTAAATGTATAAGTAGGAAAAGGACAGAAAGAGGGGGGTTTTATCCCCTTGTCCGTCCTTGTCTATAACATACGTTTCTTAATGAAGGAAAGAGAGAGATGAAGAAACTCTCGTTGCGCTACTGGATCTCTTCCATCTCTCTCATTTCCCATTTGAATGTATAAGTAGGAAAAGGACAGAATGAGGGGGTTTTATCCCCTTGTCCATCCTTGTCTTACATACGTCTTTTAATGGAGAAAAGAGAGGGATGAAGAAACTCTCGTTGCGCTACTGGATCTCTTCCATCTCTCTCATTTCCCATTTGAATGTATAAGTAGGAAAAGGACAGAAAGAGGGGGGTTTTATCCCCTTGTCCATCCTTGTCTTACATACGTCTTTTAATGGAGAAAAGAGAGGGATGAAGAAACTCTCGTTGCGCTACTGGATCTCTTCCATCTCTCTCATTTCCCATTTGAATGTATAAGTAGGGAAAGGACAGAATGAGGGGGTTTTATCCCCTTGTCCATCCTTGTCTTACATACGTCTTTTAATGGAGAAAAGAGAGGGATGAAGAAACTCTCGTTGCGCTGGATCTCTTCCATCTCTCTCATTTCCCATTTGAATGTATAAGTAGGGAAAGGACAGAATGAGGGGGTTTTATCCCCTTGTCCATCCTTGTCTTACATACGTCTTTTAATGGAGAAAAGAGAGGGATGAAGAAACTCTCGTTGCGCTACTGGATCTCTTCCATCTCTCTCATTTCCCATTTGAATGTATAAGTAGGAAAAGGACAGAAAGAGGGGGTTTTATCCCCTTGTCCGTCCTTGTCTATAACATGCGTTTCTTAATGGAGAAAAGAGAGAGATGAAGAAACTCTTGGTGCGCTACTGGCTCTTGCTAACAGTGAATAACATCGATCAATTCCCAAGGTTTTTTTTGACAGAAATGTATACAGTGACAAAAAGTTTCAAAATCCAGCCATGCCACTCTGCATATAGGGACTTCGATTGGAAGAAAAAGTTAAAAAGATTTTGCACCTATCCAAAAAAAGTTACCGGTGCAAATCGATCAATTTTTATTGCTGAAATCTAATCATATCTTCACCGGCCCAGAAACGCATCACAAGTTCCACCATCCAATGTTGCCAATTGTCTCAACCTTGTATTCTTCGTTTATTTGAAGATTGAAGGTTGTGTTCTCTATTGTCGAGAATCATGTAAAATAAGGATGATCGACTATATTTACAAAGGTCCCGAACATGAAGTGAAGGGAACGTTTACCTACGTAAATATGGCAAAATCAACAAAATAAACATGCCAGTCAATAAATAAACTCACCTTTCACTTCAAGTTTATGGACTTAAAAAAATGTTTGATCATTCCCCTTTTTCATTCGTTTGTTTGTTTATTTTTTTGTTCATCTTCTCTCTTTTTTTTCTGAGAAATCAACTCAGAAACTTTCTTTGGAATTTTAACTGTGGTTGCTCTCTTAACAAAGGATAGTCAATAAAAATTTAATGAATGTTTGTGAGTTAGCTTTTCTATGAAAAAAAAGGGAAATTGGTGTAATCTTCACTTAACTGAAAATTATTTGAAATGACCAAAAAAGGGTTGAATTGTTTTAGTGGAAATGAGATGATTAAGTTTAGTTTAAAAAAAAATCTTTAAAATCAGTTTTGTTTTAAAATGTTTATAGGAATAAATAAAATTAAGTCTGTTGGAATTCGAGTCAATAGGATGAAAAAAAAAAATAAAAAAAATTGGCATAATTGGATGGCGCTGTAATACGTATCCGGTCAATTGACGATATTCAAAGTTTGAACATTTGCACTTCCATAAAAAAATTTTGCAGGATTACACAGGGAAAATCTTTCGCTTGAAAATTTTGGTCTTTGATCCTATTGGGACCAAAGTACCGTTTCTTAGAAAAAACTTCAAAGTTTCATTTCTATTAGGAAGATTTTTGTTTTTTCGCCTACAGGTTTATACCCCCATAATGACTGTAATCAAAACCCCGTACTTACTTGAGATGAGAAATAGATGCGTCGCAAATTCTTCCACTCTTCATGCGCTTCTAAACGTTGTAGATCCGATTAAAGTTGTTTTAAGTTGTTTGATAATTTTGGTTTCGATCAAAATCCGATGGAAAGCGCGCAAGAGCGATTCCTCCACTTGTACTCAGTGATTTTTTTCGTGCACCATTTTAAACAGAATCACAAATGGAAACTCCGAGGGGAAGAAATTTTAATAAAGTTAGAATATTAAATTTAACGCTCTTACTCATTGTCAATCGCTCTTTTGGTCTCTATGTATCAAAAGTTCTTTCTGCACTTTATTTCAGTTCGTCACTTTTTCACAACCTTCGGACCTTGAGTTTTAATGTTTTGCTTGAGCAATTGTGTTGAATCCTCCTACTAATGCGAACGGACTGTAGAAATGCACAATTGGTTTATGATTCGGGGGTAGCACTGAAATCAAAGAAAACGGGAAAAACCAAAACAAACGCACGTGTAAGAATCTCGACGAACGGAATTTAGTTTGATCCTTGATGACCGAACAAACTTTAATATTGTTAAAACCAAACCTTGATTAAATTAATTAAATAATGAGCAATTGGTGTTGGAGGGTCACAGGATGAAAAAATTCGAGATCACAGATAGAGGTCTAACATATTAAAGGGTTTTCTAATACGAATCATAATAAGAAATCCAAAAATTGGACGGATATTCACAATTCCACTGCCGATGGTTTTTGTTTTCTTTCCGTTCGGACGTTTCCGCGACGATTTCGTTCTTTTCCCGCGACAAACGATGCATCGAGGTTTTTTTTTTCTTTTTTTCTTTTTTCGACTAATCGAAAACCATCGCCGCCTTACTCCTCCCACTCTCGAATTGCGAATGCAACCTGTCCCGACCGACTCGACTTCGGAAACCAATCTGGTCGATGCTTCTTAACTTCTTCTTGGTAGGTCGTCCTCATCAGCCAAGACGAAGAGCGGCGGAGCGGTTGCAAAATTGCCAGATCGCACAATGGTGGTTAGCGAATAATCCCAGTAACGTCATTCGAGGGGGTCAAGGGGGGGGGGCCCTCCTGCGGATTAGCAAATCCCAAAATTTTGGTTCGCATAGAAAATTCAAGATAAAAAACAAAAAAACAAAAAACAAAAAAAAACAAAAAAAAAACCAAGAAATAAAAAAAAATAAATAAAAAAAAAAAACTGTCAAAAGTGAGAAATAGGTAGGGATGAGAACCGAAATTAATTTTAGAACCTGTTCCGGTTCCGGTTCCTTGAGAGCACGAATTCCGAATCCAGGTTCTGGTTCCGGTTCCTTGACAGGATGAATTTCGGTTCCGGTTCCGGTTCCGGTTCCATGGCATCCATGATTTTAGGTTCCGGTTCCGGTTTCGGTTCTGGAACCGGTTCTTCATCGGTTCTTTAATATTTTTAATGATACGGATGATAGTGAAGAAAAAAAAAATAGGAAAATAGAAGAAATTCAATCTCTTGACAAAAATATGTATTTTTGATCATTTTTATTTGTCAGAAAATAAAATTAGGTACAATTTACCATCATGTTAGTTGATTCTGGTGAAATTTACCATCATTTCTTGTTGAGGTCAAAATCAGCTACCATGATGATAAAATTCTTTCTCAAATTCTTTGAATTGATTTGGGTGCTTCGTTTTTACATGCTTTGAAAGATTTGTCGCGTGATTTCCTTTTATTTTTGCTTTGCACAATATACACGTTGATGTATCGTTCAATTCATCATATTCATAGAATTTTCTTATATTATTTTCTTTTCTTCGACCCGCCATTTTTCAGAACTGAAGATTTTGCTTCAAAAGAAGTTTGCGGTTTATTCGCGGGTCTATGGAAACGAAGCGTCACTCCAAAATAGTACAGCAAAAGTTAGGAATAGAGAAGGAGAGAAAAAAATCTCAGCTGATAAGAACCGAAATGGAACCGCTGTACACTTTCGGTTCTTGGAACCTTACCTGGGGTTCCGGTTCCGGTTCCGGTTTTTTAATCAGATGAATTTCGGTTCCAGGTTCCGGTTCCGGTTCCTTGACAGGATGAATTTCGGTTCTAGGTTCCGATTCCGGTTCCTGGAATAATTTCGGTTCTACCGGTTCTAGGTTCCGGTTCCGATTCCGGTTCGCATCCCTAGAAATAGGCTAAGAAAGTTTGTAATTTCGAGAAATAATTGGAAGAGAAGAAATGTGATTCACCTCAAAATTTGCCTAAATCGTAACAAAGAAAAGGACATAAGTGTCATCTAAAACCTCAAAGGTCAGAGCTTGAGGGGACCGTGGTAAAAATGTTCCATGACCAATTTTACATGGAAATCGATTGCTATGGAAATTGATGCAATTTTCACGGAAACCAAGAATTTTTCCATGGAAACTACATCAATTACCATGGAAAACACACCGATTTCCATAGACATTACCTGGTTTCCATGGAAAAATACTCGGTCTCCATGGAAAAATATTCGGTTTCCATGGAAATCTATTTCCATGTAAAATTGGTCATGGAACATTTTTACCAGGGGACCCATTATTGCATGTGAAGGGAAAGAAAAAAAGAAAAGAAAAGAAAAGAAAAGAAAAGAAAAGAAAAGAAAAGAAAAGAGGTCTTCCAAGGTATATGGAGAACAAGTATGGACAACACTCTGAGGTTGGCTCTGATTGGTTGTGAAAAAAGCGACTCCGCCGCCATTTTTCTGACCGCGCGATTCAAACTTAGATTGCACATCTTGAAAAGGAAAGTGAGCTACGTAATTGATGATGTTAATCCATTCTACAGTCACAAAATTAACGATTAAAGATAAAAATTACATTTAATTGTTCCAATAAATAAAGTATTGCTTCAGAAAAAATTCCCCTTCAAACCTAACCACAAACAACAATGCGAAATACACGGTGTAAATAGAAGACAAGATGGCGGCGAAGTAGCTTTTTCCCAAGTGGCCACGCCCCCTGAGTCGAGTGTTGTCCATACCTGTTCTCCATATACGAGGTGCGTTCAACTTATAAGTTTCCCTATTTTTTATCTCTGACCCTGTTGGTGCTAAAAAAATTTCATTTATACGGTTAAATCCGTCAAATTCTAAGCTTTCCAACGGTATTTTTGTTTTTGAAATTTGAGCAATTTTTGTAGGAGAAAAAGCTATATTTCTACACCCGTGTCGAAAAAGTCCCCGCCAACTTCTGAGTTGGGAAGTAAAAAGTAACTTTGACACTTGGAATGAAGAACGCAAAACTTTAAAATAAAAGATACATTTTATTTTTGAAGTATTCCATTTTTACGACTTTTCCACATTATTTTCTTCCAGAGTGATACATTTTTCGCAGCGATGAACCAGCTTTTCAATACCTTGGGCGAAAAACTCTCGGTCTAAGGACTTGAAAAAATTCATCACGGTATCCTTCAGGTGGTCATCTGACTGGAACTTGACGCCTCAAAGATTCTTCTTGAGCTCCGGGAATAGGTGATAAATCTGGAGGGGCAAGGTCCAGACTCTTGGGAGCATGTGACAAAATATCCCAGCCAAACTTTCCAATCAACGCAACAGTTTCGGCGGCACTGTGAGGGCGAGCATTATCGTGAAGGAGCGTTGATTCATCTCGAGAGTTTTCCTCGACGCTTGTTCTGGATTGCTCTCCTCAATTTATTGAGTGTTTCACGATATTTGCCACAATTGATGGTTGAGCCTTATTCCATAAACTCAACTAACAAAATCCCTTGATTGTCCCAAAAAATTCTGTACACTTGTGTACGTTGTGTTGTTCAAAACAGGCGAATACTTTTTGCTGAAAAAGTTGGCGGGGGACTTTTTTGACACGGGTGTAGAAATATAGCTTTTTCTCCTACGAAAATTGCTCAAATTTCAAAAACAAAAATACCGTTGAAAAGCTGAGGATTTGGCGGATTTTATCGTATAAATGAAATTTTTCTAGCACCAACAGGGCTAGAGATAAAAAATAGGGAAACTTATTAGTTGAACGCCCCTCGTACCTTGGAGGTCTTCAGATTTTAGCCCATTAGCCCTCTTCCCCTCCGACAAGACCCGAAATGACGTCCTCACAGGCCCGGTCGCAGATGATCGCTGAGCTGTCGCGGGGAGTTGAAATACCCTACGCATTACGCAACTACACTTAAGTACCTCTAACGTCTGGTAGTATAACGTCTTTCGGGGGACCACCAAGGCACAGGGATAGGAATTCTTGATCCCTCTCTTTTCACCATTGAAACATACCTGTGTGACAGCACGGATAGATGAAAGGACTGAACCCTGATTTCTATCCTTTTTCAACTTAAAGATTATTAAAGAAAATGAGAGAGATAAAAGATATCCTGGTGCCGCCACCTCAGTCTACTAGTTCACTATCTGGCAATCCTGCGCGGTCCACTCCCGCTTGGCGATTTTCTTCTTTCCCGCCTCTTCAATATGGCAGGGAGGAAAAGAAGGGGGTGTCTCTCCTCCCCTCCCCCCTCCAGCCCTTCTTTCTTGCTATCTCCTCAAACTCAGCTCCTCCAATGTATAGTCATCATCGTTTTGTTTCACGGTTCAGCGAATTTTTACTCACCATTAAAAATTGCATGAGTCTTCGTTAAATTGTCGCTTCAATTGATGCTTTGTTTCCCAGAGACAAACAAACCGCAATCTCTCTCTCTCTCTCTCTCTCTCTCTCTCTCTCCCCTCGCTCTCTCTCTCTTTCCTCTCTCTCTCCCTTCCCTCTCTTTCTTTCGTATACTCTTTCCTGGGACACCGTGGGTTCCAAAAAAAAAATCTGTTTTGTCGTATCGTGCTAGAATCGTGGTCACCACTCGCGTTCAGGCCGGTAAACATCTTGTAGGTATCACCAGAGCTGCCGTTTTGCGTATAATTAATGACATTTTTAAATTCACCGATGAATCCACCGGTTGAGAAAAGAATACACCAGTTCAGTTCAGTGCATATGACTGTAATGCACAAAAATACCCGCATCTGTAATAATCTTTTCTCAATCTGTGAAATCGCCGTTAAATTGTTTAAATATTCGCAAGTTTTTCAAAGTCATCGACGACTCCACCGGTTGAGAGAAGATTGCATAATGCGAGTATTTTCGTGCGTTGCAGTGATACACTGAACTGAACTTTGTTATCTCTTTTCAACTGGTGGAATCATCGGTAAATTGAAAAATGCTGTTAATTATACGCAAAACGGAAGCACTGTGTATCACGGATGAAGTGTACTATCAAACGCAAAGGGTTTTGACAGTCGAGAATTTTCACCGAGCACAGAAAAGAGGCATGGAAGGTTGCCTTGTGGTTGAAAATTTGTCCTAATGTTTTGACTTGTGTCCTGAAAGTAATGAACATAATTTTAAAAGTATTCTGTTATCAAAATTTTACTATTTGTAGTTTTTTGTGACTTTCCATACCTCTCTCTTGCGCTCGGTGAAAATTCTTGATTGCGAACCTTTGGCGTTTGATAGTACTTGACCGACCCCTTAAGGGTCAAGCCCTTAAGATAGTATACTCGTTTTTCTTCTTTAGCCTCTATTTCACATTGTTTTGCAGTCTTCATTCTGGATAAACGCTATTATCAATGAAAACACTTACAAGATAAGGTCTCTTCGTGCGCCTTCAATTCATAGTATAGGCAATTCCAACTCCCCCGAGTACGAACAGTTAACTACCCTCCCCATTTAAACGGAAGATGACGGTTAAAGTCGGCGAATTATATTATGTCAGTCTAATGCTTGGATTTTAGCTTAGGTAGGCCACCTGCAATTATTTTAACTCATTTTTTGCTGGGCGAATAATAAAATTATACATTTTTATTACTATCGTTATCATCTGTTGTCCCTTTATCCATCATATCAAACACGTCAAAATTATTATTATTATTATTTGATATACCTACAATGGGTTAATAACTGTACATTATTTGGATGAAAAAAAGTTTTCCCTTTTTCCCTTTGGGGGGGGGGGGGTCTCCTAGACCTTCCATTACCATCGGGGTTCAAAAATATGCCCCCCCTTGGAAATTTTTCTGCGAACGCCCATGTTACAACATGAACATTACATTACCTCCTCTTCTAATTCACAATAATTTAAATAATTTAAATTATTCGAAGGTTTCCAAATTATTTACAATAACTTTACAAATTTAATTTCCTAGGAGGTTTTCTATCTCATTTTGGCCTATTGAAAGCATTCTGTGCTTGGCTTGTTTTGGGTGTTACATTGGTTACATTGGTAATATTTTTACTTTGATTTACCTTAACTAATGTTTCTGGTTTTTCCAATACTGGCGGGACCCAGAACCAATCTTCTTCACTATCGATGGTATTTTCTTAACTAAAGGTTTCTTTTCCTGCATCATTCAAATTGATTTCGATGTATGTTTTGACTTACTTGAGTTATCGGAAAGGGTAATATAAGGTAGGAGAGGAAGGGTGGAACGGCTGGATTGAAAGGGCACTTTCAAACGGAAAAAGGACTTTTAATAACAAGGAAAGAGGACGTGGAGTCACAGGCAAGGAGATCATATATGAACTAATAAGAAAGGGAAAAATTACTAGAGAGAGAAAAAGGATGTCGCTTTGCCTCTACCATATGAACTTAATATTATTTTGTGGGGGGGGGGGCAAACAGTGTCTTTTCACAATATTTTTAAACTGGTATTCAATTAAATAAGTTACTTCGCCTTTCTGTTGGATAATTTTTCCCAATTTCTTCTTCAACCAGAAGAACCGTTGATCAGAATCAGATGTTTCCCAGAGTTTCCCATTCACAGGCAACGTGTGGCTGAGCAGTTTTTTGGCGGAATGTAAAGGGAATAAGAAAAAATAGTTTCTAATAGAACCAAGAAGAGCACGCAAGTCTCATGAAGAGTCCTTATGAGTCCGTAACTCAATTTGCTCTAATGCTTCTGCCACAGGATGAGGTAACTCGGTCTTTATCATAACTGCGTCATGTCTTTGAACCCATCTATAGTGGGGCGTAACTGTATGAGTCTTAAAAATGATTTCTCTGTTAAAAAAGAAGTTTGTCCTAAAAAACTTGAAGTCCTATTGGCGTGTTAAAACAATTCCACGTTTATCATAACTGCGTCATGTCTTTGAACCCATCTAGTGGGGCGTAACTGTATGAGTCTTAAAAGTGATTTCTCTGTTAAAAAAGAAGTTTGTCCTAAAAAACTTGAAGTCCTATTGGCGTGTTAAAACAATTCCACGTTTTTCCAGTCACAGCGAAACATTTTCTTATTGCTGGAACCTCTGCTGCATTGGATATGACGAGGTTTAAGCTGTGTGATGCACAGTGCATATAAAGCGCTACTGGTTAACAAATCATGATATGTGCTTGCCCGCCTTTGAACAAGAATTTTGACATCTCACTTTCCGAGATTGATATTGATGAGCTAGTGTCCAACTGTTCTCGAGTATACAGGGTGTTGAAAAACTGTTCCCGAATATTTCAGGGGCGGATTTCACAGGTCAAAATAAGACTTTTTTTCCAATCAACATGTGTCCGGAAATGCCCCCCTTTTGAGCTACAGCCCACCAAAGCTTTAAAAAATTGACGGTTTTTTTTTTGTATAGCGACCACTATTATGAACCAAATGTCCTGAAAATTGGTGTCTCAGGGTAATTTTATGTGTAAAATCCATTATTGACCTCGAAAAATTCAGAAATTGAGTCTGACTGTACTCTTCACGCAATTTTGTACCTTTAACGGCACGAATTTTATGTTACGGATTAAAAATTTGAGGTATAATTACCGAAATCAGATGCGAAAAACCCTGAGAAAGATTTTTGGTTCTCTTTGTTTCCTTCGATACGACGCGTTTTAAGCGAGATAATCGCTGCACAGTGTGGAAAAGTCAGCGCTTTTAACATGAAAAGCGGCAGAGAGTATGCAACCCGGCTCTCCGCTGCTCTTCGGGCCGGCCGCTATGGTAAAAGCGCTGACTTTTCCACACTATTCAGCGATTATCTCGCTTAAAATGCGTCGTATCGAAGAAAACAAAGAGAACCAAAAATCTTACTGAGGGTTTTCCGCATCTGATTTCGGTAATTATTCTCCAAATTTTTAATCCGTGACATAAAATTCGTGCCGTTAAAGGTACAAAATTGCGTGAAAAGTACAGTCAGACTCAATTTCTGAATTTTTCGAGGTCAATAATGGATTTGACACATAAAATTACCCTGACACACCAATTTTCAGGACATTTGGTTCATAATAGTGGTCGCTATTAAAAAAAAACCGTCAATTTTTTAAAACTTTGGTGGGCTGTAGCTCAAAAGGGGGGCATTTCCGGACACATGTTGATTGGAAAAAAAGTCTTATTTTGACCTATAAAATCCGCCCCTGAAATATTCGGGAACAGTTTTTCAACACCCTGTATAGGCTAAATGTGTGCAAAAAAAGTGATAGGTGAACATGCTAAAATAGCAATGCAATGCACTAACACTGAAAGCATGTTGAACACACCGCAACACAATGAGTTGTTAAACATTCACTCTATTCACTTCATTGCACAGCAAGATCTAAAATTATAATTCAGTTACTTAAATTACTGAAAGTTACTTAAGTGGTTGGTACATCAAATTTAAAAAGATATAAAACAAACTCGGATGAGAAAAGACGAAAAGAAAAATTTATTTCAAAATTATAACATTGTCATTGTAATCACACAGTGCAGTATCATTCACTGGATCAGAGGGTTTTGTTTTTGATACTGCTTTTTGCGTTTGCCGGCTTTTCCAGGTGTAGATGGTTTCTGAAAGTAAAAAGTCGAAGGGGAAAAAAATCACAAGGAGGAAAACTAATTGATCCTACTTCATTGCATCGTTAAAGAAGAAAACCCGATTTCAAAGCAGGGATTTGAAGTCACAAAGTCATCACATATGTGTTCTGATTACTTCTTCGAGGTATTTTTCTCGCCAATGAACTGTAAGTGTTTCTTAATGTATAATAAAGCAAAGGACTTACATTTTGATCAGGCGGAGGAGGGGGTATAATGTATACCCGTAAGGGTAGTAGGGATTCCAGTTGTTTGGGTTCCAGGCAGCTGTATTGCTTGATGGCGCCGTCTCATCTTTTTTTCTCCCCCTTACCCTCCATGGAGAACTCTTCCAAAGTTTTTATAATTTGATCCGTAGAGAATTTTTCAGCTGTGTGAGAGAGTATGAGGGCTTTCTCTTACTTCGTCACTTATGATACCGCTAATCAATTTGTCTTTGATCTGAGATTACTCTAAATCACCAAATTTGCACGTTTTTGATACTACTGGTAATCCATCGATTTGTTCATGAAAATCTGCACGATTTATGTAAAACATATTCAATCGCAAAATGTTGTACCAGTTTCGAGATTTTTTTTTTTTTTTTTTTTTTTTTTTTTTTTTAACAAGTTTTATTAACACGACTATACAACATGAGTACAATAGTTGTTTTTTTCTTATGATAAATCGCATAAAATAATTACAGTATGACTTTTTTGTAAATATTTATGGGTATAATAGAATTTTCTTTAGTTTTATGTTCCTGAAAAAAAAAAAAAAAACAAGCAGGGAAAATTCCAACACGCAGGTGTTGGAAAAGCGTGCCACTAAAGTCTGAACAGCTTTAATGCTTTTGCTAGCAATGATAATAATTAGACAGCATTCAACATGGAGCTGATCTCGAGAAAATTGAGTCCAAAGTTGAAGAGCTAGCATTTAAACAAAAAACTTGGAATTACTTACGTTTTGATTTCATTCAACTACCGTTTTGTGTTTTTGCATTTCAACACCGGAAAAGTGGAATTTACTATGTAGGAAAGGTACTTAATTTTTAGCGTTTAAAGTGACTTGGTTCCTTTCTTCTTTTTTTTGGGCATAATCACGAAAAACGAAACTCTAAGAGAAACCAAACGGCAGAGTTGGTTTACACTGTTGATTATTTTAAAATCCGTTAGTCCGGACTTAAGTCCGTTCCCAATTCTATAAAAGGAACCAGTGGCGGCTCGTGCAATGTGGCAACAGTGGAATCCCTCCATTTAAACCAATGTAAAACAATCGATCTTCAGGAGGTGCAATGCACCCCCAAGATATCGATACTTTTGCATAGGTTTAAATGGTAAAAAAGCATGGTTGCCAAATCGCACGAGCCGCCACTGAAAGGAACCAAGTCGGAGTTGGTTCCTTACGTGACTCGGATTAAGGTTTAACCTAATCAGCCAAAGGAACCAAGTTCTCATTTTATTTCATCATATGGACAATGACATCAATGAGGCTCACCAGCTCACTTTTACCTGGAATTTTGACGGGAAATAGTTGTTATTACAGAAGAAGCACTTGTTGCTTCGAGATTCAGTATTGCTAGCTCTATCAATCAATAACTCAATTTTATCAAAAATGTCACTCGGTTCTTTTGTGACAAGTGCTGTCCAATTGAGCTTGTTTGGTGAGAAATTATGAAAAAAATAAATTTAGATCAGATGAATCTATAAGGAGATGAGTCAAAGGCGTTGTTTTTTGGGTTTGTTTTTTGTTTTTTGTTTTCAAAACTTTGGAGGGCTCTAGCTCAGAAGAGAAACAATTGCAGCACATACTCATGTAGGAAAATAAAGTCTTATATATATATATATATATATATATATATATATATATATATATATATATATATATATATATATATGTATGTTGACCCCAAAAATACACTCCATAAGTTTGGTACTCAAGTTTTGAAACTCCCTGTTATTGATATTTTGCTCCCCCCCCCCGCCCCCTTCACAAAAGACAACATCTTGACCATGCACATTTTTAAAATCACAGTTTGACTGTAGAGATATTTTCTCTCCCCCCCCCCCCCCTTAACGAAAAAGGGGAGAATGGGTCACCTATCTCTGATGTTCGCCGTGCGCGTGCACAGATTGTTCGGCTTTACGACTGCAATTTTGGCTTTCTTTATAATGCGTTTTTTGGGTTTATTAGTGGATTTTATGACTATTTGATGCCGCCAATCTAATTTTCAGACAATTTTACATCAGAATCAAAACTCTATAGCACTGTAGCAAAAGTTTGCAACAAACCCATTGAAAGCTGAAAAGAGAAAATTATTTGATAAGGCTCGATCTTTTTTACCCACATAAACTATAGACAATAGATATTTCTAAATCCCTCCACCTTTTAAACGGCTTGTTCAGGGATCAAACATGAGGTTGCGTTCTTTTGAAGTCAAAAAGTGTCATATTCGGAAAAGCCGTGATTCTAAATAATAAACAGTTTTTTTTTTTATCTTTTTTTCCGTTTTAGGTGCTGTCAGCATTTGTTGCAATTGTCACGATGTAGATACGTAATATGCATAAATGGAACACTTGCGAATTCATGAAACAATAATCCTTTAATATACAGAACTAACCATTTCAAGTGCCCTTTACACATCAAGCATTCTAGGGGTATAGATTAGTAGGTGTGGAGGTTTAAGAGGTTTGTGGATTTTAATTCCCCCTCTCCCCATTTATTTTCTTGAAAAGTATCGAAAGTTTACAGTTAAAACTATGCCATTATTCACTATAACGCATTGTCATATTATTTCTTTTTTTTTCTGTTGCCGTCGGTCGATATCATTTTTCGTGTTGGAAAAGCAAAGTTCCATATGGACCTATAGTTTCCAAAATTTGAAGAAGCTTCCAGTGAAAAATTTTGTACACGCAACGAACTTTTTAGGATAGGTAAATAAGTTATTCCAGAGTCAATTCCATAGCCGCAGCGAGGAAGCTGTCCAGGGGTGGAAGACACGTGACAGCCCCTCTCACTTTTTAGAGCAATTAATGCGAATTTTACCCCTCTGGCTCCCTGTGTTCTGGAGTTTAAACACCTATTTTTCAACAAAACGCCAAAAATGTCCTCAAAAATCCCTTGATTCCATCGACGCTCATTGAGGGGCTTTCAATTTGCCGATCCCCCAGAATTTCAAATGTTTCGATGCAAAGACCTGTTTAGTGTGACGTCATGAAAAAAATTGGTTCCAAACAAAGGCTCCGTCTCACTCGCTCTCGTGGGTTTTCCCATACGAAACACAGTCCAAATTTTCAAATACAAGTGCTAGTAAACAACACGTTCTTTACACGTTGTGTTTATCACACCATTGGGTTCCACGTCCCTTATAAAAATTTCCGATTGTTTCAAAAAATTTTCCGATTGGATATATATTCCTGCGCTTTATTTCCCATAGAAATAATCGAAATTCCATAGAGACAATCAGAATTCGTGTAGATTCAAGCGCGCTGACTACAGAAACGATAGGTCTCATGATTGAAATAAGGCGAAATCATCTATGATTCTATTCTTACAGTTTTAACATCCACTTTTTTCTCAGTGATAAAATATGAGCCCGCTTTCACAAACTTTGTGAAACATCGCGCATCGATGCACAATCATAGTTATATCGAAGAAAGTCCTATGTTTTGTCCTTGTCACACTCACAGTTTCTTAAGAGCACAAAATCTAGGATATAGGCTCATCAGCACCATCACGGCATGTGTTGTACCTCGAACAATAGCTTCGATACGAAGAGAAGTTAGAATGATTGAGTGTCATGCCGGTGATACTACCATAAGAGACCGTGAGTAAGACAAGGACAAAACGTAGAACGTCTTTCGGTATAACTGTGATTGTAAATTCGCTTGTGATCTTTTAGGAATTATGTTACAGTGAAAAGATACTTTAAGGCAAGTGGAATCTAATGGTGCAATCAAATTTGAGAAAACTGTTGGTTAACTAGCATGAATTTGCGTTCGAAAATTTGGATCTGGTAAATCCACGAGAGTGAGCGAGATAGAGCATTTGTTTGGAACTAACTCTGATTGTGACGTCATCACTAAACAGGTCTACTTAAAGATATGAATGAGCCTCTCTCTTTTCTATACCCCTCCCGCTCTTCATCAATACCTCGTCGCTTCTTATCGATGTACCCTCGTCAAACCGATGTTGACACTTTTACGATGCGAGAACCGAGCGCTTAATGCACCGTGAAGAAATCTTGAGACCGGTGGAGCCCAAAGGCGAGGGGCAAAGAGGGTTTCTGTGAAGGATGTTTCCACCCCCCTCCTGCCTTGGAATTTCGACTCATAGGTTGGCACAACTGACTTAGGTTGCTGGACCTGTATGGAATTCTCGTTTGAAGGAATTCGACTTTGACGCTTAATAACTTATTAAAATTAACAGGAATACCAAAACTTTTACAATTTTAAGAAAATAGACGCCGAGACCTCCTGGATTGCAGCAACAAATTAACGATTAATGAAACCAGTTTTAAGAAAACACGTTTTTAATTTTTCAAACCTTTCCCGCCAAGGTTTTGCCATAAGCAAGGCATTGGACTTATATATTAGATATGAAAATGAAAACAAGAAGCGCACCGTATATATACGGCACGCTTAAAAAAAAAAAAACGACCGAGAGATAAAAATGATGATGACAATAATGATGACGATGATGATATGGAATGAAGGGATGAAAAGATGGAGGAAAGTGAAGTGAAGGTAAAGACAGTTCTGAGTGGAGGAGGGAAAGAAGGAGAAAAAAGTTGACTCCCGTCCCTTAGATTTCATGATATTACCTTTATGAGAAAAATAATTTAAAAAATTCATGGAGCAGTGTTGATTTCTATATCAGGCCGAAAATAATCTGGCCACACCCTTCGAAATGAAAATGAGACGAGCATTGAGTGTGATTTTAGTACAGTGCGCGCGAAATTACCTGTAATCTTCGATGTATACAATCTTTTCGGAACACCCGGTGGCCGTCCAAACGCGAGTCCACTATAGTGGCTTCATTCATCTGTGTCTCGAACACTTTTCTGTGGGTACTTCTGACTTCTTAGCCCCCCTCCCCCCACCATCTCCCCCCTCCTCTTACGCCCATTCATCCACCATTTCCGTCAGATTCCCTCGAGCCGTGTCGGGAGCACTCGACAGGCGAAGTTGTAGAATTCATCGAAGCGTTGCACCGGTGCGGAAAAGATTACGGATAGGAACATTTTCAGTATTTACAGGTATACTGTAACGTAGAGTTTTGTTAATCTTTGTCTCACCGAGGCAAATCTCCGATGGATTCTGGATTGCCGCACATTTAACCGTCGCGTCGTTGTTATCCTCGGCCAGTGCGTGAAGGCGGGGTATTCAAATTGGTGCCATCCTGGATCGCGTGTCCAGTCCATATCGGTGGCCACCTAGTTGGCTTGACGCTTGAGAATAAGTCAATATCGTTTAAAAATTGATTACTTTGAACTGTAGTCTGAACTATGAGGTTGGTCAATGAACCACGAGTTGATTGGGTGAACGACACGCCAAGATTTGTTGATCATACGAAAGATCGAAATTTGATACATCGAAAATATTTGGTCGATAATTCGATATAGAGGGGTGATCAAGGTCTATATTCAAGTGAGTCTCGAATATTTTTGTTGAAATATTACGAACTTTGGTGGAAAGTTCAAAAATATTACATTATTGAGATTGGTACGCAGAATGGCAGCCCTGGTTGAGAGGGGTAGCTAAGAGATTCATAGGCGGACCGTATCAGGGGCTAGGGGGGCTATAGCTCCCCACTTTTTTGGGCGGAGAGGCTAAACATCGGGAAATAGCTATGACTGGAGACTTGAGAAGCCCCCCCCCCCAAAAAAAAAGCCATCACTTTTTAGCCCCCCACTTTTTTTGGTCACGGTCCGCCTTTGGAGAGATTACAGCACTATACTAAACAACTGGGGGATCTAGGAATTTTTCCTTCTCTCTCTTTTCCCATTAGAATACGTGTGTTAGAGGAGGATACTTAGATCAGAGGGGAAGTCTAGTGATTTTCACCCCCTCCTCTATCATTTTCTAACACATGCGTTCGAATGGGAAAAGAGAAAGAATTGCATTATCTTGGATCCGCTAAGGTACCTAACTGACCTGTTGTAGATAAACCCTGAGTAAAATGATACAAATAGAAATCTGAAGGCAAGAAGCACGAGCCAACTATTGACATGGGAAATATGTAAAATGAAATACACATATGAAAGAAGTAGACGCAGTACTATCAATGCAAATAAATCGCCCACGATGAAAAATGCAAATGGCTCATGTTGAAATTTAATCCAAACCGAGGTAATTCTCGATGGCTGGTGTGCGTTTAGGTAGGTACGTAAGGTCGTAAGGATGGAGGACTAGGTGGTCGAAAGGTGCCTGCGATGCGCAAATTTTTGGTTTGAATGCTAAACATTTCAGAGCAAAAATGAATAAGAAACATAGAAACAACTTGCTCGTTCTTCGTCCATTCATTACTTTAACTGTTGTTGAGTTCGGTCTCTGATGAGCAGAGTTGCCGGATTGCGTGAAAATATTTTCCTACTTTACATTGGACTAAATGGGAAAATACGCGCATTTGCGCTCTTTTGGCACCTCATAGCAACTATATAGCTGCGCTGATCTGAGAGAGTGAGAGAGTGAGAGAGTGAGAGAGAGAGAGAGAGAGAGAGAGAGAGAGAGAGAGAGAGTGAGAGGGGGGACGATTCAGAGACCTATGCAGGAATTCGTTTTTCTTTCTCTCTCTCTCTCTCTCTCTCTCTCTCTCTCTCTCTCTCTCTCTCTCTCTCTCTCTCTCTCTCTCTCTCTCTCTCTCTCTCTCTCTCTCTCTCTCTCACTCTCTCTCTCTCGTGTGTGCTGCTACCTCCATCCTTTTCTAACGCACGTGTTTAAACGGGCCTGGAGAGAGAGAAATCTCTTTCAGATATCTGAATACGCCTGTGAGACGCTCGGTTCAATAGTTGACGGTAAGTCTAATTTTAAAATTAATTTTTAAAAATAATAGTCGCTATGTATGTAAACATATCCACTTATCTACTATATTCAAATCTTTGCCACGGAAAATGCAAATGTCATCTTTACGATGACATTGGAACGCGAATTCAAAGATCCATCGATTTGAAGTGACGTACTTAATCATGTTGATTTCTTATGCGCTTCTAAAAAATCTGCACAAGTGCAGCTTTTTCCTCACTCCCTGTAACCCTGGTTTCGAAACAGTGTGCCACGTGACGTCATATTTTGTTTGCGATCGCTGCAACCCTGGGATAGTCAAAATGGTGGTACACCTGAGCTGAATGTCTAAATAGCTAAGTTTGATCTAATATCTGATAGTTATCACATAAGCACGGACGAAGATATGGTACGCCCTTTTTTCGACAATTGGCGAAATGTGGTTTACGTATCCCCAAGAATATACCCTGAAAATGTCGTAATGTTAGGATTAATCCTCGGCTCGTTAGAGACCCTCAAAGTGCACCTCTTTCTTTCGGCAATCGTGTTTGTTAGGTATTCGGTGCACTGGTTTGTGCATTTTTATGATTGTTCCAGTAGTTATCAAAACAATGGACAATTAGTGTGTGTGTGTGTGTGTGTGTGTGTTTCTCACAATTGATTATAACCTGTCACGAAATGATGCAACAACAGATCCTGGAAAGATTGCCGTTGCGTTTTATTCGGGCATTTTCTCTTATTCCGGCTGGTAGGTTGGTATTCGTATGGCTCCTTTTATGTAATCCAATTCTTCTAAACAAACAAATTAAATAATCATAAAAAAAAAAAAAAAAAAAAATTGAAAGCAAGCATCAAAAATTTCTAAAATCCACGCATAAACTCAATAAATACATTTCACAAAAATACATTAGGCGGTCCAATGAGCAGATGACAATGGAAGAGTGTCATCTAGTTGCAGCTTTCTATGTTGAGAAAAATAATTCTTCATAGGGTAAGCTGCAAAAAACTTCTGGTACCAAAAAGTAAACAAGAGTCGCAATTGAATGGAAGGCCTTCGTGGTCAACGCAGATAAGGGATCGGAACGCGGGCTGGCCTCTGATTGGCTGCAACGCGTGGAGCTAAAATGTCTTAGGTTATAGGGAAATTAACACGGGGTTTTCGTTCCGGGACGTTTATCTCGAAACCTGTGCAAAATCGTCTCTAAACAATTTATGCGAGTCGATTCAGCAGAATTTTCTGAACAAATTGATAGGTCGATCATAAGTGCCACTTTATTGCAAATTCGAAAAGACCGGTTCAGTTGAAAAGTACGCACAGTCGCACAATAGTGAGTTACTCAAACACACGGCAAGCATGTAAACACTTTATTGTGCGTACTTTTCAACTGAAACAGTCTTTTCGAATTTGCAATAGAGTGGCACTTATGACCTATCAATTTGTTCGGAAAATTCTGCGAATCGGCTCGCATAAATTGTCTACAGACGATTTTGCACAGGTTTCGAGATAAACGTCCCGGAACGAAGACCTCGTGTTAATTTCCCTATACCCAAAGCCATTTTTGCACCACGCTTGCAGCCAATCAGTGGCCAGCCCGCGTTCCGATCCCTTATCTGCGTTGACCACGTAGGCCTTCCAATCTTCCATTCTATTGCGACTCTTGTTTACTCTTTGTCTGGTACTAACAAAATCAGAAGAAGCGACTCAAATAGATAGAAGACATGATGAACTGTAGAAAAGGCTAAAACAAGAGTAGAACGACCGAATGTTCAAGAAACGGATCATTTTGACAGTGACAATCTTCAAAATGATCCGATGAGATGAATGTCAGGGGCTCCGGTAAGGTAGATGTCCCAATTACCGCCCCTGTCCCAATTACCGCCCCATTTTCATTTATTCTTTAAAATAAGCCTACTTTAGCAGACAAATTTAAGCGTATATGGGATAAGTGTTTTTCATAGGCTGGCTGAACTGGTGAAAAAAGTTTGAAGTTGATATTTAGCAGCGTTGTGCCCTTAAAAAATCATAGAAGTTGACACAGGACACCTGCCCCCGTATTACCTGTTTTTGCCGATTTCTCTCAGCAGTTACTTATTAAAAATCTGTTCTCTTTACTTTTTGCTTTTTAAATTATTATAATGTCATTATTTCCTGACAATAAACATGATGATTTGAATGAAAAGCCAGCGCAAATATGTATGGCTATAATTAGGGCACCTGATATGACAATAATTGGGACAAAGCCACTTTTGGTGTGGCGGTAATTGGGACATGGGTCATTTTTTCGAGTTTTATTAATAATTTTTTTTCCTGATTGATTACGCCAACTTTATATTTTTTTCATAAAACTAGATTGTATTTGAGAGGCCCTAGTGAAAACCGATCATAGATTTGATAAAAATTAACATTTTTACAGGCATTTTACGGCAATTTTTTCTTAAGGGGGGCGGTAATTGGGACATCTACCTTAAATGGATTACATACACGTTGATGAAATATCATGGAAACCAAAGGGATTCATAAGAGTAATTTCCTTCCCAATTTTGAGGGTACGTCTTCTATGGCGTTATTCCTGGGTAAAAAATGAAAATATAATAAATGAGTGGAATATATAAACTTTATAATTATATATTTTTTTTTTTTTTTTTTTTTTTTTTTTTTTTTTTTTTTTTAGGAAAAGATATTTTCTTCAATGTAATATATTTTTTGTGAACATTTTTATTTTTCTCACGGTTTTACATCGTTTTCTCGTTTATCAAAATTAAATGTTTGAACAATTTGAACTAAAAAGGTCAAAAATTGACAAAACAAGGTTTGAACGAAAATCTTCGTCCATGACATAAGTCTGACGCATGATGACGACGCGAGTATACGCGACCGACGATGGAGGCTAACGCTGGCGCTTGTTATCAGAGCGGAGTCAAGATCAAATCTGCTGTCACCACTGGCGCCTTGCCTTGCTCTTGCATATTCCTTCGTACAGGGAGGAAACTAGGGAACCTCCTGAGTCCTGAGTCCTGCGGCGGCCGTTCGGGTGTTCGTCACATTGGCAAACGACGGCAATGACGCACAGTGGATAGAAAAATGAAATTTACAGGACATCATTTTGTAAACAAAAATACAAAGATTCTGAACATTAATAAATGGAAAGATGATTAAGAAATGGGTTTAATTCTAATTTTACGCAGAATAAAAGGAGCCAGATTATGGGTGAAAAGAAATTTGTTGGACATCATTTTGTAAACAAAAATACAAAGATTATGAACATTAATAAATGGAATGATAAATAAGAAAATAAGTTTAATTCTAATTTTACGCAGAATTAAAAGAGCCAGATTATGGGTGAAAAGAAATTTGTTGGACATCATTGTGTTTACTAAAATACAAAGATTGTGAACATTAATAACTGGAAAGATAATTAAGAAATGAGTTTAATTCTAATTTTACGCAAAATAAAAGGAGCCAAATTATGGGTAAAATGTATTGGACATCATTTTGTTAACAAAAATACGAACATTATGGACATTAAGAAGTGGAAAGATAATTAAGAAATGAGTCTAATTCTAATTTTACGCAGAATAAAAGGAGCCAGATTATGGATGAAATGAAATTTATTGGACATCATTTTGTTAACAAAAATAAAAAGATTATGAGCATTAATAAATGGAAATATAATTAAGAAATGAGTTTAATTCTAATTTTACGCAGATTTAAAGGAGCCAGATTATGGGTAATTTCACAGTAATAAGACGTTTTGCTGACACCGATAATTGTCAGAAAAATTGGATCATTTAAACGGTTTTAAAACAACCCAACTAGTGAATATTGCGGTTAAAATGGTTTTTTTTTTTTTTTTTTTTTTTTTTTTTTTTTTTTTTTTTTTTTTTTAGCAAGTTCAACAAAAACAACTGTGAATTTCATGATACCTTGAAATCATCTTGCTTTCGAAGTATTCTGGCGGATCCTGCCCCCTCAAACGGGGGTGACTCATTTTCATCCCCATCCCCCTGGTGACCCTCTTTTTCTTTTTTCTCTCTTTTTTCCACCTTCTTTTCTTCTTTTTTGGCCGAACGAGTGGCGGGTCGGGGATGTTTACTGTTTAGGGCTATCACCATCTTCGCCTCCCCTCTTGTACCCGCCAATTTTCCGAGGAATCTAAAGGTCATTCCGTTTGTTTTGATTCTTAACCCTTTACTGCATGATTTTTTTTTTCAATAAAATAATTTTTTTTTCAGTGCAATTTTGATCCTTGAGACAGGGAAAAATAGTGAAAAAATTCTTTCCATTATATTTCAATGGTAAAGAGCCTGAATAGTAATCGTTCCAAATATGGCCTTACCCGAATTTAGGTATCCATGCAACTGAAAATAAAGTTTTCAGGCTAAAAAAAAAAAGATTAAAGTAGTAAAAAATAAGTTAGTAAGTTTCAATAGTTGTTTTTTTTTTGTATATGGTACCCCTGCGTTACTCCCAAACAACAATGAAAATCGGAAAATCGCTATCAGATTTTCAGTGAGCTATTTTCAACCACTCTGCACGTTCTTTATCCTGCGTGCTGCGCGCTCTAGGACAAAATCGACAATTCTTACTCGTTTAGTATATGTTTAGTACATGTGACCCACCATGCAGCGACAGTACAACTCAAGTCCCCTACTTTTAGATAAGGCTTCAAAGTAATTGTTCCAGATCTGGGCTCATCTGCAGTTAAGGGTTAAAAAGTCACTTAATTTTTACGATTCATTCTATTTACGGTCTGTAATTATTGTAGAAGTTACTTAAAGAAAAAAGTTTAGTTCCTGACTCAAGGTTCTCTGAAGCACGGGCCAATCTAATTTTCTTTTTTTCTTCAAAATCCTTGGAATACGAGCTTTTCCTACCTTTACATGGTGCATTTTTGCAATTTTAGAAAAAACAGAGTCATCACCCTATAACACAATTTTTGCGGGGGGGGGGGGGAGCACTAAAATTCAACACGTTTCTGAAGCGTAAAAAGAAACATTTCATTCAGAAACGGGTCGAATTTTAGCGCTGGTTTTTTTTTTTTTTTTTTTTTTTCGCTAAAATTGTGCTGTGATGACTGTTTAGGTTTCTTAAAATTGCAAAAATGCACCATGTAAAGGTAGGAAATACTGCAACCGACTGCCTCTAAACTTGAAAAATATTTTTGGGGATGGACAGATTGGCAAATTCTTGGGAGAGCTGAGGGATGTTGTCCTGCAGAGGGCATTAACATGTGAATGATCTAGATCGTTCAAATTAATTTTGGTTGTTTTCATGTTTGACGTGTACCAGCCCTAAATTAAGGGAATGTACTAAATTGTAATAAAAAAAAAAAACAAAAAAAAAAAAAACAAAAAACAATTCTTGTCTAGAAAAGTCCATCCATTCAATCTACTGCGTGACGATTGTAGCACAGCCACTTGGACGGCACGATCCTCAAAGAAGCGATACCAGGAAACTTCAGTTCTGCTTTTCCTCAGGAATCAGTATCTGGTTGGAATTGGGAGTTCTTCGGAATAGCGCACTTGAATGCTTCGTGGGTCTCCTGTGCCTAAGATTGCCTCAATTCAATCAGAGCTGTCGTTTGGAGAGGAGAGGAGTCGGGAGCTCAAGTTATTTAATCGCCGCATAATCGATGCATAATAGCGAGTAACAACTAACAAGTCGCAATTAGTCTCGGTTCAGAGACGAGTTTTTTTTTCGGGCTACAGTTCGTTGCCGCGCGGGTGGTGGATGGCGGGTGCGCGCTGTTTCTGTCAAAATATTTCCATTGACTGCGTGATGAGTGTTGCCAATTCCAAAGATTACTTATACTCCAGATATGGCACTAGCAGAGATTAATAAGCCTAAGAGATATGGCACTACCTATCTCCGCCGTGTTAAAAAACCGTTGGCCGGGCTCCGTAAAAAACGCCTGCAGAATGGCCGTGATACAACGTGCAGTACGCTGGTGACCGTAAACATTGTTGTTATTCATGTTGTTGGAAATGAGGTTAGATTCTCTGTCGCAGATAAATGTTTGCCATTTAATGGCCGATGGGATGATTAAAGTGACTTAGAATTTCAGATTCACGTTCAAAATAAACTCAGAGCTCATTAAACTTCCCAAACACTTTTTTAATCTTATTAATTTAGTTAGTGGCGTTGCTGTCAAACCTTGGTCAAACCTCATTTCAAACAACAACAGTAGTAACAATGTTTACGGTCACCAGCGTACACCACATTGCATACTTCGTAGGAGTCGAACAACACTTTAGAATCGTTATGCCATATCTCTTAGGCTTAGTAATCTCTGGGCACTAGCTATCTCGCCAATGTTAAATTTTGTTGAGCGCCTTCATTTCTAAAATCGAGCTAAAACACATACACTGGCCCACGGTTTGTTTACGTTTCGGCATGCGAGAGACGTGCGGGCGGGGTGGGGGTCGTGGGCCGTCGACTGGCCCCACCCTGCCCGCACGTCCCTCGCTCGCCGAAACGCCCGAAACGTAAACAAACCGTGGGCCAGTGTATGTGTTTTAGCAATGAAGGCGCTCAACAAGATTTTAGCTAGTGCCATATCTGGAGTATAAGTAATCTTTGGCCAATGGGTCTGTTGCAAACTTTTGCTACAGCGCTGTAGAGTGTGCGATCTCTTGTAAAATCGCGTGAAAAGTCTATCGGTGGCATCAGAAAGTCTTGAAATGCGATAATAAACTCACAAGAGACGTTTAATGAAATCCAAGATGGCGGTAAAATAACGAGCGACCTGTATGCATGCACCACGAACATCCAAGGATAGCCAACCTCACAATATCAATCACACCAAATCACAACGTAAATAAACACATAACCTCTGAAACTGTGAGGTTGTCAACGTTGGCAATCCTTGGATGTTAAAGGTGCATGCATACAGATTGCTCGATATTTTACCGCCATCTTGGATTTCATTAAACGTCTCTTGTGAGTTTATTATCGCATTTCATAACTTTCTGATGCCACCAATGGACTTTTCGGGCGATTTTACATACAATGAAACACTCTTTATTGTTGTAGCAAAAGTTTGCAACATACCCATTCATATCCTTGGATCAAAGGTAGATTACAAATGTGGAAACGCTCGTATTCTTAGGAACTTGAGATGATTCCAGCAGTGGTGTAGCGTGCAATTTGGCAACGTTGCAGTCCGTCAATTCAACCCCATGAAATGATAGAACTATGATAGGTGTTTGGCATGGGCGCCCGCAGAAAAATTTCCAAGGGGGGAAAACTTTTTTGTTTACCCCAATGGAAGGTCTAGGAGACCCCCCCCCCTGGGGGGAGGGAAAACTCTTTTTTAATCCAAATAGTGTACAATTATTAACTCATTGTAGGTGTATCAAATAATAACCATAATTTCGACGTGTTTGATATAATGGATAAAGGGACAACTGATGATAACGACAGCAAGAAAAATGTATAATTTTACTATTATTTGCAAAAAATTAGTTAAAATTACAAAATAAACTAATAATGAAGTTTGTGTCAACTATTACTCCTTTGATTAACATTTCATTTTCTTTTTTCCTTTCATTTTTTATCGTGAAATTTCGACTTTTTTTTAATTGCGGGGGGGGGGGCAAGTGCCCCATCTTGCCACCGGCTCCGGGCGCCCATGGTGTTTGGTAAACACCTAAAACAGGCGGGCTCGACGCTCGTCCTATTTGACAACCCCGTTTTTTCACCCCTTTTAAACTTTTCAAAAAGTATCGATTTATCAGGGATTCAGTGAGTCCCCTGAAGATAGATTATATTACGTAGGTTTGAACGTGTCCCGAAAAAAAAAAAAAAAAAAAAAAAAAAAAAAAAAAAAAAAAAACAGGAGCGAGCAAAATCTATTTTGACGAGGGCACAACGAATGCATATACTCGAGCAACTTTTCCCCAATTTTAAACTTTTGTTTGGCCGCATTGCAGTTTTGAAATTAATGATAAATTTTTCCATCATTCGGGTGGTAGTAGGGGGGGGGGGGGTCCTATTCTCTATCGTTTCTCCTCGAATACTATTTTTACTATTACGCACATCCATGTTGTAATAATATCCTCGTTGCATTTAAGCTGCCCGAAAGCCAATTCGTAACTTCTAGCGCGCGCCAGCAACTTTTCTTTTTTTTTTGATCCTTTAATGTATGTAAATTTTAATCCAATTTTATTCGGAAAGAGCTTCTGCGGGCAGCACGCGCGAGAGTGTTCGCTTTTGATTGGGTCCACGCACTGTGATTTGAAATCGTCAAAAAGTGGCAAAAAATAAAAAAAACAAAATGCCTCGTCAATTCATCGCATTTACAAACTTTCAAAAGGAATTTCAATCACAGAGAACACTTTTACCAAGTTTTTTAAACCTAGAAAAGTCATTGGAACGTTATACATTTTGTTTATAGATTGAACTACTCAACCATTCCCTCTCTCTCTCTCTCTCTCTCTCTCTCTCTCTCCCAATATCTCTTCCTTTCTCTCTCTCTCTCTCTCTCTCTCTCTCTCTCTCTCTCTCTCTCTCTCTCTCTCTCTCTCTCTCTCTCTCCCAATATCTCTTCCTTTCTCTCCCTTAAGAGGTTGAAGGATGTGTTTTTTTATTACTTTTTCTCACTGACTTTTTGCCACTTAATTTTCGATCTCATACCAACGAGCTATTTTATCTAGAGTGGCGGTTAAATAGGTAACCTGCGTAACCACCATGGGGGATTTTGAGGTTAGGTTTAAGCGAGGAATTTGTCCATTTGTTTCCGTGTATTTTGATGCGACTCCACCGCACAATGGATCGGAACATGCTTTGATCCACTGTGCGGTGGCGGCGCACCAAAATACACGAAATCAAAAGGACAAATCACTCGCTTAAACCTAACCTCAAAATCCCCCATGGTGGTTACGTAGGTTACCCATTAAACCGCCACTCTTGATAAATGTATAGCTCGTTGGTATGAGATCGAAAAAAAAGTGGCAAAAATTCAGTGAGAAAAAGTAATCAAAAAACACATCCTTTAACCTCTTAAGGGAGAGAAAGGATCTAGAGAAAACACAAAATATGACGTTATAACGTCTGTTCCGAGAAAGGCAATACCGATACTTGACCAATATGGGGTAATTGCATGGCAGTGGCAAGGCGTGCGATTTGGCAACCTTCCTTTTTCCCATTTAAACACATTAGAGAAGTCGAAATGCCTGGTCATCGCCGATAAATGAAGCGTTCGACTTTTCTGATGAATTTAAATGGAGAAAATACACTGTTGCCAAATTTCACCCCTCGCCACTGTTGCATGGGCCTGAAATTGGTTGTTTTTTAGCAAGCAAATTGAAAATATTCGGTGGCTGAAAACAACGATTCCTTTGGCTGGTAATAAGATTTCGTAGTTTCGGAAGTGCCGGCGATATAGTGATAGAAAAGTGATGCAGCAAAATTTAGCAAGAGCCCTTTATAAGATACAGGCTGTTTCAGATAGCTTCGGTTCTGACTGCTCTTTCTTTACAAGCGCGGAAGGACGATATCAAGTCTTCAATTACGCTTTAATGTTCATATTCACTAATGAGGCTCTTGCAAACTTTTGCTACGGGGGATTGAAGAGTTTATTTTTGCGTAAAAACCTGTAAAAATGACGATGAGTACACTGAAAAATCACGAAATTCACTCTCAGAATCAAGCATAATGGCGGTTCAAAGCAGGTATTATGGGAGATTCCTATCTAAATTTAGACAAATCTCTGTGTTTCCGTAGGGAAAGTGACAGATTAGACAGGAATCTCCCATGATACCTGCGCGTTGAAGCTCCATTACGATCTTGCCGTTAAAGCAGTTACGTGAGTTTTTTACTGAATTTTAGACTTTTTCGGTGTGATTTTCGTGATTTTTGCTGGTCATTACATCAGATTGGACCATTTATTTGCTTATAGCAAAAGTTTGCAAGAGCCCCATTATGATAGTTAAACCGAGTCTATTTTGTGACAAAAAGCTCTAATGATTCACGCATGGGCGTCCAGTGATTTGGCAACCATAAATTCATCCTATTTAAAGGTATGAGAAACAATCGATTCTTGAGGGGGCCACGGCCCTCTCTGAAATCGATTGTTTTTCATGCTTTCAAATGGAAATAATACACAGTTGCCACAATGCTGGATCCGCCTTTGCATTCACGCAGTGCGCGGCATCAACGTTTTTACGCATGTAAACAAAGAGCTGTCAGAACCGAAGTTATCTGAAACGGCCTCTAGTATCAGGGCTGCCGTTTTGCGTATAATCAATGCTATTTTTCAATTCACCGATGATTCCACCGGTTGAGAAAAGATTACACAGTTCAGTTCAGAGCATGACTGTAATAAACTAAAATACTCGCATCTGTAATCTTTTCTCAACCGGTGGAGAGTCGTCGATGACTTTAAAAAGCTTGCGGATATTTTAATTAATCAACGGAGTTTCCACCGATTAAGGAAAGATTACAGATCAGAGTATTTTCGTGCATTACAGTTATACACTGAAGTGAACTGTGTAATCTTTACTCAACCGGTGGAATTATCGGTGAATAGAAAAATAGAATTGATTATACGCAAAACGGCAGCCCTGTCTAGTATGCTTTGATGCATACACTTTAGAGGACGAACATTACGAGTAATGTGCATTGTGCATACCAGCTGTTTATTATAGGTGGTTTTTCCAGAGAGCTCCTCAAATCCTGAATTATACCAAGAAAATTCGCTCAACTCAATGTTATAGGACTATAGGTCCATCAAGATGACGGTTGCAACTTCTTTTTAATTTAATTCATGACTGAGATGGTTAAGGAGCAGAGCCTGCCTCAGACTCCGAAATCACACTAATCGAACCCAGAGAATCCATCATCCATCAACCTGACTCACTAAATAAATCGACCTGCAATGATGCAACAAAGAAAACGTTCACTCATCGCGACTTCCTGTTCCTGCGGAGCATCTGCGGAGAGGAGAGCAGAAATCCCGACACCCCCTCCCCCCACCCCCACCCCCTTTACGCTCCTTATTTAGCGCGGCCGCGCCGCCGGGGCCACCGAATCGAACTTACCGCTCAACTGGTACCGTTTCAGTTTTGTTACCGAACAGTTACCGGCCTCGTTTTGTAACAGTTCACATTGAGAGAGAGAGAGAGAGGGAGAGAGGGAGAGAGAGAGAGAGAGAGAGAGAGAGAGAGAGAGAGAGAGAGAGAGAGAGAGAGAGAGAGAGAGAGAGAGAGAGAATGGTTGAGTAGTTCAATCTATCCTGGACCTAGAGAGCTCCTGGCATTGTTCTGCGCCCGCGCGCACAAAGGAAAGAAGGCGCGCGCACAATTCCCACAGAAAGTCAAGTGAGAGGTCGAGAGAAGGGAAGTCTGGAGTCTCAAGACAGGAGAAGAAAACCGAATTTTGGGCCGGTTTGTCATTTTGGAGGAACCGGAAACGGCTTCTTGCACATTGGACAATGGGCGTGCAATGCGCATTGCGCCTGGCATGAATGGATCGTGTGCTTACAATAGCGTAACTTCTTTCGATAAACGGTATCATGACAATGGGTCAGTTGACTTTTTTTACTTTTTTTTTCTTTAAAAAAAAAAAAAAAAAAAAAAAATAATTGTGTGTACGAGAATACTCGATCCCATCTTCAGGGATTTGCAGACGGGCTTAAAAATGCTATACATCGATGCCCACTACATTTAAAACTATGGAAAAGTATCGATTTATCGGGGGCTCAATTGCTTCTCCTGACGATCGATACTTTTCTATTGTTTTAAATAGAGTAGACATCGATATATCGCATTGCACGAGCCACCAGTGCTCTCTGCGGTTTCAGGACAGTTCGCCCAATGGTTCACGTCGAAAGTATCGACTGTCCCAAGAATGATTGGACGACATCCGTAGCTTTGAATGAAAACATCAGCTTTCAACCACCTCAGATGGGGCAACCTGATTGGTCAGGAGCAGTAAGAAGCTGATGTTTTCAGGAAAACAATAGAAGTGTCAAATCCAATATTTTCTGGGACAAGCTGTACTTTCGTCCGAAATTTAAATTAATCAAAGAGAAACAAAAACAGGATTTTCGTAATTTCTTGGCAAAACTCTAACATTTTTTCAGTCTGATATAGCACCAATATAGTCAGTTCCGGCAGGTGGCATTTGGCAACGCTGCATTTCGTCGATTCAAACCCGTGTAAACTATCGATTGTAGGTACACTTTTCATATCGTTTGTATCTGAGGCTCTTTCACCCATGCATGTCAACTCTCATGACTCTTAAACATGGGCAAAAAGGTGATGTCACTAAAACCCCGCTTGTGACCCCTCTATCGATTTGGCTTGGCGAATGGAATCGATCACCCTCAAGGGTTTTCATGTCTTTTGCATCTGAGGCTTTTTCACTCATGCATGTCAACTCATGGCTATTTAACAAGGGCAAAAAGGTGATGTCACCAAAACCCCCCTTGTGACCCCTCTACCGATTCAGCCTGGCGAATGGATTCGATCGCCCGTAAGGGTTTTCTTTGCACTGAGCATCTCCATAAGAACAACTTTTGTCTTACGTTCGAATTTACAAAATACAACGTCTCCATGTTGCACGCGACGTCACTGACTGTTGTCGCTCTTTGAGGCATTTTGTAATATTGAGTTTGCGCATCATCTTTTTTGCACCCCTTTTGCATAAGCAATAGAACCAATATTCTTAATTGCCGTTGCAATCTGCAACAGACCGATTAGGGCAAAGAATTTTTCGAGCGAAATAAACAGAACCCAAACTCATGATGGTTAATGTGTTTTATTTACATTGTGAACTTCGATTGGCATTAAATTATCAGTCAACCTAAGAAATGTCTGGTGATTTCATCAGAACTCTGGTATTTTTATCATAGGTTTAATTAATTTGAGGAGAATGTTCGAGTATACCAAGACCAGATTCTGTTCGAAACCACAATTTCTGTTAAAATTACTTACAATGCCTTGAGTGACTTATCGATGGTTGTGATTTCGGTGATATACATATAATAATTTTGGAGTTCTTTTTTTCCAGTGATGGAGGTACAAGCGGAGACAAAGATTTCTAACTATAGTATGCAATACGCAACGCACGTAATACTTGTGACGAATGGTATACTATGCATTGCGTATTGCATACCCTGGCCAGGTATCTTTATTTCTGCTTGTACTAGCTCCTCCACCTGTGCGTTTACACATACACAATACACATAGCGGCGTATTCATCGATTTCTCAAATCATGTCTGAGGTCGGTGGACTATCAAGAAGGGCGTTCAAAATTGAATGCTAAAACTCCACTGAAAACGCGGAATGCTGCGTATAAGGGAATGAAACTTTCGATGTCAAGAGGCGTCAGGATTTCGGACTGTAGGTACCACCTGCCTGTACCTCCCCTTCCTCTCTTTGGTATATGTCACTGCAATCACTCCATTGTTGTTCTATCATTCATTCAGTAGCGCATGGGCGTCATTTCAAGTTCGGCTTGGGGGGGAGGGGCAAAAAATCTTATGAACTTTTTTTCTTTTTTTTTTTTCTCATCAATGTAATTTTAGAGCCAAAGAGCCGTCTTTTGGGGGCAATAATCGGATGACCTTTTTTTTTTTTTTGCTCATCAATATAATTCGTGCCAGTTTTTGAGCCTGACTTCAAATCCTTGGGGGGGGGGGGGGGGGGGGGGGGGCAATTGCCCCCCCAGCCCCCCCCCCCCCCTAAATGACGCCCATGCAGTAGCGTCGCGTAAACTGCGATCTATCGATTCTTTTTTCCATTTGAATCCTCAAAAACAATCGATTATGAGGGGGTGGACAGTGAATTTCCAGAAAATCGATTGTTTTCATGTGCTTAGGTGGAGGATAATAGATATATCGCAGACGCTACTGCATTCATTATTCGTTTAGTAGCCTCTCCAGTGGCGACTGGCGAGGCGTGCGATTTGGCAAGGTTCATTTTTCCAATTTAAGGTGATTCCATGGCACGTGACCAAGGCGATCGATTAGTCGATCGATTAATGGTCATTTCCCAGACTCTGTGGAGATTTTTTTTGTTTTTTTGTTAAAACCAGGATTGACAGCACTTGGAGGTAGATCTAACAAAGATATCTGTTAAGTTTGGATGCTCGAATCCAGAAAATAAGGACGTAACTATAGGAATTCGGAACCCGTTGTGCGACACACGATAAATCGAACAGCGATTGTGCGAATTCCTATAGTTACGTCCTTATTTTCCGGATTCGAGCATCCAAACTTAACAGATATCTTTGATAAATCTACCTCCAGGTGCTGATAATCCTGGTTTTTACACACAAAAAAAACTCCACAGAGTCCGGGAAATGACCATTAATCGATCGTCTTGGTCACTGGCCATGAAATCACCTTAAACTCATTAGAAAAGTCGAAATGCCTGATCTTCGCCACTGACTGAAGTGTTCGACTTTATTTTGGTGAATTTAAATGGAAAAACTACATTCTTGCCAAATTTCGTGCCTTGCCACTGAGCCTCTCCAGTCAAAAATGTTGAGCGATGATCATTCTTCAGATCTCCGTCTGAACATGAAGCTTGGCCAGCCAATGATGCCCGTTCGAGTCCTGTCGGTCTTCATGCAGCCCCCGTCACAATTACAGCAGAAGAAATTGCAATCACCTACTCCACAACAGTACTTTCCTGCCGTATAGAAGTACCTGATGAAATAAGAACAAGGACCATGCATGAGCTCCCGCAAAGTATTCATGAATAAGACCTTCCTTAATCCATGACTAACTATTGACTGTATACTATAATCGTAGAGACGAAACAATCGTTTAGGATGATTGATTCTATATGTATACATGGGTTGAATCGCTCTTTGATGGTAATTTCCATGTGAACATTCCTTTTCGCCGACGCCGTAAATTGTCATAGAAATTGCATCATAAAAACGTCTACAAATACGTACTAAATGAATATGTAATGAATATTTTTCATGAAGCATACTTCAGGAAGATACCCTGAAAGTTTCAATAGTGAGTGACTCAGTGTCCGTCTGCCTCACTCACACTAGCTCAGGCTTTCGTATTTAATTTCTTAGTACTTTATGGGTTAAATCGCTTTTTGCTTGTAAAAACTCAAAAATTTCAGGGTCTCTTCCTGAAGTATGCTAAGTATGCTTCTTGAAAAATATTCATTATCTATTCTTTTAGTATTTGTAGACGTTTTTATGATGCAATTTCTATGGAAATTTACGGCGTCGGCGAAAAGGACTGTACACATGGAAATGGGGCTATTGCACACTTTTTCTATAAGCGATTTAATAGTCAATTATGGCGTAAAAACCTCAAAAAATAACGATGGCGGCACTAAAAACTTCCAAAATCCACTCCTAAACTCAATAAACGCAGTTATTTGAGGGAGCGTAATGGTGGCCGAAGGCACTAACAATGGGAGATTCCCATCTAACAATTCTGAAACTCCATCAAGAAGTGAGCAATAAGAGACTACTTTCATTTGACACCGGTGTCACTTGGTGTTGCGGTACCATTCATCGGATGTGGATCATCACTCTGATGACTAATTACTCTGTGAATCATCCTTGTCGCAGCATAGAAAGAGTGACGAAATTAAGATAGGAATCTCCCATTGTTAGTGCCTTCGGCCACCATTACGCTCCCGCAAATAACTGCGTTTATTGAGTTTAGGAGTGGATTTTGGAAGTTTTTAGTGCCGCCATCGTTATTTTTCGAGGTTTTTACGCCATCATCGACTATTAAATCGCTTATAGCAAAAGTGTGCAATAGCCCCATTACCAGCGAAGAGCGATTTAACCCATGAAGTACTCAGAAATTAATTACGAAAATTCCCGTAAGCCTCATAGTGCAAGTGAGGCAGATGGATACTGTGTCACTCGCACTCGCTAAGCTTACATGGCGAAATGAATTTCATAATTTACGGCTTTATTTATGAACCAATTTTTCTCGTTTTGGGCTCAAAAAATCCATAAAAAAATTACGCAGGTGCTGACGTTCACCTAGGAAAAAAAACCCGGTAAATTAATCAAATACGGTTTGTGATCATAGGCAGCAACATGACCCAATTAATGTATCAAATTTTATTTTCCTATCGATTTTCCTATTAATATATTCATAAATATATATCAATGGTATCTATGAGTAATTGGGCGATATGATAGAATTAATCGGGCTTTGCGATGATCATGCAGCAACACTGAGATCAATGTATCGGTTTTTTTGTTGTTGTTTTTTTTTTCAGTTTGTTCTTAGATTATGCGTTTTTTCTTTGATTTCAATTTAAAATACCAAGAACACGACTTTTATTAAAAGCGACTAGTGGCGCCATCCATCGAATTGAAATCTGGAAAAGTTTCGCATAGAATCACCTAAACTAAAAAGTAAAGGATCGGATCGGCCTGCTAAAGTGGTTCTCCATGCAGTGGCGGCTTGTGCAATCTGGCAACCGTGCACTTTTACCATTTAAACGTATGCAAAAAGATCGATACTAGGTGAGGCGCTACGCCTCACCAAGTAATCGATTATTTTACACAGTTTTAAATGGAGTAAATCCATTGTTGCCACATTGCACGAGCCGCTGCTGTCTCCATGTGACGGACTAAATAAATCGCACATTATCAGCTTGATTAGCTTGATACTTAATACTAATTTAAGACCGTTTCATGGTCTTTCCTCTTCTTCTTATCATGAATGGGGCAGTTGCAAGAGTCTGAAATAAATTCATGTTTTTATAAAGAAAATTAAAGTACTTGATGAGGATGAGGCTCATCCTCATAAGATGAGCTGAGAACAATGGTGCCTTTGGTTTTTTCATGAGTGTCACACACGTGTAAAGTTGTAAAAAATTGTGAGCGTAGTGACGTCATAACGCGGAATTCCCGTATAAAACAATGTATTTTGGGCCAAAATCTCATCTCCGGAACAATGGGACTTGATTAGGAACCAAAGGCATCTTTGATATCAGCTCCATCAAGTACTTTCATTTTCTTTATAAAAAACATACAATTTCAGACCCTTGCAACTGCCCCATTCACGCAGGCGATGCAGGTGATTTGCGTTGAACTTACTTTGTGGATCCGCAGAAGTCGTACGCGGAATTGAAATTGTGCGACACCGGTGCGCAACAGAGACATTCTACTGTTGACGCGCACGATAGGAGACTGGCCACACAAGCCACGACGATCATCCTCCAGCTAATGGAAGGAGCTGCTGCCCCAATCACTTCAACCGCAGCCATTCTAATTAAGATCCACCGACTCGACCAATGGCTGCAGGATCAAACGATGTCCGTAACGCCCGTTTTTGACTTTAACCTTTCTCCAAAGGACCGAGCGGACCAAATCCCGCTCATCAGAACCAGCGGGAAATTCAAACGACGGGATTTCAAATGCGCAATCAGAAATTTTAAAAGCCTAGAAAATTAATGAGATAAAGTATAATGCAGGGATTTATAATGAAATACAAATACAATTACGCATCAATCAATAAGGATGTAATAATTATGCTTTTTTAAGGTTTGGGGTTGTTCTAGAGAAGGTTCCGCTTCTCTTAATTACAGCCACAAGTCTTTAGAACGAAGAGATGAAAACACAGCAAAGAACTAAAATCATGTTTTCGGAAAAAAAAAATCAAACTTCAATATCTCATAACTTTTTTGCAAATTGCTCACTTTTTCTATAAGTGATTTAATAGTCGATTCTGGTGTAAAAACCTCCAAAAGTAACGATGGCAGTACTAAAAACCTCCAAAATCCTCTCCTAAACTCAATAAATGCTTTTATTTGTGCCACCGTAATGGTGGCTTAGGGCATGCAGTAATAATAGGAGATCCCCACATAACAATACTGTAACTCCACCAAGTAGTGGCCAATAAGAGACGACTTTCATTTGACACCGGCGCGGCGTCACTAGATGTCACGGTACCATTCATCGGATGTGGATCACTACTCTAATAACTAATTACTCTGTGAATCATCTTTGTCAGAAAAGAGAGAGTGACAAACTTAAGACAGGAATCTATCTCCCATTATTACTGACCTATGCCACCATTACACTCGTTTATTGTAAAGCGTTTATTGTGTTTATGAATGGATTTTGGAAGTTTTTAGTGCTTCTATCGTTATTTTTTTTGGAGGTTTTCACTCCAGAATCTACTATTAAATCGCTCATAGCAAAAGTGTGCAACAGCACCATTCCATCTCGATTCCGCTCTTTTAGTTTAGTAACTTAAGTTTATAATGAAGTCGAGATACAATCTGAAAATGTTGTCTTATTATGTCAATCTTTGTCAAAATTTATAACCCGTTTTATTTACAACCTCATAGCTTGAAATTACTATCGGTGCTGTTTCCCATTTGTTTCATCGATACATTTTAACAGACTTACGTTGTTCGCTGGCCCCGAGCTGGATGCTAAATTCAAAATGGCTAGTACGAAGTTGAGTCTCTGTCAACTATCAAGCATAGTCTCATATCAAATATCAAGGACTGGAGAACAAGAGGCGGATGCCGCAAATTTCACAAATCCTAGGTCAAAAAAAGAACAATTAAAAAAGAAATATAATCAGGAATAATGAGGATGAGAGAGGAAGGAAGATTGGAAACAATGAAGAGGAGGAATTATGTTCCTTATCAATCGCGACTGAAGTCTATCACGCGGCTGCCAGATTTCTTAAAAATCGCCAGATCGAAATAAAAAGTTATGTACCTATTGATGATCATACGTATGCGAAGCCAACAGTGGTGATTGTTACACATAACGTTTATGCTTTACTAATAGCTCCGTGTGAAAAGATGATTCACACATACAAGGGAAAAAAAGAAGTAAGCATAAAAAACGACATAATAGCCTCGTTTATGCGAGCATCTCAACCCGGGTTCTAGAACCCAGGTTCAGCTGAACTCGGGTTGAGATGCTCGCATAAACACTTCGGATCTCGCTGAACTCGGGTTCGACTCGACCCCGATTCAAACCCGAGTCGAGTCGAGTCGGTGAACTCGGGTTGAGATTTCACGCATAAACACCTCGGAGTACAGAACCCGGGTTCACGCGGCATCGATGTCACCAATCCGAGCGAGGTTAAACACGCGTCTTATGCGGTCGCACTTGTCCGTACCGCACCAAGCATCGCCGCCATTTTCGTCAAAAATGTAAACAACCACAGAGAAGAAGAAGAAAGAAATCTTTTGAACTCGAGTTCAAATATACGGGTGTTTATGCGCTAACCCGAGTTGGACCCAGGTTGAAACTCAACTCGGGTTGACTCAACCCAGGTTCAGATCTCTCGCATAAACGAGGCTAATGTGTCCGCGATATTCACAATCCATCAGTGTTAATTTTACTAATTTTTAGTGTTTTAGAATAATTCTACGCCTAAAATTTCAATTCATCATCGCTATCTTATGTATTTGGAGACGCTGATTTCAAAAATGCTATCAGTTTTCATTAAACTGACCTAGATTTTAGGTAAATTCGAAATTACGTCTTCTTAGCAAAAAATTCGAAATCCTGGAAAAAGAACGAGTTTTGAGTAAAAACTAAGACCGAATCCGAAATAAGCGGGTCAAAATACATGGAATGTTCCGCGCAGAGATTACTAAGCCTAAGAGATATGGCATAACGATTCAAAAGTGTTATTCGACTCCTACGAAGTATGCAATGTGGCGTACGCTGGTGACCGTAAACATTGTTACTACTGTTGTTGTTTGAATGAGATTTGACAGCAACGCCACTAACTAAATTAATAAGATTAATAAAGTGTTTGGGAAGTTTAATGAGCTCTGGGTATATTTTGTTGGTGAATCTGAAAATCTAAGTCACTTTAATCATCCCATCGTCCATTAAATGACAAACATTTAGATGCTGCAGAGAATCTAACCTCATTTCCAACAACATGAATAACAACAATGTTTACGGTCACCAGCGTACTGCACGTTGTATCACAGCCATTCTGCAGGCGTTTTTTACGGAGCCCGGCCAACGGTTTTTTAACACGGCGGAGATAGGAAGTGCCATATCTCTTAGGCTTAGTAATCTCTGGTTCCGCGCGAGGCGTGAGAATCTTATGTTGAGAAAACCTGGTTTTACGTTCATAACAGCCGGACACACTGTGTCGTTAAGGCGCAAAAATCGTAAAAAAGACTGCACTGAGAGAAATCACTTCTTTAAAAACAAGGGAACACGTTTTCCTTGCGCGAAGTAAAGTTCTGTTGCATGAAGGAGAATCACTATCACAACAAGGAATCTTTCACTCATAGCAGCTGACATTTTACTTGGGTTAAAGGAATTCCCCCTCGGTCAATATTTCACTGTGCAATTTCTTCAACACCAACGAAATGCAGCTTGGATTAAAAGAATGATTCTCAGCGTTGTATAATTCACCAATCTGCATAGCTGATTTTGGAGTCAGCTATCAATCGTGGTAAATTTTACCATCATAATGGTTAATGAAATGTAGTCTTGTGGTGAAAGGTACCAACAGGTTATCTTAATTTGGTTATAGGACATTTCGTCAACGACTTTTTGTCCGAATACAAATTCGTCCAGGCGTTTTACGGCCACGCATGTATTAAGGTAAGAAAAAGATAGGTCCATGCGTTTAATTTTGGTCCATATGTTTGATTTTACTGAACATTTAAACTTTTAGACTACAGTTATTAACATGTATGAAAGATAATCATACTGCAAGGAAAATAATTTATGGAAACATTGAAAATAAGAAAATGGAAGGTAGATGAAGGTGCTGCTATGGTAACTTCATTTTCGTGTGGAGTAATTCTTGTCTTTACCGATGTCATTCTATTTTTTCTTTATTTTTTTCCAAATTTTCTGTTGCCAACATTTGTTTAATATGTCACAATTTTTGTAAAACCCACAGCTGCCGCTCATATAAGGCTCCCAAGGAATGATCATGTGAGTTTTATCAAAAATTATACCAAAATTATGATGTTTCCCAATTTTGGCAATATTTCCTGTATGGAGTTGGTGTTTTTATTGGGACCAATAAACTTTGGACATTATTTACTAAGTGGACCAACATGTTGCTGCCGAAAAAACGCAGTGACGTAAACAGTTGGACGAAACATGCGCGCGGACAAAAAGTCGTTGACGAAATGTCCTGAAACCCTTAATTTACCACAAGGTTAGGTTAGGGTTTACCGCATATGATGGAATATTTTACCATACTTGATATAGCAGAAAATTTGCATTGACGGCAGTGGCGACGCGTGCTGTGTGACAACGTGGTTTTTTGTCTATTTGAACTCATAAAAAAGGTCGAAATTCCAAAAAAAGGTCGAATCGCGGATTCCACTCCGATTTCAAATTTTTCGTGAGTTTAAATGAGCCAAATGCGACGTGGCCGAATGCACGCCTTGCCACTGATTGACAAGTAAAGCTGAGTTTGAAAAAAAAAAAAAAAAAAAAAAAAAAAAATCTCTTTAAAAATATTAATTTTTAATAAATTCATGAAAAAATTAAAAAATCCCGCAAAAATATTTCAACCCCATGGATCAACATTTGTGATAACAACGATATTCCAATAATATTGAGTGTGTTTAACGGTACAAACTGCATTAATGAAAACATTGATATTCCAATGATACTGACTTAGTTTAAATGTGTAAACGACATTAATGAAAACAACGATATTCCAAAAAAAATTGAGTGTGTTTAAAGGTGAACACGACATTAATGAAAACAACGATATATTAATGATATTAACTGTGTTTAGAGGTGTAAACAACATAAATGAAAAAAAACCATACACCAATGATATTGACTGTTTTTAGAGTTGAAAAACGACATTGTGTAAACGACGTCAATGAAAGCAACGATGTACCAATGGTATTGACTGTTTTTAGAGGTGTAAACGACGTTAAATGAAATTGACTGTTTTTAGAGTTGTAAACGAAGTTTATGAAAGCAACGATATACCAATGGTATTAACTGTGTTGAAACGTGTAAACGACATTAATGAAAACAACGATTCACCAATCATATTGATTGTGTTTCAAGGTACAATCGACATTAATGAAAACAACGATATACCAATGATATTAACTGTGTTTAGAGGTATAAACGACATAAATGAAAAAAACGATACACCAATGATATTGACTGTTTTTAAAGTTGAAAAACGACATTGTGTAAACGACGTTAATGAAAGCAACGATATACCAATGGTATTGACTGTTTTTAGAGGTGTAAACGACGTTAAATGAAATTGACTGTTTTTAGAGTTGTAAACGAAGTTTATGAAAGCAATGATATACCAATGGTACTGACTGTGTTGAAAAGTGTCAACGACATTAATGAAAACAACGATTCACCAATCATATTGATTGTGTTTCAAGGTACAATCGAAATTAATGAAAACAGCGATATTCCAAAGATATTGAATGTTCAAAGGTACAATCGACATTAATGATAACAACGATATTCCAATGATATTGATTGTGTTTAAAGGTTCAATCGACATTAATGAAAGCAACGATATACCATGTAAACTACATTAATGAAACTAACGATATACCAATGATATTGTCTGTTTTTAGAGGCGTAAACGACATTAATGAAAGCAACGATATACCAATGAAATTGACTGTTTTTAGAGGTGTAAACGAAGTTTATGAAAGTAACGATATACCAATGGTATCGACTGTGTTGAAACGTGTAAACGACAATAACGAAAACAACGATTCACTAATCATATTGATTGTGTTTCTAGGTACAATCGACATTAATGAAAACAACGATATACCAATGATATTAACTGTGTTTAGAGGTGTAAACGACATAAAAGAAAAAAAAACGATACACCAATGATATTGACTGTTTTTAAAGTTGAAAAACGACATTGTGTAAACGACGTTAATGAAAGCAACGATATACCAATGGTATTGACTGTTTTTAGCGGTGTAAACAACGTTAAATGAAATTGACTGTTTTTAGAGTTGTAATCGAAGTTTATGAAAGCAATGATATACCAATGGTACTGACTGTGTTGAAAAGTGTAAACGACATTATTGAAAACAACGATTCACCAATCATATTGCATTGATTGTGTTTCAAGGTACAATCGACATTAATGAAAACAGCGATATTCCAAAGATATTGAATGTTCAAAGGTACAATCGACATTAATGATAACAACGATATTCCAATGATATTGATTGTGTTTAAAGGTTCAATCGACGTTAATGAAAGCAACGATATACCATGTAAACTACATTAATGAAACTAACGATATACCAATGATATTGTCTGTTTTTAGAGGCGTAAACGACATTAATGGAAGCAACGATATACCAATGAAATTGACTGTTTTTAGAGATGTAAACGAAGTTTATGGAAGTAACGATATACCAATGGTATCGACTGTGTTTAAACGTGTAAACGACATTAATGAAAACAACGATATTTCAATGATATTGATAGTGTTTATAAGAGTAAACGACATTCATCAAAACAACAATATTCCAATGACATCGACTGCGTTTAAAGGTGCAATCGTTAATGATGACAACGATATTGTCGATATTCCAATGATATTGATCGTGTTTATAGATGTAAATGACATTAATGAAAACAACAATATTCCAATGGTATTCACTGTGTTTAAAAAAAAACATGTTAAATACCGAACGAGGCGTGAGAGAGAGAGAGGGGGGGGGGAGAAAATCCTTGGCACGCTTCTGGTAGGGTAGGGGGTTTTAAACCACTCTCGTCATTTAGCAAGATGAAAGTCACTTGAATACCGTTCTTGTACGACGGTACATGTTTTTGCCTATCGCTCTATTTGAAGGCGTTTTCTGAAGCTTAGGTATATGAAATCTCCGTTCGATGCCTATGCCCAGCCACTTGTTGCGTGCGTCTTAAAAAGCAGCTTCAAGCTTCAAGTAAAGCCTCGCTCTTTAGTCGGGTTGTCATAGTTTCTCATGCATTAGTTTTGGTTTATCATTTTTCCGGGAGAGAAGTGCGAGTACCGACTCGTTGAACTCTTCTCCCATGAAGACAGAGCTCCCAATTTGCGTAGATTTAATGGCGTTTTGAAATTCACCGAAGATTCCACCGGTTGAGAAAATATTACAGAGTTTAATTCAGTGCATGATAGTAATGCATGAAAATACTAGCGTTTTTTATCTGTACACAACCGGTATATTTTAATTAGCTAACGGCGTTTCCACCGATTGAGAAAAGATTACAGATCAGAGTATTTTCGTGCTTTCGAGTATGTAATCTTTTCTCAACCGGTGGAATCATCGGTGAATTTAAAAATGTCATTAAATCTACGCAAATCGGCAGCTCTGCTTGTAGAAGAAGTCCTGCTGATGATTTTAATTTTAAATTTAAAAAATTAATTAATTTAACAAGTAATTAATTATTAATTTTTTTACATTTTTAAAAAAAAAATACATTTTTTTAATTTTTCTTAAATATTTTTAAATTAATTTATTTTTTTTTAATTTTTTTAATTAATTTTTTTTTTAATTTTTATTCGCGGTTTGCGATCTACTTTTAATTCATTGAGAAACCATCGTACCTGATTTAATTACTGATTTGTGAGAATGCCTCGCAAGAACAAATGTTTTATTTCACTCGGCTCGCGAACGGAAGTAGCGTAGGGGACTGAGCCATCCTTCCTCCGTTTTAAAGACATCACCAGCTCCTCCGTGTCTTTTACAGTGTTTCTAGATTTCAGGTTAAAATCCGTTTATTTTACATTGGTTCTCATGAGGAATATACGTTTCCAAAGTTGTACATCTGGCAAAGTTGGTCTTGTCGAGTGCAATCTGAGAATAACAATAACACAAGCTTGATCAGTCACGTGATTTCAGTTCTGTTTGCATCGACGTTTGCCGGAACTCGAGAGTGACTATCGACTCGCTTAAGAATCAGCTATAAGATTATCGTTTGTTTGGGTAATTCCACTGTAACAGGACTTTTCGCTGAGCCCAAAACATGTCCTTAAAAAATGCATCATTAAATTTTTGAGAATACCAAATGAATGAATATTTCTGTTGCGGGTGTTTCTTCCAGCAAGTTTTGAATAATAACGGATTTTAAATTTAATGAATCGTTGAAATTATATAGCTTTTTAAGATCTACAAAAGGCGGAATGACCTGGTAGAGTGACCTTTTGATTCCTCAAAAGCAGAGTGATCATGCACACGCAAGTTGCATTATCGATCCTTATTTTACTTAGCCTACATTGGTACTCATCACATGGACAAAACGGTGATGTCGCCAAAACCCCCCTTGTGACCCCTCTATCGATTCAGATTGGCGAATGGAGTCGATCGCCCTCAAGGGTTTTCATATCTTTTGCATCTGAGGCTCTTTCACTCATTCATGTCAACAAATGACTCTTAAACATGGGCAAAAAGGTGATGTCACCAAAACCCCCCGTGTGACCCCTCTATCGATTCAGATTGGAAAATGGTGTCGTTCGCCCTCAAGGGTTTTCATATCTTTTGCATCTGAGGCTCTTTCACTCACGCATGTCAACAAATGACTCTTAAACATGGGCAAAAAGGTGATGTCACCAAAACCCCCCGTGTGACCCCTCTATCGATTCAGATTGGAAAATGGTGTCGATCGCCCTCAAGGGTTTTCATATCTTTTGCATCTGAGGCTCTTTCACTCACGCATGTCAACAAATGACTCTTAAACGTGGGCAAAAAGGTGATGTCACCAAAACCCCCCGTGTGACCCCTCTATCGATTCAGATTGGAAAATGGTGTCGATCGCCCTCAAGGGTTTTCATATCTTTTGCATCTGAGGCTCTTTCACTCATGCATGTCAACTCATGCCTCGTAAACATGGGCAAAAAGGTTTCCATATCTTTTGCAATAGAACCGTTCTTCTCATAGCAACTATCGACCCTTCACATGGGTAAGAATTCGATGTCGCCAAAATCCCGCTTTGTGACCCCTCTAGCGATTCAGCTATTCTTGCTATTATTTTAATTTTTTTTTAAAAAAAGTAATGTGTTCAAAAGTTTATTGTTTGCTTCTGGTTATTTTCACTAATGAACTCATTTGTTATTATTATTAAACAGGTAATATTTCAAAAATTCGAATTATTTCATAGTTTGTTCTGTTTTCTGTTATCAGTGGCGGCGCTTGCAATCTGGCAACAACGTATTGCCGCGAACCGGTTCCGAACCGTAAAGAGGTTTTTTTTTATGGAGGCTTGAACCGGGAACCGAACCGAACCGACATTGTCTTAGCGGTTCAAGTCAATGCTTAAAATATTTGTATACATCATGACTCATGACCGAAAGTTTGTAGATCAACGGAATTCCTAGCTACGAACGATCAACTTATGATTATATGTACGTAGTCTTTGGATTCCTTTCCTTTTTTTGGGGTTTTTTTTTTTGTGGTCTTTGAAAATTCGGAACGTCCAGTTCACGTCTCAGGTTAGACAGAGAATTAAGTAAGAACGAAACGAGAACTTGGCAGAAAATAAGGTGTCAAGGACAAACAACCACCGTTTTAGTAGCATAAAGCGCCTTCATTTTGAGAAGTTCACTACACGAGCTCTTTCGCGCAGAAAAGAAGAGAGGGAGAAGGAGAGATAGTGGGAGGAAGAGAGAGAGAATGAATGAATGAGCGATTTATCCAGAGTGGCAATGTTAGGGGGAGAGAGGGGGGGGGAGAGGGGGGGAGAGAGAGAGGGGGAGAGAGATAGGGGGAGAGAGAGAGGGAGATCAAACTCAAACAAGGTGCGTTGGTGACGGTACTCAATGCCGCGAAGGCAAATTAAAACAGCAAAAAAAAAATCAAGAAAAACCTGGCTCTGCACTCATCATGAAAAAATAAGACTATATGAAATAAAATGTGCCGTTAAAAAAAAAAATAAAAAAATAAAAAAAAAAATAAAAAAAAATAAAAATGTTGCCCGCGTGCAAGCTAAGCTCTAACTTGTCTATTCATAAGAAAAAAAATTGACGATTTTTTTTATTTTATGCGTTAAACTGGTCATTCTTCTCTGAGTCATTGACGAAACGTGGTCGACAAAGGTCAAGATCCTTAATTACTATGACCTAGTAATTGGGTCCCTAACCAGTCCGGTAGCGATGTAATCTTTGCCGCGTTCCTTCATTTACACAATGGTAAAAGCGCGCAAATTTTTTCCCGATGTTATTTTCAATGTGCTGATACAGGAGCCAGAGAAGATTATTAGATTTCATTACAGCGCTACCGGGGAACTTTCAGATGTTGCTGGACCTTGGATAACGGTAAAAAAAAAAAAAAAAAAAGTTAATAGATCTCTATGAAATCCCTAATATAGCTTTAAAAAACCGAGAAAATTTGAGGAACCGTTGCGTTCTCCACTCGAATGCACACCCCTCTTTATACTAGACTCGTTGATTGACAGAGGCGCTCCATACGGGAAACCTGCGTGCACTCGAAATTCGGCAAAAAACCAGCTGATGCTTTGCAAAAAAATGACTTTGAAAGATTGAAGCGGAAATGAAATCGCTGTGCTTTGGCCTTTGAGTAACGGTATAAAAACCTCAGACTCAGCATTTTATTTTTTCAATTTTTATTCTTGACCATGATATGACAATGAGAGAAGTATTGTGGCTTGTGGTCACCACTTAATGCATATATGATACTCGGAACTCTTTGGAATGTTGAGTTGTTTTTCTAAAAAAAAAACAAAACAAAACAAAAGAAACAATTTGAAAACTAAAAATATGAAAAAATTGAAAGAACTAGACATTTTAGGACCGCCAGCTGAATGATATGCGTGCTAAGCACTTCCGAATTTGGTTTTTGAGTAATATTGATCCGAATTGACTGAACTTTAGTCCAAAAAATAACACAAGTGGGCCGAAAACAACCCGCAGTGGGCATGCATGGGTTTTAATGACAGGAAAAGTAGATCACTTGTTTGATATTATACGATTATTTTGGTTTTTGTTTTTTGTTTTAGTTATCATTTATAGTTTTGTTTGTGTATTTTTATTTTATTTTTATCATGTTCGTAATTCAAAAATGCCGCATTGAAAACTTTGCCGCTTTGCGCTGCAAACCATAAATCCCATATTCGTGAATCCAGCCGTGGTGGTCACCATTTTGAAAATATGATTTCATTGCAGAATGCTTTAGTGTGTGTAGCTCGATTACAAGGGGCTATCCCCCCCCCCCCCCTTTAAAAGAACTACTGAAATTCTGATTGCACCGACAAGTGCTCTTTATTTTTTCATAGAATTGACTCAAGTTTCATTCCTTTATCTGCATCCATTATAAAAAGTTATGCGTTTTGAAAAAAATCATTTCGTCAGTAGATAGAATGAAACAATGGGGCTCCAGCAAACTTTTGCTATATGCAAATAAATAGTTCAATCTGATATAAAGACCAGCGGAAATCATGAAAACCGCACGAAGAAAGTCTAAAATTCAGTAATAAACTCACACAACTGCTATAACGGCAAGTTCGTAATGGTGGTTCAACGCAGGTATCATGGGAGATTCCTGTCTATTGTGTCTTTTTCTCTACGGAAACACAGAGATATGTCTGAAGTTAGATAGGAATCTCCCATGATACCTGCGCCTCTCCGCCATTAAGCCCGATTCTGAGAGTGAATTTCGCGATTCTTTAGAGTACTCGTTGTCATTTTTACAGGTTCTTACTCAAGAATCATCTCTTCAATCCCCTGTAGCAGAAGTTTTCAAGAGCCCCATCGGCATCGCCTCAGTTTCATTCCTTTATCTGCATCCATAATAAAAATGTATGCGTTTTGATAAAAATCCTTTCGTCCGTAGATAGAATGAAACGAGTGTAACCATGATGCGCTACCTTACTGGTATTTATTTTCTCCCTGCCACTTCAAATGGGGCTATTGCACACTTTTGCTATAAGCGATTTAATAGTCGATTATGGCGTAAAAACCTCAAAAAATAACGATGGTGGCACTAAAAACTTCCAAAATCCCCTCCTAAACTCAATAAACGCAGTTATTTGAGCGAGCGTAATGGTGGCCGAAGGCACTAACAATGGGTGATTCCTATCTTAATTTCGTCACTCTTTCTATGCTGACAAGGATGATTCACAGAGTAATTAGTCATCAGAGTGATGATCCACATCCGATGAATGGTACCGCAACACCGAGTGACACCGGTGTCAAATGAAAGTAGTCTCTTATTGGTCACTTCTTGATGGAGTTTCAGAATTGTTAGATGGGAATCTCCCATTGTTAGTGCCTTCGGCCACCATTACGCTCCCGCAAATAACTGCGTTTATTGAGTTTAGGAGTGGATTTTGGAAGTTTTTAGTGCCGCCATCGTTATTTGTTGAGGTTTTTACGCCATAATCGACTATTAAATCGCTTATAGCAAAAGTGTGCAATAGCCCCATTTCTCTACAAATTTCCCAACTTTCATTGATTTTTCTGCATTCATTCAAAAGTTCTGGGTTGGTAATCAGGGACCAATAAATGTACGGTCCGGACGGTCCTTGTTCGTTAACGTTAAGTGCAGCCCTAACCAATGAGAAGCGAGGATTCGCTACTTGGGGTCGAGAACAAGGGACCCGTCCGTACCGTACATTTATTGGTCCCTGAACACGGTGCAAGTGGGCGTCACCATATCTCACCACCTTGTTTGAACCCTCGCGCAACTGTTCCTACGCGAAGGAGCTCGTGTGGTATACTTCTTAAAATGAAGGCGTTTTATACTGCGGCAACTGCTGCGGCCAGTTAACCTTGACACTTGACACTGTATTTTCTGTCAAGTTATTTTCGTGCTCAGTTCTCAGTAAGTACATACATTCTCTGTCAAACCTGAGACGTCGCGTCGCGTAAACCGGACGATCCAAATTTTTGTAAATATTTCATAAGAATTCAAAAACTATAATCGAAAATAGATCATTTAATCTTCAGAAGTTCGACACCACATTTTTCGAACCCTCGTGCCACTGTTCCTACGCGAAGGAGCTCGTGTGGTATACTTCTTAAAATGAAGGCGTTTTATACTGCGGCAACTGCTGCGGCCAGTTAACCTTGACACTTGACACTGTATTTTCTGTCAAGTTATTTTCGTGCTCAGTTCTCAGTAAGTACATTCTCTGTCAAATCTGAGACATCGCGTCGCGTAAACCGGTCGATCCGAATTTTTGTAAATATTTCATAGGAATCCAAAAACTATAATCGAAAATTGTAGATCATCCTATCTTCAGTCAAAGTAGACGGCTGTAGGAATACCGTTGAATTACGAGCTTTCGGCCTTGGTGTTTATAAGAACCTTAGTTAAATGAGGAATGGAAATTAAATTTGCTACAAAATAAAAACTTTCAATGTCCTTTAGGGGGTTTTAGTATTGGCGGCAGCCGGCGATGAGCGTTCCAAAAAACGACAGTTTGTCTCTCTAGCTCTCACGTAACCTTGTAACCTTGCCATCTCGCGCTCTAATTTCAAAAATCGTTTAAAGATACATCTTTCGTAAAATTTGTTGGCTGAAATGAATTCCTCGAGGCATTTTAACGCAATTTTGATAATAATAAATCGTAAAACAAGGTCCTATATATGAATTTCGAAACTAGAAAGAGATGGGTATACATGGGGACAGTGGTGGATCCAGGGGGGGGGGAGGAGGCACGTGCCCCCCCCCCCCCCAGAAGCCTCTAATTTTGATTTTTGTCAATATAAAATAGCCCGAAATTGCCTCCACCGACGCTTCAAATTTCAATACTTCACAGGCGTGCCCCTCCAGAAAACTTTTCTGGATCTGCCACTGCATGGAGATCACGGGAGAGTGAGTGAGAATTGAGATAGCTAGTTTGGAACGCTACGCGAGTTTTATCACAACCGATTGCGACCGATGAGTGCATTGTTGCGGTTGTTGGCTAACCGTTGACTTTGCACTAAAACCTTTTACTTACATCAGAACGTATCGCCAGTTTTATGGAAGGTCCGGTAAAGCTATAATCTTTGCTTTCCGTCCCTCAACGCGCAATGTTAAATTGGCCCAACGTCTCCCGATTTGATTCAATCCACATGTGTCTAAATCTATAATTTCCTCCTCCCAAATCGGAAAGATCGCGTTGCGGGATTGACTTGTTAATAATGGACCTTGAAGTCCGCCAATTTCGGTCTCAACTCTCCACAGGAGTTCCCTTACTTATTACCATTTATTACTGTTTAGTATACATATCATGACGTACGGGCGTGCCAGTAAAGATCCTCTTGAAAATGTAGCTCATGAATTTTATTTTTTTCTTACTTCAAATAGGTACTATTAGATAATTGGCAGAATCAACTCGGGGTTTTTTTTTTTTTTCAAACTCATGAATCTTTGAGTATAAAATCGTTCAGCTCATGAAACGTAATCGGTACTTAACGTAATGGGCGTGAAAGCCGAAAAACGTGCGCTCGCTGGCCGAGCAGAGCGGCTCAGCTTGATCATGAGAATGACGTCATGCCGAGTCTGCGCCGTGGGGTCTCATTTTATTCCAATGACATCGAAGGCTGCGCATCGCGGCATCACATCAGCCGACTTGTCTGCGCAGCAAATCACCTGTGTTTTCAAAAATACATTTGTTGTCTAGTGAAATCATCATTATCAGTGTTTTTTTTTTTTTTTTCGGTCGTCTAATCTAGTAATATTTTCTGATGAGGTAAATTAATCCGTCTTTCAAATCATTCATCCGCATAGATTCTTTTCCCTTTCAATGACCCTAAGTTAATATTTAAATTTACTTGCCCTTGTTTAAAAGACAGGAATGTTGAGATACTTCAAGTAAAAAAAACACCCTGCACTCTGCAGTTAATCCATATAGTGACATGTCAAGAGGATCTTAGCTCTCATATTGGTATTTATGCCGAGTCAAAGTGTTATTTCGGCGAGAATGTGTTTCTTTCATTCTCTTTTCTTGTGAAAGTGTCAAAGAATTGTTTCCACTTTTAGGTACTTGGTAGGTTCCCCTTGATTTGACAACAATAAGTTGTTATACAAGTCCACTTGTTTTGGTTCTGATTCACTGACTTTTGTCAGGTCAGATTAAGCTCAAAGTGCAGTTGTTATTTAATCTATTTGCTTTGTTTTTCTTCGCTCAATTGAAGTAAGAACCTCGCTTGTTCATTAACTTTACTATTAAACAAACAGCTGGAGACTAATACACTGTGCCTAACCTCAAAACTGACATCATACAATTTTAAGTGTCTCGGATGTCTTATTTACAAGTTTTGCCTTATGCCATTCTGCTGTTTGGTCCTCCTGTTTCTGCCTGTATGTTTTGGGTCAAAATTTCGATGAGTGAATCACAGCAACATGGTGTGTCAAGGAGTCTTGCCTGAACAATATTGTTATCAGTAGGGGCTACTTGCAAGCGTTTGCTACCATGAATTTGAGTATTGTTTTAGTATTGTACGTATGATGCAAAAGTAACGATGCATGCACTTAATGTTACTAAAATTATCTCTGAAATTTGAGATCTGCGTCCGAACATTCACCTTTTGACGCCACCGCCGGTTACTACTCTGCCCCATATCTTTCCTCTTAAGGTACTATTTGAGCAGCAAATTCAATATGGTTGTACAACAAATCATGTGAATGAATGTAGTTATTGTTTGCGTGTTGTGTGATCGGCTAATCTAACGATACTAATCGCTCTTTAACAGTGTCATTGCTGTAAATTATGTACTTAAAGTTCTAAAAGTTGTCAATAGTTTTTGTCATAGATACCTTGTTTGTTTACTTAATCAGCCGAGGCAGCCTACTTAAATCTACTGCCCAAGAAGTATTAAAAGTGGAAAGATACGCGATAGATTAGTATTCGCAGTGACATCTGCAACAAACGTCTTGTTTGCTCTTCTCAAATTTAAGAGTGAAGTTTAATAATTCACCTATGATAACAAGACAATCGATATTCTTGCATCATTTTATGTAAGAATTAATATTAGAATATTTATTGTTAATAAGGTTCTCTGCAGGCTTATTCAATCAGTGTGGCCGAACTCTCATACCTGGGGGCTTATTCAGCTCATTTAGACGATACAGCAAAAATCGATCATTCTAATGGTTTAAACGGCATCACGTGACAATTTTGAAGTCGTTCATTTCAGACTGAATGACTCCCCGTCCCCTCGAATGACTCGAAATCTGTCATGTGACGCCGTTTAAACCAATGGGTATGGTCGCTTTCCGGTATGTCGTCTTGTCTCGTCCAAAAGAGCAAAATCAGCTCCCTGAAGACGGCTAATTTTATCGCTCTAAAAACTAAGGTGTGAAAACAGCTTCATCTGGTAACAATAATAATCGCCATATTTATAATCTTCCTCTTCTTTCCACAGCTGAACAATTATGACCTACATTGAAGGAATCGGAGATGAAGTTATCGAGTGTCTGATCGTTCTTGTAATCATTGTATTCGCGACTCTAGCATGGTGGTCAACGTCAACTTCGGATCGTCCGCTCATGCGGACAGTATACATTGTGGCGCTTCATGGAAGGTCAGGCTCTGAGGCTGGGCAGCCGGTAGCATTAACAGAAGTTCAAAATGGTAATCTACGCTTTATTCTATGTTTTAAAAGTCTACGGGAGAAGTAACGTCCCAAATAATGAATGTTTGGAGATGATGCGCTTTACTTTGAAGATCAATTTGATCGTGTGAATAGTGCTTACGGTAAATGGACAAGGCTATGACTGTACTGCTTTGCTAAGCAAGTACATTGTAGTTCCAAAAAACAATCAAATTTAGTTACACATAGGATCCTGCTGTGGTCAGCGTTATATAAATTGAGCCGTGAGCTGGTGGTTGGTTCATTCCTGGGAAAGAAAGCGTGGCGACCGGATAGCGTCCGAATGTCTCTATTATTTTGTTGACTGTTAAGCTGTGTTGCAACATAATGAGAACCCACCTGAGTACCTGGCTCTGTTTTTCTGGTTTTCAACTTGCCCCGAGTCATGGCAGCCTTGCGTAACACACCAGTGTAGCAGTATTTCAGCAATCTGGTCTCAATATACGGAAAATTTCTTCCTCCTTTGATCAAAAACCGGCATTTTCAAGTTTCAGAAGTCAGGGAAAATGACTCGAAGATTTGGAAACGTCCGGGAATTTTTTCATTCAAAGTGTGCACGCATCCTGTTGTTACCTCTTGTGCTTTTTTACACCATTCATTTTTCTGTTGGATCAGCAGAAATTTAATCAAAATTTTTTTCATTTCCTTTAGCTCAGATCCTTTAGCTCCTTGGATTTGCGTGACTTAAAGCGCTCTTCTCTAGAATTCCTCAACTAACCACTAATGATAGAAAGTATTTATAAAATCAAATTTAATAATTTTTTTTTTCTAATTGCATTTTTATTTGTTCTAGATACTGGACAGAGCGATGCCTCGTTACTAGTGCCACAAAGTAGTATTAAGACTGAAACAGAATCCGTGAGTCCTGTCGAGGAGGTGAACCTCACAAATGAAACTCCAGACAGTGAGCAAGCAAGCCAGAGCAGCACAGCCAGCCTGCCTCCTTTGGAAGTCGGCCTGGCTCCTTTGGAAGTCACTGCTACAACCAATGAAAGTGCGCAGACTGATAGAGATAATTCAGAGGTCGACTCACCGTCCAGTGTTTTGCGTCAAAGAAGAATAGCATTTTTCCAGAACCGTGGGCCAACTCTTCTTGAACAAGGAGATGGTGTAGAAAATAACGGTGCAAATAGTCAAACTCCTAGTGAGCCGTGCGAAGCTGTCTCATCTGAAGTGAAAGTTCCGGTAGCAGAGTCTTCGAACAGTGCTGAACCGTCACCGAGTGCAATGGCGTCGAATTCAAATTCAAATTCCGCGCAGACAAATAGTGATGAGAGCATGAAAATCAAATTAATGTATTTGAATGAAGACCAAAAGCTTGTAGATGGAAGAAGGCAAGAACTATTAGGAGATTTTAAAAGGTATTTATTACAACTCTAATGACCGTTCTAATTTTTTCTGCACCGCTCGGAAAATTTTATTTTTTTCCTGCTTTGAAAGGAGAGGAATTTTGTTCTTTAAATTTATCAGCAATCATGCTGACTGATACGGCACAGCACTCCACGGCACAACACTATGCAACACTACACTACACTAAGCAACTACGGAAACTGACCCTCCTGTTTAATACCGACGCACTTTCGATCCGTAGCAACTCTGCAAGGCAGGGTCACCGCTTGAAGGTGTGCTACGGTCTTAGGAAGGTAGAGGCTAGTGCAAAGCATCAAAGCAAACACATGCAAGCAAAGCAGAGGGCAAGGCATATAAGGCGCATACTCTTCCTCTGTGCTCGAACTGCTCTTTGACCCCTTTTTAGAGGAACATATTGTCAGGTTCTTGAAATGAGGTCAAAGCCTAGACAGTGGTGTAGCCAGAAACTTTTTGAGGGTTTGGGGTCCTAAAATTTTCAAGGGGGGTTGCAATTTGGCAAATTTGATAATCAGTCGAAAGATCGATTGAAAAAATAAGTTCAAAAGAAGAAAAAACCTTGAAAAAACGAAGTAATTTCCCAGTTTGGGAATATTCCCAAAAATCTTTTGGAATTATTCCCGGCGCCCATCACTAACATTACCCTGTGTTTGAGAGCTATAATAGTCCTGATCCTTTTTTCTGTAGACAAAATTTTGTTCACTTTTTTACTAAATTCTACTGGAAAGCCATAATTTATGTGGCCCCCAAATATTGCATCCTCTAATTTAACACCTGTATTTTTCAGCTAGGTCATAGAAATTCAAATCTCTTCTTGTGTTACTGACTCAAATGCATTTATTTCTTTTAGGCGACACTTCACGACAGAAATATCTGCGAACAAAGTGGTCAAGCTCATCTTCAACGGACGGCTGCTGTTGAAAGACGCCGAAACTCTACAGAGCTGCGGTCTCTACAACAATTGCGTCGTTCATTGTTTGATCCATGCAAATCGGAACAATCAACAATCGGGTGGTAACAATAACAATAGCAACGGGAATTCATCGCCGAATCAATCCTCTAGGTATACTAATCAACAAAACGGACAGCCTGTGTCCGAGTGGCGGTTAGGAACTCTTCTGTACAGTTGTTTGTTAATAATACTCTCATTTTGTTGGTACTGTCAATTCTCGTATTCTCAGCTTTTCACTTTCACAACGACTGCAGCGCTCACAGTTTTAACAATTCTATTTTTGATATCTCTTTTACCGAATAACATACCATATTTGGAATATTTGCATAATAATGAGGTTCATGTGATTCATCAAACTGCGAATAATTAACCGCTGACGCTACCAGCTTCTCGTCCATGATTGCATCGTTAACTTATGTGTCAGCTCTGTCTTTTTCATGATTCTATACGACATGTCCTCAAGCAATTGATATCAGTTAGTTTGAAACAAAAAGTCCTTGATTTACAGCAATTTTCTAAACGGTCAACCTCAAAATAAAACATTTTTCTACTATCAAAGTTTTATAAAATGTTAACCATTGTAAATTAATGATAATTGAAAAAAGTAGGATGGCAATTTTTAGACTGTTACTTTTCTGCTCCTCAAAATTTCGTAAAATACAATGAACTCTTTAATTATTATTTTTTTTTTTTTTTTTTTTTTTGGGGGGGAATACTTTGTCCTCTCTAGGGGGTAGCCCCTTCTTTATCCAGGCCAGTCGTTCGCTGTGATTTTTTGTTTTTGTTTTTTTTTTTGTTCTCTCAAAAAATTGTTGAAGTTAGGAGACACTGCACTGTAACCTCCTCAACAAAAAGTTCTTTTTAAAAAATTCTGGAATGATACAAACATTTTGCAAGAAATTTGCTACAGAATCGTTCTTTAGACCCTCTTCATTTTTATAATTTCTTAATTCCTCATTTTTCTAAAAGAAATAAATCAAAACGGAAGATTTATTAGGACTTATAATGTGAGGAAATCGTACTACTGATGTTTCATTATTTGAAATAATGGCTGTCTATTACTTTTGCTAAAGGAATTCTTTTATTTCTAAACCCTGAAGATTGGTTCAAAAAACATCCACAAAATGGATTTAAACTTGGGTTTTTGCTGCATAGCTGATCGATCCAATCTCTGGATTGGTGATTTGAGTAAAGAAGTTTTGGCTTTAGTTTTGAGTTTTTCTCCTTTTGTGTAGCGCGCATGTTTCTCTTTCACTACCGCATTATTTGAAGCATTCTAAACGGACTTTGGACTCTAGTGGATGATCTAGATAGACATTCCTGATACAAATGGATGTGTTCTATTCGAACTTTTTCAAATTTTCACAAGATGATTTGTAATCTGACCTTCATCTATTTGTGACAAAGGTACTTAGTGAAAAGGGTTTGAACACTATACAGAAGGCCCAATGATCTGTGTTTCTGAGATTGGTATTACGTTTCAGTCATTATTTTAAAGCTTAATCACATAATGAGGCATTTTTATACACCCCAAATTTGAATTGAGCGTTTACTTTTGTAAATTAATGCAAGAAAGTACGATTATAACTTTTTCTGTTTTTTTAGGAAGAGTTTGAGAATTAGAGGAGTTAGATAGAAAATTTGAGAGGCAAAATTGTACAATGTTCTTATCAAATAATTCTTTGTGAAAAGTTCTGAAAATATGAATTCAAAATGGTTTGTACTCTTTGTTTCTGTACTTCCGTCATGTCTCTGTTTTCTAAAAATTAAAGTTAACAAAGACGTGATAGGATATGAAGATTTGGATAAATTTTGTTCCGGACATTACAATTGTAGCTAATTAGCAGATTTCAGCCCCTGAATATCTATAGATATCAATTTCTAGTTGGAAAACTATATAGAATTGTGCTGAATTTGTTGTTATTGAGATTGCTAAAAGTCAGGTTTCATTAGCGAGGGAAACTAATAGACGTAAGAAAAATCTGTTGAAAAAGTGAATTGAAGGGAAAGTTAGTAAAGGAAGTGCTTAAATTGTGAGAATGCTGAGCTGAAAAACCGTTGAGTGTTTTAAGCAGGAATTCCAATTTTTTTCCTCCATGTGTTTGCAAGTCGTTGACAAAATAGAATGTTATTGCCTTGAATGATCTCAGAAAACGAAATGAGATGGCGCTACCCATTTATAATTTCAGGAAGTGTAATGTAATGCATTTTGAAAGCAATGGTGACGCAAGAGTCTATTCCAAGCTTGAAAAGCTTCAAAACCTGTTTCATTTGTGAGTTCAAATTCTTGCTGTTTTGAATGTACGAAGTGTTACGGCCCTGTGAAAAGAACTGTCCAGAGCTGTCAATTTTTGTGAACGCAATAAACTATTCAGAGGGTGAAGCACGAGACATGAATCATGAGTCATGACCTGTCAGTCAAGTCTCAACAGGCGTAAGAATAAATTGTACAAAGATTCAAACCTTCAATTGACTCTTATGTATGACAAGTGATTTCATTTCAATCAAATATGTACATTTGTAAACGAACGTTATTAGGAGCAAAATCAAAAACCAAAAAAACAGCCGTCTGACATCGGCATTCAAATGGACTGCTTCCACTCCAGCCAGCGAATCTCAGCGAAGTAGAGCAGGACCATTTTCAGTATTGGGTTTTGACAAGTAGCGGTGCCTCCTTGCGAACCGCATCAAAGCACATAGGTGAGCGGTTGATTAGCAACGAGTTGAAACTCTGCGCTAACCAACTGCTCAACGATGCGTTTTGATGCAGTTCGGAAGCATGCATCACTACCTGTCAGAACCGGATACTTGAAAATGGTCCTGCTATAGCAAAGGTATGTGGTTTGCTACCTAGAGAGCTTGTTGCGTCCATTTTTTTGAAGGCCTTTGAGTGACTAATTTTACCATGGCCAAGATATGCAGTGCCATATCTGGAGTCTTAATAATCCTTGGAAACATATCTGTAAAAATGTTGCATGATGACTTCAGGGGGGGGGGGGGGGCAAAACTGAACAGAACTATTTCAATTGGATTCATGTCCTTAACTTAGCATTGTCTGACTTTAAGCATTTCAGATACCGTATGAAAAAAAAGAAAAGATTTACGCATTCAGAAATTAAAGGAATGTATTTTTAAAAAGCCTTTTTTTTAAAATGGCTTTTTTGTATTTCTTCTGTAGCATTCATTGTTATTACTAGTGTCTGCCTTTCATACCCTTCCTTATTGTCAATGCACCTCCTTAAGGTATAAATTGCGCTTTCTTGTAGAACAGCCATAAATTGCACTCAAAAACATTACCTGAAAGCTTCCTGGTATATTTTGTGGCAGTGCATGGAAACTGCCTCGCTTCCAAAAATGTTTTCCAATTTTTTGGAGCACTGGTTCTAATCCTGAAATTTTAAATGTCAAATAAAGCTTAAAAACTCAGTATAATCAGGTTATGAGTTTTTAGTGCAATTTTTCTAGACACTCTACAAGTTGCACTGTTGCGTGATTTTTTTAAATTACCGGAAAAGGGGATCATTTTGACCTCATTTGGTAGGTTTTAATCCAATTGGAAATCTAGTACGAACGCAAACCCGAGATATGTTGCGGTTAGAAGTTTCTGCACTTTTTCCCAGTCTGTGATCTATCGTGGTTTGTACTGAAGCAGTTAAAATGTATCGGATGTTTCTGCAAAGTGTTTAATCTTTGTAATTGCGTTCACCCTTCATTGATCACAAAACGCCCTCAGTATTCTGTAACTCCTATTCTCTTGATCAGCAGTTTTCTTTTAATCAGTGGTCCCTTTTCATTTTCAAGTTATTATCACAACACTTACAAACTTATCATTAGTCATGTCACTGCAAATACTTCTAGAAATTGTAAATCTACTCTTTTGTTATAATGCAATTTGAGCGTAATTTTTCAAGAAGTATGAAGTTTAAGAATGTCTAGTTGATGTTAAAAGTGCCTGAATTCATGACGGAAAGCCCCTCCCACCAAATCCCGTAGATTTCACTTGGGATGTCTTTGTATCTTTGAAAAACCAGTTTTGAAATGTTCATTGTTGGTTTGCTTTTAAGTGCAATCATTTTTCCTGAAATTCATTTTGGTTTCTTGCTGCTGATGTTAGTCTTGATTTAAGATACGTCCTCTGTTGGCCTTCGGGCTCTTCTCCTTGGTGCAATAGACTGATTTAGTCGATGGAGTTGCTTCTAAAGTCTGCTTGGTTCCAAATAAAACATAGAGCAAATTGACCAAAAATAAGGGCAAATTTGTTATGATCATGATCCACTTATATTTTATGCTAAAAAAAGGTCTCTAGCCTTTGCGTATGCAGGCTATTTGGTGTAGTTATTTATGTAGTTATTTATATCATTTGGTGTAGTTATTTATGTTTTATTTAAGCATAAACATTTATGATTGTACTATGATCTCCAAAAGAAAGTCCTCTGATAGAAACTGCTCTTGATATTATAGTTTTTAAGACATACTTTCCAGTGGCAATTCTGTTGGACTCTGAAAATCCTGGAAACTGCAAAATTCTTTAAAACTGGTCAAGAAATGGAGTATTGAAAATTTCGACCAAGATACTTTCTTTTGAAAGTCATAGTGCCTTCAATTTTGACATTATTGTTTTGTTTGGAACCATTGAGATAAATTGGTGCATAAAGGCGTCCTAAATTGGCTAACAAAAAATTATTTTTTGAATTCTCTGTTGAGAATATGTGTTACGCTATCAATGGTTTGTCCTTTGCTCTTTTCTTAAACTGTTGTTCGCTGCTTTGTGTATTTGAACGAGGGAGACTTCCACGTCAAAAAATTTATAGCTCTCTTCTGTCAAATCCTTTTGTGAAAGTAATTCCACCATCTGACAGGTTGCTGAAAAGTAATTCACATTTCTGCCTGCAGCATATCGCTGACTGCACAACTTAAAGCTACCCTTTGTTCAGCGACAGGTAATGAATGTCTTCTTACCTGCAGCATGAAGGGCAGTTTTTAGGCGCGCAGTTGACAACATGCCACCGGCTTCCATTCATCTATTTATTGATTTTAGATTTTCCAATCATCAGGCTACCGTCCGGAATTTTGTATCCTGGATTTTGAAATCGAGATCTTTCCTTCAAGGAGGCTCAGAACTTCGCTTTTTTGTTATTGTTTTGGTATTTCTGTAAAGCGCTTCAGTCGATTAATGTACCTAAAGGATCTTGCAATTTTCAACCTGTTTTAGGCAAATCATTTTTGAGTTGAACAGTGTTGATAAAAGATCATAAAATGTTCAACCTATTTTAGACAAATCTCTATCAGTTGATTCGTGTTGCTTAATGATCATAAAATGTTCAACCTGTTATAGACAAATCACTTTTCAGTTGATTTTTGTAGCTAAATGATCATAAAATGTTCAACCTATTTTAGAAAAATCACTTTTCAGTTGAACAGTGTAGCTAAATGGTCATGAAATTTTCAACCTGTTTTAGACAAATCTTTTGAGTTTATCATCAAAAGAAGTTCTCAGTGAAATCTCTTCTACATGCACTGACAACATTTTCTAAGAAGATTCTTTGTACTTAATAGAATAGCCTATCTCATTTAACATTGTTTTGTTTATATTTTATCAGAAACTTTTTTTTTCCCTTTTTGTAGCCCATCTTAGTGTTATTCTGAGAACCGATCACCTTGCTCCACTCTCTAAGACAGTGGAGGTTCGTGCATTTTGGCAACAATGTTTTCCATCCATTTAACTCAGTGTAAAACAATCGAATGCTGGTGAAGCGCTTCTTCACTATCGAATCGATTGTTTTACATAGAATCAAATGGAGAAAAACATTGTTGCCAAATTGCACGAGCCAGCAAAATTGCTCATTAAAGTAGTGGATCCTTTTGTCTCGTACTTTGTATACTTTGAAGGGGGGGAAAAGAGATGAAAAGAACTCACTATTCTTTGTTCCTAAGTGGGTTTCATTTTTTGTATTTCGTGTCGCACGAACTACAAAATAATCTGTTTTTATTATTCTTTATGTACCTCTTGATTATAGTTACTTTGAATTGAATATAATATTTTATTTGCTTTATAAATGTGTTCATTTGTTTTATGTCATCTGCTGAGACTCAAAGTGGTTCCAGCAATCAACCCATATTAATTTAGTAATGTCAAAGACAACTATTGTTTTTTATTAATTTCAATTATTTTTTTTTTTTTTTTTTATTTTATTTTATTTTTTTTTTTTAGGTGTCCTTTAGAAGATAATAATAATTGGCTGGAAAAAACGGATTGACTAACAAATTGGATACACTGCAAATAATTAAACTCTGAACATTCAGGGATGTCATTTCAACTTTTGCCCCGAGGAGGAGAGCGGGGGGGGGGGGGGGGGATAGTAATGACCTTTTTAGAGTTCCTATATATGAAAGAGTCAAGACAGAACAGAAGTGAAGAAGAAGAAAAGGTCTAAAGAGCCTGGAGGCGCGTCGCTTGTTTACATTTCTATCCAACGATCTTCCCGCCAAAGATTACTTATACATGTATTCGTGTGTAAGTAATCTTTGTTAGGCCAACCTAACCTTCAATTGCCGTTAGCTTCACTACGTGTTTTAATTTACAGTGGAGAGTAATGTGTGAAGTTTATTCTGCTCTGAATATACTTACGTCAATTTCAATAGAGAATTTCATCAGTATAAGCTAAAAATGCTGAAAGTTTCCTAAAAGCTGGCGCTGGGAAGATGGTTCCATGAAGATGTAAACAAGAGGCGTGCCTCCAGGCTTTATAGACCCCTTCTTCTTCTTCAGTTTTCAGCAGCCAATCAGAGATGGAACCTCGTATGGCGAGACTCTTTCATATATAGGGACTCTAGACCTTTTTTCTTTTTTTGCTTCTCATGTGTTTGACCCCTGAAAACTCTAACCATTGATATTCTTGATGACCCTCATGCCCTCTTGTCCTTTTGGCTAAAGATCCGTGCAAGTGTAAATAGGAGTAGAAATAGGAGCAGGGAAATAACTTTCATACCATATTGTTGATGTTTCACAAAAAAGCGTAACTCAAATGTTTCTAACTCTCCCATCATAGTTTCTTCCCTCAGTGAAGAAGTAAGCAGTCAACCCTCTTAACATTTATGTTAGATTTTTCAGGTTGTACCATTGGTGGATCCAAGAATCTACCCCTCTCTCTCTCTCTCTCTCTCTCTCTCTCTCTCTCTCTCTCTCTCCCATAAGAATGCGTGTGTTAGAAAAGGACAGATGAGGGGCAGTCAAGTGATTCTTGCCCCCTCTCCTTTCCTTTTCTAACTCATCTGTTCAAATGGCCAGAGATGGAGAAGGACTATTTCCTGGATTTGCCAGTGGGTTGTACGCAATATTCGTGGGGAAAATGAAGAAAGATTATTCATCTGCTTTTCCTTGAACATGTAACAGCACAAGATTTTGAAGCTTTAACCTGAGTCACCCCCCTTTGGAAAAACAGTGACGGAATGTGAGATTTGAGTCACTAAGTAAACCAAGTTGAAGCTGGAAAAATAGGAAAAATAGCATAGGACATAACTGGTTTTTGCTTACAATGAAATTTCTTTTTGAAAGAAGGCCGTGTTGAACTTAATATTTTCATTATATCATATGAGCTAAATTAGGTGGTGTCTTTCTTAGCTTGCAATCATCAGGCTCATTTAAAATGTAACCCCCCCCCCCCACCACCCTTACGAAGTATTCTTGATTTTGACATTTACCTTTCACTTTAGGATAAATTGTCAGTCGCTTAAAAAGTAATTAAAAGTAGCTTATTAAAAGTAATTCAAATAAAAATGAGGTGAAAAAAACGTTTATACACTTACGAAGAGGCGAACTTGACTGGTTTTTTCCTATGCGGAATCAACTGATTTGGACATTCTGCCCTCATATTTAGCAACGCACCTGAAAGCTCCACTAGTTTTTCAAATGCACGCGGCAACTCTTTGGCGCGCCGACGGGTTCCTCAATTGCGTGTCAACTTTTGAAACCTGCATTTTACTGAATTCCACTACCTACTTGGCTATGGCTGTCCTCTCTTTACGCTGCTAAGTCGCGCATAAAGCAATTGAATGGCAAACTTTAGATGTTTTTTCATAGGAGTCAAGAAAATTCGTTGGATGATTGAGATTTTTAACTATTTCTTGTTTAGTCTCCATCACCACACTATTGCTGATTTACTCATGTTGGCTAACATGCTGTTTTTTCCTCGCAAATAAAAATTTGAAATGAGGTTATGTTTAGAAAACAAACCGAGCCGCCTCGTACTTCGCGATAGTATGTAGTTTTGTTTTATTTTGAATTTTTGTTTTTATTCTGGATTTAACTATCGTTATTCCCGTTTTAGTTTATGATCTCTTAAATTGTCTAAACCTTTTCTCTCAAGTTTTAACTTTGAATATTTCTTTTTAGCCTTCGCTTTTTCGTTTTGCTCTTCCCATGTGATCCAAAAATTTCTTTGTCCCTCTGACAGTCGTTAGTTCTTTTTAAAATTATGAGTGACAATCCGGGAGTGAGTTTATTTCAAGGGACTGAAGAGCTGCAGATTGAAACCAATACACAAAGACTGGAGGAAGAGGAGGCTCTGGAAGATGCAAGGCGTAGAGAAGCCGAGGTATTTAAAAACTCCTCACTGGTTATCATCTTAACCGAGATTCCGAATGAAGTCACATTATTCCTTTAGTTTTGTTCACTTCAGTTAACTGCTTGTGTCTACATCAATGCAGACTCAGAATTTTGCTAATCTCACTTAGTAGAGTTTTATTTTACATTCTGAGAGTGCTTGAATGAATCACGAATGACACACAATAGACTCGGAAGTCCACCTGAAAAGTTTAGTTTACTCTTATCTACTGATTTCTCTCTTACTCCAGCTCAACACCACTTTGTTACTCCTTTCCAGCTCTCTTTATTCAAACTGCTCAAATAGCTTCATTTATTCATTCATTCCCACCCGTGTATCATTTAACCACAACAGCGAGGAATCCAACAGTAATGGACGGTATCAAAAATTTTGCAATGTTACACAATCTTATTTTATATTTTATGTTTTATGTGTTTATTATACTCATATCATGAACCTTGTCCCAAGACCGCAATTACAAATGTTTGAGAAAGGCACCCGTACCCTCCCCGCCTACCACATACTTACTAATCACTAAATTCATGTTAATAGTTAAGCTCTCGTAATAAGGACTCATTCTGTCAAGAAGTCTTCTTTGAAATAAAAATTAACTATGGTGGCAAGTGATGGGAACAGTTTGAAAGTATTATGGTTTATAGAGTAGAGGTCATTTCATAAGAGTTGGCTGATAGCAGATTGACTTGTTTACTGCGGAGTGGGCGAGTTTATATCTCTGCATACTGACTTCGATGCGCAGACATGCGAAGGAGCCTTCGGCGCATGAAGCCAGGCAAGCTGTCATCTGCCATCTTTCATGAAATGAGCTCGAATAAGGTACTGCTCTCTTAATGCGTAGTCATTTGTCAGGGCCTTCGCAGGACTCCATTTACTATTCCTTTCTTATGAGTGCTCCTATTTATCATTTCCTAGTTCTTCGCCGTGGGAGAAGATCTGGCCCTCTATTCCGTTGTCGACTCTAATTGAAATGTCTTTTCAACAGATCAACAATGCCATCGTAACAGCATTCCAAGATTTAGAAGATGAGGATGATGATGAACTGAAAACTAGCGATGAAAGCAGCTGTAGTGGTTCTCCTAATGGATTCGGTACTTGAACACTTTTTAGTTGATCGTTATCAGTAATGCAGCCATTATTTTTTTTTACAAATCGGCCTCTTGACAACTTCCAAAAACATCCATAAAGAAACAAATGGCTAGGGGTTGTATTGACTTGGAGTCAATGGATTGGGACGGATAAATGAAAATGACATTTATTTATTTATTTATTTTCCAAATACATGAGAGCCCTTGGAGGGGCTGTGGTACAAGTCAAACAATAGGAGCAAATCAAGAAAATGATTAACAATAGGCTAGTAAGCTAGAAAGTAAGATCAGAACAAAGTTACAGAGAAAAAAAAGTGAGCTACATAGATAGGGAGCTGGACAGTTAGCATTACGACAAAAGCGCTAACAGGCTCCAGACCAAACTCTATATTGTCGTTTTTGTTAAGACAAAAATTATAGACAGGAAACGTACGTAGGACGAAGATTACAATACAAGACAGGGGTGCAAAACGTTCCGGAAGTTTTACTCGATTCAAAACTTTTTCCTCGCGAGATTTTGGAAAAAAAAATTTCATGCATGCTTTAAAAATTTGAAAAGTCATTCCCGCTCTTTGGTTTTCTATTTCCATTAAAACTTTTTGTGATCAGTTGCACAAACAGCCTTGAAATGGCCTTGTATGAACTTTGAAAGACTGGTATTTGCTTAATGGTGTCCGTATTTTTTCGAAATATTCTGGACAAAAATTTATTGGCAAATTCCCTTACCTCTTATGCCATCTGTGGATCGCCAGATTGGTCATTTTTCGTACTCCTGATAATGTATGTTGGAAAACTTTTTTATCAGTCTAACCTGGTACCATAAGAGTTTCAGACTAAAATGAGTTATTTTCTAGGGTGTTTTCCTTTGAGATTCATAGTACATTGCCTTTAATTCATAATCATTTACTTCAATACCAGATGTAGACACTTACTTCAACGTAGAGCCATATTTCAATCAGAAAGAGAGCAAAAATAGACATCAGTATGGAGAGTCCCACCCTCTCACTAACGGCGGCTATCACACGAACGATCTCCATCACATCATCAAAAACAGTCATCTTTACACAAACGTGCAACCGTCATCAGAGCATCATCATCAAAATAATCATTATCTAGAGAATGGGCATCATACGCCGGAACCTCAAGAACATTTAAAACAATCAGATGACCTTCGCGTCTCTAATAATCAAAACTATAGGAAAGAAGGTAATTTTACTTTTATTTCTTTATTTGTTTATTTTGTTTGCCGTGAAAATTTCACGGTAACAAGCCGCTGTGTTTGGGCGGCTGGACTTTACTACTACTACTACTATTTCTTCTTATTTATTTATTTATTGAGAAATATTTCTTTTGAGAGAGAAAAAAAAAACTAATTATATTTAGAGCACTTTACCTCCTTGAGTGCTCAAGGTATTTCCTTCCCAAACTTGAGAGTCCCTGGTTGGTCGCCGTTACTCTCTTCTTTCCTGTCCTTTGTTTTGAGAATACTTTGATTGTCTTTCCTACCCCTTCTTTTTTATGCAGTCCAGTCGTTCGCTGTGAAATATCAGCATAACGAACCACATGTTTGGGCGGCTGGACTTTACTACTACTACTTATTTATTTGGAAGGTCTATCTCTGTTACTCTCTAATGATAAATAAAGGGATTAGAGTCTAATCGCTTTTTTTATTCTTAGTGCAGCTGTTTGTTCTCAATACAAACGTAACAACAATGTTTTGTTTTTCAAATTAATCCTTCCATTAATCTACTCCAGTCTAAGATCAATTGGCAGACTGGATATCGTTTTTATGTATTAACTCTTTATTAACTCAATCTGCGACAATTTCTGAGAAAACTTCTGCATCTTTGACAGATCTCTTAGCTTCCAAGGTTGTGCCTTTGCTTGTTCCTTGATTCTGAAATTTTCTTGCGATCCTGTCGAATTACGGAATCTCCTTTTTTTCAAAAATCCTCACTTCCATTTTTGATAAGTGATGACTTTTTTTTTTCCACCTTTTGTGCTCATAATCAGAAATTTTCAAAAGTATTATCTGAAGATTATCTGGCTGGCCAATACATAATCAAGGTGTCTAATTTAAAGTAAAAAGAACGAAATGTTAAAAATGGAGGAAAATTGAAAATGTCCACATTTTTCCTAAACATTCTTCTACATCCATCCCATTTGAAGATTGCAGGAGAAGAACGGTAAATGACACAAAAATCCATTTCTGTTTTTAAGTTGAAGAAAATGGGAAAATGACGTTTAAAGGTTATTCTGTCTCATAAGGCTTGATGTATTTTGCACTTCTCAATTTGTACTTAATTTGTATCCTGTTAGATGACCATGAAAACTTTAATTTCAAATTTTGTTAAATTTATCGTTTTTCTGCTGGACCCTTCATTTGAAAGTCTCTTTGCATGATCAAGAATCACCTTCTTATTTTTATTTAAAAATAAAAAAAAAACTCATCTTGAGTTTTAACTCATCCTGGAACAAAAATTTTGCTCACCAGAAAAAAAAATTGTCTTTGTTTCTAAAGGAAAAATTATACATTGACCTTTAAACTCGGAAGGCTTTTTTCTTTTTTTGATTGTGAAGTATTTTTGAAGGTAATGTTGCAAATTTACCTTATAATTTTCCGTTTTGGACCAGCGGTTTTTATTTACTTGCATTCTGTTCATTTTGCAAGAATGGCAGAAAATTTAGGTAAAAAAAATTGCCACCGAAAAATTGTCTACGTTAAAAAATACCTCATGAAATGCAGAGAAACGAGAAATGCTTTAAAATTTAGTTCATTAGGGCGTTAAAAATTAATTACGAAGCCCAACTATGCTTTGTTCATTTGCCGTCAACCAATCCTAAAACCCTCTTGTTGAAACCCAGAAAATGAGTGTGAGAGAAAAAATTGATGTATCTGTCGTAAGATTTTCTTTGTACTTCATTAAATCTTAAAATGTTTTTATTTCTCATGCTGCCTAGTTGAAAACGGAAGCATTTAGGCTTTCTAATCCTGTGGTAAGATCTTGATAGCTCTCATACAATTTTCTGTATACCTACCTTCATTATTTTTTCATAATATTTAAGTGTAAAAACTATGGGGTTATTGAACTAAGATTTAAATTGGGTTCTTTGTTTCCGTCAGACCGACAGGCCAATTCTGCTCTCTTAAACGACACAAGGAGAGAGAGAGAGAGAGAGAGAGAGAGAGAGAGAGAGAGAGAGAGAGAGAGAGAGAGAGAGAGAGAGAGAGAGAGAGGGATTAATCCCTTCGGTTTAAATGTTATCCTGTGACTGTGTAAATCAGATCTGGTGTAGCTTATTTTAGACTGACTGACTACAAGCATAGCTATAGCCAGGAATTAGTCTTTCTCTCTCATTTCCCAATTTAAACACATGTGTTAAAAAAGGATGGAGATATAGGCTGTCACAAGATACCAGCCATTATTCCTTTCTTTTCCTAACGCATGCATTTAAATGGGCAAAGAGAGAGAAGGACAAATTTATGGCTACAGCTATGACTACTAGTGGCGTCATTTGGGGAGGGGGGGTTCCAAAGCCTCTGGACCCCCCCCCCTCTCTTGGCTAAGCTTCTGACTATCAAAAGAGTGAGATAGTGCTTTAAGGACTCATTTCGTACAATGATATACTGTCGAACCTGCTCATAACAAGGACTCATTTCCCACATGTTACATAGACGGTTACAATAAATAGATTAAATCAATGGGGCAGTGGGACATTGGTTTCAAGTAAAAATTGATTCAATGTAATATCCGATACGAGAATTTTCAAATGAAAATTTTGGAATGAAGATAGAAAAATCATTTTTTACGATAATGGATTTTAAACCTTTGGAAATACTTTTTGCGACTGATCTGAGTTTAGTGAAGGTTCTGTAAATTTGATTTTGGCAGTTTACCAATGCGTCTCCAGGTTAGATCATACCTGTTATCAACCATGCACGGAAAAAAAAGATCAGTGAAAATAACCATACGGATACCTGATTTTGGAACCTGCTGGATGTTGTGGTAAACTTGACCAGAAGTATGGTATATTTACCTATACTTTGTGTAAATTCGACATGCAATCAGGTAACATCACTTAGTACCTAGTCAAAAAATAGCATACTTCTGGTTAACTTTACCATAACATCTAGCAGGTGCCAAAATCAGGTATCTGTATGGTTATTTTCACCTTAGTTTTTTTTCCTTGTTCAATTGTAAAGATTTTTGGCGCGATTTTTAATTTTAAAATTTTTCTCTTAAGTTTTGTGATTGACGATTACTCAATACTCAAGTAGTGTGACAGTTGAACATCGCTGGCGGATTCAGAAATTCATCCTTCTCTCTCCTTCCCCCATTAGCATTCGTGTGTTAGAAAAGGACAGATGAGGGGCAGTCACGAGATTTTCGCCATCTCTTCTATCCTGTTCTAACTCTTGCTTTCTAATGGGAAAGGAGTGAGAAAAACAATTATTTCTAGGATCCACTAGTGTTGAACATATGCTTGAAAGAAAGTCAGGAACAGCTGAACCTGGAAATGAGTCCGAAAATGAGGTCTATCTTATGTATTACTATGGTTCTTGACCTTAACTTTGTCTCAATTTAGATATTTTCCAAGGCCAAAATTCAAGTGTTGTGAAAAGGTCACCTTGAATTTTCCGTTTGTAGTATTATTACCATTTGAAAATTCACCACCCCAGATAGATGCATTGAATCAGAGGGTTTTTACCCGAAAGATGGCAGTTAATCGAACTATTGAGTCACTTAAACTCTGTTGTTAATTTATTTTATTCGCAACCTGTTAAAGATTTTACGGAAACCCAGTGGGAGGTTCTGTATGATATCAGGCTGAAAGAAATTGATCGTCTACACAAGGAAATCAAAGCTTTAAAACATGAAGCTGGTGCGGAAAAAAATAGGTTACTACGCAAGGCGACCCTCAATGAAGCCGAAAAGGAGAAAGCAGTGATCGCACGGAATTCCGCGCAAGAACTTTTAGGTCAGTGTGAATACGCAATCTTATCAGATTTTATATCCTCCTGTCAGATTTTTATCCTAATTTTATTTAAAAAATTTTATTTAAAGTGGAAACTGTTTCATTTTAAGATAGTTGTTTCTTTAATTTTTATTTGTAAAAGCCTCATATCTTTTAAGGTACAAAGATACAGATTGTCTCAGCAGGAGGCAGGACTTGAAGGGCCGGTAATAGGGTTGTGCGGTACTGATTATGGTATTTTTTTGGTATTTAGCTATATCTCTGACTGTAGCCTCTAATCGAGTGAAACTGATAAAACTGCCGTGGGTGACGTAAGTCAGAAGCCAACTAAATACTATGTAACTGTCGAAGTAGCATTTCTATATCATAATACCTTTGAATTCCCTTAAAGTTATGTAAAATACCAAAAAAATCAGCCAGTTCGGTATTTTACATAACTTTTAGGGAATTCGAAGATACTATGATGCGGGAATGCTATGTATCAATACTTTGACAGTTTTATAGTGTTTATTTGGCTTCTGGCTTACGTCACCCACGGCAGTTTTATCAATCTCACTCATTTAGAGGCTGCAGTCAAAGACAGAGCTAAATACCAAAAAAAATACCGAAATCAGTACCGCACAACTCTAGCTGGTAAAATCTCAAGGGGGGGGAAGTGGGTACCCTTGCTCCGGGTGGAACTCTCCGGGGGTGGCAAAATCAGGGTGAACTAGCAAAATAAAACGATCATCATGAAAATGAAAATCTCCCAAGGCGGAAAAATCAGTGTGTACGGTCAGGGACAGAAAGAGAGTCAGACGACTCCTGAATATAGGTTGCCTGGAACACATATCTCAATAAATTTAACCGATTGACTTGCACTGACGTGCGGGTGCGTCACAGACTCGAACGGTTAGAATTGCACAGACGCGCCGGTGCATCACGGATTATTTCACCCGTGGCGTTATCTGTCGGAATCTAGCAGAACTACCATGAAATAATCCGTGACGCGCCACAGCGTCAGTGCAATTCTGTCAGTTCGAGTCTGTGGCGCGCCCGCACGTCAGCTGTGCAAGTCAATAGCCAGAAACATATGGTAAGTCAATGAATTTAAGCATTGCAAGTGGCCTACCTAAGCTCAGACATTCTCTTTGTCCCCAGCTGTACAAGATAGAAAGAAAGGTCATCAAATTCAAAAATTTTATGAGCTACAATTTGCAGAGGGCGGCAAAATTGCAATCGTGCCCCCCTCGCCGGAAACCTTGGCACGCCCCTGAAAGACTTTAATTTCGAACTGTAAAATTTCAGTTAACACTTGACGCAAAGCAACGGAAATTGTACCATCCATACCATCAAGTTTTATTCTATAGTATTCAAACGACTGATCGATCATTTGAATGCAGTAAAAGTGATCACCTTTATTCTACTTTTTCTGCTAATGAAATTGAATTGTTTGATTCGTTCTTATTGTAGACATTGTTTAATTTTGTGGTTTTTTCCTTTGTTGTTCTGTTTTAGTTGAAAGCAAAGAAAAAATAGCAAACGCAGAAAAAGAAATTGAAACCCTGAGGAGTAATTTGAAAAATACTGAACAGAGTAAAAGAGAGGTGAGTAGATTGTTTTTGTTTTCGCTTAGCTTTTTTTCTCTTTAGTTTTTTGTCTCATTTGTTTTATTTTTTGTTTGGTTTAAGGTTTCTTTTTTTTCTCGAAGGCCACTTTTTTCACGTTGTCTTACATTCTTTTTGTCCTCGACTGTACTTGAATTGTTTCCCGAAAGTCTACCATGAACCCGGGGAAAGCAAAAGATAAATCCGATCTTTGAATCGATTGAAAGTTAGTTTTTAGACAAGCAAAGTCAAGCATTTAAGATAATTTTTTACAATAATCTTGAAAATTAGCTATCTGTCTTTGTTTCAGTTATCTAAAGAACTGGAAAAATCGTTGTTAACTGTTGACGATCTTCAGAGACGATTGAAAGCAGTCGAAAGTTTCAACAAAGCCAGAAGTGAGGACAAGCAAGTCGACAACGCAGTAAAATCTTTGAAATCTCTTCACGAGCAGGAGCTCAGAGAGCTGCAAAAGAAGTATGAGTCGGTCTGCCAGGAATTAGAATCTAAAGTAAGTTGATCACTCAGAACAAGGTAAAAATTAAGTAATGACAGCTCGTAGATCTAAAGAAAGTTTATCTCTGTCAACTCTAAAATCTAAAGAAAGTTGTTAATCAGTGTTGGAATTCTGGAGTGGGGCCCATGTTAACTTTTGCTGTAAGGGTTTGAATAGTATATTCTAAGGGAAAATCCAGCGGAAGTTACAATGAGCACATTAAAAAATTACGAAATTCACTCATAGACTCACAAAATTAATTTTAAGTTTATGGCGTAATGGCAGAGCTGTGCAGGTATCAGAAAAGGAGATTCCTACTGTGTCTCTCTCTGTAGAAGCACATAGAGTAAAGCCTCCAATTTGATAGGAATCTCCCTTGGTTATGAACAAAAAGTAGCCCAAAATTTCTTACTTCAACGCTTATAATTTAAAAATTCATGGGCGTACCCCGCCAAAAAAAATTTCTGGGTCCACCACTGGACAGCGATGCAGGCTGAAGTCTTTTGATGGGCCTGTGTAGTTCTGCCACTACACCTAGTACTTGGAAGTCATTTTGTGAGTTTGTATGAACTTCGTGATTTTTCAGTAAACTCATTGTAATTTTCGCTAGTTTTTACGCGAGACCATTTGCACCTAGAGAGCTCATTTGTTTTAAAATGTACAAGTTAGTCATTTTTGTTTGTCTTTTAAAGACAAACATTTTCAAACAAAAATGAGCTCTCTTGGTGCAAAAGAACTTGAGTTATGTGTACTACTGGAAAGTTGACGAATCACAACTTCTCAGGAGAACAGTTTAAAGCAAGAAATTTTTTTAAAAAAGGAAATTATATCCTAAAATTTCCCTAACCAAGAGTCTGCATACCCTATTGTTATATTTAAACATGATCCTTGAGACATGCTAAATAAAATATAAAAAAAAAAAAAAAAAAAAAAAAAAAAAAAAAAAAAATAAACTATCTCTCTTCTTTAAAAGTCAGAAAAAAATAATCATAATAATATTTAATAAACATTTTAATCATCATTGTAAAAGCATCTTCATTAAACACAAAATTTTAACTGTCCATTCTCTATATATTTTTCTAACGTTTCAACATGGTGTAAAAAATAACATTCTTACATAGGAAAAAATGAAGCCAGAACATAATTACAGCACTAGGCATAAGTTTTTGAACTCTGCAAAAGAAATGGACTGCTATTCCTCTAGAGCTGTAACTTGTTTCAATCATATAAAGCAGAGTACCAAAGAAATTTTCATTAATAATGCAGGCTCTGTTTTCCTAAATTTTGTTCAAAACAAACTAAATGAGGTGTATTACTCTCTCAATGAATTTCTTGATGACCCTTCTTAGCTGCTTCTACTAGCTTTCATTTGTGCTGTTGTACTGTACTTTTAAGTGATCCCATGTAATAAGCTTTTCAATATTGTTTTGTTTTGACCTGTACCAAAGCTATCAATGCTGTGGCTACTGTATGAAAGAATTAATAAATAAATAAATATATAAATTAAATAAAAAAAATTTGCTTACGACCGTCTTAGGGAATTCAAGGATGCTTTCGCATTCACCTCAACAATAAAACTTGATTCTTTTTACAGTATTAGTGTCATTTCATATTTGTCTTGTATCTGATTTTTAGAAAAACGATGTATCAAAATTACAACGAACTGTGGAAGAGTTAGAAAATAAATTTACAAACATGGTACTCGAAAAATCTGAAATAATCAACAAATTAAATCAAAGTTTAGAAAGGAGTCAGTCACAGTGCCAGCAGTTAATCACAACGAGTATGTCGTCTGACAGTGCGTTCGTTCAAAAACTTCTCGAACAGAAGAATAGAGAAAATAAAGAACTGGAGCAGAAAGTCCATACCCTGTCGGTAAGTGAGAAACCAACCGTTTTTAAGTTGTTCCGAATATTGGCTGAAATGGAAAAATCTAATAATGATGGTACTATGACTTTCAAAAGAAAGGATCTTGGTAGAAATTTTCATGCCTCCATTTCCAAAAAAAAAAATCTCTACCTAAAGAATCTTATCAAAAATTCGGAGATAGCCCCATTTTTTAACCAGCTAAAATATTTTTTGATAGATAAGGCTTACTGCAATCTTGAAGATTTCTTACTTAATAAGTAGCGGCCTGTAAAATTCAGATTTGTAAATTTTTAACTTTTACTATTGCTTCAATTTTGAGGCTTCCATGTTTTCTAGTTTTGTTTTCCATTTTTAAATTTGTAAACTCTCGTCAAATTCAAAATTGTAAATTGTTGACCTGTACTATAGCCTCAATTTTGAGGCTTCTATGTATTAAAGTGAAACAAATAAATAAATATATAAAATTCTTGACCAGTTTTAAAGAATTTTGCAGTTGTCAGATATTTTAGAGTCTAACAGAATTGCCACTTGAAAGTATGTCTTAAAAAATCTAAAACCCTTTGGAAAATAATGAAAAATCTTCTTTTAAAATTATCAAGGGTGGTTTTGATTAGCAGACTTTCTTTTGAAGGCCGTAGAACATTTTTCAAATATTTATTTTAGTTCATATATTTCCAGTTTGTCCAAATATGTATATGAAACTGCCTTTATCTAATTTGCTTAAGTTAAGGAGATCATGTAGTTTACTGGTCACACTTAGTTTACCAATTTATGGAGCTGTTGCAAGCTTTTGCTACCAATGAATTAAAAGTGTTAAAGGTTCTAAACATGGGATCTCATAATAGTGTCATTGTGCAGTTGTCATGGAAGATTCCTCTCTTAATTTTGTCTGCCATCTTTAAATTTTCTTAATAAATTTTGATGCTTTTTATTTGATTTTTACGCAGTTTTATATTGGAATTGACCCTTCATAACACTGTAGCAAAAGTTTGCAGCAGACCTATTTGAGGTGAGAACTGAGCATAAAAATGAAACCAAAGAAATCCGGTGATTTGCAATAGAGATGTGTGTAGAAAAAGTACTAAATAAGAATGATAGAGATAAGTGGTGCACAATTTTTCTTTTTCTAAAGTTGCCATTCCTATTCGTGCTCCGGTCAGCCCTCAATTAAAAAGATTGACCTTTTTCTTGATTTCCGAACTTTTGTGCTCGATCCTTGATCCGTCCTTAAGATATTTCTTCAAACTTACTCTCTTCCTGTGTGCTCTGATTGGTGGTACTAATTTCCTCCATTATACCAATGATTTTTATTATGCTTTCAGAATGAATGTGAAATTCTGCGTTCGGATTTAGTCACCTACGAAAATAGTATTAAGTATGGTATCGTGCAATTTGATTCATCAAAACAAGATAAAAACGATTCGATAGCGTTACTGGGATTAGGTTTGTTCCTAGTATTATATTTTATATTGATTCTTTGTTGATTGTCTAGGAATTCTGGCCAGCCAGAGGTGTGTATCCAAGAGTTTTTGTTTCTCTTTCTTTGCTCATTTAAACACATGCGTTGTTAAAAAGGGATGGAAGGAAGGGCTTTCACTTGTCTTAGGTTCCTTTTACTGTCCTATTCTAACACTTTTGTTTTAATTGGGGAAAAAGAGAACGAAACAATTTCCTGGATATGCCTCTCATTCTGTCAGATGAACTCTTTTTGTTAAGCCCAGTATTACGACCCTCTGGTTAGGTGATAGCTTGGCGGCGGTTAGAGCTCTAACCTCAGGTGTACGAGGAGTGGCGTTTTACGACCTCTTGTTTTGTTCTGGTTAGGTGTCCAACCTCTTTTGTTTCTCACCCTTAAACAAGTAGGTTGGCTGCCCACTGGATTGCCTTGTGGTTGAGTCAAACTGGTTTGGACAAACAAATGTTCGTAATACAAGGCCTTAGCCATACTACCTCATTGATAGAACTTGATTTGGTGTCTAGTCAAAGATTAGTCAAGGTATTTTGTATAAGTAGATTTAAGTTAAAATTCTTCCTTGGTGTTGTAATACTTGGCGCTAATTTTAGTCGCTAAAACTTCTAAAACTGTTCCTTGGAAATCTTCCAATCCAGGCAACTTTTTCTCAGACCTGAAAAATTATGTTTTTCAATTTAAAAAAATGTAACTGCACCCGAATTTCCTTAAATTTGAGGCGTCATGTTCAAAGCTAGAAAATATCTATTTTATTAAACAGATTTTTGTTTACTTTTGTAAGTACTTAGGTAAGTTACACGTACGAGGCCTTCTTGATTCTTTCCAACACTTTTGTCCTAAATCTCTTTTTCTCTGTCTCACCAGAAAGTGGTATTCATGATCTTTCAAACGAATCAAATTCTGGTCTTAAGTTCGATAAGACCCTAACATCAAAATTGCAGACTGAGTTTCAACGGTCTTTGGCATCCAACAAAATGAAGCGCAGCAAAATTCAGCAGTTAGAATCAAAATTAAGAGCTGCGGAAGAGAAAATATCTCAGCTGAAACAAGAAGAGGCCAAATACATGACCCAAAATCAAGGCTTGCTGGTAAGGCTAAATGCAATATTAATTTTCTAGTTTAAAAAAAATTACTGTCTTAGTGTAAATTTTGTCCTCAAGGTCATTTATTTTTTGTCTGTAGCATGTAGCCGATCAAAAGTTTCAAGTTGCTCAGTCTCGAGTGCAATTGAGGAGTTTGCTACGAAAAGGGCTTGTAAAACATAGGGTCTGCTTGTTACTAGAAGCCTCTACATGGTTCTAATGCTTACTTTTTGGAAAGATCATACATGTTGATTACTAAGCCCTCTTTCCCGATAAGTACCTACCTAGTTAATATTTTGGATAATTTTTTTGATGGCAAGATGTCTAAAATCAGCTCCTTGATCAAGAATCTTCTGACACCTTGCTATTTTGATACCCACACCAGCATGATTGGATTATTCTGCTACAATCTTCTTTCATTTTTTCCCCCTCGTTGAGTCTGTTTTAAAAAGTCCTCACATAAATGAACTTTTTTACTTGAATGTAAGGTAGTATGACTTTGTAGTAATTTTGGTGTTAAAATAAATGATTTTCTCTAGAAGAAGATTATGATAGTAATAATGTTGATGGTTACGATTTAAGTGATGCAACAGAGTCCACAGGAATATCTTCACTACTTCCTCCCTCAGTGTCAACTGTCAAACATGGCTGTTAGAGTGTTAGCCAGAATTTTTCTTTAGGGGAGGCTGCAGATCTGGAATTTTTTCAGGGAAGGCAGTGGGTTTTTTTCTCTTTTTTACCCCCTATTTTCCCTTCCTTTTCCTTCCACTGTCTCCCCTTTTTCTGACATTTGGGGAGGGGGGATCCAGCCTTATCGCCCCCCCCGCCCCCCGAGGCTATGACAATGCTGTCAAGATTCTTTCAATTTTCACTCAAATTTTGAAATTTTGCAGGCATACTCAACGATTCATCCCTTCAGTTTCCATTGCCTTGAACTCGCACGTGCGGGCGGTGATTAGCCGTTGCTTCCGCGGGCTATTTCCCTAGAACACGCGCGCATTGAGAAGCACTTCCGTTTCCTGCGCTCCGTGCGGGCAGCGACAGGTGTTTACTCGCACGGGAAAAACGAACGACTCTTTTCGATTTCCTTTGAGGATGCGCCTATCCGTGCGGGCGGCGACAGGTGTGTTTACTCGCACGGGGGAAATGAACGACTCTTTTTGATTTCCCGCGATTGCACCTGACGGGATGAGCAAGCCCGCGTTTGCGCGTATACGGGCGGCGACACTGGCGGCATGAGTCTACCCGTTCGGAAAATCCTCTCTAGAGCGCGCACGCGACAAAAATGAACGATTCTTCGCGAGTTCTCGCGCCTTCACGCGGCGAGTGTTCGCGTGCGTGCATACGCGCTTTCCCTGTTATTTGCGACTGTATACTTCACATGCTCACTATGTTGCCATAGCAACTTCAGACTGAACCATTATAAACATTTCACCATGAAATCCTAAGCTGAATCCTGCTTATTACCTTTTTACCTGCAATTCGCTTCTCTCGGACCTAAACAATTTCATTCAGATATTTCAAAACATTTTTCTGATACATTTTTATTGGATCGCTCCATTTCAAAACATAACTTTTTGTCAGTGATTCAAACTTTTTGTAATACTAGATAATTAATTTGTGTGTTTACTTCAAACCTTGTTTGAATACTTCCGACTGAATTTCTTTGAAGTTTTGTTGCACCATCCTTAACTCTCCCCCTCCCCCGATTTAAATGAAAGCGCATGAACCCGAAGTATTACAAAAATAACTTTTTAAAGTTGTTCAAGTTAGTTCAAAGTAAGTTTTAAAATTTTGCTTCAAACAGTTATGGCGTCAACGTTATTTTTGATGAAAAATTTGTCAGGATTCTGCGTAATAGGCCAGTAAATTCTTTGTGCCGTCTGTTTTATGTTCAAGGGAGGCTTCTTACTCCACCATTATTATTAATTTTTGAGAGCATCGAGTTCATTGTTGCCATATTTTGGATAATTATTTGATTTTTCCGATTTGAGGCAGTATCAGGCTCAGCTCATCAAGTACTATAAATTTCTTTATAAAAAACACACAATTGGTCTGTTGCGTACTTTTGCTGCATCAATATAACTCTTTGTTTCTCATGTAAAATTCTGCGAAAATAACGATGCGCATATTAAAAACTTTCAAAATCCACTCATTAACTCAGAAATTACCTTCCATTTCAAACAACCCGCGCTACACTAGACACTATGTCACCGACTTATAACTACATAGATAAACCATCTCGTTTTTGTAAACATGAACAGAACTTACAAACATTGGAATGTTTCTTTTAGATGCGTACATCTCTTATATTATTTTGTAATCTTTGATAAACCGAAAAAACCAGACAGCAAATGCAGCTTACATTTCACGTATTCAAAAAGAAATTCCATCATTTTGTAGTTACGATGTTGTTTACTTATGCACGGTGGTTCCGTGTATGTAGTAGTATACCGGTGAAAATAGTGTCTAGTGTAGCACGGGCTGTTTGAAATTGAAGTGATTTTCTGAGTTAATGAGTGAATTTTGAACGTTTTTAATGTGCGCATCGTTATTTTCGCCGAATTTTACCCAAGAGTAAAGGTTCTACATTGTTGTAGCAAAAGTATGCAACAGACCCATTATTTGATTTTTCCGATTTGAGGCAGTATCAGGCTCAACTCATCAAGTACTATAAATTTCTTTATAAAAAACACACAATTTCATTGCCTTATTCAAATATGCCAAACTCCCATAACACCAGAGCTGGGTGTTTTCTATGAATTTCTTTCCTAAAGCAAACTGACTACTTATTCTATTTTAATTTATCGCTGTTCCAGGAAAATATTAATAAATTAACTCAGCACATAAGTTCGAGAGAAAGGGAATGGCAAGAAAAAGAAGATCAAGGCGAAAAGATGGCCGTGTACGAGAAGCGGTTACTGGAGAAGGAGGCTGAAATTGAGAAATTGAAGAACGAAATCAAGAGCGTGCGGTTAGATTTGGAAATGAAAACCATGGAGCTGGAAACGCAGAAAAGCAAAGTTGACTACAATCACGTCGCGCTTTCCAACGATGCAATTTCGAGAATCAGTCGAGATGTCTCTTTCGAAAAAGAGAAAAGAATCAAACAGTTAGAGTAAGTGTTGGGTTGTAAGACTGCCTTGTTTTGTTATAACTAGGGCTATAGATGGTGCATAGCAAGGAAAATCGTGAAGTGCCTTCAATTTTTTTCAACGCAGCATGCTATTCAAGGAGCAGATAACGAGACCTGAATCACCGAGGCTGTCTACTGTCGGAGAAACATGGAAAATCAAGGGAATGTCAGGGAATTCAAAGTTGGGGAAAATTAGGGAACTGTCAGGGAATTTGATTTTAAAACCTGGAAATTATGAAGTTGCATTTTTTTACAGCGTCTCAGTGTTCATAGTCTTATAACTCACAGAAATGACTACACTATGTCCCCTAACACATCAAAATTATGAAATTTATTATTACGCCAGTAATGATTGTTATTATAAACAACCAAATAAAAATATTGCTTCGGTATTCTTCGCTATTATTCTTGAGCGATGTTTTCCAATGTCTTATGTAATGATTACATCAATACATAATTTACATAATTACAAAATACATAAATACATAACACAAAAACATAATTTTTCAAAGTAGTTTTTTCCAGGTTTCCAAGTCTCCTGTCTCAAAAATCTGGGAAATAGTCTTGATCTATTGAATTGTAGACTTGTCAGGGAATTTGAATTTTAGCAGTCAGGGAATTGCAAAATCGAACTTTGCCCCGATCACAGCAAAGTGATCAGGGCTCATGAAATCCTCAATTTGAACATGGCAGTTTAATTGTTATTCAAGTTTTTTTTTTTTAAAACTGTCTAACTATCAATTTTACCCAAAGCTATGTAGAAGCTCCTTGTATTTTAACCTTGTTTTTTATCATATTATATCATTCCTTTGTTCGTACTTACTTGACACTCATGAGTCATGAGGAGGTGAGGGGTCCTTATGAAAGATGTTGCAAGTAATTGCACATCTACACTTAGGACGAGTATATGAAAGAAACTTTGCTGACTACAACGTATTTGTGTTTCCTTCTTTTTCAGGGTGGAGCTGGATCAACTAGAAAAAGAACTAAGTGAAGTAAAAGAACTCTATATCAATGCTTGCTCAGACAAGGAGATTTTACTGAAAGAAAAGCAGCAATGCTTGAAGCAAATCAGTGACTTTGCGTCAGAAAAACAGGATCTAACAGCGAAACTTGAATCATTCACCAAAGGTACGCTGAGTGAATTGGTATTTTATTTTTATTAATTTTTTTTTCTGATAGATAGTGTCACTTGCTATCAGAAATAGCTACAAGCTCTGAAACATGTCATTCCATTGTTGAGTAACTGGGATATTGGTTTTCCGAATTCCTTCAAAGTGAGGACGTGATATTCACGTCATAACATTTTGTCAACAGCACTGTTATTTAGCCTAAATTTGTTTGGTGAACGCTTCCTTTTCATGTTATGCATTTCCCCTTGTGCTTACCAAACACCCACAATCAACTCCCAATAAAGTCAGAGAGGTGTTGAATACACAAGATTAAAGTATGCCTCAAACCTACCCTATAACCTGCATTCTCGTGCTCAGTTTCTATTTACAGTTTCTATAAATAAATAAATAAATAAATAAATATATATCTGTCTCTGGTATCTAGCTTTGGATGAAATTGCTTCAAGAAACAACATTCAGCTTGTGTTTCAATGTGAGGATCAAGCATGTTTGTTCATTGTGGCCTCAAATGCTAGGTTGTACCTAAATTTCCATGAAATGTTCTGATGCGTGCTCAATTTTTTTTTTTTTTTTTCACCTCCCTAAATTTGAGTAAAAGGCACATTCCCTAAAATTTTTAATTTGTTTAAATTTTTCCCTAAATTTTTTAATTTTTTTTTTTTTTTTTTTAATTTTTTTTTTTTTTTTTTTTTTTTTTTTTTCCAGAAAAACGGCAACTTCTACAGCGGATAGATGAACTCTCAGTCGCTAAAGAGAGCCTACAAAGACAGCTAGAACCTGCCAAGTCAGGTAAATGATATTTTTAATTTTCATGCTGAATCAATCCACTTTAAAACTTTTTGTATTTTACTTTTTTATGAGAAACGATGTAAAATCCACTGAAGCAATGTTATCATTAGTGCATTAGTGCAGTTGGGGGGAAAAATTTTGAGTCGACTCCTTAAATTTTGGCTTAGGTTGGCCACGAGCAATGCTTTAATACATTAAGATAAGTATTGCGGGTGGCCTACCTTCAGGAGTTGTCTGATATTCTTTTTGTCTCTGACTCATGGCTGCCGTTTGGCATATAATGAATCGCATTTTTCTATTCACCAATGATTCCTCCAGTTGAGAAAAGATTACACAGTTCAGTTCAGTGTATGACTGTAATGCACGAAAATACTCTGATCTGTAATCTTTTCTCAACCGGTGGAAACTCCGTTGATTAATTAAAATATCCGCAAGTTTTTTAAAGTCACCGATGACTCCACCCGTTGAGAAAAGATTACAGATGCGATTATTTTAGTTTATTACTGTCATGCACTGAACAGAGACAAGTAGAGACCCAGCACACCGTATGCTTCCCGTGTTAGAAAATTGAAGCAAGTTTAGCGGTCACAGTTTTGTTCGGGAGTCACCGACTGCAACGATAAACATTGCCTACTGTTGAATGGTGAAGCTCAACAAAAGGCTGTGATTGGTTCGCCGTCCCGGAAACGGAAATAGGTTTTGTTTGTCGAATGCAAAACACACGCTCATCAGTCAACAGTAGGCAATAGTTGGCTGTTGTTCCGATGAGTTCCGACCAAGATTAACCCTTTCACTGCTACGAACGAGTATACTCGCGGAAAAAAAATCTTTCCTCAGAGCTACGCCCGAGTATACTCGCATTCGTGACTTCCATTGAATTTCCGGCCGTAGCGCTGCTGCGATTGAACCAAACATAGGACTATAGGTACTCATTCTGTCGGGAAAGATACGAAGTACAGGTTACAAATGTTTCCGATAGAATGCGTTGCCCCTTGATTTTAAAATATGTTTCTTCTCTGCATGTTTTGCTTCTGCTCAGCTGACGAAACCAAGTTAACCTAAGTTTGTCGGTATCGCGCTTGCCTCAGGGGTATGGATTTTTTGCAGCGAGTATACTCGTTCGTAGCAGGCAATGGATATATCAACAAATATGATTTTGGATGATTTTTTTTGTTTTTTTTCGAATGATTTTTGGCCATCTGAAAATGATCGAATTTGCATAATTTTCGATTCCTAACTCAGCTGGGGGGTGGCTGCACCTGAATTCCTAACTCAGCAGGCAAAGGGTTAAGCCAGAAAAAGTGGACACCTGTCGCAAGCTTTGTGCTGGGTCTCTATTTGTCTCTGGCACTGAACTGGCACTGAATTGAACTGTGTAATCTTTTCTCAACTGGTGGAATTATTGGTGAATTGAAAAATAGCATTGATTACACACAAAACAGCAGCCCTACAATACTCTTTACTTCATATAATGTTCAATCCTTCTTATTTTCCTCCAGAAATTGAAGCGAAGTACAAACAAAAAATCGAGGAAATTCAAAAAAGTCATGAGCTTGCTTTGAATAAAACAAGAGAACAAGTGAAAGAACAAACCATTCGCTGCCTCACAGAACAGATCCAAAAACTTGAGGATGGGTATCGAGCAAGGCATTCGCAAGCTCTTGTTGCTCAGAAGAAACTAGAAGCATTACTGGCAGAAAAAGACAAAGTGGTGAGTTTGTCTTTGCCTTTGCCTTTTCTCCCCCCTCTAAATTAAACTTCCAATTTATAGTTCAATTAAGGTATGATTCAATGTAGTCGCAACAATCCATAGCTACAGTTGCATGACTACGCAGCTTGCTCATACTTCCAGGCGGACCAAATGCACATAATTTTACTAACTTTCTCCTCATGAAAGCATGTCACTGGGAACAGCCAACAGACAGAAAGGGCTGTCAAAAACATTATATGGAGGAGAGGAAAAAAAAATTAATTGTCTGCAACCGTTGACACTATCCAAGCCCATTGCAGGTAGTCCTCCATTACCGATCCGCCACTGGCTAGTCCGCCAATGGACGATCCGCCAATGGCTAGTCCACCGCTGGCCAATCCGCCACTGGCAAGTCCGCCACTGTCAAGTCCGCCGCTGGACGATCCGCCACTGTCAAGTCCGCCGCTGGACGATCCGCCACTGTCAAGTCCGCCGCTGGACGATCCGCCACTGTCAAGTCCGCCGCTGGACGATCCGCCACTGTCAAGTCCGCCGCTGGACGATCCGCCACTGTCAAGTCCGCCGCTGGACGATCCGCCACTGTCAAGTCCGCCGCTGGACGATCCGCCACTGTCAAGTCCGCCGCTGGACGATCCGCCACTGTCAAGTCCGCCGCTGGACGATCCGCCACTGTCAAGTCCGCCGCTGGACGATCCGCCACTGGCTAGTCCGCCGCTGGACGATCCGCCACTGTCAAGTCCGCCGCTGGACGATCCGCCACTGGCTAGTCCGCCGCTGGACGATCCGCCATCGTCAAGTCCGCCGCTGGAAGATCCGCCACTGGCTAGTCCGCCGCTGGACGATCCGCCACTGTCAAGTCCGCCGCTGGAAGATCCGCCACTGTCAAGTCCGCCGCTGGACGATCCGCCACTGTCAAGTCCGCCGCTGGACGATCCGCCGCTGGACGATCCGCCACTGGCTAGGCCGCCGCTGGACGATCCGCCACTGTCAAGTCCGCCGCTGGACGATCCGCCACTGGCTAGTCCGCCGCTGGACGATCCGCCACTGTCAAGTCCGCCGCTGGACGATCCGCCACTGTCAAGTCCGCCGCTGGACGATCCGCCACTGGCTAGTCCGCCGCTGGACGATCCGCCACTGTCAAGTCCGCCGCTGGACGATCCGCCACTGGCTAGTCCGCCGCTGGACGATCCGCCACTGTCAAGTCCGCCGCTGGACGATCCGCCACTGTCAAGTCCGCCGCTGGACAATCCGCCACTGTCAAGTCCGCCGCTGGACGATCCGCCACTGGCTAGTCCGCCGCTGGACGATCCGCCACTGTCAAGTCCGCCGCTGGACGATCCGCCACTGGCTAGTCCGCCGCGGGACGATCCGCCACTGGCTAGTCCGCCGCTGGACGATCCGCCACTGTCAAGTCCGCCGCTGGACGATCCGCCACTGGCTAGTCCGCCGCTGGACGATCCGCCACTGTCAATTCCGCCACTGGCTAGTCCGCCGCTGGACGATCCGCCACTGGCTGGTCCGCCGCTGGACGATCCGCCACTGGACGATCCGCCGCTGGACGATCCGCCACTGTCAAGTCCGCCGCTGGACGATCCGCCACTGTCAAGTCCGCCGCTGGACGATCCGCCGCTGGACGATCCGCCACTGGCTAGGCCGCCGCTGGACGATCCGCCACTGTCAAGTCCGCCGCTGGACGATCCGCCACTGGCTAGTCCGCCGCTGGACGATCCGCCACTGTCAAGTCCGCCGCTGGACGATCCGCCACTGTCAAGTCCGCCGCTGGACGATCCGCCACTGGCTAGTCCGCCGCTGGACGATCCGCCACTGTCAAGTCCGCCGCTGGACGATCCGCCACTGGCTAGTCCGCCGCTGGACGATCCGCCACTGTCAAGTCCGCCGCTGGACGATCCGCCACTGTCAAGTCCGCCGCTGGACAATCCGCCACTGTCAAGTCCGCCGCTGGACGATCCGCCACTGGCTAGTCCGCCGCTGGACGATCCGCCACTGTCAAGTCCGCCGCTGGACGATCCGCCACTGGCTAGTCCGCCGCGGGACGATCCGCCACTGGCTAGTCCGCCGCTGGACGATCCGCCACTGTCAAGTCCGCCGCTGGACGATCCGCCACTGGCTAGTCCGCCGCTGGACGATCCGCCACTGTCAATTCCGCCACTGGCTAGTCCGCCGCTGGACGATCCGCCACTGGCTGGTCCGCCGCTGGACGATCCGCCACTGGACGATCCGCCGCTGGACGATCCGCCACTGTCAAGTCCGCCGCTGGACAATCCGCCACTGTCAAGTCCGCCGCTGGACGATCCGCCACTGGCTAGTCCGCCGCTGGACGATCCGCCACTGGCTAGTCCGCCGCTGGACGATCCGCCACTGTCAAGTCCGCCGCTCGACGATCCGCCACTGGCTAGTCCGCCGCTGGACGATCCGCCACTGTCAAGTCCGCCGCTGGACGATCCGCCACTGCCTAGTCCGCCGCTGGACGATCCGCCACTGTCAAGTCCGCCGCTGGACGATCCGCCACTGGCTAGTCCGCCGCTGGACGATCCGCCACTGTCAAGTCCGCCGCTGGACGATCCGCCACTGGCTAGTCCGCCGCTGGACGATCCGCCACTGTCAAGTCCGCCGCTGGACGATCCGCCACTGTCAAGTCCGCCGCTCGATGATCCGCCACTGGCTAGTCCGCCGCTGGACGATCCGCCACTGTCAAGTCCGCCGCTGGACGATCCGCCACTGGCTATTCCGCCGCTGGACGATCCGCCACTGTCAAGTCCGCCGCTGGACGATCCGCCACTGGCTAGTCCGCCGCTGGACGATCCGCCACTGTCAATTCCGCCGCTGGACGATCCGCCACTGGCTAGTCCGCCGCTGGACGATCCGCCACTGGCTGGTCCGCCGCTGGACGATCCGCCACTGTCAAGTCCGCCGCTGGACGATCCGCCACTGTCAAGTCCGCCGCTGGACGATCCGCCACTGGCTAGTCCGCCGCTGGACGATCCGCCACTGTCAAGTCCGCCGCTGGACGATCCGCCACTGGCTAGTCCGCCGCTGGACGATCCGCCACTGTCAATTCCGCCGCTGGACGATCCGCCACTGGCTAGTCCGCCGCTGGACGATCCGCCACTGTCAAGTCCGCCGCTGGACGATACGCCACTGTCAAGTCCGCCGCTGGACGATCCGCCACTGTCAAGTCCGCCGCTGGACGATCCGCCACTGGACGTTTCGCCACTGGCTAGTCCGCCGCTGGACGATCCGCCACTGTCAAGTCCGCCGCTGGACGATCCGCCACTGGCTAGTCCGCCGCTGGACGATCCGCCACTGTCAATTCCGCCGCTGGACGATCCGCCACTGGCTAGTCCGCCGCGGGACGATCCGCCACTGGCTAGTCCGCCGCTGGACGATCCGCCACTGTCAAGTCCGCCGCTGGACGATCCGCCACTGGCTAGTCCGCCGCTGGACGATCCGCCACTGTCAATTCCGCCACTGGCTAGTCCGCCGCTGGACGATCCGCCACTGGCTGGTCCGCCGCTGGACGATCCGCCACTGTCAAGTCTTCCGCTGGACGATCCGCCACTGTCAAGTCCGCCGCTGGACGATCCGCCACTGGCTAGTCCGCCGCTGGACGATCCGCCACTGTCAAGTCCGCCGCTGGACGATCCGCCACTGGCTAGTCCGCCGCTGGACGATCCGCCACTGTCAAGTCCGCCGCTGGACAATCCGCCACTGTCAAGTCCGCCGCTGGACGATCCGCCACTGGCTAGTCCGCCGCTGGACGATCCGCCACTGTCAAGTCCGCCGCTGGACGATCCGCCGCTGGCTAGTCCGCCGCGGGACGATCCGCCACTGTCAAGTCCGCCGCTGGACAATCCGCCACTGTCAAGTCCGCCGCTGGACGATCCGCCACTGGCTAGTCCGCCGCTGGACGATCCGCCACTGTCAAGTCCGCCGCTGGATGATCCGCCACTGGCTAGTCCGCCGCTGGACGACCCGCCACTGGACGATCCGCCACTGGCTAGGTCGCCGCTGGACGATCCGCCACTGTCAAGTCCGCCGCTGGACAATCCGCCACTGTCAAGTCCGCCGCTGGACGATCCGCCACTGGCTAGTCCGCCGCTGGACGATCCGCCACTGTCAAGTCCGCCGCTGGACGGTCCGCCACTGTCAAGTCCGCCGCTGAACGATCCGCCACTGGCTGGTCAGACTCTTGCCGATCTGTTATTGGCTAGTGGACTGGCGGCGGACTATCCAGTGGCGGATCGAACAGCGGCGGACTCTCCAGTGGCGGATCGGCCAGTGGAGGCCCATCCAGTGGCGGACTTGCCAGAGGTGGATCTTCAGCGGCGGACTAGCCAGTGGCGGATCGGCCAGCGACGGAGCATTTAGTGGCGGATCGGCCAGCGGCGGACTATCCAGTGGTGGACTTGCCAATGGTGGATCTCCAGCGATGGACTAGCCAGTGGCGGACCTTCCAGCGGCGGGTTAGCCAGTGGTGGACTTGCCAGTGGTGGATCTCCAGCGATGGACTAGCCAGTGGCGGACTTTCTAGCGGCGGATTAGCCAGTGGCGGACTACCCAGTGGCGGATTGGGTAGCGGCGGACTATGCATTGGCGGACTAGCCAGTGGCGGATCGTCCAGCGGTGGACTAGCCAGTGGCGGATCGGCCGGAGGTGGACTAGCGACGGCGTATTTTCGTTATCAGCCTCTAGGCCAGCGGTTCCCAACCTTTTTTGGTCGCGGACCACCACTCGAAAAAATGAAAAATCGACGAAAACAAAAACTTCGAAGGAGAAAGGACGACGCACGCGCCTTATGGAAATGGGCTCCCGGTAGAATTGGCTGAAATTTTGATATGTTGTAGTATTCGACCTCCTGATCAAAAGTTCTCACGGGCGCGAAAGATTTCTATGTCAAGTTTTCGAGATACAGAGGGTTAAAGTTTTGACTTTTCCAGGAAAAGTGACGTTTTTACCACTGTGCCTGTCTTCCGTTTTCCCCGATTTTGACGGCAAATGATACTTTTTCTGTACATAGCCGTTGTAAACTCATTCTAAGCCAACTTTTTACGTACCGATGCTCGTGGGGAGGGGTAAGGGAGGTCAGGGAAGAGGGGGTTCCGACTAAACGGTGTGTACCAATCGTTCCAATCAGTGTCTTTTTTTTTTTAACATTTATTTCAAGTGGACGTTGCTTTAATCGATGACTGAGGGGCATACTGTGGGAAAAGTTGGAGGGCAGCATTGGCGGATATTGGGGGACGAAGGAGGCGATCGCCCCCCCCCCCGGTTTGGCCAAGAACAGAGAAAAAGAGGGGGCAGGAAAGAGGAAAGAAAGAGAAAAAAGGATAAGAGGGTCACAGGGGGCGAAAATCCCAAGTTCGCCCCCGGTAGCAAGGTTTGAATCCGCTAATGAAGGGTGGGGGGGGGGTCCCGCGGGGGGGGGGGGGTTTAAGCGAGGACGGAGGCCGGAGGGGATAATGGTTCCAACCAAATACAGCGTTATAACCGTTCCAAACGGCCTGTATAATATTGTTTTTGGCAAGTATGGCTTACAGCTTTCGTCGTTGGATGGAGAGGGGCGCCCTTTCCCCATCCTTGAGGATTGAGGCGAACCAAAATGTTGGCTTTGGGAGATTTATCTAAAACAGAACGCTCGAAATACCTATCAAAAAACCATGTTGTATAGGCTGTTTGGAACAATTATAACGTGACGAACGATTGGGGAACCCCTCTCCTTCCTCCCTTGAATCCCCCGCGGGACCCCCCTTCATTAGCGGATCCAAACCTCGCTACCGGGGGCGAACTTGGGATTTTCGCCCCCTGTGACCCTCTTATCCTTTTTTCTCTTTCTTTCCTCTTTCCTGCCCCCTCTTTTTCTCTGTTCTTGGCCAAACCGGGGGGGGGGGCGATCGCCTCCTTCGTCCCCCAATATCCGCCAATGCTGCCCTCCAACTTTTCCCACAGTATGCCCCTCAGTCATCGATTAAAGCAACGTCCACTTGAAATAAATGTTAAAAAAAAAAAGACACTGATTGGAACGATTGGTACACACCGTTTAGTCGGAACCCCCTCTTCCCTGACCTCCCTTACCCCTCCCCACGAGCATCGGTACGTAAAAAGTTGGCTTAGAATGAGTTTACAACGGCTATGTACAGAAAAAGTATCATTTGCCGTCAAAATCGGGGAAAACGGAAGCCAGGCACAGTGGTAAAAACGTCACTTTTCCTGGAAAAGTCAAAACTTTAACCCTCTGTATCTCGAAAACTTGACATAGAAATCTTTCGCGCCCGTGAGAACTTTAGATCAGGAGGTCGAATACTACAACATATCAAAATTTCAGCCAATTCTACCGGGAGCCCATTTCCATAAGGCGCGTGCGTCGTCCTTTTATAAACTTACACAAATTTAGGTTATGACTTGTTCAAATGATCACTTACTTCCCAAGCAACGACAAAACTGTATTTTTCCTACTACATAAAAAAATATTAGTCACAAATTCAACGTTGCCACTTTCGGGCAAAATAAAACGGGAAAAATTTGGAAAGGTCTTCGCGGACCACCAAAACTCGGTCTGCGGTCCTCCGGTTGGGAACCGCTGCTCTAGGCTTTCGTTGGAAGATCGCAACGTGCAACATGGCGTAATGAACAAAAACCGGGTTGTTTTGTCCATAGATAAACATAGCTTCTCTTGAAGCTTACAGAATTTTGAGAAATAGCATGACGCGTTGAACTTTGCGGGATCTGGGTGATAATTTGACTCACATTGTATTAGGCTTTCGTCAAAGCCTGTTGTTTCGATCTTTTTTCTGGTTCCCTTACGGCTTGACACAATGAATTTCTACAGTGATCCGTTACGCAGTTGTAGACGTTGCTATGTTTTTACCAATTTTCCCCCTTTTTACCTGAGGGGGGTGATCACGGAGGATCGTTTCGTTTCGGTATCGTTATCGTTATCGTTTGCATTAAATCAAATGGGCTTGCTTCTGCGCAACTCGATCGCGCAGGTGATCCCCTCCTCACCTCTTCCTACTTCAAACGATCGAGTAAACGACAGCCTCCAACTCATCGCTTCCTTTCGACCGTTTCAATCGTTACGAGAGGCTCAAAACGATTCGATCAGTTGAGCCACCCATAAGGTTACACGTAAACGATAACGATAACGAAAACGAAACGAAACGATCCTCCGTGATCACCCCCTGTTCATGTGGGTCTTACCTGTTTACATTACTTGCGTGTAATCCTAGTGGCGGATCCAGAAAGTTTCTCCGAGGGGCAGGTGGCGGGGGGGGGGGGGGGGGGGGGGGGCTATGAAATTTGCAATTTGTAGTGTCTCAGAAAGTGTTCAAGGGCTATTTTCTGTTAAGAGAAGGCGATTTTGAGACTTGAAGAGGAGAGGCACCTACTCCAGAGCCTTCTCCCCCGTATATGCCGATGTGTATTCAAGAATTTCTTTCAGTTTTAAAACTTTTAAATGACCTTTTAAGTGACCTGCGTTTCAGTCCCCTGAAGACTTGTGTTTGAAGAAATAATTACAAAAGTAAATAAATGGACTAGTACATGACTAATTAGATATATAAATAAATAAATAAATAAATAAATAAATAAATAAATAAATAAATAAATAAACAGGTCAATTAACAGAAAGTCCCATAGAGCCTTTTTTGTTTACTTTCTCAACCCCCCCCCCCCCCCCCCCCCAGGAGAGAAAGTATCGTAATTTTGTTTTACACTTGGAATGTGGTTTTGTTGCTTTCCAGGTTGAAGAACTTAGAAGCACGTCGAGCGGACTCAACGAAGAGAAGGAAAGGAACGAATCAGAGCTGAGGAATCGTATCGTAGAATTGGAGAGTCAGATGGACAACGATAGAGAAAAAGCTGCTGAGCTCCTGTCTAATTGGATGCAGGAGGTAAGCATTATCACTTGATGTTTCCCAATGATGGCTCTTGCAAAATTTTGTTGTGAGCAAAATGAGCAAATGAATAGTCCAATCTGATGAAAAAACCAGCTGAAATCACAAAAATCTCACTAAGAAAGTCTAAAATTTAATAATTAACTCACATAACTGCTGTAATGGCAAGTTCGTAATGGCGGTTCAACGCAAGTATCATGGGAGATTCCTGTCTATTATGTCACTTTCTCTATGGAAACCAGAGATTACTAAGCTAAAGAGATATGGCAGAACTGCTCAAAACTGTAAATCGACTCCTACGAAGTATGCAAACCGGCATACGATCTGGTGGACCATTTTTGTAAACAAATTAGGCGATTTTCTGCGACCTTCTGAAAGTAAGCAAAGTGCGTTCGGCGGCCAGTAAATGACTTTTGATCAAAGTTTTAGTGGTTCTTTTAGTGGTTAAAATTTTCCCTTGACAGTTTCCATTTTGTCAACGTGTTTGTAAAATAAAACAATTCAGAAAAGTGTGTGCCTTGAATTTATTTCCAGTAACAGCAGTAGTAGCAATGTATACAAAAAATGGTCCACCAGGTGGTACGCCGTATTGTATCACGGCCTATTTGAAGGCGTTTTTTACAAAATGTCGATTAACAGTTTTCTAACATGGCGCGGATAGGACTTGCCATATCTCTGTAGCTTAGTAATCTCTGATGGTACCACAGAGATTTGTCTCAATTTAGATGGGAATCTCCCATGATACCTGCGTCTCTCCGCCACTAAGCCGGATTCTGAGACTGAATTTCTAGATGTTTTAGTGTACTCATCATCATTTTTACAGGTTCTTATGCAAGAATCGACTCTTCAATCCCCTTCAGCAAAAGTTTGGATTTGAAAAATCCCAAAACTGGAAAGAAATAAAAGGGAATTTCCAAAAACCACTCAATCAGCGTATATTATTTAGTAATCAAGTGCAGTCACGTTGTTACTGTATGAAAAAAGAACAAAACAGGATCAAAGCTACAACAATTAAATTACAATAAAATAACCGTGGGACGTTCCGAGGCTGAAACGGCACTCTTCCTTGGAAGAAGAGTGCCGTTTGAGCCTCAAAACGTCCCACGGTTATTTTATTTTAATTTAATTGTTTTAGCTTTGATCCTGTTTTGTTCTTTTTTCATATTCTTAAATTTTCGGTCTACTTGTGTAATTCTGTTGTTTTTACTATACCAGCAGTCAATTAAAGAATGGGACTAAAATATGTTGTTCCTCACGTGTCAAGCGGCTGATTACATATATTTCAGTCTCATTCTTTAATTGACTGATAGTACAATCAAATGGGTGTACAATATCTTTGGTTTCGAATTTCGTGACCAGGTTACGGTTTTCAAAACCTACCTAGCGAGGTAGGTTACGGTGAATTCGTGACCAGGACACGAAAATCTGGGACAGGAGTAATTTTAATTTGTGTAATATTACATTTATCCACTATCAGCATGGTATGAAATGATGTCAAATAACATTAAAATTACGTGCAAAACATAACTGACGGACATTATACGAATTTTCAAGCATATTATACAGTCACCAAGTGACGGAACTGGATTACTAAATAAAATTTGCTTTTTAACTCAATACAAGCTTTTAAACGTGCGACTGTACTGACGTCGCTATGCAGCACTATGGTCTGAGATTTGAAAAGATTCACTTTAGGGGGAAATGATTTGTCCCCTATGGACATCTGGTGATTTGTACTCGGAAGTATTCCATTTTTGTGCCATTGCGGCCATTGGAAAATCTTACATTTCAAGGAAATCATTTCATTCATGGTCAGTGTAATTAGTCAACATTCTGGTTTTGTAAACTAACTTATCTACCATTGGTCCATTGAGTACACTTGCGCGGACTTGTACTATTTCGCAATCGGCAGTTTCGCGCCATTACTGACAGTTTCGCACCATTACTGGCAGTTTCGCGCCATTACTGGCATTTTCAAATTCTTTTCATAGTGACCCTTAACTTGACCCTTTCAAACCCGGAACTACTTTTTGTTCAGGAATTGAATTTTGGCTATTACAGCTGATTTGGGCACAATTTTCTCGTATAAAACGATGTGCACATTATATTTTCTCAATTCTCCATAAGATTCTATGTTATTCAGATGTTCATTGAAATGTGCACCAGGTATGAAAGGGTTAGTGTTACCTTTTCTCTACTAGAGAAGAGGTTTAAGGAGTTTTCGTTGCTTCTTTTGGTTTTCTCATGACATTTTACTGAAAGATCAATTAATTCTGCTGTTATAGCAAAAGTGCGCAACAGACCCATTGTCAGAGCTTGAGAAGATGAAGGATTAAAGTTTGATGAGTTTGCTTCTTTTTCGTTGCGTTCGTCTGATTTTTGTTTTATTTCTTTAAATTTTTAGGTGAACGATATGCAAAATGAAACAGCGGAGCTCAAATCGGAACTAGAAACACTACGCGCGAAGTATCATTCCCTTAAGAGAGCTGCGCATGTTTATAAAGAGCGCGCTGCTCACTTTGAAAAGAAATCGATGGAAGATCATGAGAAATTGAAGAAATCTTATGAGTTGATCGAAAAGAAGTTCAAAGCAGTGATCGATAAAAAAGAATCAGAAATTGAAGAAAAACTTCACATGCTGGAGAAAGTTTACAGGGAAGATTCAGTCAGATCAACGCCTTTGAAATCTAAAAAGCGCCCTGATATCAGTGGTGACAACACAGTCACGAATGATGGTTAAAACTTCCACAGAGCCGATCTTTTTAATCGTCTCAAAAATAAAATCTGAGTTTTTGTCTGTTATGTGATATCCATCAAACACTCTTAGGACACTCCAAGTGCCCAGATGCTACAAAGGGTTTGCAACTCAACAAATTGATTTATTTTCTAAGAACACCTGTTTGTTAGCCATTTATTGTGAAACACTTTTCATCTGAACAAAACAGCAATATGCTGCACACTTACAAATTTTTTCGAGTTGTTTTTACAGTCTCAAATAGGTAAACGTTGGTCCAGGGGTGCAAAATGTGATCAGTCTAGCGATCCGCAGATTGCGTAAAAATGAGGACATTTTTAGGGCTTTTAGGACTTTTTTTTTTTATTGATGGCAACAAGATTTACCCGGGAAAATAGCCTCAAAATTTTGATAGTAGGACATCTCTTATCAAATTTTTTAGAGAAAATTGTTCGAAAATCCTGTAAACCTGTTAGGAAAAAGTCCCGTAAAACTTCCGATGTTTTGGAGCATTTTGCACCCCTTTGATCCAATTATGCTCTCGTGAAAAATTTTGATTTCAATGTTTGGTTTTTTGTAGTATCCATGATGATATGGCTGATTCCATAGAAACAGAGTTACTGAGTTACTGATGCACTGGGGGGGGGGGGGGGGGTTTGGTTTGGCTGCTGAATCGCAAACCCAAGCAGTCTCTCTACAATATTTTTAAAAGCAAAATAGATGATCTCTTATTTGGGGGGCCACAGCAGGTGCAACTGGGATAGTAAAAGTCTGCAACTTACTGAGGGTCAGGAATCGCTGATTCAAAACATAAAACAGATTTTAAAATGTTTGTTATTTTTGTTTTATTTTACTAGTTTGACTACCCTGTAAGGAAATTTTTTTTAAGATTATCTTCCGTGAAACAAAGGACCCTGCTGGATCTTTGCTGGATCAGGAATATCCTTCCACTTTAGAGATTTGAAATAGACTGGATTAGAAAAACAAACAGCGATTGATAGAGATGAGTTGCATGATTTTCAAGTCTATTTCAAATTTTGAATGTATTTGATGGGCCATCAGCCTTCCTAGACGTTCCGGTAGCCAGTGTATTATTTTCGGAATCTTGAATAGACTTGACAACTGTGAGACTTTTGACTAATCTCCACTAAATCACTTCCTTTCATTCTAATCCGATCATTTCTAAATTCCTCCGTCTCAATAATCGACTTACTGATTTTGAGTTGAGTTTTTCTTTAGAGCATTCTAACCAAAACCCTCGCTGTTCTGAATAATGTAACAAACTGTTATTGCTAAATTTAAGTTCAAATTTGGCAAAAAACAAACTTTCAGAGTGCTAGGCGAAGCATTGTTTAACTTCTGTCCCCCCACATTCAGAAAAGGGTCTAGGAATTTGTCTCTCTCTTGCTCAGTGTTGCCAGATGTGGTGAAAAATAAATTTTCCATGAAACTTAATGTAAAATGCGTCTACTTTTTGCCAAATCTGGCAGCACAGCTCTCGCTTCTCTCAATTGAACGTATGTGTTTGGAAAGGATGGAGAGAGGAGTTTTTCTGACTTTCACCCTCACAAGTGCCTTTTCGAACGTATGATTTCAAATGAGAGGAGAGAGAGAAGAAGACAGGTTTCTAGAATCTAGATCCGCCTCTGTCCTTGTTCTTATGCTCTGCATATCCCTCATCTTCTCAGTGGAGAAAATCTGGGGGTAAGGTTGATATGGGGGGGGGGGGGGTGCACAAGTAAAAACAAAAGCAAAATATAAATAGGTAGTAATTACTACCTTTTTGTATGTTAAATGGTCTAAATAAAAATATTCTCCTTTACAAATGTCCTTCAAAGGGGAGAAAAATCATTATCCCCCCCCCTCTTGGAAACTCAGAACTGCCCTTGCCTTTTCAACAACCTTCACTGATTTCAATAGATGAATTTTCGCGACGAATATTTTCGACAACAACATTGCCAACCTACGCATTACAACAGTGAATAACACGAAACTGGATCGTGTTTTTTGAATTTTTTCGGTGTTTTCAGTCATCGATGGCATCAATTCGATTTTGAAGTCCGGAGGTGAATCGAAATCGAATTGATGCCATCGATGCCCCGAAAGCACATCTAAAAACACAATGGAGCTGTTGCAAACTTTTGCTACAGGCTTATTAACAGTTGTTAATGGGGTAATACCCTGTAAAAATAACGATTAGCGCACTAAAAAATCACGAAATCCACTCCTAGACTCACAAAATGCTTTTAAATGGGAGACCGTAATGGCGGCTGAGGCCGCGGTTTTCTTATGGCAATTGTATGCTTCTTCTTCTTCTTGTGTGGTGTTGCGAGAACACCTCGTGTAGATGGCGCTGATTGAAGATAGGGAACCCCAATGAAAACCGCGGCCCCGGCCGCCATTACGGGCTCGCGTTTAAAAGCATTTTGTGAGTTTAGGAGTGGATTTCGTGATTTTTTAGTGCGCTAATCGTCATTTTTACAGGTTATTACACCATTTTTAACTAATAATAGGCCTGTAGCAAAAGTTTGCAACAGCTCCATTGAGTTACCTCGAATATGTAGTTAGGTTGGTATTGTTTATGATATTCGATCACGAAAATTCGCGTAATCAGTGTCTCGAGCAGTTATGCTCAGGTCAAGGGTTTGAAGAGAGTCCGGAGCTGCAGTGGGGAAACAATACTTTGCCTAGTGATTGAACGTGCAACAAGCAAATCAGATCGTCCGCTGACGTTCAATACACACTTTTTGTCAACTTTCAGCTTAAATTTTTCAAACATGGTTCGTTAGATTTTCTTGCTAGGAATAGTTAAGAGGTTAACACATCTTAAAACTACAAGCCGTTTCAAAAAAGGCCTGTTTCTGTTAGGATTGTGCAGGATCCTGTTCACTCGTCACATTGAAGTGTCTGTTTCCTCTTTGGATTGCCAGACCATCCTAACTTTTTTTTATTCAAAGAATTCTAAAAATTAGTTTTAGTTAGTTTATTTCCTCTACCAGTCTTGTTTTTCTCCAGATGCATATCGCTTGATTGTATTTGTCAGAATGTGATCATTATCAGTGAAAAAATTGTTTGGTGAAATTTTCGATCGTTTCGTCAAAAATGAATTCAAAAAAGTTATCATCATTATATGTTTATTTTTATCATCAAAATTTGTTTAACTAATAAAAATGTATTCTACCCTAATTTTTTTTTTTTTTTATGTCCATGCAAGAGAATTTCTAATTCTAACATAAATTATTCAAAACAATTTTTAATCGTCATGAGAATTGTTGGTTCTGGACAAGCTGTCAGAAACATGAGATTATGTATTATCCTGTGAGAAAACTTTATATGTATTTCTAAAGTTTGTTGGTTCAGTTTCTCTCAATTGACTACTGCAAATAATTACTGTTGTAAATTTATGATTGAAAATGAACTCGTTCTTTGTTGAATTTTTAATTTTTATTTATTAATTAATGTACCAACTCTTTTAATATTGTTCAATTTTCTTGCGTGTGCATCTTTTTAATGTTTTTGTTTCGTTTGTGTTTGCGGCCATACTTTAAAGAAGATTTTACCAAATTTTCTTTTATTTAATTACACTCTTATTAGAAATATTCTGCCCATAAAAATTTCCTCTTTATTAGGTAAATGCCTACCTAAACTCACAACCTTATCTATGAATCTCGTTAAGTTGTTTTGTTTGTACTATAGTTATAAATTGTAGATAAAGTTTGTAAAAAGTCTGATGTTTTTGATACCTGAATAATATTGAAATAAAAATGTTCCTTTTATTTTAATTTTTTCTTCCTCTTTTTCTTTTTCTCTCAATTCATAGACTAGATGCAACCCCCTTTTCACTCCTGAGAATTTTTATTTACTTGAGAATTTTTAATATTTTTTTTTTTTTTTTTTCACTTAAGAATTTTTATTTTTTTCCGAACTTGCTGACTTTCGTCCCGACATGAGAGTGGAACCAAAGTTATTACACTGTACTATCGACGAATTAAAGATTGTCGCGAGATATTTACACTTTTTCAGTTATGGGTGTGTGAGTGGGGGACTGGTCTGCAACGGCTTTCCTACCCCACCCGCACTGGCACAGAATACTCTAATCAGAACGGAAACTAATTCATTTTGAAACATTCTTTACTTCGGGCCGCCACGTTCGAAAGTGAGTATCTTCGGCAGATCTTCGGCAACTGGCCGAGTTGTGATTGGTTGTATAGCCTGAAAAAGCATGTCCGCCATCTTGAGAAGTGAGTAGGCACAGTTGCCAGTTTGTGCCAGTAAATCCCAAATCTTGTTTCCATTGGCTCTTATGGGAGTTTCCGTTCTGATTAGAGTATTCTGTGCACTGGCCTCTCACCTGCAAGGTGTGAGGAGTATGAAGAGTAGCCGAACCAGAACCTTGAAGGCGAAATTTAGCTCGCTAAAATCTCGTGACAATCTTTGATTCTTCGATAGTACCGATACGCAAATGTTTCAGAGCAATAGGCTCCGATTCTAGCGGCAGATGGAATCAGCGCATTTTTGTAATTAGCGCCAAGAGTAGTTTCCGAAACGCTCACTCTAGCGCTGCTTGATAAACAATGCTGTATCCAATTAGAGACTTCCGCAAATGTAAACAGAAATTACTGAATCTGACGAAAAAAACACGTGCAGTGAGTGCCTTCGTAATCTACTTAATTAAAAAGTTATTTTAAAAAGTTCGGTTAGGATGATAAATAAAATTTTTTTGTTCGTCTCGGACCATGTTCTGCTGCGGGAAACACTTGATGTAGCATTTAATGTTCTGCTCCTGGAACAATAAGTTGTGTAAGTACACTCTCTATGTTTTCCGCCTCGCCGAAACTCTCTGTCGAAATATCTTCCTGTCGTATTTCAACTTTGAAACAAATGTTTTCTGTTCTTGCTCATTTAATTATTTTTCAATGCAACCTTGAGATCAATTACCAGTTAAAGGAGATTTACTGCTAGGTTCATGTATCATCATTTATCTTACTCAGTTGTGTATCTTGTCAGTTTCAGTCTTGCTCCTTGGTTCCCAAGTTCCCCGTGATTTGAAACCTCATGTCTACTTTGTCAAGTCTTCCTGAAATGGTTTATAAAGAAGGAATTGGTTGAAGTCTGGCAATTATTCCTTGGAAACTTCTTTAGGTAAGTAATATACTTTGTTATGAGGTCATTGAACCCTTCCTATTCCTTTTACAAATTATGGAGAAACTATAGTATACGGGCTTCTCCAATTCGATGGGTTTCCGCCGGGCTTCTGCTATTAAGTCGAATTTCTGGGTACTACGATGTATTATCATCTCCAAATATGTAAGGGGAAGTACCGTGGACGCTGCCTTGCGGATTCTAAAGCAACTAAGCGGAAGCCTGTTTACTGCAGTTTCGCGCCAGGGCAGAGTACTGCAGTAAACGGGCTTTTCCGTTTTCGGCCGTTGCCGGTGCTTTTTAACTTTACCCTACCCAACCTGAGCTGATCTATCATAGCCTATCCTTATCTAACCTAACCTCACAGGAGTGTTAGGTAAGTAGGGGATAGAGCCAAACGGACAAGTAACCCAAGTTTTTCGCTAAAAATTGAGGTTCGGCGGGGTTAGCGAACAATTGTGAGACGGCTTCGCCGCCTCTCACTGCTTCGCTAACCCCCGCCGAACCTCAATTTTTAGCGAAAAACTTGGGTTACTTGCCTAGATATTAATAAATGTGTACATTCAATGATATAAAATTGATATGATCAACATATTTTTATAAATTCAGCAAATACACTTTTATTAATATTTAGGCAAGTAACCCAAGTTTTTCGCTAAAAATTAAGATTCGGCGGGGGGGGGGGGGGAGTGCAATATTCAGAAAAGCCGTGATTCTATATAATTACCATTTTTCCATAAAAAAGAGAAGCCCGTTTACTGCAGTAATCCCCCATAGCGGAATACTGCAGTAAACGGGCTTCTAGGTCCAACTCACTTAGCACTCACCGGGGGCGTCCCGTGACCCCCCCCCCTTCACTCCTGACTCCTACCTACATATTCTAACCTAGTAAAACCAAGAAACTCATCCTAATTGCAGAAGCCCGTTTATTTTTCAAGTATTAACAGAAGCCCGTATACTATAGTACAGCCCAAATGATTTATGGTTGATGCAAGGTGACTCGTTCGTGAAGTAGGTACCTACCTGACTGGTCAGTCAGCATCCTCTATAATTAGGCAACAGCTTAACGTTCTCGGAAAAAATTGCCTTGTGATGACGAAGTAATCCGCTGTCTGCTCACTGCTGAAGGGCTGAGGTCAAGAAACCAACTCAAAAGTCTAGAGGCATCCTTACACGCTAAAGGTAGAGTCCTTATATATGTAAGAGTCTTGCTGTCCGAGGTTCCATCTCTGATTGGCTGCTGAAAATTGAAGAAGAAGAAGGGGTCTGTGAAGCTTGGAGGCACGCCTCTTGTTTATATCTTCATGGAGCCATCTTCCCTGCTGCCTAGCTTTGAGGAAACTTTCAGCATTTTTAGCTTGTAATGATGAAATTTGAGATAGAAATTGATGAAAGTGTGTTCAGAACAGAATGAAATTCACGCATTACTTTCCACTGTAAATTAAAACCGGTATTGAAGGTTAGGTTGACCTAACAAAGATTACTCACACTCGAATACATGTATAAGTAATCTTCGGCGGGAAGATGGTTGGATAAAGATGTAAACAAGAGGTGCACCTCCCGGCTCCTCAGACCCCTTCTTCTTCTTCACTTCTGTTCACGTGTCTTGTCTCTTTCATGTAAGAACTCTAGCGAAAAGGTGTTTGATCGAACTACAGAGATGCCAAATTGACGTATCCAAAGTACCAAGTTCCAATAGAAACTTAACTAAGGTTGTTATTTGACAGTTATAGGTGATGGGTCTGATCAATATCTATTAAATAAAACTGATCAGTCCAGTAGGCGGTCCATGCCAACGTCTCCCCGCTACGGGGTGGTCCTCACCATCGTATTCTGCTTAACAGCTGTTGATTCCTCCATTTGAACCACAACAGGTAGTGGCGTATCCAGGGGTTGGCATGGGAGCATGTGCCCTCTCCCCCCCTAGAAGCCTCATATTTTCCCTTTCCTCAAGGGTAATAGCTCAAAATTGCTACCTGTGACACTTCAAATTGCGTATTTCACAGGCGTCCCCCCAGGAAAACTTTACATCTCTTATGTGAAAAACAATATAGACTTCCGATTTGCTCCAAAATGCTTCGACTTGTATGCCCTTTTGATGGATCACTCTGTAGGAGCTGTCCCACGGTACTTTTCAGATAGCCCCCTGATGAGGGGGCAAAAACGTTGAAAATTTTTGGGGGCTCTAAAATCAAAATGAAGTAAATTTTTTTGAATATTGTATTCTTGTCTGTAAAAGGCTTGCTTTTTGGAATACTTAAGACCTCAATTTTTTAAATTCTGACTTCTCAAAGTGGAGTTACAATTTTTTGAAAATGGGTCCAAATCGAATTTTGACTTTTGATTTACGGTAAACAAAAAATGATATCAACCTCCGGTTCTGTCAAAAGTCTTAGAATTGTATGACTCTCTTGCAGTGTCGTACGCAGAGGGAGGTGGGACTGAGGGGGCTAAAGCTCCCCCCTTGACCTCTGGTTCTTAGTGGTGGAGGGGAGGAAGGGACTAATTTTCAGTCAATCGCTCATCAGTGCAAGTCCCTTCCAACAAAAATCCTGCGCAGTCTTGCAAATGATGTGTCACAAGAAAAAAAAATAGAGGGTCCTATTTGAAAATTGGAGGCGGTTCCCCCCTCCCTGCCTGAAAAGGTTGACTCAAATTATTGACCCTCCTAGAAAGTGTGTCTTATTGATCTAACTGTAAGACTCCTTGCAAAATTTAGTTTCATTATTTTAAACCGTTCTCGAGGTTTGGGGGGTGGCTATAGTACACGCCTGTATGTAAGTAGGTACTTACTCACGTACATACATAAATTAGGTATAGTCTGAAGGGGCGAATTTACCTGCGAATTTAAAAGCGCGAATAAACTGATTGAGCCAATCACCTGCCTTGAAGTCAATAGGTCGAGTCCGATGTATCGACAACGGAGAAGCCCATTGGCTCAAGAGGTCAATGCGTGCTTTTGAATTCGCAGGTGGAGAGACCCCTTAACATTATTTCATTCGCGCTGACTCTTGAGCGCTGTGGACCAGGGACCAAATAGTGTTGCGTCCTCACGGTCCCGCACGCAGATGATCGGTGAGCACTTACGGGGGGTATAAACTACACGCAAATATACTTACGTGCGCACCATCCAACGTCTTTCGGAGGACCGTCAAGCCGTAACACTATTTGGTCCCAGAGACAAATAGAGACCGTGAACTCCCTATTCTTCCCGTGGTTGCGTGCGGTGTCCACTTTTCGTGAACAACTTTTGTCGGGACTCATCGGCCTCAACAATCAACCTTCGCATAATGTTGGATGGTGAAGCTCAACAAAAAGCTGTGTTTGGTCCGCGGTCCCGGAAACGGAAACAGGTTTTGCTCGGCGAATGCAAAATACGTGCTCATCAGTCAACATTATGCGAAGGTTGATTGTTGTTTCGATGAGTTCCGACCAAAATTGAACCACGAAAAGTGGACACCGCGCGCAAGAATAGTGCAAGGTCTCTATTTTTTGTCTCTGCTGTGGACACTTACGAATAAAGTGAGGTTACCGTTTTTGTTTACTCTTGATCTAGACGAACGAAGCATCGATTTACGTATAGACGTCACTTTGTACAAAATTTGATGTTGTGTCCACTGCGCTTCGCAGACGCCGCGCCTGCCGTGTCTCTTGACGTGTCGCACAGGGGCGCAAGCCCCCCGGCCCCACGTCAACCATGTGCGTTCTCTGCCTCGTTCGACAACCGCGGGAAAGCGAGCGATTTGAACGATCCTCAACTCGAAGCGCGAGTGATCCGCGAGATGAGAATAGAATCTGTTGTTGCCAAACTTGGCAAATTATTTCTGATCCGCACCGATCAACATGAAGCCCCGTTTTCCAGGCATCGCATCGTTTCATTTCTACTCTCAAATCAATATCCTCGTCGTTTTATACAAAGCAATCTCCTTCCCTTCTATCTATGCACACATCAACCAATTCATAAGCATATCAAAATGTAGCTAATTTTCAATCCTTTACCTGTTTTTTTTTTTTTTTTTTTTTTTTTTTTTTTTTTTTTTTTTTTTTTTTTTTTTTTTTAATCGATTGCCAGCTTTAATTAAAACTGACCCTGGTTTAATGTACCCATCATATTATTATTTTCATTTTTTCCCGCTGTGGGCGAGCGTAGCGCTATGGTCGAGATCGAAAAAAAGTAGCGAAAAATCAGTGAAAAACAGTAATCAAAATTCAAAAATCGTCGTTTTCGACCTTTTAAGCTTAATTTAAGACTTTCCGGTGTTATTTTTACAATTAAATTACTTGTTGCAAGTAAGTGTGCTCTATGATTGAAATCGGTCTTAAAAGTTAGAAACGAAAAAAAAAATAATAATAAATAAATAAATAAATAAATAAATAAGTAAAAAAGATAAATTAAAATGATAAATGATAAATTGATGAGAAATTAGCTTTCTAATTTTACGCTAATATGCAAAATTTCAGTTTACTCAGTAAAAAAATTAAAATTTATCGAAGAATTATGCGTGTAGGAATTTCGTTAGCAAATGTCTGCAGAACCGTTCGCTTATTTATAGGGCCGGTCTAGTCTAGGTCTAGAGTCTATCCGGAGCTCTAGACCCAGCTCAAAGCTTGCGACAGGTGTCCATTTATCCAATTTATGAGCTTATACTGTGGTCGGAACTCATCGGAACAACAGTCATCAGTCGCGTACTGTTTAGTGATGGACATGGGGGTAGGTTTCGTTCTTTCGACAGAATAACTGGTTCAAATTGCATGTAATTACTTCCGAATGGTACACCTTAATTATTAATTGAAATTCTGACAGCAAAATTTCATCAGGTAGATTCCTATCGGAGCAATGTTCACCACTCAACTGCAGGCGACTGTTGGATGTTGTTTTGTTGAGCCCCCGAAACCCATGAAATGATAATGAACCGATTTTACTTGCCTCTCTTCCATAACAAGGGGTTGCATAGAGCTAGTTTCAGAAGTGTAGGCGCACCTAGATCATATAATCTTTGGCGAATTTTCAAACTGGCAACCTTGCTTGTTCTCGACCGTAGGCGCATGTTCGTTGCTAATGCTCGTCATAGTTCTGTTGCAGACGCAATTTGAGATGTTGTTTTATGGTCAACGTACCCTGCGCCCTCCCTGCCACTGTCCGTCGCGTCATTTATCCATCTATACAATTCGTCTACTGTTGCCAAATTTCTAAAATATCACCTGTAGCTCCTCATTTACTTCGCTTGTACAAACTTCCAGTCAGTGGCGGCTCGTGCGATTTGGCAACCATGCTTTTTTACCATTTAAACCTATGCAAAAGTATCGATATCTTGGGGGTGCATTGCACCTCCTGAAGATCGATTGTTTTACATAGGTTTAAATGGAGGGATTCCACTGTTGCCACATTGCACGAGCCGCCACTGCTTCCAGTATATTATTGAAGTTGAGCATTGCAGGTAGTAGCACAGAATAATACAACCAGAACGGAAACTCTGTCGGATTTTGAAGCAAATTCATTTCGCGTCCGCCATGTTGGGATATAGGATGGTTACATCTGGATTCGCGCTCGAAAAAAAAAATATAGGACATGATCCGCGAAATTTTCATTCTGAAATGCCAATGGAATAAAAGTGAGGGCAGATCTTAATCTCTAATCTTAAGATTTCTTTCCAGAATTTACAGAAATAAATGAGTTTCAACACAAATCACACACGTCCGCCATGTTGGGATATAGGACCACAGCGTTGTCTATTGGTGCCGTTAAATTCCAAACTTGCTTCCATTGGCTCTTGTGGGAGTTTCCGTTCTGATTGTATTATTCTGTGGTAGTAGCACTTGTTATTAATGAATTTTGGTTGTGGTAGCCAAAGTGCTAGGAATGTAATGAAATTCGGTGATTAATTGACTCACATTTTTAATAAGAAAATTTCAGTCGAAGCTTTTCGGCATTGACGCCATCGTCAGGACTAGCAAAGTATAAGTATTTGCGTAAAAAGTTTTATTTTTCTTATGAATATTATGTTAAGTTCTATGATACTTTGCTAGTCCTGACGATATGGCGTCAATGCCGAAAAGCTTCGACTGAAATTTTCTTAATATAAATGTGAGTCAATTAATCACAGAATTTTATTACATTCCTAGCACTTTGGCTACCACAACCAAAATTCATTATTTCCAAGTATATTATGCAGCTACCGTAAGTTTTGTGTTTAGGTCCCTAGGCAGCGGCGGCTCGTGCAATGTGGCAACAATGGATTTCCTCCATTTAAAACTGTGTAAAATAATCGATTACTAGGTGAGGCGTAGCGACTCACCTAGTATCGATCTTTTTGCATACGTTTAAATGGCAAAAGTGCAAGGTTGCCAGATTGCACGAGCCGCCACTGTCCCTAGGTATTTTTTTTTCTCGGCTCTCGGTTAATTTTTCGAACTTTGAGGGGTTAGGAGGAAGATTAAAGATGCGAACTTCGTAGAACGCTACAACGAGGGTTTATATATATATATATATATATATATATATATATATATATATATATATATATATATATATATATATATATATATATATATATATATATATATATACAGGGTGGCCCAAAAGTAACTTTAAAATGGTCATAACTTTTTTAAAAATGAATATTTTTGAAATCGGTTTGCGCCATTCTTCATCATACAGAGGGGCTGATTGATGAGGGGCATTTTCAAATTTGGAGCCCCCCAGAAAGGGCCCTTTCGGGGGGGCAACTCAAAATTTTCAAATGGCACCCCCTATCGAGTGATACCTCGTTTGAAAGAGGATAAAAAATGAAGACTTTCGGCGCAAACCGTGCATCGATATCTCGATTCACGTTCGAGATATCGAAGGTCAAAGTTCGATATCGACTGATTTTCAAAAATTCGCAGCGCCCCTCAAAATGATCCAAATTAAAGAAACTCTGGGTGCAAAATATTCTACTAAACAAGCTCTTTAAGAAAAAAAATACACCTATCCCGAAAATTTAAGCTAAATATGACGTTTAGGTCCTCAAAAGCTGCGCTTTGCAAAGTATCATCAGTGCAGCTCAGCGCAGTTCGGCCACGGCAGTGGAATGAACGCTGATAACAAAATCAGCATGCGAATATTATGCGTTGACACCCAACCCAACCTATCAATTAATTGCCGTCTTCAACGCATTTTGACGACTTATTTTGTCGGAGTAAAAAATAGGGAGACAAGGGTCTGATTCTAACTTTGAATAATGCCGCAACCCACAACTTTTTATCTCTATCCGTTAAAAAGTAAAAAAAAAAAAAAAAAAAAAAAAAAATTGACCATCCAACAGTTCCTCATCTCACTATCGATAATGGCCAATTTTTTTGGGGTTGTAGTGAAAAAATTTAAGCTTTTGAGGGATCCTAGGCCATTGTAGAGACTCCGGCAGCAGTTTTCTGTCCACATTCTGATATTTGGACCGTACCCGTGACGATCGGCGTTTCAATATTTTTCAAAAAATCTAGAACATTTTTGAGGACCTAAACGTCATATTTGGCTTAAATTTTCGGGATAGATGTATTTTTTTTCTTAAAGAGCTCGTTTAGTAGAATATTTTGCACCCAGAGTTTCTTTTATTTGGATCATTTTGAGGGGCGCTGCGAATTTTTGAAAATCAGTCGATATCGAACTTTGACCTTCGATATCTCGAACTTGAATCGAGATATCGATGCGCGGTTTTCGCCGAAAGTCTTCATTTTTTATCCTCTTTCAAACGAGGTATCACTCGATAGGGGGTGCCATTTGAAAATTTTGAGTTGCCCCCCCGAAAGGGCCCTTTCCGGGGGGCTCCAAATTTGAAAATGCCCCTCATCAATCAGCCCCTCTGTATGGTGAAGAATGGCGCAAACCGATTTCAAAAATATTCATTTTTAAAAAAGTTATGACCATTTTAAAGTTACTTTTGGGCCACCCTGTATATATATATATATATATATATATATATATATATATATATATATATATATATATATATATATATATATATATATATATATATATATATATATATATATATATATATATATATATATATATATATATATATATATATATATATAAGAATACATAATACATACCATACTTTTTGAGAATTTTTCAAATTAAATTTTTTTTTGTGTAGAATCAAATTACTGAAGTATTTTCCATTACATTCTCTGAAAGAGCCATTCGGAGCCGAGTATTTTTGTCCTAACCGAAAGTCTGTATCGATCTCTTCCATCTCTCTCATTACCCGTTTGAATGTATAAGTAGAAAAAGGACAGGAAGAGGGGGTTTTATCCCCTTGTCCATCCTTGTCTAACATACGTTTTTTAATGGAGAAAAGAGAGAGATGAAGAAACTCTCGGTGCGCTACTGAAGTACTCAATATTAATCGATGTATCAGACTTTGACCTTCGACAACAGAAAACGATCCCTAAACCTCCGGTTTGCGCCAAGATACTGGGAATTTTATTTTCTTTCCGTTGATGTGGATGTCGTAAAACAAGGGGGTCCTTACTTAAAATATCTTAGTTAGATTCTCATCAATGGGGCTCTTGCGAACTTTTGCTACACGGGATTGAAGATTTGATTCTTGGATAAAAACCTGTAAAAATGACGATGAGTACACTAAAAAATCATGAAATTCACTCTCAGCGCTTCATGGCGGTTCAACGCTGGTATCATGGGAGATTCCTATCTAAATTGAGACATACCTCTGTGTTTCCAATAAGAGAAAGTGGCATATTAGATAGGAATCTCCCATGATACCTGCGTCGCACGTAGGAGTATTTACCCCAAAAACCTGGCCAAAAATATTTGCGTGTTCTTGAATATTTGAAAATCGATTTTGGTTAATTTTCCAATTTAAACTCAAAACTCCTATTGCACGGTTTATGGTTGGAAAAGGGGTAAAAAATTAAGAATTTTGGCTCAAACGAAAGGTCGATAGCTCATTCTTTTGCCGAGTTATTGACGCTTATTTCATAAAAAAAGCTTGACTTCAACATGTTTTTTTTTAAAAAAGGGGCAATTTCTTGCAATTTTTGACTGTTGGAGCAGTTGCCTAAAAGGGTCTACTTTAAGCCCCTTGGTTTGGTTATGCCCGGTTTTGCCCGGAACATATTCGAAATTGCCTTTTTCTAAAAAGATAGTGCCTAAAATTAGAGATTTTTTCATGTCCATTTTAAATGAGATGTAAAAGGGTCAAAAATGCACGGAAAAATAAATTGTTGCCATCAAAATGAAGCACATACCATCTAAAACAACGTCCATAATCGCTGAAATGTTTGGATGCCGCAACGCTTGTCCTCGATGGAAAATGTTAGCTGATTATTAACAGCGCTTTGAGCGGTGAACAACCGCAGGTGCGTCGAGCGCTCAGTTCCATGTTGTCTTCTAAACAGTAGATAAACGTAGATGTTCCGACACATCTATTACGCAATAGAGCGGTTACTTACCTCTCAAAAACCATCAATAGTTTGTTTTTTGGACGACTTTTCAATTTTCCGTTTTTGGCCAGGTTTTCCGGTCAAATACTCCTACGTGCGTCGCGACGTTATGAGAATACCAACCGAGTTTTTATCGATATCTCAGTCTCTAATGATAGCCTGGGACCAAATAATGTTCGGTCCCGAGAGTAACTTACGCACGGTCATGTGACCGTGCGTAAGCTCTCTGATTGGTCAAAACCGCACGCAAGATGCACGCAATTCATTGCTCGGGACCTAACATTATTTGGTCCCTGGGACCAAATATTGTTAGGTCCCGAGCGTAACTTACGCACGGTCACATGACCGTGCGTAAGCTCTCTGATTGGTCTAAACCGCACGCAAGATGCACGCAATTCAATGCTCGGGACCTAACATTATTTGGTCCCTGAGATATCTGCTACAGGAAGACAGTATCAAGAGGGTAAGTCATATCACCGTTTTTGAGGAAAATAAGTTTGAAAATGTATAAGTCAAAAATTGAAGAATTTTCGACTGTGTCGGGCGATGCCGTTCGGACGACGTTATGAGAAAACCTACCGAGTTTTTATCGATATCTCAGTCTCTAATGATAGCCTGAGATATCTGCTACAGCAAGACAGTATCAAGAAGGTAAGTCATATCACCGTGTTTGAGGAAAATAAGTATGAAAATCTATAAGTCAAAAATTGAAGAATTTTCGCCTGTGTCGGGCGATGCCGTTCGGGCGACGTTATGAGAAAATCTACCGAGTTTTTATCGATATCTTGGTCTCTAATGATAGCGTAAGATGTCAGCCGCAACATCATAGTATCAAGAAAGTGAGTCATATCACCGTTTTTGAGGAAAATAAGTTTGAAAATGTATAAGTCAAAAATTGAAGAATTTTCGACTGTGTCGGGCGATGCCGTTCGGACGACGTTATGAGAAAACCTACCGAGTTTTTATCGATATCTCAGTCTCTAATGATAGCCTGAGATATCTGCTACAGCAAGACAGTATCAAGAAGGTAAGTCATATCACCGTTTTTGAGGAAAATAAGTATGAAAATCTATAAGTCAAAAATTGAAGAATTTTCGCCTGTGTCGGGCGATGCCGTTCGGGCGACGTTATGAGAAAATCTACCGAGTTTTTATCGATATCTTGGTCTCTAATGATAGCGTAAGATGTCAGCCGCAACATCATAGTATCAAGAAAGTGAGTCATATCACCGATTTTGAGGAAATTAAGTTTGAAAATGTATAAGTCAAAAATTGAAGAATTTTCGCCTGTGTCGGGCGATGCCGTTCGGGCGACGTTATAAGAAAACCTACCGAGTTTTTATCGATATCTCAGTCTCTAATGATAGCCTGAGATGTCTGCTACAACATGATAGTATCAAGAAGGTGAGTCATATCACCGTTCTTGAGGAAAATAAGTATGAAAATCTATAAGTCAAAAATTGAAGAATTTTCGTCTGTGTCGGGCGATGCCGTTCGGGCGACGTTATGAGAAAACCTACCGACTTTTTATTGATATCTCAGTCTTTAATGATAGACTGAGATGTCTGCTACAACATGACAGTATCAAGAAGGTGAGTCATTTCACCGATTTTGAGGAAAATAAGTTTGAAAATCTTTTAAACTTTCTTAGTGTGAATTTCGTGATTTTTGCTGGTTTTTACATCAGAATGGACTATTCATTTGCCCGCAGCAAAAGTTTGCAAAAGCCCCATTTATCATCTATGATACTGTCAAGACCAGTTTCAATCCTAGATAACGCGTTTAATAAGTAATTTAAGTTTAGAAATTTCACTGGAAGGTTTTAAATTAAGCTATTTAAGGTACCGTTTAGGCCATTGCTTTTGTTTTCGACCATTTAGGTCGAAAACGATAATTTTTTAATTTTTTATTTGTTTGCCGCTTTTTTTGATCTCAGATCAGAAAGCAATGCTTTATCACTCGATAGGGTTCGTCCTTTAGATTTTTTTTTTTTTTTGACGAGCAAAACCGTTGAAAATCACACACCGTCTGAAACACAAATTACAATTTTGTTTAAAACCGTTTTCGACAGAAAAAATTAATTACAATTAAAACATACCATAAAAAACAAAAGATACAATTACAATTGTTACTATTAATTACAATTATCAATTAAAATTTTTGATTTAAGGTAAAAACAAAAAACAAAAAACAAAAAAACCTAAAATAAGTAAGGAGATAGACAAACCAGAGAATCTCCCATGCTGCATCATTTCGGCCTGGGACTTAAAACATACCATATCCCCTCCATTGAAAATCAGAGCTGCCGTTTTGCGTATAATCAATGCTATTTCTCTATTCACCGATGATTTCACCGGTTGAGAACAGATTACACAGTTCACTTCAGTGTATTACTGAAATGAACCAAAATACTCGCATCTGTAATCTTTTCTCAATCGGTTGAGTCGTCGATGACTTTAAAAAACTTGCGGATATTTTAATTAAGTAACGGAGTTTCCACCGATTAAGGAAAGATTACAGATCAGAGTATTTTCGTGCATTACAGTCATATACACTGAACTGAATTGTGTAATCTTTCCTCAACCGGTGGAATCATCGGTGAATAGAAAAATAGCATTGATTACACGCAAAACGGCAGCCCTGAATTTTCAATACTTTTGATATAGCTCGTCGGATAATGTCGAAAAAATTACACCGCAACCTTAACCTGAAAATCACCCACGTGGGTTACGCACTATTAAGGTGATTCCAGGCGAAACTTTTCCAGATTTCAATCCGATGGATAGCTCCACTAGTCGCCATTAGGAAAAGTCGTGTTTTTGGCGTTTTAAACTGATACCATAGATAAAACGCAACATCTAATAACGTCAGCACCTGCAAAGAAAAAATGATGGATCTTTTGAGCCCAAAATGAGCAAAATTGGTTTAAAATTAAACCCGTAAATTATGAAATTCGTTTCGCCATAAGCTTAGTGAGTGAGAGTGAGCGCGAGTGATGATACGTCTATCTGCCTCACTCGCACTCATTGCGGCTTACGGGAAGTTTTGTATTTCATAATTTCCGGCTTTATTTTTGAGTGTTTCAGCCTGATACTTTCAGGGTATCTTCTTGAAGTATGCTCGCAGGTGCTGTCATTCCTCAAATTTGTGTTTTTAGCGTGAATTCGTCAAATTTAGCAAAAACCTGTTGACTTTTTGAGCAGCGCGACGTGGTGTCCACAGTTGGAACTAATCGACCCTGGAATCATCTTAAACACTCGACTGCCTCTCTAGAGGAAATGTCTCTCGTTGAGTTGATGATCTCGATCGAGAATCTCTCTTGCGATCGAACTGGATCTCGCGGTGTGTGTATAAATCGTTAAGAAAAAGAAAAAAATCCTAACCCCAGCGCGATGATCTGTCGATCTCGATCGATCGTTGTATCAGGAAAACAGGGCGTAAACAGAGGTCAACCGACGAGATTAGGAGTGCATCGCTTTGCGCGCGCTTCTCGATGCTCGTCCGTCGTTGGTTGATGGCGTTGTTGATCGTTGATCTGACCGACGCACGTAGGAGTATTTGACCCGAAAACCTGGCCAAAAACGGAAAATTGAAAAGTTGTCCAAAAAACAAACTATTGATGGTTTTTGAGAGGTAAGTAACCGCTCTATTGCGTAATAGATGTGTCGGAACATCTACGTTCATCTACTGTTTAGGGGACAACATGGAACTGAGCGCTCGACGCACCTGCGATTGTTCACCGCTCGAAGCGCTGTTAATAATCAGCCAACATTTTCCATCGTGGACAAGCGTTGGGGCATCCAAACATTTCAGCGATTTTGGACGTTGTTTTAGATGGTATGTGCTTCATTTTCATGGCAACAAATTATTTTTCCGTGCAGTTTTGACCCTTTTACATCTAATTTAAAATGGACATGAAAAAAATCTCTAATTTTAGGCTCTATCTTTTTAAAAAAAAGGCAATTTTGAATACGTTCCGGGCAAAACCGGGCACAACCAAAACAAGGGGGTTAGAGTAGACCCTTTTAGGCAACTGCTTTAACAGTCAAAAATTGCAAGAAATTGCCCCCTTTTTTTAAAAAAACATGTTGAAGTCAAGCCTTTTTTATGAAATAAGCGTCAATAACTTGGCAAAAGAATGAGCTAACGACCTTTAGTTTGAGCCGAAATTCTTAATTTTTTACCCCTTTTCCAACCATAAACCGTGCAATAGGAGTTTTGAGTTTAAATTGGAAAATTAACCAAAATCGATTTACAAATATTCAAGAACACGCAAATATTTTTGGCCAGGTTTTTGGGGTAAATACTCCTACGTGCGACGCGCCCGCGACCGATCACCCGCGCTGTGATCGCGCTGTGATCGCGCTGTATGCTATACCTGCCCGCTATGCTACCGTGCCGTATCGTACGCCCGTATCGCGCCGCAGTAGCAAATCAAATCAACCCGGAGTGAGACGAGTCTTGAGTCGTCGCGGTGCACAGATTCGTCGATTTAAAAACGGAGTATTTTGCGCGTTCCCGACATCCCAAATTCCTGTGCGCGATTAACTAGTGGCCTTTAATGTGTGTTTGTAATCGTCCGAAATCGTTATAATTTGAACTTGAAAATCTTTTGGTGAATCGTCTCCGATCAAAAATGGCTCGTGAGTATAGCTTAGAATTTCTCCGTAACAGAGTTGGGTGAATAGGGGTGGTAATTGATTACACGATTACCGCGAGTAATCGTAATCGTCGTTTTTTCGAAGGGCGATTGGACGGTAATCAGGCCGATTTTTTACAAGCCACCCATCTTATTAGTTGCAGAAGAATTAGATCTAATCGAAAAGACCCTAAAAGTTACTATTTATTTGTGAAAAATACATTTAATTACCATTCAAAGATTTGACGATTACCGATTACCCAGTAATCGTGAAATCAATTACACTCCTATTTGCCCAACTATGCTGTAACCTTTCATTTATGTTTGTTTAATCTTGGCTGCACGTGCGAATGTAAGGTTATAACCCTCCCCCTTATACCAAGCCAAGTGTCTTGGGTCCCGACTTTGAAACACGTGTTTCAGCCGTCTGAAAATCTTAAGATACACGGAGAAAAGTTTATATTCGGGGCTGCCAGCATTTACTTCAGCATTTACTTCAACGAAATAGTTAAATGTAATTCGTGTATTCTCAACTAGATTTATTGTATTCATCAAAATACATTCTTTCGTTGAACCCAGAAATATCTTTACAGATACCTACCAGGATTAAAATTTACGTAATAGTTATAAAATGTAATTCTGGTTGCCCCAATTATTCATTTTTCTCCGTGTAGACTCGCATCGGATCACCGAAACTTCGTTTATTTGGGCTTTTTAACTCTAAAATCCGATTGCTTTAACTGTTTGCGGGAGAATCTTTGAATTATTTAAGATAGTTCGACACTAAAAGAAAGACTTGCTTGAAGAGGCGACGATCAGTAAAGTTGTCTATATCCCTCTATCGTATGATGAGTTATTTTTCTGGTGCAAATGAGCATCGACTAGTATATCGACTAGTATCGACTAGTATATAAACTATCTTTACAGATACCTACCAGGATTAAAATTTACGTAATAGTTATAAAATGTAATTCTGGTTGCCCCAATTATTCATTTTTCTCCGTGTAGACTCGCATCGGATCACCGAAACTTCGTTTATTTGGGCTTTTTAACTCTAAAATCCGATTGCTTTAACTGTTTGCGGGAGAATCTTTGAATTATTTAAGATAGTTCGACACTAAAAGAAAGACTTGCTTGAAGAGGCGACGATCAGTAAAGTTGTCTATATCCCTCTATCGTATGATGAGTTATTTTTCTGGTGCAAATGAGCATCGGACTTTAGTTTTCGGATAGTTTCTTCGGCTCAATTTTCTAAGAATTTTGATGTGCGACACGGGGGGGGGGGGGGGGTACCTTTGCCCCGGGTAGCACTCTCGGTGGACGGAAAAATCAGGGTGAACAACCAAAAAACTTCTAGCCATTCAACTTCAACCCAACTTTGAGGGGAGTCCAACAGCCTATCTTAACCCATGTAAATGTACCCGAGTTCAAGAAACATTTACTTTCGTAAGACCTACTTGCGTCAAAAATTCAAAAAAATTAGCCTGGTCGATTCCTCTTTGTGGTCTCCATACTTCAACACGATTTTTTTTTTTTTTTTCGAAAATTCTCAAAATTGCCTTCAGGGCCAATTTTTGAAATTCTATACAAAAGAATATCATAGTTTTTGGTGGTACTACTGGCTTAAAATGACGGTAGTAAATAATTTTGGCAAACGCCCCAGTTAAAATGAAGAGGAAAGTTTGAGGATTCAAATGAGACGAAGTTTTTGAAAATCGACTCTGATAGATTCTGAGGAAATGCTTCCTTTGTGAGAAAAAATGTTAACTCGGGGAAAAGACAATTTAAAAATTCCGGGAAAAAAACAGCTTCAAATTCTTAATGCATGTAATAATTTTTGTCTCTTTTCAATGGAATTACGACTACGGAGTGGAGTACTCATCAGAAATAAGTGAACTTGATCTTAAATTAATTAAAGCTGAGAATGTATGGAACAAAGTTAGCTGAAAAAATAATTTTGAAAATTTTGATGACCAAAATCTTTGTCCGACTCCCCTTAAATGGACTTCATACAACGTTGCCAGGTAGCACGCGCCGCCATGGCTCGTGAATCACGAAGAACGTTATCAATGGAGCAGTGGCGGCTCGTGAAATTTGGCAACCGTGTCCTCCTCCTATTTAACCAATGTAAAACAATCGATTCTTCCGGAGGCTGCCAGCCTCCGCAAGAATCGATTATTTTACCTACGTTTAAATGGAAAACTTGCATGGTTGCCAAATATCACGAGCCGCCACAGCAATGGAGGCCTTCTCCGGAAGAAAGGCCCATAAAACATCAGATGTGCTCTACCGAGAAAACAAGCCTTACAGCCTCATTAGAATGGGTCTGTTGCAAACTTTTGCTACAGCGCTATAGAGTGTGCAATCTCATGTAAAATCGCCTGAAAAGTCCATTGGTGGCATCAGAAAACAATGAAATGCAATAATAAACTCACAAAATGCGTTAAATGAAATCCAAGATGGCGGCAAAATATCGAGCAATCTGTATGCATGCACCACGAACATTCAAGGATAGCCAACCTAACAATATCCATCACAACCAATCACAACGTAATTAAACACATAACCTCTACCTGCAGTGAGGTTGTCAAAGTTGGCAATCCTTGGATGATCACGGTGCATACATTCAGATTCCTCGATATTTTGCCGCCATCTTGGATTTCGATAAACGCCTCTTGTGAGTTTAATATTGTGTTTGTTGACTTTATGATGCCACCAATGGACTTTTCAAACGATTTTACATTGGAGTAAACACTTTTTATCGCTGTAGGAAAAGTTTGCAACAGACCCATTCTCTCTCAGAATCGGGCTTAATGGAGGAGAGACGCAGGTATACCATGGGAGATTCCTATCTAAATTTAGACATATCTCTGTGTTTCCGTAGAGGAAGTGACATAGTAGACAGGAATCTCCCATGATACTCTACGTTTAAACGCCCATTACGATCTTCCCGTTATAGCAGTCATGTGAGTTCATTACTGAATTTTAGACTTTCGTAGTGTCAATTTCGTGATTTCCGCTGGTCTTTACGTCAGATTGGACTATTTATTTGCTCATAGCAAAAGTTTGCAAGAGCCCCATTGAGCAATGAAATATTTGAGCAAATATTGTTGCAATGGAATTAAAGTTTGCGCGTTTTTGAACTTTCCTAAACATCCTACAAAACCGAAGCTTTCAAATCCGTCACATCAACTAGCATATTCCGTTCTCGGGCCTTGATGTCTTAATCCCATATTGCTTTTAGTTTTAGTTAAAGCTTCTTTGAACCAATCAAATTGCACCTCAATAAATCTTGCAACATTAAGTTCTATCCATTTAACCCCTTGTAGGTCAAGCTCGAGTACACTCGTTTTTCTCCTCTAGTCTATTTCACATTGTTTCAGTCTTTATTCCGGATAATCGCGTCTATCGATGAAAACACTTACAAGATATTATGTATTCGGGTTCCTTCAATTTATCGTATAGGCAATTCCAACTCCCCCGAGTACGAGCAGTTAACTACCTTCCCCATGTAAATGAAAGAGTGGCGTTCTTTTGAACGAACTTCGCCTTCAATCCGTCGTATAGGCAATTCCAACTCCCTTGAGTACGAACAGTTAACTACCTTCCCTATTTAAACGAAAAAGTGGCGTTCTTTTGCAGTTACCTGGCTCCTGTAGGGTTAAATGCATACAAAAAGTCGAATTCAGGGATACTTACCTTACTCCTTAAGGGGTCTCTCCACCTACAAATTTAAAAGCGCGAATTAACTGATTGAGCCACTGAGCTGCCTTAAAGTCGATAGGTTGAGTTCGATGCATCGACAACAAAGAAGCCCATTGGCTCAAGCAGTTAATGCGCGCTTTTAAATTTAAATGGAGAGAACCCTTTAGACTTCGAACTTGTTTACAGGTTGAAATGAACCAAACTCAACGTTTATGCCAAATTGCACGCTCCGCCTCTGCTTGCAGTGGTTTGTTTTATGACCACTCTTATTAAGTTATATTACTTTTACTGTTCCCAAAAATTAAATGACATTTTTTGGAGCGCTATATCTGTCGAAGCAAAGGAAGTTTGAATACGTGTTACCCAGAAGTATCAGTAATCGTTTGCCTAAACTTTCGAGAGATTCTTATCATCTCTCGGCTGATGTTGTAACCAGTGGCTGCTCGTGCAATCTGGCAACCGTGCTTTTACGTCATTTAAACACATACAAAACTATCGATTCTACATTTATTTTACGTTGGTTTAATTGGAGGAAAATAATTTGTTACCTCTATGCTCAAGCTGCCACTGGTTGTAACTTAAAAAGTTTTACGGTATTTTCAATTTTCTATAAGACCACTGCTCGGGACTAATAAAATCAGGGACTCATTAAGAAAAAAAAAAAAAAAAAAAAAAAAAAAAAAAAAAAAAAAAAAAAAGGCGAAGGTACACATCTAAAAATAAATGATTTAATTATTTCGATGCACTTGATTTAATTAGACTCTATGCAGTTCACGCCTAGGGCTTCCTATGCTTAATATTAATTGACACACTTAATTTTTTAAGAAAAATAAAAAAAAAAGCTTTCCTTCCACCCCCTCCCACCGCCAAATTGGAAACATGACTACTATGTACTATGACTATGACTAGTAGCTCTAGTACTATGTATTTCGCAAAAGATAGTATGTCTTGGTTGAAATTCGTATCGTTAAATGGGTCTGTTGCAAACTTTTGCCACAAAGACTGAGAGTGTTTAATCTATTGTAAAATCGCCTGAAGAGTCCATTGGTGTCATCAGAAAGTCATAAAATGCAATAATAAACTTACAAGAGGCGTTTAATAAAATCCAACATGGCGGATAAATATCGAGCAATCTGTATGCATGCACCGTGAACATCCAAGGATGGCCAACTTTGACAACCTCACTGGAGGTAGAGGTTATGTGTTTGTTTACGTTGTGAGTGGTTGTGATCGATATTGTGAGGTTGGCTATCCTTGGATGTTCGTGGTGCATGCATACGTGTTGCTCAATATTTCTCCGCCATCTTGAATTTCATTAAACGCCTCTTTCGAGTTTATTATTGCATTTCATGACTTTGCACCAATGTACTTTTCAGGCGATTTTACTCCAGAGTAAACACTCTTAATCGTTGTACCAAAAGTTTGCAACAGACCCATTGTTATGTTGTTTTCAAAAAAAGTTTCGATTTTTGTCAAGACGTACTTTAAAGAATCAGTCTGTTTAGTTCTTTAACACTTAGAAGTTCAAAGTAGCAAAGGTGTGCCCAAGACCCATTGTCAATAAGAACTTAACGTCCTCTTGCAATGTTACCATTTCCTTTTTTTCACCTCTCAAGAATTCAGATAGATTTCTTCATTGCGCGCGTCTGCATGGAACTTTCGAAATGACATCTCATGAACTTTGACGTCTCATAATCGTCATGCCTTTGCTTTTTCCTGTAGTCAGAGAAGTAAAGTTTAAAAATAAAGCTATAAAAATAACAAATTATAATACAAGAATTTTACGATTTTGTATTATGACATAAAGGTCAGTGTTAACCTTGACCCCGGTAGGCTTTTTAACCCGGGGTCAGAAAGATATTGTCCTCTATTTTTTTCTTTTTCTTTTCTCAGTGAATTCACAGAGCCTTTCCGAGGTTGAATGAAATAGTATATTTTGTCGTGGAGCGCAAAATGTCTTTCGATACGGTTTTCTCAGAATTGTGAATGTGTGTCAAGTCATCTGTATCACATCTTTCGCTCGTTGCAATCTGATTTTTAACTTCATCCTTGCCGATGAACGTAGATAGATAGATAACCGAAAAACGAAATACATTGGTGTCAGACCTCTATTTACCCCAGTGGCGGCTCGTCAGGTGTAGTTAGTGTAGTGGCACTACACCTACTTTTTCAAGGTTTTTTTTATTTCAAATTTTCAAAGATGATGGTCGCTCTTGATTAAAAATGACTGGGGGTTGGGAGAAATTGAAGAGAGAAAAGAGAAAAAGGAGTTGTAAAGAGCACCGAATATATTGTCGGAGGAGAACTGTCGCGTCACGAAATAGTTAAAACTAGCTTAAAATTAAATCTGAGGAAGGTCAAATTTTCGGAAACTTTCCACGGGAGGACCCCTAAACCCCCCTTCTACTTGGAGCGTCCTCCCAGGCCCCCCACAACTACAAATAATTTTTGAGTCACGAGCCGCCACTAATATACCCTCCACTGTGCTATTAAGAACAAATGTCAAAGTGATACCTACTATCTCTCCGAGAGCAGTGTGAGACAGTTAATTCATTTCTCGATTTTTTTTCTGTGTTTGTAAGGATCAAAGGTTGTCCTTGAGCCTATGAATTTCGGCATCCTCATTTCATTTCTTCATAAAACGTCGATAGGCACCCCCCTCCTCCCTTTTATCGGGTACTTCAAGGTGTCTACTTCCCCACCCCTGCTATGGCCTGATCCCCTGTGTTAGTTCCCATGTATTTAACTTTTTTTTTTTTAATTTTAGCAAATCACTCAAATATGAATCATCATTGCGTTTGTTCTTGTGATGTGATCTGCAAAAAGGAGGTCCCTTCCACAGATATAACTATAGTTGGTGGGCACTCAAGGGGGGGGGGGGTTAAAACCCCTTCAAGTAAGCACCCATCAACGTCTTTCGGGGACCGTCAAGCTGTAACATTATTTGGTCACAGGTCACAGGGTTGTATACTATACGCAATCTAAACTTCCTGATGATGCCAGTGCCTGGTTTCTATGAGTTTTTCCGTGACGATGCATGGAGACTCTGTAGACATTAAATACCCTGGAAGCCAGTATCGGAAAGTACTTTGACAATGACACACCCCTGTGAAATATACGCTTTAATTTTACTAGAAAATGTAAGTTGACTTCAAAATGAGTCTGTTTATTGGTGCGTTTCCCGTTGAATCGTGCCTGAAAATGTTACACTCGCTGTTATCTCTGCGAGCTGTTCTGAAAGCATTTTTCTTTCTCACTAGACTTTTCAAAACTCGGAGACTTCAGTCATAAATCGTTCCGAGAGAGGTCAAAAAGATTAACCGATTTTTAAGGAAAATACTATGCGTTTATGGAGGGTATTTGTGTATAACTATGATACAGTCGGAAAAAAATTACATTGAGGTGATTGGAAATTTTGGTGCGACCAAAAAATCCTCGATTGCGAGCCGGAAATTTATTTTTAAAACAAGTGACGCAGCCATTTCCTCGGCACAGGGAAGAAAGAGATCAATGCAGTCACTAAAAAGTGGTATTTGTTATGATTAACTGGCGCAAATGGACACTGGTTAGTTAGTATCGATGACCTTTAGATGTTCGAATCTTTCTGATTACACATCTTATCGCTTGGGCGAAAGAAAAAAAAAAACGAATGTTTATACGGATACAGAATAAAACGGAGTTATTATGAGTTGAGTGAGGCGTCATTAAAACGGATATCTTATAACTAGGTTAAGTATTGAACTTAAAAAGGCGCAGATGAAATGCTAAAGGTGGAGAAACGTCCAAAAAATAATTGCAACTTTATAGGTATTCACTGCAGCAGTGACAGGAACGAATTCTCTCCATTTAAAACGTATGTAAAATAATCGATCTTCAAGGGAGTCCCCGATAAATCGATACTTTCGCATAGGTTCAAATGGAACAAAAACAGAGTTGCCAAATAGCACGAGCCGCCTCTGAAGTACAATATGCCTTAGAAGTCCTTTCCAGCTTTAAGTTGAAAAACACACGAATCTCACTTCCCTAAAATGATTCTGCCTAGAGTTGTCCCTATAAGTACAGAGTTAGACAGAGGATATGGACGGTTTTAGTGCGAAGTCAACGGTTAGCCAACAACCACAACAATGCACTCATCGGTCGCAATCGGTTGTGATAAAACTCGCGTAGCGTTCCAAACTATCGCACTCACTCTCCCGTGACCCCCATGTTTACCCATCTCTTTCTACTTTCGAAATTCGTTTACAGGGCCTTGTTCTACGACATATTATTATCAAAATCGCATTAAACTTGCCTCGAGGAATTAATTTCAGTCAAAAAAATTTACGATAGATGTCTCTTTAAACGATTTTTGGCATTAATGTGAAATGGCAGTACATGGGGGTTACGTGAGAGCGAGAGAGACAATCTGTCTTTGTTTGGAACGCTCATCACTGGCAGTCGCCATTACTATAAAACCCTCTATTCGAGCGTTATAATTGATGCAGCAAGTTGTTTTTTTTTTTTTTTTTTTCCTATATTCTGTTCGGGATAAGAAGTCCGATGGGAAGTCAGGTAAAAACGCACTACATTGCAACGCAGCGGTTTCTCGGCTGTCGATTCTTCCCAGCTACGTCCGTTCAGGAGGACCGGCCTTTTAGACCCTTTTATTGAAAAAGACAATACCGTGAACTGCCCAATTTATATAGTCCTTTGAACGCCCACTCGAAAATTAAACTTTTGCGGCATTCACGAATTTTGATTAACTGACTTCAAATTTAAATTCTGCTTCACGTGCACAGAAAAATGATACCTAACGGCGGTTCAGTGCGTAATTTTTCAAATATTACGGCTCTCTGATATCACTCAATCAGGAATGCCAAAATCTTTGAAAAATTACTCCTTGAACCGCCGTTGGGTATCATTTTTCTGTACACGTCGAGCAGAATTTAAATTTAAAGTCAGTCATTCAAAATTCGCGAATGCCGCAAAAGTTTAATTTTCGAGTGGGCGTTCAAAGGACAATATAAATTGGTCAGTTCACGGTATTGTCTTTTTCAATAAAAGGGTCTAAAAGGCCGGTCCTCCTGAACGGACGTAGCGGGGAAGAATAGACAGCCGAGAAATCGCTGCGTTGCAATGTAGTGCCTTTTACCTGACTTCCCATCGGACTTCTTATCCCGACCAGAGTATAAGCTCCGATTGGGAAAGGTGCGCATTGGACTTCTGCGCAGCTGCCTCTATCAATCTGAATTGATCGTGTTATTATTGTGACGTTTGCTATAAAAGTAATTAGCACATTGTCAACGGTGCTTTAAACACATGTAAATGACTGGCGGATCTAGTCCGAGGGAAGCAGTCTGTGGAACTTTGAGATCGGATCGCATTTCAATGTTGTGAAAGTCGCGATTCACCAGGGGGGGGGGGGGGCCCTTTTTTTCTGAGACTCATCTCTGCATGATGCCCTCCTGGCTCAACGGCCGTGTAAATATGCTACTGGATAGCGGTTCTTTGTCGTTTTCACTGGCGGATCCAGGAATCTATCCTTCTCTCTCTTTATTCATTAGAATGCACGTGTTAGAAAAGGACAGATAAGAGGCAGTCACGTGATTTTCGCCCCCTCTTCGATCCTTTGCTAACACATGCATTCTAATGAGAGAAGAGAGAGATGGACAAGTTCTTGGATCCTCTAGTGGTCGTTTTGTCAACCTGTGTTTTTTTATGCTATGCTTTTTTTTTTGTCTGCCTTGTCGCACTCATGTTTCTTTGACAGACTTCGACGGTGCGATTCTCTCCTTTTGTCTATATTAGATACGTCTCTGTGTCGATGTTCGATTCGAGAGTTGTTTGTTTTCGCGGATGTATTTGGTTATTGGTGTTCTCGGTTTTGTTGTGATTCGTCCACTTATTCTTCTCTGTTTTGTCAGTGTATGCCTGTGAATTTCAGTTATGAATGATTGTGGAAGATATAGATGTTTTTTGTATTTCAGTAAAAAAGTAGGACCGAAAAGATTAAGTAAGCCTTAAAATGTCATATATTTAATATTTTCTAAATCATCTTTGGTGGATCCAGGAAATTTTCCTTCCTTCTCTCTTTCTAACCATTTGAATGCATCTGTTAGAAAAGGAGGAGAAAATCGTGTAAATGCCCCTAATCTGTCCTTTTCTAACACACACGTTCAAATATGGAAAGAGAGAGAAGGAAAAATCCTTGAACCACCAATGTAAATCATTATTTTGCTTCCTTCTTCCGTCTCTTTTTCTTTCTTTAGTTTGTCTCAATCCCTTTGCGTACCCAGTTTTCTCTGTATTTTTAGTTGCGTATTTTCAATTGCACTTGAAAAAAGTGGAAAAGTCTAAATTTTACCCCACGATGATCCTATAATATTGTGTTTAGTAATGTGGATGATTGATTCCTACATATTGGAAGTTAATTAATACAGAAATTGTCTGTATTCTTCACAGTCATGCGGTTATTACTCACGATTAGATGATTATTTATTAACCAACCAATAAATTGGTATATATTTGGTAAACGGTGTTTGTTGTTGTTCCTGACAGCAAGTAGATCATTGGTTTTGAACATCGTTGACTCGTTAAGGTCTCTAATTGGTGGAGACCGAATATTTACCGCCCGTAGATGATTGATGTGCTTCGTTGAATTCTGGAGTGGAGGGGGGGGGGAGCCCTTGCGGGTACGTGTCAGTAATAAACATGGCATCGAATCGTAATTATCGTAATTATATTGACGTATAACGAATGCCAATAATCTATGAAAGTCCAGCACTTTTCAGACCCCAAAGAAAAAGGATTGCAAAAGGATTATAAGACGCATGTTAAAGGCATTTTTCAGGCACCTTGTCTGATCGTAAGACTATTTACCTATCTACACGCATAACTTGATTTTCGCAAGTCCGTCTAGTTAAAAAGCCGTCAACATGCTAAACATAATACATGCCGTCTTTAAAATTTTCCCCTACTCGCTTCGTTATCAACTTTTTCCACGATTTCTTGTCGTATTTTATCTACCTAAATTCTCAATAATTCGTGCTTCCTCTCACATCAGCTGCGTTCTAGAACTCAAACCTCAATTCTATCTCCTAATCGTTGTTATAGCTTAAGTCAACTATACATTTATACAGGGTGTCCGGTAAGTCCCGGAACGGCTGCGCCATTTCTTTATTTACGCAGATAAAAAAACCAAACTTTGGGAATGTTCCTAGATAAATAAAAACTACTTTTTGGGGGGGTCAAAATTTTGGTCGCCCCTCCCGGGGGGGCGGGGGCGCCCCTAACTTTTTTTTTCAAATAGCAACCGCTATCTTGTGATACTTCATTCGAAAGAAGGTAAAAAACTGAGCATTTTGGCGCAAACCGCATGTCGATAACTCTTTTAGTATTCGAGATATCGAACTTCAAAATCTATGGAAACCCATTTTAAAAAAATCATAACTCTTATTCAGAAAGTCGCTATTTAAAAAACTAGGGGTCTAAACTACTCTACATAACAAGTTCTTTCCAGGGGAAAACACCTCTGCCCAAAAAAATTAACCTACAGTTATTGTTTTTTTTCCCGCCAAAATTTTTTAAAAGATTTTGGCGGGGGAAAAAAACAATAACTGTAAGTTAATTTTTTTGGGCAGATGTGTTTTTCCCTGGAAAGAGCTTGTTATGTAGAGTAGTTTAGATCCCTAGTATTTTAAATAGCAACTTTCTGAATAAGAGTTATGATTTTTTTAAAATGGGTTTCCATAGATTTTGAAGTTCGATATCTCGAATACTAAAAGAGTTATCGACATGCGGTTTGCGCCAAAATGCTCAGTTTTTTACCTTCTTTCGAATGAGGTATCACAAGATAGGGGTTGCCATTTGAAAAAAAAAAGTTAGGGGCGCCCCCGCCCCCCGGGAGGGGAGACCAACATTTTGACCCCCCCTAAAAGTAGTTTTTATTTATCTAGGAACATTCCCAAAGTTTGGTTTTTTTATCTGCGTAAATAAAGAAATGGCGCAGCCGTTCCGGGACTTACCGGACACCCTGTATAAATAAAGCCACCGCTATTTTCCATTGTTTTTGCCAAGGAATTTTTCGTGACATGCTCCAGAGTCAAGTCGTTGGAAGTTGTCGCAGGTTCTGTTTATTTTTCTCTCCTCTTCCTACCCCCCTACCCTCCCATTGATCATTTGAAGAGGTATATCCAGGGTAGCCGTTTTGCGTATAATCAATGCTATTTTTCTATTCACCGATGATTCCACCGGTTGAGAAAAGATTACACAGTTCAGTTCAGTGTATGACTGTAATAAACAAAAATACTCGTATCTGTAATCTTTTCTCAACCGGTAGAGTCGTCGATGACTTTATAGAACCTGCGGATATTTTAATAAATCAACGGAGTTTCCACCGATTAAGGAAAGATTACAGATCAGAGTATTTTCGTGCAATACAGTCATACACTGCACGGAACTGTGTAATCTTTTCTCAACCGGTGGAATCATCGGTGAATAGAAAAATAGCATTGATTATACGCAAAACGGCAGCCCTGTATATCTCTCTCTATTTTTCCTCCCACCTGAACAAAATACTTTATAAAAGGACAGAGCGAGGACCTAATGATGGCTCGTGCAATGTGGCAACGATGTTTTCCCTTCATTTTATTTTATGTTAAATAATCGATTCGATGGTAAACCGCTGCTTCATCAACAGTCGATGGTTTTTCATATACAGCGTGTTCAAAAAGTCCGTCCCCCCCTATCTAACTTTTGAACGGCTGCAGATAATAAAACAAAGCTCGGGGGATGTTTATAACCTAATGGGAACTACTTTTTGGCGTATCCAAAATTTCCGGGGGGCGCTCCTAAGGGGGGGTTTCGCCCCCTAACTCAAAATTTTCAAATGGCAACCCCTATCTTGTGATACCTCGTTTTAAAGGGCATAAAATTCTAAGACTTTTGGCGCAAACCGGAGGTCTATATCTATTTTTGTCATCGATATATCGATAGTCAAAGTTTGATTTCGACACATTTTCAAAACCATCAGAACTCCCATTTGAAATGTCGGAATTTAGAAAAATAGGAGTCAACAATACTCTAAAAATCAAGTACTTTCCAGAAAAAAATACGGTTTTGACAGTAATCTAGTCTTAAAGCCCCCCAAAATTATTTAAAAAAATGACCCCTCAGGGGGCTATCTCAAAAATTCCGAGGCACGACTCCTATCGAGTGATACATCGCTTGAAAGAACACACAAAACTGAGCATTTTGGCACAAACCGCAGGTCGATATCGTTTTTGGTTTTCGATATATCGAATGACAAAGTTGGATTTTTACCCGTCGTCAAATGTCGATATATCGGAAACCAAAAACGATATCGACCTGCGGTTTGTGCCAAAATGCTCAGTTTTGTGTGTTCTTTCAAGCGAGGTATCACTCGATAGGAGTCGTGCCTCGGAATTTTTGAGATAGCCCCCCTGAGGGGTCATTTTTTTAAATAATTTTGGGGGGCTTTAAGACTAGATTACTGTCAAAACCGTATTTTTTTCTGGAAAGTACTTGATTTTTAGAGTATTTTTGACTCCTATTTTTCTAAATTCCGACATTTCAAATGGGAGTTCTGATTTTTTGAAAATGTGTCGAAATCAAACTTTGACTATCGATATATCGATGACGAAAAACGATATAGACCTCCGGTTTGCGCCAAAAGTCTTAGAATTTTATGCCCTTTAAAACGAGGTATCACAAGATAGGGGTTGCCATTTGAAAATTTTGAGTTAGGGGGCGAAACCCCACCTTAGGAGCGCCCCCCGGAAATTTTGGATACGCCGAAAAGTAGTTCTCATTAAGTTATAAACATCCCCCGAGTTTCGTTTTTTTATCTGCAGCCGTTCAAAAGTTAGATAGGGGGCGACGGACTTTTTGAACACGCTGTATTCAAATGGAGGGAACACAATGTTCCCAAATTGCACGACCCTACACTGCGAGGACCGTGGGGCGTTGGTGGGGGTTATCTCGTGACTTTGGCCTTTATCGTTGTCATTTTCTACAGCACTTGCGTTAGAGTGGACAAAAAAAAGAGAAAGACACATCATTGTACGTTCGGCAACACTGTTTTTTCCCTCTTTGGAGTGTGCATCTTTCGCATGGCGTCCGACGCGAGGCTGACGGATTCTGCTTTTAAGGGAATCTCCGCTTCCCGCGCCGCGCTCAATTGTCACGGATTCGATTGATCGAATCGCATTGACCCGTAACTGTCAAAGGCTTACGTGCAAAAATTATGCTTTGCCTTTTTCTCAAATCCGCGACTAACCCGCGTTGCGCGATTGCTTTCGCTCGAAATCAGCGGCAGAGTTGCCAATAGTGGCTAGATTCGTCGACACGTGGACTATTTTGATGAGAATTTAGCCACGCTCTCGTTATTGCGGTGGCGGCTCCTCCGCATCCTCCCATCCCTATCCACAGCGTAGCTAGTAACCAACTCGAAAACTGTCCACGCGTGGCTATTCCACCCCGTCCAAACCTGGCAACACTGATCAGCGGCGTGCAGTCATGGGCGGAGCGAGCCATCTGGCAACTGTGGATTCTGTACATTTGAATGTATGAGAAACAATCGATTCTTGAGGGGGCCATGACCCAATTTGCAATCGATTGTTTCACATACATTCAAAGTAGTACAGGCGTAGGTTGAGGACACTCCTACTAATCTTCAAATTTATCCATAATTAATGTGAATTTCACCGAAAAAACCAAAGCCTAAATTTCTTGAAAAATAAATCTTGAAATAAACCTTTACATTTTTATTATTATTAGCCTTTTTTAACTATTTTTTCAGTATTTTTTTTTTGATGCACACAAGTGTTCAGTGTATGTTTAGTGTATTTTATTCTCTTAGATTCAGGTTGGTGTTGAATTTGATCAGAGAGTGGGTCCATTAAAACCTCATATTTTGGCCGTGTCCGTTAAACAGAGTTCTTGAAATACGGTATTGTGTTTTCAAAATCAAACTCATCTTCTTTAATGAAAGAATTGAAGACTTCCATTTAAAAAGAAAAAAATTATATAAATAAAACAGTTTCTAAAAATCAACCAACAAATAATAAAAAACAGGTAAATATTAACTTTAAAAAATTTATATCATGGGTGTACGCTTGTGCGCAATGAAAAAATACGGGGAGAATACTTAAAATAAGTCTAAAAATAATGGAAAAGTGAAGGTTTATTTTAAGATTTATTTTTCAAGAAATTAAGACTTTGGTTTTTTTTGGTAAAATTGATATTAATTTGAGAGTTAGATGGACTGTCTTCAACGTACGCCCTTACTACTATTCAAATTTGAAGAATCCACAGTTGCCTAATTGCTGGCTCCGCCCATGCCGGCAGGGCTGCCGTTTTGCGTATAATCAATGCTATGTTTCTATTCACCGATGATTCCACCGGTTGAGAAAAGATTACACAGTTCAGTTCAGTGTATGACTGTAATGCACGAAAATACTCGCATCTGTAATCTTTTCTCAACCGGTGGAGTCGTCGATGACTTTTAAAAACTTGCGAATATTTTAATTAATTAACGGCGTTTCCACCGATTGGGGAAAGATTACAGATGTGAGTATTTTAGTTCATTACAGTTATACACTGAACTGAACTGTGTAATCTTTTCTCAACCGGTGAAATCATCAGTGAATAGAAAAATAGCATTGATTATACGCAAAACGGCAGCCCTGCACGCCGGTGCAGTTTTGGCATCGCAGCAGTATTTTCATTCCAACTAATAGAACCTATCGGTTTTGAGGTATCCGCGTGCAGTTCTGCATCGCAGCAGTTTACTTTTACTACACAGGGTTTTAATAATGGCGGTAGCCGCGGTGATAAGCGTTCCAAACAAAGACAGTTTGTTTCTCTCGCTCTCATGTAACTCCCATGTACTGCCATCTCACTATAATTTCAAAAATCGTATAGGTAGAGAGACATATTTCAGGGGAATTTTCGCGATCGAATATCATAAACAATACCAACCTAACTACATATTCGAGGAAACTCAATTGTGTTTTTAGATGTGTTTTCGGGGTATAGATGGCATCAATTCGATTTCGAATTCACCTCCGGACTTGAATTCAAAATCGAATTGATGCCATCGATGTCTGAAAACACCGAAAAAGTTCGAAAAAACACGATCCAGTTTCGTATCATCCACTGTTATCTTGCGTAGGTTGGCAATGATTTTGTACGATTTCGTTGGATATATTCGTCGCGAAAATTCGCCTTTCGTGAAATTTGTTGGCTGGAATGAATTCCTCGAGGCATTTTAATGCAATTTTGATAAATATATATGTCGTAAAGCAAGGCCCTGTATACGAATTTCAAAACTAGAATGAGATGGGTATACATGGGGGTCACGGGAGAGTGAGTGAGATAGTTTGGAATGCTACGCGAGTTTTATCACAATCGATTGCGACCGATGAGTGCATTGTTGTGGTTGTTGGCTAACCGTTGACTCCGCACCAAAACCGTTTATTGGAGGTGCACAGAGTACGTCCTCGAATCGATATTTTGCGTGGATTTAAATGGGAAAATGGCAACGTTGCCAGATTACACGCATCAGTTAAATGTGAACGTCTTCTGTCCGATATTTTTCATGGGTTTAAATGGACGAACTGCACTGTTGCCAGATGTTAGACGTTGCAACCCTTGGTTCTGCTACTAACAAAATTAATGTGGCCACAGGTGCACTTTCGAAGACTTTCTGCAAACCGTGGAAGATAAAAGTGTAGAAGCATGCACAGAAAGAAAAAAATCCTCTTATATATCGCGCGAACCGACTTTCTTTTTGTAGGAAAATGACTCTGCAAACGATTTGCAGTTGAGCTTAACAAACCTTTCTGTGCACCTTACTGAAGCTTTAGGTAATATTGTATACTCAACTGTAAAGATATTTTGCTTTCTCATTTTTTATAGTTTTTTTTTTTTTTTCGTATTTTTTTCTGTGCATAAATACAGAGCACAGAGCCTATAAATGAGTTTCAGGTGAAAACTCGAAGTCGTGCATACTTATTTTCTATTTGGTTCTATAATCTAGCGCAATTAACAGTCGCAGTCGGGCCCCGCGTGCGTCCCCGGCGACGCAGATCTGATTCATTTTGATATTAATAATTTCCGAGCTACTCGGTGACTAAACGATGATGTGATTTGTGTGTCTGTGTTCTTGTGTTCTCCGTGATACAATTTTCTTTTTTTATATTTTGTTTCAGCTAATGCGTGGGTGACTTTAACAACTAATGATTCCTATGCGTTGGGCGCCCTAGTTTTGGCTCATTCTCTGAAAAGAGTTGGCACTCGCCATGAACTCGCCATCCTTGTCACGCCTGGAGTCTCCCAAGCCATGAAGTAAGTATGGTGCATCACCCTCTATAAACGTAATTTTGCGAATTATATCATAATTTTGCGCATGCATCATCCTATGTACAGGATGTAATTCAAATAAAGTGTTCCCGAATTATTCGATGAGGTAAAAATAAAAGACCCCCCCCCCCCCATCATCTATGAACGTGTATCCGGAAATTCAGTCCTGCCGAGTTACATGCAGCGCGTTACAAATTTTACGGGGAAGGGGCGGGGGAAGAAGGAGGGAAAAAATCGTAACATCGCCGTAAATTTTTAAAATGCATACACGGGGGAAAAAAGACTGGTAGAATTTACTATCAGCATACCTGATTTTTGAGGCTACTATCAAGTATGGTAAATTTTATTATCAAATGGTAAATGCAAAGTACCTTGTGGTGAAATGCATAACCAACAGGTTATCTTAATTTACGACAAGGTACGTTGAATTTACGATATGATGGTAAAATTTACCATACTTGATAGCAGACTCCAAAATCAGCTATGCGGCATGCGCAGCTAGATGGTAAATTCTACCGCGCGGACATTGTTCAAGTGGACGTTTGTTGTTGGACGTATTTACTCTGGAGATTTCCACTAAGCACCGCAACAACCATGATCTAAACACAAAGGTCAGTCAATCCGGTGGACGAGTTTCGGTGCGGTCTGCGCAACCTCCGCTCGTGGCGTATAGCTGGCGCAGCTTAAGAGCGGGCGTTCAGATCTACTTGCTTTCTCATGGGGAAACGGCCGGAAAAGACCCTTTTTCAAGTTCAAATTGTAAACAATTATTTACGACAGTGAAACTTGATTTTTATCAATAAGAAGTAATGGAGGTTTCAAGCTTTGAGAAAACCAATGCAATCGTACGCAAATTTCCTTTTTTTATTTTCGGACACTTTAAGAAAATTGGGTAGAATGCATTGAATATTACGTAGGTATACCTACCTTCTCCATAAGAGGGATTTTTACTAACCGCCAGAAAATATAGGAATCAGAAATTGAAGTGTGATCAGACTGGTTTTCGCAAAGCTTGAAACCTTCCTCGTGGTCTTTCATAAGTAAAAACCAAGTTTCACTGTCGTAAATTGTTCATAATTTGCACTTAAAATAGGGTCTTTTCCTCATATGAAAGCATGTAGATTTGAACGCCCGGTCGCCCGCTCTTCAGCTACGCCAGCTATAGTCATCCTCTTCCTCACTCTACCCAGTGATAGTACTAGGCAGACGGAGAGGCAGTGGAGGGTGTGCGCATTGACTGACCTGTGTACTGTGTAGTTAGATCATGACCGCAACTACGCATCCAGTGGCGGCGCGGCGCCCGTAGAGCCTAAAACTCATGACCAATCAGAGGTTGATTACCCTCGTGCCGTAATTAGTTCTCTACATACAGGGCAGGGCTGCCGTTTTGCGTATAATCGGTACTATTTTTCAATTCACCGCTGATTTTACCGGTTGAGAAAAGATTACACAGTTCAGTTCGTGTATTACTGTAATGAACTAAAATACTCGCATCTGTAATCTTTTCTCAACCGGTGGAGTCGTCGATGACTTTAAGAAACTTGCGGATGTTTCAATTAATTAACGGAGTTTCCACCGATTGAGGAAAGATTGCAGATCAGAGTATTTTCGTGCATTACAGTCATACACTGAACTGAACTGTGTAATATTTTCTCAACCGGTGGAATCATCAGTGAATAGAAAAATAGCATTGATTATACGCAAAGCGGCAGCTCTGATACAGGGACTCTAATCTTGAGAGACGGTTTTCCCCGTGTTTTTACGCGCATAGAGCGTCCAAGCGTCCTCTCATCACGACGAAATGATCCACGTGTAGTGTCAAAACACTGATGGTGAAAACTTCGTCGCACGTGAAGTATAGCTGTTATTAGTCGCAGCAGCGCATCAGCGGTGGCGTCAAAATGCGCGGCTTTAAGATTGGCACCCACTAACACAGATTTCAATTTTAGTCCCGCGAATTTCAGCTTCCACCCCACTTTTCCCACGCGCGGCCGCGCGAGTCCCCACTATCTGCGCATCGGCTTTGATTTCAGCCTTGTTCCGTTGACTGAATGAAATAGCGCGCGCTAGAGCCGCCGATGCCCGACGCCCGTCTCATCATCCCATTCATATTTCAGCCACTTCCACGCTCCAATCCGAAATCCGCGTCCTATTCTTTTTTAACGGGCCTCGTCAAGAACGCAATGGAGCTGTTGCAAACTTTTGCTACAGGCTTATTAATAGTTGAAAATGGGATAATGCCCTGTAAAAATAACGATTAGCTCACTAAAAAATCACGAAATCCTCTCCTAAACTCACAAAATGCTCTTGAATGCGAGACCGTAATGGCGGCCGAGGCCGCGGTTTTCTTATGGCAATTGTATGCTTCTTCTTCTTCTTCTTGTGTGGTGTTGCGAGAACACCTCGTGTAGATGGCGCCGATTGAAGATAGGGAGCCCCGATGAAAACCGCGGCCCCGGCCGCCATTACGGTCTCGCGTTTAAAAGCATTTTGTGAGTTTAGGAGTGGATTTCGTGATTTTTTAGTGCGCTAATCGTTATTTTTACTGGGTATTACCCCTTAATCAACCATTAATAAGCCTGTAGCAAAAGTTTGCAACAGCTCCATTTGCAATAGTCATGCGGAACATATTAGCACATATCCCTCTAAGCCATGGGTGGATACAGGAATATCTCTCTCTCCCTCCCTCTCTCTCCCTCTCTCCCTCTCTCCCTCCCTCTCTCTTTCTCTCTCTCTCTCTCTCTCTCTCTCTCTCTCTCTCTCTCTCTCTCTCTCCCTCCCTCCCTCTCCCATTTGAACGCGTGTGTTAGTAAAGAACAGAAATAGGGGCTAAAGTCACGTGATGGCCCCTCTGCTGTCCTTTTCTAACACTTGTGTTCAAACGGCACTAGAGAGAGAAAGACGAATGCCTGTATCCGCCTAATGCTCAGATGCTCTAAGCCCACTTGAACAAGAGTCCCCTCCAAACTCTTCACTCTTCAGAGTAGAAATGCCTCTCGCAGAGTTTGAGGATTTTCGAGCCCTCTTTCCACCGGTGCGGTTGGTTGGAATTAAGTGGACTAAAAACGATCGTTTGTCAATAATTAAAGTCGGTAGAAATCTCCTAGGCAGATCAACGCTGGTAGAAGCATTAGTCTATTTGGAGCGTTGCACGAGATATACTTCTCTCGGGAGCCTATAGCACGGAATACTATACGATCAGAATTAATGGAAACTTCGGGATTCATTTTGAAGAATTATTTTCTGCTCCGTCTTCTTGAGAAGTTCCAAGTATCCCAATGCAAATCATGCGAAATACAGATGATACATAGACAGAGATATGTTCACCGTCTTGAAAAGTAATCGAAAGAGACCAGAAAAATGTTTCCAATGTTGGCTTTTGGGAAGTTTCCATTCTGATTGTATTATTCTGTGCTCAGTTGCTGATCCAGAAAATTCTTCGGGGGGGGGGGGGGGGGCACGCCTGTGAAATTTTGAAGAAGCGTCGAACAGTGCCTTGAGTAAATGGCGCCAAAATCGCTGTTTGCAGCTTTTCTCGGCAAATTATCGAGTTATTTAAAAAGTGAAGAAAACACTTTTTGCTTTTTAGGAAAGGGAGATATAGCCTTTTTGAATTCTTATTTATCTTAATTTCAAAGGGTAAAAAATTAAGATAAGTAAGAATTCAAAAAGACTATCTCTTCATTTCCTTAAAAGAAAAAAGTGTTTTCTTCAGTTTTTAAATAACTGGATAATTTGCCGAGAAAAAAGCTGCAAAAAGCTATTTTGGCGCCATTTTCTCAATGCACTATGTGCGTCGGTGGAAGCAATTTCGGGCTATTTTCTGTTGAAAAAGAGGACTCACCGAGCTGTTTTACCTGGAGGCAAATAGATACGGCCAGTGGCTTATCGAAAAATTTAGGAGCCCCGCCCCTCGCAAACCTTGAGTCGAGACCCCCTACAATTTTCAAAGTGAATTGATAGAGAGGGTTCTGGGAAAATAATCACTCTAAACAAAGGAATGGATGTTTATTCACTCCTGGGAAACCATACTTATTCTGACAGCCCAAGTTGACAAAAACGCAATTCATAACCGTGAGTGAATAACAGGATGTGTTCGTTAGCAGTGGGTTGGCAGAATTGTCAATGGATTTATTTATAAGAAATTCTGCAGACAGCTAAGTAACGAGGAGACCTGTTATTTTTGGAAATGAGACATATGTTTACAGTTTATGACTTTGCATGGCCCTGCCATCGGTGTTCAGGATCAATTCATGGATATTGAAGCTACAAACTTCAGTAAGAAGTTGGATCAATGTAAATTTTTTTGTGAACTTTCGTCTCATGCGGGTCCCAAAGTATACTCTCAGGCACCTTTAAGATGATTCCAGGGTCGATTAACTTCCAACTGGACACCACGTCGCGCTGCTCGAAAAGTCAACAGTTTTTTGCTAAATTTGACGAATTCACGCTAAAAACACACACATTTGAGGAATGACAGCACCTGCGAGCATACTTCAAGGAGATACCCTGAAAGTTTCAGGCTGAAACACTCAAAAATAAAGCCGGAAATTATGAAATACGAAACTTTCCGTAAGCCACAATGAGTGCGAGTGAGGCAGATAGACGTATTATCACTCGCGCTCACTCTCACTCACTAAGCTTATGGTAAAACGAATTTCATAATTTACGGCTTTAATTTTGAACCAATTTTGCTCATTTTGGGCTCAAAAAATCCGTAAAAAAATTTTGCAGGTGCTGACGTAATTAGATTCTGCGTTTTATCTATGGTTTCAGTTTAAAACGCCAAAAACACGACTTTTCCAAAAAGTGACTAGTGGCGCTATCCATCGGATTGAAATCTGGAAAAGTTTCGCCTGGAATCACCTTAAATAAGGGTCGTATTTATTTTTACCTTTTCCGACTCCCTCGCAAGTCGCAATCGGTGGTGGCGCGAGCAATCCGGCAACGTTGCTTTGCATCCATTTAAACCCGTGTAAAATACTGATTCGAGGAAGTACCCCCCCCCCCCCATTGTTTGACCTCCACCATGAATTTTAACGGACTGTATACATCGTTGCCAGATTGCACGCGCCACCACTGTTCACAATGAGGCTGTTGCACACTTTTGCTGTAAGCGATTTAACAGTCGATTCTGGTGTAAAAACCTCCAAAAATAACAATGGCACTAAAAACTTCCAGAATCCACTCTTACACTCAATAAACGCTTTTATTTGCGAGGGCGTAATGGTGGCCGAGGGATGTAACAATGGGAGATTCTATCTTAATTTCGTCACTCTTTCTATACTGACAAGGATGATTCCCATAGTAATTAGTCATTAGAGTGATGGTCCACATCCGATGAATGGAACCGCAACACCTAGTGACACCGGTGTCAAATGAAAGTCGTCTCTTATTGGTCACTTCTTGGTGGAGTTACAGTATTGTTAGATGGGAATCTCCCATTGTTACTACCCTCAGCCACCATTACGCCCCCGCAAATAAAAGCGTTTATCGAGTTAAGGAGTGGATTTTGGAAGTTTTTAGTGGTGTGCCATCGTTATTTTTGGAGGTTTTATCACCAGAATCGGCTTTTTCATCGCTTATAGCAAAAGTGTGCAACATTCATAGTGTGCCCATTCATAATAAATATTATTACTTCCGCCTGTTCTGATCATTGTATGTGCTTACGTTTACTCCTCTTTCTCTTGTCTTGCAGGACACAATTGCAGGCGGCTTTCAATCACGTAGAAGAAGTTGATGTATTAGATTCGAAGGATATAGCAAATCTGAAACTTTTGACTCGGCCAGAGCTCGGCATCACATTCACCAAATTACACTGTTGGCGACTCACTCAATATGAAAAATGCGTCTTCCTAGATGCGGACACTTTGGTAGGTTTCATGTATCATATATTTTTTTTTTTATTTGGAAAAACGTTTTAAAGTTTATCCACAAACAAAAAATTCGTTAAAACAACATTTAAAGCTGGGAGGGGCTCTTGCAAACTTTTGCTGTGAGCAAATGAACTGTCCATTCTGATGTATAAACCAGCAAATATCACAAAAACCACCCTAAGAAAGTCTAAAATTCAGTAATAAGCTCACGTAACTGCTATAACGACAAATTCGTTGTGGCGGCTCAACGCAGGTATCATAGGAGATTCCTGTCTACCTATTATGTGATTTTCTTAACACAGAGATATGTCTCAATTTAGATGGGAATCTCCCATGATACCCGCCATTAAGCCCGATTCTGAGAGTGAATTTCGTGATTTTTTTAGTGTACTCATCGTCATTTTTACACGTTTTTATATGCAAGGATCCACTCTTCAATCTCTTACAGCATAAGTTTGCAAGAGCCCCATTCCAAGATGGCTGAAAAGGAGTTACAAAAGGGGAATCCCGTCTATTTGCAGCTTTCTCTATGCTTGGAAAAGCAGGGCCACCGTTTTGCTTCTAACTAGAGTCCCTTGATGGAAATATTGTATAGGGAGTACCGACACGAGCTCAACGAGTTGTGATTGGTCGTAGGTTTTAGGCTCTCACGGAGTCGAGCAGGAGTCGACGACATCGAAGGCTCCACACGAAAGGAGTCGATTCGTACAGGAACGCATGGGAACGGACCGGAATGCCGGCAAATCCGCCTGTCCACCACTGGTCCACTGTCGAACTTAACCTTCGAATGCGTTCACGCGGTCGACAAAATCGACTCCTGTCAAAATGCATAAAGCGTCGTGTCGGTACTCCCTATACAATATTTCCATCAAGGGACTCTACTTCTAACTATACCCATTTTTCCTTTTTAATTCAATGTACACTTTTTGAATTGTCCTATAAAATTGGCAGCATTGGAGGAAAGACATCATAATTGAACTATCGATTAGAATTCTGGAAATGACGCTTTCTCGATAATTCTGGGGTGAGCCTTCGACAGCTATTCACTGTTGCAGATTTCCGTATCTTTCCGATGTCACCGAAAGTCGTTTGTTGTTGGTTTTTGGCCAGTAAGCTTAGGATCTTTCTGCCAAAAAGCGACACCGCTCGACTTTTGGTGTCAGCGAAAAATACGGAAATTCGTTGCAATTTCCATCGAAAAATCATCATTCCAATCGTTACTTCGATCTTCAAGCTATAAATAGCGAAAAACATCGGGATTGTAGAATGGGGTGACAATTTGGACGGAGCCAGGGCTGCCGTTTTGCGTATAATCAATGCTATTTTTCAATTCACCGATGATTCCACCGGTTGAGAAAAGATTACACAGTTCAGTTCAGTGTATTACTGTAATGCACGGAAATACTCTGATCTGTAATCTTTCCGTAATCGGTGGAAACTCCGTTGATTAATTAAAATATCCGCAAGTTTTTTTAAAGTCATCGACGACTCCACCGGTTGAGAAAAGATTATAGATGCTAGTATTTTAGTTTATTACAGTCATGCTCTGAACTGAACTGTGTAATCTTTTCACAACCGGTGGAATCATCGGTGAATTGAAAAATAGCATTGATTATACGCAAACCGGCAGCCCTGGACGGAGCTATCACACGCTTTAGAAAAACAATTCCCGTACTGTCCAAAGTCACCCCATTCTACCGTTACTAATGTCATAACAAACTACGACTATAGTTCATCATAGAGTAACAGACAAATTAGATGGGCCTCCTTCTATAGTGACTATAGATATCTGTATTACAACCATCTTGGAACTTTGTTTTAACGTATTTTATTGGGGGGGGGGGGGGGGGGGCCCGCTCACCCCCCCCCCCCCCCAATCGGAACGCGATCTGTCAGATTACTTTACTTTTTACCCAAGGTAGGGGGTTTTGGAATGAGATGAAGACAGGGTTTGGATATCATTAAGGCAACACTTTCATCCCTCCCCGACCGGGACCCGAGGCACCCTAATTAGACTTTAAGGAAAGCTAGCCATGTACAGTTCATGAGCAAATTGGACTTTTTGATGCTTTTACAGTTATTTTCACATGATTCTACATAAGATTTGAGCCTCTCTAAGGTAGGTGACCCAAAGGACCAAAGGTGGCCCACCCCCGCTTATTTCAGTTAATTACACGAATTGGCGATAGATGGTGTTAGTGCTGAAGAGCAGGATGCTAATGCTTCCCCAACTCCAAAAATCAAGAGCATCGAGCGATTCGGTACTCGGTAGGCGCCAAACAGTGCAACGTCCATTTTCGTAGGTCTTCAGCTAATTTTCACGGAAGTAAACAATCGTAAGAGCCAAGCCCTTAAATAGATTCCACCTTTGACTTTCAATTCATCATAACCATTTTAATTTCTGGTGTAACTAGAGTCTAGATTCCGTCTTTGAACGATAAAATAGCATTTGAATACTTATGAATGTTTAAAAGGGGGTGTCCACCTTTAGGTGCATCAAAAATATTAGGGGTGGCCACCTTAGGAGCATGTTTTGCGCGATGTCAAAACTCTACTTTTTTTCAAACGCAAAAAAAACCTCAAAAACAAGCAAATTTTAAAAAAATGAAATTAACATATGATAGCCAATTGTCTGAATAGTAGATTGACATATTTACAATTAGTTTTTTTTTTTTTCTCTCATGACTTATACGTGCATATTGGCCCCAAGCATAGGTATGGCCACCTTTGGGTCACCTACCTTAGAGTACCTTGATGGAAATATTGTATAGGGAGTACCGACACGACGCTTTATGCATTTTGACAGGAGTCGATTTTGTCGACCGCGTGAACGCATTCGAAGGTTAAGTTCGACAGTGGACCAGTGGTGGACCGGCGGATTTGCCGGCATTCCGGTCCGTTCCCATACGTTCTTCTACGAATCGACTCCTTTCGTGTGGAGCCTTCGATGTCGTCGACTCCTGCTCGACTCCGTGAGAGCCTAAAACCAACGACCAATCACAACTCGTTGAGCTCGTGTCGGTACTCCCTATACAATATTTCCATCAAGGGACTCTAACCTACCTTACTGTTGCAGCGAAAGTTTGCAAACACCAAGGAATCCTCTTCAGACATTTTTCACGGCCCGCGTATCAGATAGAGTTGCGAAGTCAGGTCATACTATACTTCTTGCTCATTCTGTCCATCGATCGCTTTTTGAATAAGAGTTATTTGAGCCTATAAAAGTAGATACCGCCGATTCCTTTTGTTCCGAATAACGGAATCGACTTATCGATGATCCGGGGGAACTCTCAGCTAACGGAGAACTATCAGAGATGCAATCAAACAATAGATAATATCACTGCGATGATTTTTATCGGCAGAGATTCCTCTGTCCAAGAGAACATAGTTCCTGTAGAGGGTTTTAGTAATGGCGGCATCCGGTGATGAGCGTTCCAAACATTGACCGTTTGTCTCTCTCGCTCTCACGTAACCCCAAATGTACTGCCATCTCACTCTAATTTCAATAATCGTATATAGAGACTTCTTTCGTGAAATTTTTTGGCTGGTATGGAATTACTCGAGGCATTGTAACACGATTCAGATAATAATATGTTGTAAAACAAGGCTCTGTATACGAATTTCGAAACTAGAAAGAAAGCAAATTTTAGCGATCGAATATCATTCACTTCAAGAATTGATGATTGCTAACTGATGCTGCTGATCGGTGAAAAAGCTAGCCAATGAGAGTCGAGAATGAACTTCTGAATGATATTCTCGTGAAAATGAAAACTGCGATAATAATATTCAATAACATAACCTCTAAATCAGCTCTGAATGACATGACTATTTTTAACAAAAAAAGTAGCGTTTTCGAAGCTAAAATTATGTTTGTCTCATAGGAAAATGACTTCTACGCATGGTTTGTACAATAAACTTTATTCGAAAAGTTCGTCATTTTCGAAATTATCGTGGCGAAAGAAGTCAAAAAGGATAGAAGATGAGATTTCTGACAACGGTTGCAACAATTCGAATATCGAATCTACCTCCGGAGTTGAATTCGAAATTTCCAATTGCTGGAATTCAACGGTCTCCGGTGAGACCAACGAAACAATCGACTATCATCGAAATAAAATGCAAATCCATCGAATATCATACGACGGTGAATGATTTTCGATCGCTAAAATTTGCCTAGAGATGATGGGTGTACATGTGGGTCACGAGAGAGTGAGTGAGATAGTTTGGAACGTTACGCGAGTTTTATCACAACCGATTGCAACCGATGAGTGCATTGTTGTGGTTGTTGGCTAACCGTTGACTTCACGTTCACACTAAAACCATCTGTACTGCGCCCCACCCCCTACCTCGCCCACTCAAAAAACTTTGTCAACTTTAACTCGCACCTGTAAAGCTTTCGTCGTATTTTGCTTTGATACATCACTATTACAGTATGCACTCTCGTCTAGCCCACTCTCCGCCAGGGCTGCCGTTTTGCGTATAATCAATGCTATTTTTCAATTCACCGATAATTCCACCGGTTGAGAAAAGATTACGCAGCTCAGTTCAGTGCATGACTGTAATAAACTAAAATACTCGCATCTGTAATCTTTTCTCAACCGGTGGAGTCGTCGATGACATTAAAAAACTTGCGGATATTTTAATTAATCAACGGAGTTTCCACCGATTAAGGAAAGATTGCGGATCAGAGTATTTTCGTGCATTACAGTCACACACTCGACTGAACTGTGTAATCTTTTCTCAACCGGTGGAATCATCGGTGAATAGAAAAATAGCATTGATTGTACGCAAAACTGCAGCCCTGCTCTCCACAAACCAAAGACATTATAGAAGAAGACTGGCCCCTGCTATCTCTTTGCACGGGGGAAAAGTGAAGCCGGTCTTGGCACGGGCTGATGGGCAGGGCGGGGGTATGAACCAAATTAACATTAGCTCTTATGGAGCCTCTCTCTTCAAACCTATTTTAGTCAATTATTCTTGCGAATAACCGTGTCGAGTCTCACATATGTTGTACAGTATAGTATACCATAAATTTAAACCGAAAATTTGGATCAATTTAAAGCGTTCGTTCTTTAATAATCGAAGTTAACGATCGGTCGGTCATTGTTTACTTTAGCACCCATAACCTCTCTGCCCTACTTTCAATCGTAAATATCTAGCGGATAAATTGACCGAAACATTCGTTTAAGTTCGTCAATCTCAACGTTGGCATAAGCTGCATATCATATCTGCGTACTTTTGAAAACTAACAGTAATTAATATTCTTTTGAAACAGTTTTATGTATCGGCTCCATAAGACGCAATGTAAATTTGGTTCTTACCCCCGAGCGGGGAAGCCCTCGCCTATGACAGTAACCGGCTTCAAATATCACCGCTAGGGGCCATCTTCTATAATGTCTTTGCCACAAACCGACTCTTCCTCGTGGTGGAAACATGCCGCACCGTGTTCCCCCCCCCCTCCCACTTCATTTTCCCAACTGAAATTTTCGGCTTCATTGCGCAAGGCGTCATCACATTCGAAGTGCCGCCGAGCGTGCCAAAATTCAGTGTCCGAATACTCCACGTTTCTGACAGTTTCTTAAAGTTATGAGTGATTGTACCAGCTCACCCGAACTTTCTATCTCTTCGTCATTTTTTTTTTCTTGTGAAATGAATTTTGTAGAAATAGTTTTTATTTTTTGTCCGATAACTTTATTATTCGATGATCAATTTTATAATCTGTTTACTATCGGGGATGAAGATATCGGAACAGGAGTTATTTGAGTCGTTCATAAGCGCCGGGTGTGGTAGGACGGTGGGGGGGGGGGCTGGGTTGAGGCATCGAAGAAAAAAACGATGGGTAGTGTAGTCATCTGATCAATTAGTACTAATTATTTATTGATTTTAGGTGTCCTCGGAGGCGAAAAAGACAGGAGAATTTCGTTTTATCCGTTCCTTTGAATCCTCGAGAAAAACTAAATCGAATAAATATTTAAAAAAAAAAAAAAAAAAAAAAAAAAAAAAAAAAAAAAAAAATAGAATAGAATAAAATAGAATAAATGTTTTAAGAGAATAAATATTTCAAATCAGCCTCTTTGATATTTGACTTTAGCCTTCGAATCCGTTCATGAATCTGACTTTTTGCATTCTTTGGAATAGGTCTGTTGCACACTTTAGCTAGAGCGTTTTAAAGAGTCAATTTTTATGTAAAAAGCCGAGAAAAAACACAATGGCTGCATCAGAAAACAATAAAATTCAGTATTAAACTCACAAATTGCGAAAAACACTAGACACTATTCACCCCTGTAGCTTTCCACCAAGTGCACGATATTTCACGAGATTAGCGCGGCACATTCAAATAATCACGGCCGACTGTCATCACAGCTGACTTCATAAACAAATAAACAGTAAACACTGACGGCGTCTGTTTGAATTTCTTTCGTCTCAATATCCTCAATTCCTCACAATAGGTTGTGAAAGGTACGGAAACCGAAATTTTGTGTCGAAAACTTATCAAAATGAAACAATAATACACGGGAGTTCCAAGTATGATTCCAACTTCAATCATCATCTTTGAAACTCCTGTGTGTTATTGTTTCATTTTGATAAGCTTACGACACAAATGTCGGTTTCCGTACCTTTCTTAATATTTTGTGAGGAATTGAGGATATTGAGACGTAAGAATCCAAACAGACGCCGTCCGTGTTTACTGTTTATTTGTTTATGAAGTCTGCTGTGATAACAGTCGGCCGTGTTTATTTGAATGTGCCGCGCTAATTTTGCGAAGTATCGTGCACGTGGTGGAAAGATACGGGGTGAATAGTGTCTAGTGTTTTACGCAGTTTGTGAGTTTATTAATGAATTTTGGTGTTTTCTGATGCTGCCATTGTCATTTTTACAGCTTTTTACATAAGATTTGATACTTTAAAACGCTCTAGCCGAAGTGTGCAACAGACCCATTCTGGTCATTTTTACCAGAATGATCAAGCGTTTAGATTAACATAACCTGGTGAAGTATGCCAGATTATCGAGCCGAAATGGCCAGAATTCATGTGAAAAAATACCAGAATTCTCCTCAAAACTGAGAATTTATTTTAAGGAATTCTTTATTAGAGTTCTGATAATTTTGCCGGGAATTTTTTCTCGATGTATCCCCAACAAAGCCATGAGTTGCCAGTGAAGCTGGCCCAATATCTAAAGATATAAAAAACCCTTGAGGGCGATCGACTCAATTCGTCAAGCTGAATGGATAGAGGGGTCACAAGGGGGTTTTAGTGACATCGCCTTTTTGCCCATGTTTAAGAGTCATGAGTTGACATGCAAGAACGAAAGAGCCTCAGATGCAAAAGATATGAAAACCCTTGAGGGCGATCGACTCAATTCGTCAAGCTGAATGCATAGAGGGGTCACAAGGGGGGTTTCGGTCACATCACCTTTTTGTCCATGTTTAAGAGGCATGAGTTGACATGCATGAGTGAAAGAGCCTCAGATGCAAAAGATATGAAAACCCTTGAGGGCGATCGACTCCATTCCTCTAGCTGAATGGATAGAGGGGTCACAAGGGGGGTTTCGGTCACATCACCTTTTTGCCCATGTTTAAGAGTCATAAGTTGACATGCATGAGTGAACAAGCCGCAGATGCAAAAGATATGAAAACCCTTGAGGGCGATCGACTCCATTCGCCAAGCTGAATGCATAGAGGGGTCACAAGGGGGGTTTTGGTGACATCACCTTTTTACCCATGTTTCAGAGTCATGAGTTGACATGCATGAGTGAAAGAGCCACAGATGCAAAAGATATGAAATCCCTTGAGGGCGATCGACTCCATTCGCCAAGCTGAATGGATAGAGGGGTCACAAGGGGGGTTTCGGTCACATCACCTTTTTGCCCATGTTTAAGAGTCATCAGTCGTTATGAAGTATACGCCTGTGCGGCTTACTAGTACTACGTACCCCAAGCAGTGGTCACATCAACCAATGTAAAAACCTAGTCGATCTCCGGCAGTGGCGTCACGTGCAATCTAGCAACGCTGCTTTTCGTCCATTTAAACCCACGTAAAATATTGATGCGAGGGAGTGCACTGCACTGAGCACCCCTGTTAGTTCTGCCTTTTCCACGGATTTAATTTAAATGTACCAAATACAACGTTGCCAGATTGCACCTGACGCCACTGATCTCTGGAATAGGTTTCGTAAAATATCAAGGTGTGCTCTTCCGAAGGAATGTTAATGTTACCCCAATGGGGCTATTGCACACTTTTGCTTTAAGCGATTTAATAGTCGATTATGGCGTAAAAACCTCAAAAAATAACGATGGCGGCACTAAAAACTTCCAAAATCCACTCCTAAACTCAATAAACGCAGTTATTTGCGCGAGCGTAATGGTGGCCGAAGGCACTAACAATGGGAGATTCCTATCTTAATTTCGTCACGCTTTCTATGCTGACAAGGATGATTCACAGAGTAATTAGTCATCAGAGTGATGATCCACATCCGATGAATGGTGCCGCAACACCTAGTGACACCGGTGTCAAATGAAAGTAGTCTCTTATTGGTCACTTCTTGATGGAGTTTCAGAATTGGTAGATGGGAATCTCCCATTGTTAGTGCCTTCGGCCACCATTACGCTCGCGCAAATAACTGCGTTTATTGAGTTTAGGAGTGGATTTTGGAAGTTTTTAGTGCCGCCATCGTTATTTTTTGAGGTTTTTACGCCACAATCGACTATTAAATCGCTTGTAGCAAAAGTGTGCAATAGCCCCATTCCCGTTTCTTCTGAAGAGCACACGTGTATTTTTGTTGGCCCTTCATCCGTAGGCCGCCTCTGAATTGTGACAGTGTTATTTTACTTTCTCACTCAAAGGAAGTTAAAAATTGAGAAAGTATTGCGATGGCGCAGTTGTCTGTCTGTAAGCAACGAGCTATACATTTATCCAGAGTGGCGGTTGAATAGGCAACCTGCGTAACCGCCATGGGGGATTTTTAGGTTAGGTTTAAGCGAGTGATTTGTCCATTTGTTTCCGTGCATTTTGGTGCGGCGCGCCGCACAGTGTTTTGAAAAGGAGGACCGGCGGACATTGGCTTATAACTCTACTATAGCGCTTAAAAATATAATCAAACCCTTGCTACCCTACGTAGTTGGGTACGAGAAATTCATAGGAAGGGTCGAAATTGTCGCACAGTGGGTATTTTTTAAGTAAATCCTGGACAAAAATTAAAAAAGGTGAAAGAAAGCGGGAAAAATGTCATATATGGCAATGACAACGTACAAATTTATCTTATTTTCTATGGTTGACCATGGGAAACACAGAATTAATGCTCTACCGCCGCAAAATGGTCAGTTTTTAAGATTTTTTTTTTTTTTTTTTTTCCCTTAGTAAGTTTCAACTTACTTATTTTATGAATATTTTATTTTGAATGATAATGAATAAAGATAATAATACCTGGCAAAAATCACAAACAATAATAGTCCTAATAGCTAATCATGGAATCAGCAGACACCGCAGCTTTCAGATAAGATTCTACAGATCGATCAACGAGGTGCAAAATTGATAAGGCGATCTGTGGCGCGGTCATTGACCTACGAAACGGTCGGATGTAGAGACAAGTTCTGGAATAGCAAAGAACAATAAGCATCGAGTAATATTGACGTTCTCTTTGTCAGTAATCGATCGGATTTATCGATGACTTTGACATCGGCTACACTTCATTGGCGTAGCGTGCAAATTGGCAACGTTTTATTTTGTCCATTTAAACCCATGTAAAAGGTCGAATGCAAAGGCGTTCGCCGAATACTCAAAACTTCGATCTTTTAATGAGTTTAAATGGACAAACTGCAATGTTGCCAAATAGCACGCTACGCGCGACTGCGACACTTATGATTTTACAGATCCGAAAATGAAAGTTTTCTAATTTCTTCCATTATAAACGCACGAAATAAAGCCCCCCTCCCTCCCCCAGACCAGACTCTTTCTATCAGTAATAGCTCTGCAAAAGCGCTTGTAATGAGCTCAGGTTAGTGAAAATGAGATAAAATTTGGAACATTAAATGCCTCATCAAGAATAATTTGAAAATTCGAAAATTTAGGTTTTTACTACGTTTATATTTCTATTATGAAAAGTTGCCATCATCTGTAGGCAATGAAAATAGTGGAAAAAAGTATCTACGATGGAAGGGAAAAGCGGAATTTAAACAAAGCATGTGAGCAAGCCGGAAAAAAAAATGACAGATGTTGGGATTCGAACCCCGGTTTAATGCGTGCAAGGCAAAAACATTAGCCACACAACCAGCCAGAATGAATAGTGAGGTACCGTGCGCGTCCAACACATAAGCACTAAGCAGCCTCTGCCGCTCGGCCTAGACGTGAGACTGTTGCTTGCGCGGCGAGAGAAAAACGTAGTTAATTTTACGGAGGTCGACTTACAAAAATTGCGATTTCTCCAAGAGTCGCAAAAAGTGGCAGCCAATTTTTGGATATGTTGTTCTCTAGATGTTACTCTATCACTCCCTGAAAGCCGTTTCTTAAGGCAATTTAAGGCTTTTTTTATAGCTCTGCCTAAAGTTGAAAAACCGTAAATTTTTCCTCAACTCTTTAAACAAGCTTATCAAGGTCGTGAAAGTAGAAAAGTTTAACTTCATACAGCTCATTTTAAAGCTGAAAGTACGCTGAATAAAATGGTGTATTTCATTTTTACAAAATTTTGAATATGAACAAAGAAAACACCCATACATTCGGAGCATGGTTTAAGAAAAAATCGGAACCTGCCGAAAGTGATATTTTGAGCGTTTAAAAAAGTATCAAAAAACGAATTATAAGCCAAAATTATGGTGAAATGGGGTGCACAGGATACTAAACTGAAGATTTAGTCATGTTTTGACTCTAAAAACACGACTTCGATTTTTGGCCCAATGTCCGCGCCGCGTCGGATTCAAAACACTGTGCGCCGCACAGTGGATCAAATAACGTTCCGATCAACGGTGCGGTGGCGCCGCACCAAAATACACGGAAACAAATGGACAAATCTCTCGCTTAAACCTAACCTAAAAATCCCCCATGGCGGTTACGCAGGTTACCTATTAAACCGCCACTCTAGATAAATGTATAGCTCGTTGTCTGTAAGTATCCCGACATAACTTTTGAACCAATGGTCAGTGGCTTCGCGTGCCATCTGGCAACAATGTAACAGCTCCATTTAAACTCGTTAAATATATCGACTTTTTCTTGTGCACTGTGCACCCCCTGAATTCGATATTTTACATGAGTTTAAATGGATATAATACAGTGTTGCCAAACTGCACGCGACGCCACTGCCAATGGTGCAAAAACATCCACATTTTGTAGAGAAATCGTTTTTAACATTCCTCAGAGAGAATTTTTTTTTTTTTTTTTTTAAATTTTAAATTTTAACCAAGTTGAGGAGGATGAAAGGTTTCCATTAAAATTAATAGGATAATGGGTAAAATGTGTAAACCGAAGGAAAAAATGGGATATTTCAAATATTGCTGTTTGAATTTTGAGTGACACTTGCAAAAAAATTTCTGCAACCAACCTACAGTAAAATTAACCCCTGAAGTGGCGGTCGGGGGTCTCCCCCAGAATATTAAAGGGGCTCCGGGGGTTTCTCCAACATTATTAAAGGGGGGGGGGGGGTCTAGGAGTTTCCCCCAGAATATTAAAGGGGGTCAAGGGGCAGTGGCGAAGCATGAAATTTGGCAACAATGTATGTTCTCCATTTAAATTCACCAAAAAAGTCGAAACGCTTCACTCATCAGCGATGACTAGGGACCAGAGAATATTACGTCCTTACGGTCCCGTACGTAGATGATCGGTAAGCACTTACGGGGGTTTAAACCGCACACGCAATCATACTTGCGTGCGCACCATCCAACGTCTTTCGGAGGACCGTCAAGCCGTAACATTAGAGTCCCTATATGTAGAGAGTTAAGACAAGTGAAACCATGGGCGCCGCCATTGCATGCAATTTTGCCGGATTTTGCACGTTTGTTTACTTTCTGAGGGCCGCTGTTGTGTTTTCGTCCACTGCAAATAGAGTCCCTATGTGTAGAGAGTTAAGACAAGAGGGTAGTCAACTTCTGATTGGTCGATGAATTTTAGGCTCTACGGACGCCGCCATTGGATGCGATTTTGCACTTTTGTTTTGTTTACCAACGGTCTTTTACAGATAAAAGAGGTAATTTGCGATGAATCTGTTAATTTTAATCATGATGCACCAAAAGAATGTCTATAAATCTCAAAAGAAGCATTAAAAGCGTTAATACATGTCGATCAACAAAAGCTGGGAAAGATTACATCGTTACAAACTTAGCGGATCTGTAATCTTTGCAGTGGAGCAAAACACAACAACGGCCTCAGAATGTAAACAAATGTGCAAAATCGCATCCAATGGCGGCGCCCATGATTTCACTTGTCTTAACTCTCTACGTATAGGGACTCTAACTGCAAAGACTACAGTGCTGCTGAGTATCTAACGATGTAATCTTTTACTGCTTTTGTGGATCAACATCTATTTACGCTTTGAAAGATTCTTTTGGGATCTATAGACATTCTTGAGGCGTATCTTGATTATAATTAACAGATTCGTCGAAAATTAACTCTTTATCCGCAAAATACCGTTGGTAAACAACTGCGATTGTAAACGAAAGTGCAAAATCTTATCCAATGGCGGCATTCCGTAGAGCCTAAAACTCATCGACCAATCAGAAGTTGACTACCCTCTTGTCTTAACTCTCTACATATAGGGAACTCTAGGACCGTCAAGCCGTAACATTATTTGGTCTCAGGCATTTCGACCTTTCTAATGTGTTTAAATGGGGAAGAGGGAAGTTGCCAAATCGCACGCTTCACCACTGTCCTAGGGGTTTCCCCCAGAATATGAAAGGGGGTCTAGGCCGTCTAGGGGTTTCCCCCAGAATATTAAAAGGGGTCCGGGGGTTTCCCACAGCTTAAGTTTGATGTGAGAAAATGTTTTTGGGGTTACAGTTTATTTTTTTTTCTGTTTCTGCGTGTGGCATGGCGCAGTGACGCGACGGAGAACCTACACGACTCGTTTTGACTGAACGCGACGCAGACAGCATCAGGCGCGAGCGAGCGGTAGGTTCAATATTGCGTGCTCGACTATATTTAGCCCGCGTAGTCAAGCCGCGTCTCTTGCCAAAAAGATTAAACTAAAGAGAAAGAAGAAGTATTCGCGCCCAAAAATTCTTACAAGCGAATTTATTAGCCGCCGAAGAATTTTTCGGACCCGTCTTTTTTCCACGAGAAATCTGTCTCCATCCGCGACTTTTTCCCCCTCACACATGCACATCCACCGATTCCTGTACCCTAGGCTAAGCTCTAGATTTTCGGTGAAAAGGAAAATCCGTCGAAATCACCAGAACTGCTCGTAAAAATACTTTCAGTTGTGAGTTTTTGAGGACGAGAGTATACCTTCTATTTTATACTTGGTTTTTCCTAAAGAACTCCTTAATTAGTCACAATGGAGCTCTTTGCAAGGTTTTGCTGTAGGCAAATGGAGTATCAATGCTAATGTAAAATGCTGCGAAAATAATTATGAGACCATGAAAAAAGTCTAAAACTCACTCCTCGCAGAGAAAACTTAACTTGAAATTTCGGGTGACCACCCTTGAATGTATGCACCAACCTCGGATTCGGACCCCAAACAAGAGAACAGGCCATTGTGAATACCCATACACAGTCAACTATTGTTTTTTTTTACCATCTGAATGTTTGCAAAAGTATCGATTACCAGGAGTTTCGTGAAATTACCCTAGGATTGATTCATTTGCATCGGTTTACATGGAGGAGGTATCAGATATCGATGCATAGTAATTCATGAGCTACCGCGCTCTATGTAGCTTGCATATCTTCCTATGACGTTCAAGAGGTGAATGTTACCTCCCTCACCGCTCCGCGCTCGCTCATGTTTCCAAGTGAGCACGATAAGTCCTCTCCAGACGCTCAAAGATCTTCAAACTAGCTCCAATTGGGGCGTTTGTTGATCAGTGCACTCCCTCCGTCCACCATCAAAGTGTAGCCTTTACTGCATGCCATAATAGCGGCCCGCACATGTTTGACGATCAAGACAGTTTTATAGATAGATGCCTTCAATTTTTAGTTCCTGCATTCAGCAATGCTTCCGTGCACTGAATTTGCATACACCAATAACTGAAGGTGTTTTCTTATGCGGCACTTTTTGTTGAGTACTCTTGAAAACGTGAACTGTTCAGGTACCGAATAATAGTATAGCTAGACGGCAGCGGCCGGCGTAGCGTGCGATTTTGCAACGTTGTAATGGAGCTGTTGCAAACTTTTGCTACAGGCTTATTAATAGGTGATAATGAGGTAAACCCCTGTAAAAATAACGATTATCGCACCAAAAAATCACGAAATCCACTCCTAAACTCACAAAATGCTTTTAAACGCGAGACCGTAATGGCGACCGGGGCCGCGGTTTGCATTGGGTTTCCCTATCTTCAATCAGGGCCATCTACACGAGGTGTTCTCGCAACACCAGACAAGAAGAAGAAGAAGAAGAAGAAGAAGAAGAAGAAGAAGAAGAAGCAAACAATTGCCATTAGATTTGAGCGGCCTTGGCCGCCATTACGGTCTCGCGTTTAAAAACATTTTGTGTGTTTAGGAGTGGATTTCGTGATTTTTTAGAGCGCTAATCGTTATTTTTACATGGTTTTACCCTATTATCAACTATTAATAAGCCTGTAGCAAAAGTTTGCAACAGCTCCATTCGTCCATTAAACCTATTGAAAAGAACGAACTATTGGGTGTTCGGTGAACACCTTCGCATTCGACCTTTTTCATAGGTTGAAATGGACCAATGCATCGTTGCCGAATTGCGCGCTACGCCACTGCTAGAAGGTCTTCGAAAGACATAGGACGGTGAGAACTTGCGAGGGGTTTTTATTGGTCGTAAGTGTTCACCAGCAAAAACCATCAACCTGATGAAAATTAGATACCTATCACAAAAAGAAATAAATTAATTAAGTGGGGAAACAGACTTACAAGCAGACCTGTCTTTTTGATGAGCTTTGAATCGCTGACAAGGTCCAGGGCTCTCGAAACGTCCCGTCTGCTCTTCCGGAGCACCGCCAATGTTATTTTAAATAGAGAAACAGACTTACGAGCAGACCTGTATTTTTGGTGAGCTTTGAATCGCGGACATGGCCCAGGGCTCTCGAAACGTCCCGTCTGCTCTTCCGGAGCACCGCCAATGTTATTTTAAATGGAGAAACAGACTTACGAGCAGACCTGTATTTTTGGTGAGCTTTGAATCGCGGACTAGGCGCAGGGCTCTCAAAACGTCCCCTCTGCTCCTCTGGAGCACCGCCAATGTTAATTTAAATAGGGAAACAGCCTTACGAGCAGACCTGTCTTTTTGGTGGCCTTTGAACCGCGGGCAAGGCCCAGGGCTCTCGAAACGTCCCTTCTGCTCTTCCGGAGCACCGCCAATGTCATTTTAAATGGAGAAACAGACTTACGAGCAGACCTGTATTTTTGGTGAGCTTTGAATTGCGGACAAGGCCCAGGGCTCTCGAAACGTCCCGTCTGCTCTTCCGGAGCACCGCCAATGTTATTTTAAATGGAGAAACAGACTTACGAGCAGACCTGTATTTTTGGTGCGCTTTGAATTGCGGACAAGGCCCAGGGCTCTCGAAACGTCCCGTCTGCTCTTCCGGAGCACCGCCAATGTTATTTTAAATGGAGAAACAGACTTATGAGCAGACCTGTATTTTTAGTGAGCTTTGAATTGCGGACAAGGCCCAGGGCTCTCTAAACGTCCCGTCTGCTCTTCCGGAGCACCGCCAATGTTATTTTAAATGGAGAAACAGACTTATGAGCAGACCTGTATTTTTGGTGAGCTTTGAATTGCGGACAAGGCCCAGGGCTCTCGAAACGTCCCGTCTGCTCTTCCGGAGCACCGCCAATGTTATTTTAAATGGAGAAACAGACTTACGAGCAGACCTGTATTTTTGGTGGGCTTTGAATCGCGGACAAGGCCCAGGGCTCCCGAAATGTTCCCTCTGCTCTTCCATGGATTCCTCAATGTTATTTTAAATGGGAAAACAGACTTACGAACAGACCTGTCTTTTCGGTGGCCTTTGAATGGCGGACAAGGCGCACACTGTGAGATTTGACCGATCTAGCTAGACAAAAGTCGAAAAATCAAAGTGCTTCAATCAGATTGAAAATGGACTGAAATGAAAGCTTAGGGTGTGCTGATCACGTACATATGGTACATAAGCTATTTTGCTTGACCAGGTCATGAACTATTCAGCTTGGAAGTTGGTCGATCGTAATGGCTTCGTCTGAGCAGTTTTCATAGTCCAAAACGTCATCCTAGTTTTCGCAATTTTTTTTAAAACTAATCGTATTTTAAGAAACATCTTGCAATGGAAGTGATACAGGAAGGTATGACGATGGTTTTTCATTAATTAGAATTGCATTTCCTTCGTTTTTTATTGTGCTATGGTTATTTTAAAGTAGACTGGTTTTGGTGATAAGATTTCCATACCACTTCATATTTCATGGACAATATAAAACGAACCCCTCATCCGTCCGCATTGAAACTTAATTCACGTGAAAGCCCGTGTTTCAGAGAAGAGATCCATGTAAAGTTTTCCTGCTACTTTCGCGCACTAAGCGAGAACATTCGTGTTGAAAATTGAAAATCAACTCGTATTTTCACAAATTCTCGCTGTGTCTGACTGGCTGACCGTGCGCAGTGCTGGTGCTGCGAGCCACGTGCTGTCGTATTCACTTATGCAAATGTGTTACGTTGAAACAACGCCATCTTCCGTTCGACCCCGCTAGTGTAATGGCTAGCGCAGTGGATCGTCTGGCGAGAGATCTTGCGTTCGAAATCCGGATCACACAAAACTTTTTTTGTTCTCCATGATAGTTCATAATGAACTTTACTGCTCTTGAAGGGAAATAATTTGTTAATCAATTACGAGAAGGAGAACTGGATTACTTATTTTCGGAACCTGTCAATTAATTATTATTTTCTTTTAAAGCCTCTTATTTTTAAATAATCGTCTAATCGTTACGTTTCGCTTATGGTTATCATATTTTTGCCTTTCCTATTCACAGCATGAGGTACGATATTTTTTTCTGTCATTTCTTTTTTCTCTCCATGCGTTAATTTCTATGATTATTGAACTTATTCTTCTGAAAAAAAGCTCATCATGAAAAAAAACAAAAACAAAAAAAAAAAAACAAAACAAAAAAATCTAGTTTCTACTTAATTTAATGAAAATTGATTAAAATTGTCCATTTAAAACATTCATTTGTCAAATTGTTTTGTTTGTTTAATAGTTTGTCATTGCCATTTTTGAACTTTCGTGATTTTTTTTTTTTTTTTTTTTTTTTTTACCTCTAATTACGTTGAATGCCAAAATTATTGAAAATGGACCGTAAATTCGGATTCAGCGACCCAAAAAACCCCATAATACCACAAATGAAGAAGTATAATAGTCGAGAAGACTTTGGTCTGGCTAGATCGGTCAAATCTCACAGTGTGAGGCGCAGGGCTCGCAAAACGTCCCCTCTGCTCTTCCGCGGATTCCGCAATGTTATTTTAATGTGTGAACATAGGCTTAAACTCTTGCCTATTTTAATCAATCATTTTCTTACTCTGTCTTGCAGGTTCTGCAAAACTGTGATGAATTATTCGATAAAGAAGAGTTTTCAGCCGCACCGGATGCAGGTTGGCCAGACTGCTTCAACTCTGGCGTCTTTGTCTTCCGCCCCTCCTTGGACACTTTCAGTACCCTCATCGATTTTGCCATTCAACACGGTAGTTTTGATGGTAAGTATTTTCTTCAGAATCATCGATTTAACCGTGCAAGTTGTCAAGCAAAGGCGTAGCTCGCAATTTGGCAACGTTGTAATGTGTCCATTTAAACCCTTGTAAAAGGTCGAATGCGAAGGTGTTTACCGAACACCCAATAGTTCGATCTTTTTCATGGGTTTAAATGGACAGACTGCAACGCTGCCAAAATTCACTCTGCGCCACTGTCGCTAAGATAGTCTAGTAGTGGTGCTATTGTTTGAGAATTTTAAAACCTAACTGTTATTATAGTAACCATTGTGAAACTGCCTGTTTTTAACAGTTACCCATGGGTGGCCCTTAGCTGTCGGGCAATTTAACGATGGTTACCGTAGCAAAGGCCAAGTCTCAGAGTTCTCGACCAATAACATAGGGTTGTCGATAGAGGTAGTTTCAGAAGTGTAGGCGCACCTGCACCGATAATCTTTGGAATTTTTCAACATTATTTCTCATATTACTCAACAAAAATTAATGAAAATGAAATTGAGCGTTAACTTTATTATGAGGAACACTTTTAAAGTCAAATAATAAAGTCAGAGGCAAGTTCGGTTTTGATGTGAAGGAATTAAAGTTGAAAATTCGCAAAAGATTATGGTTTAAGTGCGCTTACACTTCTGAAACAAGCTCTACCAGTATCGATAGTACGGTATCGATACCGGCAATAATATTTTAGCCCAGTATCGATACTTCAATATGGATACTTAAGTAACTGTGAAGAGAAATTAATCAAAAAATTCTTGGCTATAAATATGTAAGAGGGTGTTTTGAAGTGGTATTTAGGTGAGTTATCCGAGCAAATCTTAAAATTTATGTAGTTATGTTCGTATCACTTTTACCAACAGACAAGGAGCAACAACGGACAAGAGATGGTATTGGTATAAATTTGACATTGATACTGCCTAGTATTGTGTACCCAGTTTTGATACTTAAAGGTTGAGGTATCGATACTTCGTTATCAATACCAAAGTATTGACGACTTTTCAATAGTGTTTGGAAAAAATTTTGGACTGCTTCTTTTCCTGTATCTTTATTTCACCTCTCATTAATTTTTTTTTCAGGTGGAGACCAGGGTCTGCTAAATCAGTACTTTTCGGATTGGGCTACAAAAGATATTAGCAAACATTTATCATTTGTCTACAACATGTGTTCAACAGCAACTTACTCGTATTTACCGGCACTCAAACAGTATGTTCAAAATTGATGTAAATTTTAAAAAGTGAACAAAAATTAGATCATTCAATTTTCATGAAAAATCACATCCTATCAAATCTTGAGGAGGGGTTTCATGGATTAAACCAAATTTCTCTTTTTCATCAAAACTCCAAAGCAGTAGATTTAAGGCTCTTTTCTTTGACTTTTGAAGATTTGAACAGCGGCGGCAACAGGTTTCTGAGAGCAAATCGGAGACCTCATAGTTAAACTGATCGATAAAACTAAATACAAGTGTCGCGATTGGATGAGAGACCAATCTGGGACAGAAGTCTCTCGACTTTGTATTTGTATTTGAAATTTGGTACATGGAACATTACAAACGTTATAGTACAAGTCAGAAATCATTCCAAAATTCACTAACATCGTATGTAGTAAGCTTTACTTAACATAAGTGCTTTTGCTCTATTAGAAAATGTGAGCTTACATTCTATTTTCTTGATGGAGTTGGGCAATTTATTGAATTTATTAAGCAGTTTGGCAGCTAATTCACAAGTTGCCCTACTATAAGTCTCATTGGTTACAGAAGTCAGCTGAATATCATTTCCATTTCTAGTGGAGTATGAGTGTGCATATTTGAACTGTACAAAAACATTTTTAGTATTCTTTACTGGATTTACCATTTCAAAAATATAAAAAGATGCAACAGTCATGATTTTATGTTTAGTGAAATGTTCTTTGCGTTAAATGAGTTTTAGGCGTAAAATGGCACTGTTGTGAGACCATGTCAGAATCTTAAAAAGGAACCTTATCTTCCGAATGTAATTTTAATGCGGGAAGTGAAGGTCCCTTTTCTCATTTTCCGTTTTGCCATACGCGTTTTCATGACAAAATTTTGTACGTTTTTGGTCTCGAAATTTATGTCATGACCTTCTCTATGCAGTGGTACAATAACTCAATTTTGGTCTTTGGAAGATAACGTCCTTTTCCTGGGCACGTTCAGAAATGCCAACAATTTGGAGTAGCTTCTGATAGGAATATGAAATTTAAATGTTGAAAGGCGGATCCAGTTCACAAAACAAGTATACTCAGACGTGGTATTGAAATTGTTTAATGGTCACTTTCAAAGATCTTATGAAATATTTTTCCTTTTGTCGCAGGTACGGTCAAAACATCAAAATCATACACTTTATTGGAACATCTAAACCTTGGCTTCATCCATTCAACACAGAAACACGTTTAGTCAGTATTTCAGAAACAACTGTCCATTTGGCTCCGTTTCTGCAAACCTGGTGGGATCTGTTTTGCACTACAGTACATCCAGTTCTATCCTCAGAAATGGTGAGTTTTTTTTAAATATTCCTCTGATTTTGAACTTCTTTTTGTTCCTTTTTTTTATTATTTCATTGATTTATTTATTTATTTATTTTTTTTTTTTTTTTTTTTTTTTTTGTCAGAAAACCTCCTCGGTTATCGGCATGGCTTTCAATTTCAATTTTTGCAACTACTTAGTACTTTGCTTTTTCCCCCATTCTTTCCCATAGTCCCCCAATTTTGCCCCAAAATAATGTTCGCCCTTAAATCCTAATCATTCTAAATTGAATACTTTATCGGAAGATAAACCTAAATCAGTACAGAAGCAGATCTGATAATTTGTTCTTTTCTCTCTCATCAGGTTTTAGGGGTGTTCCATTTACCAATTAATACAATTGTTTATTTGATCAGTCGATCAATTACCTCTCGACCGATTAACCGAAACATGGATTTGTTCAAAAATATCAATCATTCAAAAAATTAATCAAACAACTACTAATCCAGTAAAATTTAGACATTTTCTGAAATATTTTCAGGCATTTTCATGAAAATTTTGTGGTGTTATTGGCTATTGAAGTGTCATTTTTTTCCGTTTTATAATCGAATAAAATCGATTAATTGGTTTGTCATAATCGTTTGTAAATTTTGAGAGCGAATTGAATTTGATTAATCGATTAGTCATCCAATCAAACACCCCCATTAGTCTAGTCTTCCCTTCTAGTATTCAACTAGTTTTATTTTCAAACAAATTGGAAGTGGTTTTATTTCCTTGGAAGGCACATAGTTTAAAATATTTTAATTTAATAATTTTCCCTCAGATTTTAGTGATCGATTCTAATTTTTCATAATTTCAGTGAGTAAGGTTCCCAACAATTGGCATTCCTTCAAAGGTAATATAAAATGAAGGGGTTGTTATTCTTAAAATCTACGTGATTGAAAGAAATCGTCTGAAGAATGCAATAAATTCCTCAAGTTCTCTTCAAAGCTTGACATAGTATGTAGACGTCTAAGTCAAAGAGGGACCAAAGAAAAAGAAAAAATAAATATTATTTTAATTTATCCATGTTTTTATTTAATTTTAATTAATAATTGATTATTAGTTTAATTCATTATTCAAATCCTCATAATCTCATGCTTCATGCAGTCAAAAGCTTAAGCTTTTAAAGGAGCTTGCCGCAGTTTGAATGCTTATGCAAAGATTTCTCTGGCAAAGCCTGGTGGTTGGCGGTTGGCTCTGTATCTCTTTAATGTTTCGCCCTCAAACAATTGTGTAAAACTCTACTAAAATGTCGAGTTTTTTTTTTCCCCCCATCCAAGCCTTTCAGACAGAATTAATAAATCCTTTCTTTTCATGCAGGCATTGTCATATGGTATTCAAGAGGTTATTGCAGTTAAGTACATTCAATTTTATGTTCATGATCATGATTGGTTGCATTTTAAAAGCATTGTAATTAATAATTAATTGTCGGGTGCAGTAGATAAATGCTGAGAAGTATGTATTGTTTTGAGAATTTGCTGTCCTAGCTCCTTTTGAGGAAAAGTAGAACCACTAGCAAAACGTGTTCGCTTCATGCTTGGAAACTCACTGTCAAAAATTTCAAGTGTTTTTTCAATGAGTCGGTCCGAAAAAGTCGGTCCGTTTCAAAGTGTAAAGGCAAGGTTGACCTGTAATCTTCGGTGAAATTTAAAGATTTACCTCCTTCAAGTACGTTAAAATAAATCAAGACATTTGAAATTGGTCAAACATTGTAACTTGGAAGACTTGGTTGTCGCTATTAACTATCGTTGAGTTTTCATTTATAATCTCTCAAACAAGGCAATTTAACGATGGTTACCGGAGCAATCGACAAGTCTTGTCTTCTAGTTCTTGACCAGTAGCGTCTCTCATAGACAGCCTTAATTATCGGTTTAAAGTGTTTTCTCAGCAACTTAAGTGACATTCAAATCCGGTAGATTGTGCCACTTTCGCGCACTCTCTGAAACCATAGGTTTGCTACCTCTGATCATCATTTGCGAGAGCTACAGTCAATTTTTCAAAAATGTTTGAACATTGCGTTCAAGATCAAATCCTAAGGAACACTGTCATACCATTTTGAGCTTTCTACTACCAATTTTTTGGGTGGAAAGTATTGGCAAGAAATTGTTAGTTTGAAGGTTCCGTACAGATTCTATCAACACCTTCAAACTAGCAATTTCTTGCCAATACGATTTCTCGCTATTATTTTTCGAGTCAAAAAATTGGTCGTAGAAAGCTTAGAATGATATCAAAATTTTCCTTAGGATTTGATCTTGAAAGCAACGATCAAAAATTTTCGAAAAACTGACTCTTGCTCCTGCAAATGATGGTCAAAGGTGGCTAACCAATGGTTTTAGAGACAGTGGCGCGATCTAACGTAGTTGAATGTAACTACCGGTCACTGAGAAATCACCTTAAAGAAAATGAAAACGATCAGCCTGCAGACTAGATCAATCCTACTTAAAACATCAAGACTTGATGGTCGTTATGATGGATACTGTAGTTAAATTGCCTGTTAATTAAGAGCTTTTAGCTAATGAATCATTCATTCATTCGTAGAGGTTTGATAACTGTGGCACAGTAATATTTTAATCCGTAAGAGTAGAGAATCTGTGCCTATCTCTCAAGTCTTGATAATGATGCATATTACTCTCTGTGCCATTTTCAAAATATTTTCTGCTCTTACCCGGTTGTTGGTTGTAAATAAAACTAAATTGCATACCTATTGATGTATTATTTGAGTGGAAATTTGGTCAGATGAAAAATTTCTGAGACAAAAAAATTTTGAATTATCATAAAAAAAACAAAAAACAAAAAAACAAAAAACAAACCAATTGTCATGGAATCATGATTGTAAATATTGAATGGAATTATGTTATGCTTTGCCTGTTGTGTTAAGTTGACTTATTTTCTTTTTTTCTTTTGCTTCTGTAATGATTCCTTTTTGTCTTTTGGCTTGTAACTGCCTCCTGTCGAGCGAATTAAAAAGAAAAAGTCCCGAGGCAAAATGTTTTTATCCTCACACGCATTTTGTTCTTCCTAACATGTACTAGCATTTTTCAATCCCTTTACCCTTTCTTACCGTTTCATTTTCAACCTCCTTTTTTTGTAAATTTTGTTCTCTCTTTTCTGTTTTTCCACAAATCTTTATCCATGATTGTTGGGAACCTTAGCTACTGAGGTTTTTGCGCTTCAATTTGAATTAAGTATTACCTACTGTGAAATTTTAAACTGTTGTCCTGTGTTTAATTTTGAAAAATTCTACTCCCCCCCCCCAACTCACTAATATATAATCATCAGTTTTGTTAAATAGGTGTATCTCTCTCAATTTAATTTTTTTAATTTATCTCTCTCAATTTGAAACTCTCAAGTTCTTATTTTCTCCTCTTCTCTCTCCCTTTTGCTTCCTCTTAGAAGGTTGATTAAATTTTACTTTAGGAGATATAAAAATCCTTGCAGACTTGGTGAATAGTGAATTTGCTGTAGTTTATTGCTATTACAAGAATCCTCAGAACGAATGAATTCCATAGGCCTTCGCACACGCTCAAACGGGTTTGATCAAACTGCAGGATATTGCCAACTTGAATCTACCAGAATTCAATCATAAACTTGTCCAAAACGCCTCAGAAACGGGTTCTAATAGTTTTAGTGACTCAAATTGGTGAACAGATGAGATGACACCATCCATTGTCGAATAGCTCTGCAGTTGTTTGACGAACGGAACATCAACTGAGCATACAGCAGTTTGCTCACCTGCCGTTTGTGGTGGGTTTTGGCTCTTCAATTGCTTGTTTGATCAAACCTGTTTGATTGTGTACACTGCGCTCATCAAAGACTCCATCCCAGTTTTTTTTTTTTTTTTTTTTTTTTTTTTTAACATCAACAATAGGACTATTAATTTGATAATCTTTACTAAGACTAGACTAGAGATAAAATCGAACTATTCCTCCCATCATCTGCAATAGAATGTATCCCCCCTCCCTGTAATTACTCTTCCTCAAATTATAATTGGTTTTTGCACTGCACCGCCTTCATATTTATAACTCCGATTTCAAAATATTAGTATTGTTTTTTGATTTTTTCATTAACAGTAACACTTCTCCCTCTTGTGCTGTAAATATTCTGTTTTTTCTATTGACTTTCTTCTAACTTGTTTGCGCTTTTTTCTTTTTTCTCGAATTTCGTGCAGACTAGCATTCGCCTCAGTAGCTGGTACTCTCCGCAATCTTTTTCTTCCTCTAATCCCCCATCCAGTATTGCATTCAGTAATATCCCTGAAGTTATCCCCTTCCCCACCGCTGAACCGTACATTTTCAAAGATCCTTGGGATGATTTTGTTGACAATGGGTACGTAACCGATTCATACGTAGAAACATCTCAGAACTATGTCGATTACAATAACGATAACCACTATGCTAATCATTACGGTAATGATGCAAGCAGATCAGATGTTTTTGATACTGGCAGTAATCATAATGCTAATTATTACGGTAATGATACAAGCAGATCAGATGGTATTGATACTAGCAGTAATTATAATCATCATGAGAACCATGATCATCACATTCATCAAAATGCCGATATTCATCATCAAAGTTACGAGAGACACGATCAGCATGAATCAGCTCAAAATTCCTCTTCCAATGACACTTCGAGTAACCCATCTCACTTCCCCAGTCCTGTAAATAGTAGTCAGTCTCAGGTGGAACCCTCCGGAAATCATGACGATGTAAGTAAATGTTTCGCAAAGTATACATTTTTTTGATGATGGCACCATCGTCTCCTTGTGCAAGGAGCCTATACCACAGAATACTACAATCAGAATGGAAACTTCGGTTCATTTTGAAGCTTTATTTTCTGGTCCGCTTTCTTGAGAAGTTCAAATCAATCCTTATGCAAAGCAATGGGAAAGAGGGAGACAGAGATATGTCGGCCATCTTGAGAAGTTCAAATCAATCCTCATGCAAAGCAATGCAAAAGAGGGAGACAGAGATATGTCCCATCTTGAAAAGTCATAAAAATAGACTGAAAAACTGTTTCCATTAGCTCTTACGGGAGTTTCTTATCTGATTGTATTATTCTGTGCCTGTACGTGCCTTAACAAAACTGGCCATTTGTAATTTTTGAATCTGTTTTCTTTGGATTCTTTATTGCAAAAGTTTTGGAGGTAGGGACAAACGAAATTCATGGAAAGACATTTCAACCAAAAATGTGTAGTATGAAGTGAGGCATGGTATCTAAAACTTGCAATATTTGTTGTGAGCCCAAAATTTATTGATATTTTAGGGTACTCGGGGGTAAAAATCTGCAGTTTAGGAGCCATAAAAAAAAATCTAGAGCTAAGGAGCTATGAAGTAGGATTAAACTTTAGAAATGGGGATCAGCAACTTATAACTAAATGGACTATTTTGGTGAGGTCATGTGCAAAGAAAATCAAGATTTTTAGACAGGTGAAAAACTGTATACCTAGTCTTTCAATGGGTCTGTTGCATACTTTTGCTACAACAATATAGAACCTTGATTCTTGTGTAAAATTCGGCGAAAAAAACGATGCGCACATTAAAAACGTTCAAAATCCACTCATTAACTCAGGAAATCACTTCAATTTCAAACAGACCGCGCTACACTAGACACTATTTGCACATGTATACTACTACATAGAAGGAACCACCGTGCATAAGTAAACAACATCGTAACTACAAAATGATGGAATTTCTTTTTTAATGTGTGAAATATAAGCTGCATTTGCTGTCTGGTCTTTTCGGTTTATCAAAGATTACAAAATAATACAAGAAATGTACGCATCTAAACGAAACATTCCGATGTTTGTAAGTACTTTTCATGTTTACATAAACGAGATGGTTCCATCTATGTAGTTATAAGTCGGTGATATAGTGTCTAGTTTAGCGCAATTTGTTTGAAATGGAAGGTATTTTCTGAGGTAATGAGTAGATTTTGAAAGTTTTTAACATGCATATTGTTATTTTCGCAGAATTTTACGTTAGAATAAATGAATTATATTGATGTAGCAAAAGTATGCTACAGACCCATTTTGCTCTTTAATGGAGGAAAAATTTATGCCTGTATTTCCACATTTGTTTACCCTTGATTTATGAAAAAGACTTGATTTTGATTGTATCTAGGCTCTTTCGGAAAGAAGCCATTTGCGTTTGTCATCATAACTTCTTATCTGACTGTGTACAGAAACACGTTTGGTTTTTGGTATTTTCTTGTAGATATTGAAAGCCTTTACTGTTTTTTCTCTTGCTTTTTGTTTTCTCTGCTTTTGTTCTCTGCTAATTTTGCAATATCCAACTCAAATCATCATTCATCCTAAGTTAATCGTCTTTTTTATGACTTATTTTTCCAAAACACACTGCTACTGATCAGTCAGCTTGATAGAGCTTCTTTCAGAAATGGAGACGAAGCTCAACCAATAATTTTTGGAATTCCAACGTTAATTGTGTTAATTCATCTGTATTGTATGATGGAACTAAATGAAAACAAACGCTTGGCTTTACTTAAAGAGTGCTTTAAAATCCCTACGTCAAGCCGTAGATATTTTTCATTTTGATTTGAAAGATTGAAAACTTAAATTAGCCAAAGATTATCAGTTAAGGCCTGCCCCCTTATCTGAACGAGCTCCATCTGAGTCTGAATGCGGTCATTATTGTCGTATTAAATGAGTTAGGATCCAAAAATGGAGCTCTTTTTCAATCTCCCGATCGGATCATCAAAACGCCTTCATATTTTAGTGTCTGCAACAAGCTATGCAAAAGCTCAATGTAATTGCATAACTTGGGGAATGAAGGCGTTTTATATGAGTAGCCTTTGTGGCTATTGAAGGCAACAAATCTGAAAACGTGGAACATTCAAATCTCTAGTTATGAACACTTTCTTAGCTCCTTTCTTGGTGCATGTGAGAATTTTTTCTATTTTTTCAATGAGTGAATTGTTTTCTCTCTTTCTATGAAAGACTTTTTAAGAAAATGGAGAGTGGAGATTTTTATCAATTCAACCCGAAACACTGAGGAATGTACAGAAGACGTAGTCTAAAAGTGAAATAAATTGCAATTTCTGATAGATTATGTTCACCCTTGCTCTTAACACATTCAGACAGTGTAATCAGCTCTCAAGGCCTAAAAAATGTATCATTCTAGACCTTCCACTACTGTTTACAGAAATGAAAGCAGATCTTACTTAACAATGTGAGTTTATTAAGATCGGCCGTTTGTATATACATTTCCTGTCGTTGCTTTGTTGACCAACCCATCTAGTTTTAATGACTGCAGGATGAATCGCCCTGTCCAAAAGATGTAGTTGTCATGAGTTATTACTTTCTCACTACTAACAAAGTTAGAAATAGAGAAAGTATTGCGATGGCGCAGAGATTTTCAAGATATTTTGTTTCGATACTTGGCCCACTACGACTAAGTAAATCATGATAATTAGAAAATAATTTGCTCTCATTATGCCTAGTACTATCCTGAAGAATATTCATCCATAAAGTTTTAATTTTATTTAACCATTTGTGGCTTGGAGGTGTAAATGCACAAACTTTCTGTGGCGTCTGTCTGTCTGTCTGTCCATCCGTCCTTAGCCATAAAATGTGAAGCTCAGCATAATTTTTGAACTATTGGTCCATATGCATCCTAATTTCAAAAAGATGTTGCTTTTAACATTCTCTAGAGGGAATATTTTTGTTTTTTTGAAATTATAATTTTTAGGTTTGTTAAGGATGAAAAATAATTCCCTTTAAAATCTATGGGAAAATGGTCAAAAAAAGGAAAAATTTAAGTGTTTCAAAAATGGATCTTTAGATCTGAATAAAAATATCAAAGGGGGGCTGGGGGTCTCCCCCAGATTAAATTTGATGTGAGAAAGTGTTTGTAGGGTTTTCCTTACAGTTTATTTTTTTAATGGCTTTCATCTGAACATTTCGAAAGATTTCATGCAGCTAAAAGGTATAAATGCTTTATTTTCTTTCAGACGGGAATAGCTGGTGCCTTGTCACAACTTAAACTTGGATCACCGGGCTCATTAGAAAAAGCCATATTTGATGACCAGTTGCGTCGTCAAAGCTGGGAGCAAGGGCTGATAGATTACATGGGACGGGATGCCTTCCGCAACATTTGGGATAAAATTTGCAAAACAGTCGGTGGAGCGCCTAGTCAACCAGAGGAGGAAGCAGAGGCACAATCGAATTTAAATTTAGAACCAACATCACCAACAACATCTCAGGTATCAGTGACGGCTATCCAAACGAATTTAGTCGGTTCAACAAAGACTGAAGTTACTGCCGAATCTCAGTCGGCGACCCAAGGAGAAATTTCGAGTGAAGGTAAGAAGCCAGCGCCTTCGCCTATTTCAACAACGGAAATAGCCCCTACTTCCGCACAACCAGCGACGCCCACCGTCACTGCACCAACGCCTCCATTATCGCCAGCAGCCGGAGATTTAGCGGAGTCTGTCGAAGCGCTGAAAGTGAGCGGTGATGAAAGTTCTCAGCCTCCTGTTCCGCCCAAGAGGCATCAAAAGAAATCGGACGATTCCGCGGCTTCCTCAAGTCCACCTGTTCCGCCGAAAGAAGACTCGAATAAACAGAAGCAAGGCAAAGGTGGCAAAGGCAAAAAATGATGAATTAGTCCAACTAATTTGCATTATTAATACCAACCATCAGAGTCCTTAATTAATTCAATTATTTCTGAAACCTGTTGATTTCTTTTGATTATTTTTGTTTTTGTTTTTAACTCGTTGTTTTCATGCCAAAAATTAAATAATAATTTATTTTATCATTGTTATTTCCTTCTTGTTTGAACATAAAGTTTATAACGAAATACGGAAGAACTGTGCCATTAAAGGCTGTTTTATGCCCTCAAAATTGTCTAAAATGTAAAACTCCACGCAAGTCGGGAAATGCCTCCCTTTTTTCTGAACATTTATTCTGTAAGGGTCAAGGTATCCGATTTATGGATGTTAAAATGAAATTTAAAACAGTAGTATTTTTCCTTCTTGTTTGAACATAAAGTTTATAAGGAAATATGGAAGAACTGTGCCATTAAAGGCTGTTTTATGCCCTCTAAATTGTCTAAAATGTAAAACTCCACGCAAGTCGGGAAATGCCTCCCTTTTTTCTGAACATTTATTCTGTAAGGGTCAAGGTATCCGATTTATGGATGTTAAAATGAAATTTAAAACAGTAGTATTTTTCCTTCTTGTTTGAACATAAAGTTTATAAGGAAATATGGAAGAACTGTGCCATTAAAGGCTGTTTTATGCCCTCTAAATTGTCTAAAATGTAAAACTCCGCACAAGTCGGGAAATGCCTCCCTTTTTTCTGAACATTTATTCTGTAAGGATCAAGTTATCTGATTTATGGTTGTTCAAATAAAATTTAAATTAGTAGTGTTTTCCACATTTCTTCTCTCAATACAGGTAAAATTAGGAAATTAGGCTGCTCTGAACTGATGCCTAGACCTATTCTAGCATCCATCAATCCTATTCATGGGCAGATACAAGAACTTCTCTGCCTCTCACTCTTCTCATTTGAGTACATGCAGTAGAAAAGGATGGAGGTAGGGACTAAAGTCACCTGATGGCCCCCTCTTCTGCCTCTTTCTAACGCATGTGTTTAAATGGCCGAAGAGAGAGAGAGAGAGAAAAAATTCCTGAATTTCCGATTAACCCTCACAGAATGTATGTTTAGGAGTGAAAATAAAACCCTTAACTTCTACAAAGAAACATGAATTTGTGACTTTTCTCATAGGCGGTAAACAGACCTTAATGGGGCTGGTCTGTTTCTTACAAGGGGAGGTCACGAGGTGGTCACCTCCGATTTTGACCAAATTTTGGGAGAAGGTAGTCTAGGGGTAGGGAAAACACCTCCCAAAATATTTCGATCCAATGGGCCTTTGAAATGCCTTAAAAGTCACTTTAAAGTTATAGTGCGACGCACATGTACCGAAGATTCCGGCAGTAACTCTCAACAGGCGCTCTGGCCGAACGGTAGCGTGCTCGCTCGGCACACTGGAGGGCCCAAGTTCAAATCCCGGCGAATCGCTAGATTTTTTTGTAAGTTTCCGACATTGTTTTTCTATTCTCTCTCCCTCTGTAATAGTAAATTTCTACAGAAAACATTTCAAGCACTTTTTTTTACGGAAATGGGCAGCATTAGAATAATTTGGTAGAAAAATAATGTTAAAGAGTGAAATCAATAAAGAAGTTAAAAATCGGATGGAACATAACGACAAAGAGAGGAAATAAGTTAGATTGTAAAATACAAAAATAGTAACAAACGATAAAACCCTCCAAAAAAAAAAAAACAGAATCCAAAAAAAAAAAAAAAACAAACTCACCCACATCAATATCTATCTCAAGCGGTCCAATCATTTTTTATTTTTTTTGCTTTTTTGTTGGTTTTTTTCTGGTTTTTCTTTTTATTTTTCGTTCGCTATTATTCTTGTGTTTTACAATCTAACTTATTTCCTCTCTTTGTCGTTTTGTTCCATCCGATTTTTAAATTCTTTACTGATTTCACTCTTTCACATTATTTTTCTACCGAATTATTCTAATACTGTCCATTTTCGTAAAAAAAAAAAAAAAAAAAAAGGTGCTTGAAATATTTTCTGTAAAAATTTACTATTACACAGGGAGAGAGAATAGAAAAACAATGTCGGAAACTTACAAAAAAACCCAGCGAACCGCCGGGATTTGAACTCGGGACCTCCAGTGTGCCGAGCGAGCACGCTACCGATCGGCCAGAGCGCCTGTAGAGGGTTACTGCCGGAATCTTCGGTACATGTGCGTCGCACTATAACTTTAAAGTGACTTTTAAGGCATTTCGAAGGCCCATTGGAACAAAATATTTTGGGAGGTGTTTTCCCTACCCCTAGACTACCTTCTCCTAAAATTTCGTCAAAATCGGAGGTGACCACCTCGTGACCTCCCCTTGTTAGTACAGTTTGTAGAAAGGATAAAAAAAAAAAAAATTCTGCAAAGAGTTTCAAAATTCTCACTGTCTCTTCCTCTGCCATTTACCTTTATTAACTGTGTTAAGCTTTAAGCTTCAAAGCTTTCTGTTCTCCTTATATTTATCACTACTCATTTGTTCTGTAAAAATAGAACTCATTAAAACCCAAGCAAATGCATTCTATAGAATGACGGAAGGCTACCATATAGAGCTAGATTTTTTTTTACCTCAATTTTATTTTTAGCAATTATTGAGTCGTTAATTGAGACAATTATCGAGAGAAGAGCTCATAAAACAAAACGTGTGTTCTTTTGAAAAAATCTTCATTTTACCTTCATGCCAATTCCTGGGAAAGAGCACATCTGATTTAGTGGTTGCTCGTGTGATTTTGCACATTGTACGAGCCAACTGATCTGATATTTAACGAGCATTTCCTCAGGAGATTGCTTCAATGGAGCTGTTGCAAACTTTTGCACAGGCTTATTAATAAATGATTATGGGGTTAAACCCAGCAAAAATAATGATTAGCGCACTAAAAGAACACGAAATCCACTCTCAAACTCATTAAATGCTTTCAGACGCGAGACTGTAATGGCGGCTGTTGCCGCGGATTATATTGGGTCTCTTTATCTCTTTCAGCTCCATCTTCTTGAGGTTTTTTCGCGATACCACACAAGAAGAAGAAGAAGCATACAATTGCCATTTGATTTAGGCGATAATGAACGCCATTACGGTCTCTCATTTGAATGCATTTTATGAGTTTGGGAGTGGATTTTGTGTTTTTTTTAGTGCGCTTACTGTCATTTTTACAAGGTTTCACCGCAATGATCAACTTTTAATAAGCCTGTAGCAAAAGTTTGCAACAGTTCCATTCCTCTCATGCAATCAATCGCGTCTGTGTTTCTGCTTGGTTGTAACTGTGAAATTTATCGAAAGCAAAACACTTTTTTAGACTGTTTTATGTTTAATTTATTTTTATTTTTTTCTTTCATCACTGTTTTTTCTTTTTTTTCTCTGCAGTGTGTATTCTATCTTAATTTTGCAGTCTTAATATGCCTCAAAATTCTTTGAAGCAATTCCAGGCAACTTTTCATTTAAAAAATTCATCTGTACATTTTCTTTTCCACCTGTTAACTAAACTGTCTATCAGTGGCGGCTGGTGTAATTTGGCATCACTGTTTTTCTTCCATTTGAATCTATGTGTAACAATCGAATGCTGGTGAAGCACTGCTTCACTATCGAATCGATTGTTTTACATAGAATCAAATGGAGAAAATCCATTGTTGCCAATTAGCACGAGCCGACACTGCTGTCTATTGCATGTATTATTTCTTCTTGAGCGAATGAGAACCAGACCCAAAAAAGTGTCTTGATCGCTCTTTCCTGAGAATATTGTTTTGCGAAACAATTTTTTTAATTTCTGTAAGATCAGGTACTTTTATTTTCATTGTTACCAGGAGGTAATACCATGCAATAGAGGGATTTTAAACGCAAGAAATAAGCACTATTGGTGCCAAAAGCAAGTATCCTCTCTAAAAGTTTTCACCTTTGATTTCTCTGCCTCTTTTAATCCATTTTGAAACTTTCGATAGTTTAAAAGTTTAGAGAGTTGCCTTCTGCAAGTATTCTGAAAGAAAAAAACCCAAGTTTTCATTTATCAACCGGGAATTCCCGATGGAACATTTTGGTGTGGGAACTTTCTTTTGGCGTTGATAGTACCTAATGAAAAATTGAACTCAAATTCTTAATCTCAGTTTTGCAGAAAAACAAACCTTTTTTGTGCCTTTTTAGTTCTTTTTAAATTTTAAGGTAATATTAAGGAATTTTATAGCGAACAGGAAAGCTTGTCAACAACTTTCATCAGAAATGTTCATCAGAAAATGAATTTTATTTATTTTTTAGTTCTCATGCTCGGTTTCTTTCATTTTTTAAAAATGAATATCCTCTATTTCTTTCTTTTAGTTTTACCCATCAGGCATAGCTGCAACTATTGACTTTGGATTTGAAGGTTGCCTCGATAGGTACCTCAAATGTTTTTATTCTATCTGTTCAACTTCGTAGCCCTTACCCTTTCTTGCTGTTGCTTCAAGGGTAACTGATGAGTTTTCAAGTCTATTTTTGTTGTAATTAATAAGTACTAGCCTGTCAAATGGCGAAGTCAGTCATTCTATCTGACTGACGCTCAGCAGCTATTCGACCGATTATTATTTCTTTAAAATTGAGGCATTTTTCGGTAAATGGGCGTATGGCGATTTACGCCCTTTTTTTGGAGAACTCGTTTTTGAAATCCTGGCGATGTGACCTAACAGGTGATATAAAGTTATTCATATGTCGAACGGAAAATAACCAAGAAACAATCGTTCGAATGGACGCACCTACAACGTTTTGTTATGACGTTTTAAACTTTCAAACACGTTTTTCTCGAAAGTCGTTTTTTCGCCATACTCCCATTTACCGAAAAATGCCTCAATTGTTCTCTTCTCTGTCGTTTTTGTTTCAGTGGTACCCATACATGTACCCACCATTTGTTGTGCACAAATGATTGATTTTATACTTAAAAATTGATTTTGTATGCATTTGTACTTTGTTCTATTTGTTATTTGTATTTTTACTATGGTTAAGTCTTAACGATTGTCTAATAAATACTTATCTCCTTTCCTGTCTTTTCTCTCTTTTACTGTTCTTTCACTCACACATTTTTTTAATAAACTCTGAAGTTCTCTCATACATTGAATAAAGTCTTGAATTACGTGCTGAAGTAGCTGTAACTAACTCCTTTAGGTTGGAATGTGAGGCATCATAGCCGTAGCTAGGATTTTGTCTTTCTTTTTCTTAGCCCATTTGACTGCATGTGTTAGAAAAGGACAGAACTAGGGGCTGAAGTCACGCGACAGTCCCTATATCCATCCTTTTCTAACACATGCAGTCAAATGGGCTAAGAGAGAGAAAGACAATATCCTAGCTACGGCTTTGTGAGGCATGCTGATCTTTAAGCTGAAAGCTAAAATGTTGCTCTATAAAAGACAGTACAACGGAGTCAAAGACCAACTCAGTTACATTCAGCATCCATAGAAGAGAATTTTATGTTTTTTGGGAGTTCAAAGCAGCCAGACTGGGTAAACAGGACTTTCTTTTTTTAAGCCGAGGTTTGATTCACCGGCTTCAAGCCGAAAACCTCGATTAAAGCCACTCCTGCCCTGTCATTGAAGATTAAAAATTAGAATAGCCGATGTAAATTGTATGCAGTTGACTACCCTCTGCAGAACTCAGTCCACTTTTGAACGGTTTTCAAAATGACTTGATGAAGAGTTTTTCTTTGGATTTCAGGGGACATTTGAACAAGGAAAAACACTTGTTTCTTGCGGTTATTTCCAAATACTAAAAATTTATCAATGAAACTACAGAAAACTTTATAACATTTTAATTTATAGAGTAAGTGGGTAAAGATGCTCAATATTACCATGGAGAAAAAAAAAAAAAAAAAAATGATCGGCTCTTTGCTATACCACTTTAAAGCAATTCAGCATATTCCATGGAACCGAGGTTTCATTTCCTCAGAACTTTGCGAGGTTTTTAATTCCACAATTCTGTTCGTAATTACAGTTCACCGTAATCACTTTACCACTGAGACATAATCTGTAAAATGGAGTGTTAAAGTAAAGCTACTTGTGAAACAAAGTTTTTTTGGAATTTTACATTTATTTAAAGTGTTAGGAAAGCCGGCAGTGGCTTAGCGCGCAATTTGGCAACGTTGCAGTTCGTCCATTTAAATCCATGACAAAGATCGAACTATTGGGTGTTCGGTGAACACCTTTGCATCCGACCTTTTACATGGGTTTTAATGGACACATCACAACGTTGCCAAATCGCACGCTACACCACTGAAAGCCGAGGGCATCATGGGTCACAGGGCACCATGAGTTACTTGCAGTATAAGGTACATACTTCTAAGTGTGTTATTCTTGGTCATCCTTTTATAATTTCGTAACATAGGTGGAAAAAATGTCCTTGTCATTGAGTTTATTCCGAGATACAATGCACCGAACACACCTAGAAGTATCTTATTCTGCAAGTGAGTCATGGTGCCCCAGCTTCCCCTACCTTAAATGTAAGCGTTACAAGCTGACTGGGAATTGCATTCTTAAATGTAATTGTAATAGTTAGTAAGATAGGTCACGAATTTTAAATCAAAGATCAAGACTGAGGCCTCGTCGTTCAACTTTTTCCCGGGAAAATTTCAAATGTTGAAGTACTGAACATTCACCACCAGTGATTGGCCGGAAATGAATCAACAGGTGAATGTATTGAACAGTGTACCAACTTACATAAATAGGTACTCACAATCGAAGCTGACTTTGTAATATTCATAAATCCCGTTTAAAAAGCTTGTTTAATGACGTGTGAAAGCGTTGCAAGAACTGTGCGACGGTTCTAAAGCTCTGGTAATTTTTTTTCTTGCTATCCTGCCGAAAGAAAGAAAAAAAAATTAAATTGAGTATCCATTGGGAACTTTGAGCTTGACGAGAAGGGAAATGTTGGAATGTCTAATTTCCGCCAGTACCAACCGCAAACTCACTACACTTTTTATAAATCGTCGACTTTTAATTTTGTACTTTTGTGAGTTTTCCATCCGAAATATTTTGTCAAAGATATCTATAGTTATCAATATTTCATTTTTTTTATTTTTTCACCTTTAACATTCAACGAAAATTTAAAATAAACTTGCAGCGATAAGTCAAAGTTGTTGATGTTGACACAGTGTCTACAACATTTGTACAGTTGGTAGCAGAGGTTTTATTATTCAGGCTGACAACTTCTCAGAAGTCTGATGCCCCGAGGGTTTTTTTTTATTTTTGATAATTGATAGTGCACAACCAGAGCTGAGTCCGGAGTCGGGTCAGTGCCGCAGCGCGTCCGTGTCTCGAACCGTATAACGCCTGCGAGAGCGGTTGATAGGAAATTTTTACATCAATTATTTTAGTGTGTTGTTATTTTAGTTTATATTGTTCTTTTAATTTCGGTTTTAATTGTTATTGTTTTTCGTTCGCTCGAAACCTATTCGTTATGTCCGCTGGGATTCTTGCAGTGTAGCCTGTGTGTAAAGTTTACTATTTTTATTTAATAATTATTCTACTCTCGTTGGAATACCTGTAATCCCATCTCTCGAATCACTCACCTGTCCATCTCAAGTGGTGTTGTTCTGTGTTTATCTGCTTGTACTGATGACTATGGCTCGAATCGTGGAAACTGTGAATTCAGAAGTTCATGAATATTAGTTCTATTAATTTAAGAGCTGCTTATAATTTATTCCCCCATGTTATAAGGTGTGACTCGCGATTGTATAGGTACCTCTACTTGCCTATTGTGTAACTTCATAACCTGACTGTACCTACCTGTGGCTGTGGGCTCAGCTCAGGTGAGCGAGCACGTAAACAAACCAATTCTCCCATTTCCTTAGAAATGAATGCTAATTTTTCTATGCTGAATTACTTGTCAAACTCTAGCTTGATGGCTACTTACCTCTTTCCTCTTTGAAATCCAGTTCTTTGAAGTCTTTTGGTGTCCAGTTTAATTTTGTGTAGGAGGATTATATTTGTACCTGCACCACCTGATGGTGATCTTGCAACAGGTGGATGACCAACATTAGTGTAGGTGTCCAATGTTGATTTTCTTTCCATTTCTGTGGATCCATGTCAAACATTCTGGCTTAATTTACCAAATTTATACCTGCCTCTAAGTATGTATCACTTTGGTGTACAGTTATTAATCAGGTACACTCTTATTGTTTTATTCCGAAGTCAGAAATAGCTTCCTTCACACCTCAATTTTTGCATTAATAGTGATCAGTTGTCATTGAGCTGAATGCTAATCGTTACTCTTATTGCCAGGATCTTGTACATCATGTTGATCGCGAATCATCTCTGAAATTTTCAGAATTAATGGTGTTTGACCTTTTTTAGTAATATCTAATTTCCTCTTTCATTAATGTTAACCTCTCCAGTTATCTTTGAAACTTAGTTTCCTTCATTCAATTCATCATCTGTTGTCTTCAAGATTAGTCTCATCTGAAGGCCCAGTTCTTCGTTATTGTAACGCTGTAGTCTCAGTACAAGCAGTGATTTTTGTGTTTGATAATGATGTGCTCGTTTTTTTTAAATCTGAAGTATCGCTAAATTGTTGCCTCCATTTCCGGTTCTTTTTCAGTGTGATAGATTCATTGTGTTACTGAAGTCATAGTTTAATAATGGATCTCGATCAAGACGACGCCAAAAATAACCTCATGGTCAGGATGGATCAAAATTCGGAAACTGAGTTACAGAAATTGTTTGACACTGTGTTGAAGCCTGATGCAAAGAGACCTCTGCAAGTGCCATTGCGTATGCGTAATTTGCCTCCATCATTTTTCAAGCCACCGTCTACCGGTTCTAAGTCACCTTCGGTCTCATCAATTTCCCACAGTCGCGAAAATTCAGCCGACTCTGCTTTCGGTACGACGACCATTACTACTAGTTTACAAGTTAATCATCCGCGAGCCCACAGTTCCCCCGCGTCTCTGCAACAGACTTATGCATCAGCTCAAGCTCAACAGGCTCAACAACAGAAACAACAGCATCAGCAGTTGCATCTGAAACAGCGGAGTTACGATGTCACAAATCAGACTGTCGACGATGTAGGCCCTCTGCCGCCCGGTTGGGAACAAGCGAAAACCTCGGAAGGACAAATTTACTTCTTAAAGTGAGTGAATTATCTATTTCTTGCATGTCCTTCTCACTTTTCTTTACTCGATTCTGAAAGAAAATCAAATGGGGCTGTTGCTCACTTTTGCTATAAGCGATTTAATTGTCGATCCTGTTGTAAAAACTTCCATAACTAACGATGGCAGCACTAAAAACTTCCAAAATCCACTCCTTAACTCAATAAACGCTTTTATTTGTGAGGACGTAGTGGTGGCTGAGGGCAGTAATAATGGGAGACTCCTATCTTAATTTCGTCACTCTCTCTATGCTGACAAGGATGATTCACAGAGTAACGATCCACATCCGATGAATGGTACCGTGCCTCCTAGTGACACCGCTGTCAAATGATAATCGTATTTTATTTATGATAGAATTATAGTATTGTCAGATGGGAATCTCCTATATTATTACTGCACTCAGCCACCATTACGCCCGAGCAAATAGTAGTGATTGTTGAGCTTAGGAGTGAATTTCGGAAGTTTTTAGTGCTGCCATTGTTATTTTTTGAAGACTTTTACACCTGAATTGCCCATTAAATCACTTTCAGCTAAAGTGAGCAACAGCCCCGTTCAAATGGAGGTTGTTTTAAATAAGTTGGGTTGACGTAAGTTGAAGATTTTAAGTATGAGCTCAGTCAACGTCTTTGTCGCGGACTCTTTGCATCAGAATCATCGGGATTGCTTGTTGGAAGTTGTTTTACTAGCAATCATTTAACTTAACTGTCAAATATCAACTTATCTAAACTTAGCTCTACCTACTCAGGTTCTTGCGCGTTGATTATGTAACTTTTCATCTTGCACTCAAATGGATTCCTGTGTTGGAATTGGGTATCTGTGAAAAGCAAGGAGCCAACTCACTATTTTATATTTCATGAACGGATAGGTTCTAAGCGTCCCTTACACCACGGCACTGTTTCACATGTCTTGCTGTCTTCAGCCAATTTCAACAGTGCTGTTGCTTCATTCAGAATCTCCTGGCACTGGAATACAATCAGTGGCGTCGCGTGCCATCTGGCAACAATGCAACTCCTCCATTTAAACTCATTGAATTTATCGAATTTTCCTTGTGCACTGTGAACCCCCTGAATTCGATCTTTTACATGAGTTTAAATGGATAGAATACATTGTTGCCAAATTGCACGCGACGCCACTGAATACAATATGGTAATCCACTACTGGATTTTAGTTTTGGGATTCAGTAGTTATTTATCATTGTCTATTCATTTCGTTATGTAGGTACCTTCTTGAGTGCAATTGTAAATGGTTTCTTTCAGAAGTTGGCTATAGTCCGTTTCATTTAAATAGAGGCTTGAGCTCGACTCTTTCCCCTACGAGTTTTACCCTCACTCTCGTACCTGCGATGACTCGAGACCCGTCCCGTCGGTTGGGGATTCCGCTCCGTCACAATAGACTGTCCATTGTGATGGACGGAATCCCCGACCGATGGAGCTGGTCTCGAGTCATCACAGGTACGAGAGTGAGGGTACAACTCGTAGGAGAAAGAGTCGAGCTCAAGCTTCTATTTAAATGAAACGGACTATAGCGATAGCTGTCAAGCATGTGGCACAGAATTGTTTCTCATTATTTGAGGAGATGCCAATTTTGGTAAAGTATGGGTCCAGTGGGCTGATTCTGCTAGTTTGGATGAGACAAGACGAGGTAAGGAGAATCGATGGATCCCATTGGTTCAGACGGTATCACATGACAGATTTAAAGTTGTATACAGAGTGCTTGGAGTTATTCGTTTGAAATGAACAACTCCAATGACTTCAAATCTGTCAAGTAACGCTGTCTAAATGGGACGGCCCCAGCCCCATTTAGACGGGATTCCAATGGGCCAATGGGACTCATCGATTCCCGCTGCCTCGTATCGTCCAAACGAGCAGAATCAGCCCACAAGACTTTTTCCATTTCCTCCAATTTGAGTGCATTAATGAGAAGATGACAGAAATAAAGGATTAAGACTTGTGATGGCTCCTTCTAACACGTGTGTTTAAATAGGCAGAGAGATAAAGGTCAAATCCTTGCGGATGGAATAATGATTTTGATGTTCAATGTTGAGAAATACACTCCTCAAACTTAAACGGGACAAATCGTCTTCTTTCAACTCATACAAAACTTCCACGGCTTGGGACGAATGGTTAACTATACGCTTGAAGTTGATGTGTTGTTATGGGGAGTCCTTAGTAAATATTAGGATCCGATATTTTACTTTGGTGAAGTCTGAAATATTGTGGCCGCAGAAATTTCTCGATGATCATACAAAGTGTGGGATTTTTCGATGGTATGAAAATTTCATCCATTTTTGGTCTTTCTTTTTTCACGGGTGACTGAATGAAGCAGGTAGGATCAAAACTAGAGAGCATGAGAGTAAAATTTACCCGCATTTTTACTTTTGCTCCGATATTCACTCCAGATTTTTTGGGCAATTTTTTACAGTGTAATCTTTGGTGACCTCTTTTGCCAGGGTACAAGAGAGCCGAAATTTCGCGAAAATAAGCTTCGTTTAAGCCCAAGTCGCAGTAGCTGAAATAAATCTCGATTCAAACCATCAGTACTGACTGTCAGATCTGTCTGTCTGGAGTCTGAAGACATCGCGAAGTCGCGGGTATCAAACACCAGCATTATGCACCATTCAAAATGTGCGCGTAATCCATGACCCCGAGATTGGTTTGATTCCAGATCCTAATCCAAAAGGCACACAGGTTGTCCTCCCCCTACCCCCTACCTACCATTTACTCCCCCCCCACCCTCCCCGCGCCTGTTCTCCCCTCAAATTTCTTCCGCGAGGTTTTCAGACTTCCGCTGAAGAGAAGAAAACAAGTTTCATTCATCATTCATTCCGCTTATGTTTTCGTGAATCAGCCAACACAAAAGCCGGCTCTGTTCGCTAAAGTTTATCATGGGTGTGTTTCTCTCCTTTTTTTTTTTTTTTTTTTCACAGCAAGACTGCACTTATTCAAGGTTCTGAGAATCGTCAACGGGTTATAGCACACTCTCATGGAGCAAGGTATACGAGGCACTGGCGCAACCAGAATATCTTCCATCTCTCTCATTTCCCATTTGAATGTATAAGTATAGGAAAAGGACAGAAAGAGGGGGTTTTATCCCGTTGTCCATCCTTGTCTAACACACGTTTTTTAATGGAGAAAAGACGGAGATGAAGAAACTCACGTTGCGCTACTGGAGCTCTTCCATCTCTCTCATTTTCCATTTGAATGTATAAGTAGGAAAAGGACAGAAAGAGGGGGTTTTATCCCGCTGTCCATCCTTGTCTAACACACGTTTTTTAATGGAGAAAAGAGAGAGATGAAGAAACTCTCGGTGCGCTACTGCTACGAGGTATGGCATACGCGGATACAGGGATTTATCTGTCTCTCCCCCCCCCTCTCTCTCTCTCTCTCTCTCTCTCTCTCTCTCTCTCTCTCTCTCTCTCTCTCTCTCTCTCTCTCTATTCCCCTCTCCTCTCTCTCTCTCTCTCTCTCTCTCTCTCTCCTCTCTCTCTCTCTCTCTCTCTCTCTCCTCTCTCTCTCTCTCCTCTCTCTCTCTCTCTCTCTCTCTCTCTCTCTCTCTCTCTCTCTCTCTCTCTCTCTCTCTCTCTCTCTCTCTCTCTCTCTCTCTCTCTCTCTCTCTCCGATCGTTTGAACACGTGTGTTAGAGACGGAAAGCAGAGTTGGCCGCTGTCACGTGACTTTAGCTCCTCATATCCATCCTATTGTAACGCATACGTTCTAGTGGCGTAGCTAAGGCACCGAAATTTGCTCCTAAAAAAATGAAATTTTTTGGGTTTTCAGAGAAAGTTTACTTATCTCTGACCTACGAGCTTCCCCTAGACAATTTTCGAACCCCCTCACCCCCCTCGAAAAATTCTGTTGGTGCCTACTATTTACTTTACAAAGAAGAAAATTCGCATGTATGTAGTCTAAATAATTGCAACGTTATAGATTTTCTCGTCTCAGCATTATTTTTTAAGGCAAGTGTACCATATTAATGTGAACACGGCTGAAAATTGGCCCACATTTAAATACGTGTATAACATGATACTTGTTAGAAAACTGGGAGAAACCCAAAACATCTCATCAGAACAGCTATTGTTGTTTGGTTTTTTGTTTTTAGTTTTTTTCTTTAGTATCGAAAAGAGATCCTAGCTATTTTGATGAGATTTTTTAAGGACAGTATGTCAGCTTTGTTCATTTCTGCGTCTTTTCTCAGCCGTGTTTACATTTGGTATACATTTACGTAGTGGCGGCTCGTGCAATGTGGCAACAACTGACCATCTCCATTGAAACGTATGTAAAAAAATCGATACCAAGAGATAGATACTTTGGCATAGGTTTAAATGGCAAATTACCATGGTTGCCGGATTCTACGAGCCGCAATTCACCGATGATTCCACCGGTTGAGAAAAGATTACTCAGCTTAGTTTAGTGTATGAGTGTAATGCACTAAAAAACTCAGATCTGTAATCTTTTCTCAGCCGGTGTAGGTGAAGTCGTTGATGATTTTATAAAACTTGCGGATATTTTAATTAATTAACGGCGTTTCCACCGATTGAGAAAAGATTACAGATCAGATCATAGTGAATTCGTACATTCCAGTCGTACACTGAACTGAACTGTGTAATCTTTTCTCAACAGGTGGAATTCATCGGCGAATTGAAAAATACCATTAATTATACACAAAACAGCAGCTCTGCTTGAAATCAACGGTCGCGTGAAAAAAAGTTCGCGAGAGACCCGTTGCAATATTTGCAGCCTCACTCACTCACTCACTCACTCTCACTCACACAGAGACGTTCAGAAACACTCTCACACTCTTTCTGACACTGACACTTGGCCGTTGGCCGTTGATAAAACACGCGCACGTGAAATTCACACCGTTCGCGTCCTACAAGCCAGCGCAGCGTAGAGGCGCGAACGCCCCGAACGGGTGCACCGTCCGTGCACCGGTTGATACGTGATACGTCACGTGCACGCGCCACGAACGAGATATCCGACGCGCGAGCGGCGAGACGGGCTAAAACGCTTTTAATAACAACGACGCGACGCGATGCTGAGGCAAGAGCGCGCGCCGTCCGTGCATAGTCTATTTGTTAACATTGGTTGATTTCTGACTGAAACAAGTGGAGGAAAATCCGAGAAAAATCACTAACCGCGAGCAGAGTTATGCTCGAATTATTATGCTTAGAAGAAACAGAAATTAACTGTAGGGAATACCCTACGAACACTTTCTCACATCAAATATTATCTGGGAGAGACCTCCAGACCCCCCTTTAATACTCTGGGGGAGACCCCCAGACCCCCTTTAATATCCTGGGGGAGACCCCCAGACCGCCCTTTGACATTCTGGGGGAGACCCCCAGACCCCCTTTAATATCCTGGGGGAGACCCCCGGACCGCCCTTTGACATTCTGGGGGAGAACCCCAGACCCCTCTTTAATATCCTGGGGGAGACCCCCAGACCCCCTTCAATATTCTGGGGGAGACCCCCAGACCCCCCTTTGATATTTTTATCCAGATCCAAAGATCCATTTTTGAAATATTTAAATTTTTCCTTTTTTTGACCCATTTTCCCATTGATTTTAATGGAAACCATTTTTCATCCTCAACGAACCTAAAAATTAAAGTTTCAAAAAAACAAAATAGAAAAGTCCTGGGGAATGTTAAAAGCAACATCTCTGCGAAAGGGGTTCATTCAAAATCGGCATTTTTCGCCCACTGCTTGTTTTTGACGAAACTTTGGGTATCGATTGGGTTTACTATTAGTAGTGGATCCTGAAATTTTCGCGACCTAAAACCAATTTTTAGAGGGGGGGGGGTGGGGGTTCAAAGTTGAAACCTTCAAACTCGAATATCTCGCTAACGAATAAAGATTTTGAAATGTGGTTTGTGCGAAAAAACGCAAAATAAAATTTCCTTTCTTTTGACTACCCACATGTTCCACAAAATTTTGAAATTACACTTGCAATTTGCAATTTTTTGATTTTCAGGCTCAAAATTTTTTACAAATTTTGAAATTCTGAAAAAACGCATTCTTCGATTTTGATCTTTACAAGATATGTTATTTCCTAGAAAATTTGCTACAATTTAGTCTAAACCGCATGTTGGGGAAACTTTTAGTTTCTGAGTTATGAATTTTTAAAGTGTCAAAAATCGCTATTTTAGCGTTCTCAGCGACAGCGACGAAACTTAAAAAAAGAATTTCTCCGCTTCTAATCAACAAAACTTGATGAAAATTGAGATTTAGGGGTTTCGAATGTCGTAGAATTCAATTCTGCTATCAGATTTGAAGAATTTTGAAATCCAAGATGGCTACCAAGTAGATGGGTAGGCAGCCATCTTGGATTTCAAAATTCTTCAAATCTGATAGCAGAATTGAATTCTACGACATTCGAAACCCCTAAATCTCAATTTTCATCAAGTTTTGTTGATTAGAAGCGGAGAAATTCTTTTTTTAAGTTTCGTCGCTGTCGCTGAGAACGCTAAAATAGCGATTTTTGACACTTTAAAAATTCATAACTCAGAAACTAAAAGTTGCCCCAACATGCGGTTTAGACTAAATTGTAGCAAATTTTCTAGGAAATAACATATCTTGTAAAGATCAAAATCGAAGAATGCGTTTTTTCAGAATTTCAAAATTTGTAAAAAATTTTGAGCCTGAAAATCAAAAAATTGCAAATTGCAAGTGTAATTTCAAAATTTTGTGGAACATGTGGGTAGTCAAAAGAAAGGAAATTTTATTTTGCGTTTTTTCGCACAAACCACATTTCAAAATCTTTATTCGTTAGCGAGATATTCGAGTTTGAAGGTTTCAACTTTGAACCCCCACCCCCCCCCCTCTAAAAATTGGTTTTAGGTCGCGAAAATTTCAGGATCCACTACTAATAGTAAACCCAATCGATACCCAAAGTTTCGTCAAAAACAAGCAGTGGGCGAAAAATGCCGATTTTGAATGAACCCCTTTGGATGCTTATGGATCAATAGTTCAAAAGTTGTGCTGGGTTTCACGTTTTATGGCTACGGACGGACAGACAGACGCCAGAAAGTTTGTGCGTTTACACCTCCAAGTCACATATGGTTAAATAATATTGATTCTTCAATATAGTACTAGGCATAGTGAGAGCAAATTATTTTGTGATTATCATGATTTACATCGTCGCAGTATGGGCCCATAAGACATAAGTATCGAAACAAAATACCTTGAAAATCTCTGCGCCATCGCAATACTTTCTCTATTTCTAACTTTGTTAGTAGTGAGAAAGTAAAAACGCTTCGGTAGCGCTGACAAAATCTTTGGTAGAAAAACGATTGAACAAAAGACTTAAGTAGAGCTAACTCAATATTTTGTCCACCTAACTAAAGAGATTTTCCTGGGTGAACCAACTGTACGCACCCCCCAAGAACTGTCCCTGGCTAATATTTTTCAAACGTTGTTTATTGCCAGGGACCAAATAGTGTTCGGTCCCGAGCGTAACTTACGCACGGTCACATGACCGTGCGTAAGCTCTCTGATTGGTCGAAACCGCACGCAAGATGCACGCAATTCATTGCTCGGGACCTAACATTATTTGGTCCCTGATAAACAAATTCGGGCAATTCGTTGACTACTTTCACAGAAAAACCAGAAAAGCCCCCATAGGTAGAAATGAAGGGGGCCTAACCACCCCCCCCCCGAAAATGTTCGCTAAAGAAATCAGCGGCACCAAACACCGCTCACAGGTGACCGGTGTGTTTCCGAAGCTCAGCACTTCTCCTAAAAACTGTAGCCGTGCACACATTGCACGGCAGAAAAAAAAATGCTCTACTGATTCATACAAAAACATAATCCACATTGGTCGCGTTGTTTTCATTATTTTTTTTTCTAAGCCCATTCATAACGCCCCCCCCCCCTTCCTCCGATCTCATCTGTCCGCCGGAGAGAGAGAGAGAGAGAGACAGAGAGGCCCCATTCATAAACACTTGAACAGTGTCAGATTGCGAGTGCTCAAAATTTTCCGCAAGCACTTTACGCGTTACACTTTCGACTGAAAAATTATCTACCTACGTTTCGTATATAAAGAGGCGGACTTGTGATTGTGAGCGCTTGAAGTGACTGCTCGGCATTAAAAAAAAAAAAAAAAAAAAAAAAAAAAAAAAAAAAAATTGGGCCAAATTTCTAAACGTTCCGAGAAAAAGAGACGTCTCTCTCAAACATCCTCAGAGGTGTCAAGCATCATCAACGCTTCTTCCAAAACAAATCTCTTCAAACGTTTCACGAGTAATTATAAAGAATCGATCTGAATCCAGAAGTGCGTCTCCGACTCTCCGCCCGTTTGAATACACGAGTAGGAAACACTCGCGGATCCAAGAAGTTTTCCTTCTCTCTCTATGGTCATTTGATCGCGTGTGTTAGAAAAGGACAGATAAGGGGCAGTCACGTGACTTTCGCCCCCTCTTCTATCCTTTGCTAACACACGCGGTTAAATGACCATAGAGAGAGAGAATGGATCCGCCGGTGGTAGGAAAAGAGCAGAGGCAGGGCCTAAAGTCACGTGACAGGCCTTCTTCAAAGAAAAAAACAGAAAACCCGCTTTGGTAGTGCCGTAAAAACCTTTGGTAGAAAAGTGAGTAAAGTGGCCCAGTAAAAGAATTTAGTAGAGCTAACCAAAAGGTCCCGTTTGCCTAAATAAAGATATTTTGCTGGGTGAACCAAATATTCTGTTGGATCAACTAAAGTCTTCGGTTGGGTCATTTTTCTACCAAAGGTTTTGTCGGCGCAGCGCCAGTGGCGGAAACTAGGACTTTTTTCTAGGGGGGAGGGGGGGCTGAGCAGGCAAAAACTGATGACCTTTTTTTTTTCTTTGCTTCTCATGCGTTTGATCCCGGGTAACTCTTACCATCGAGATCCTGGATACCCCTATTTCCAGTGGCGGATCCACGGGGGGAGGGGGGCAGGGGGCACGTGCCCCCCAGAAGCCTCAAATGTTGCCTTTTTTCTATAGAAAAAAGCCCGAAATTGCATCCACCAACGCTTCAAATTTCAAAATTTCACAGGCGTACCCCCCCCCCCCCCCCCCCCCCCCCCAGAAAAATTGTTTAGATCCGCCACTGCCTATTTTTTTTACAATCTAGGCAGATTTTGGGAGGAAACAGAGTTTTTGCCCATTATATTCTCAATGAGAGCCGACATTTTGAGAAGTGGCCAAATCACATGGCCAAATGGCTAAACGTTGTTCGTTTCTATGTGGGTATATAAACCTTCCCAAATATAACAAACGCGTAAGTACTCACAAAGATTTACCTTTCACCTAGAATTCTTTTTCTATAGTGAAACTTTCCGTCAAACTACACGGGGGGAAAAAAAGACTGGTATAATTCGGAGTCTGCTATCAAGTATGGTAAATGCAACGTTACGTACCTTGTGGTAAATTAAGATAACCTGTTGGTATACATTTCACCGCAAGGTACGTTGCATATATGTTGGATGGTAAAATTTACCCAACTTGATAGCAGACTCCAAAATCAGCTCTGCATAGATGGTAAATTCTACCAGTCTCTTTTTCCCGTGTATTCAGTCGAAGCGGCTTAATAGCCTTGCATTGTCAGTTTAGCTGTTTGTTTCAGCAAAGATTGCAAGCCTAGTCCAAGCATAAGCTGAGATAGGAGGCCAAAGGTCCTGAACCCCCCCCCCTCCCTCCCCCTTCATCGGGCGCGGATGAAAAAATGAATAAATAAATAAATAAACGGTGAAGAACGAGAGAAGGTCGTCGGATAAGGAAAGAGGTCATGAAAAAAAAAAAAAACAAAACAAAACAAAAATTGGAGTAAGAAGAAAATGAAAGGTTCCCTGCTCTCTTTAAGTATACAGAAGTTAAAGCTATAGCTGTGAATAGACGGCGAGTAAAAAAGCCGCGATTCGGTTGCCGCGTGTCGCGGAAAAATTCGCCCAGTTTTACATTGAATGTTGTAGGGATTCGGGAGAGTTTTTTTTTTTTTTTTTTTTTTTTTTTTTTCCCCCGCACCGTTTGACAGCACCGGTTTATAGTTGGAGACATCAAAGAGACGAAGCCGAGACCGCGGCTCGCAGAGATTCAACTGATTGGATGAATTATTATTGAAGAAAGAGAGAGAGAGAGGGGGGGGGAGAAGAAGAGAAAGAACTTTGATTAAAAGCCATGTTCGATTGAGACGATGATTCATCCTTTGGACATATTTTGTCTAGGCACAATTTGTTGCTCCATCTGAATGAAGATTAAGTATAAGGTCATAAACTTTAACGCATTGGATTTTGTACAAGTTGCGTTTTTTGAACTGTTTACGAAGAGTTCCAGTCGGTATTTTGAAAGCTTTTTGCTACGGTATAATAATTATGTATTCCGCCAACAACAAAATTACACAAGTAGCCCGAAAATTGAATATGAAAGAGAACAAAACAGGATGAAAGCTAAAATATCAACTAAATTAAATAAAATGATTGTGGGACGTTTCGAGGCTCAAACGGCACTCTTCCCAGTGGCGTCGCGTGCCATCTGGCAACAATGCAACTGCTCCATTTAAACTCATTAAATATATCGAATTTTCCTTGTGCACTGTGCACCCCCTGAATTCGATCTTTTACATGAGTTTAAATGGATAGAATACATTGTTGCCAAATTGCACGCGACGCCACCGCCTCTTCCTCAGTCAGAGTGGCCGAGGAAGAAAGCCGTTTGAGCCTCGAAACGTCCCACAATCATTTTATTTTATTTTAATTGATATTTTAGCTTTCATCCTGTTTTGTTCTCTTTCATATTATGTATGCCCACAGATAAACAAATCATAAAACCATGACCCTCAAATGAAGGATGATGAAACCTCTAGAGTTGGTCTGACTCTAAAGTTTGGAGATTCAAAAAGCCAAGAAAAGCATTAAAAAAAAAAAAAAAAAAAAAAAGCATTTAAAAGGTAATGCAATTTTGTGTTAAAAACACAAACATCACAAACATTATTGACATTTTTTATTCATGTTTTTTATTCTTTTTATAAGTTTGGGAGTAGATTTCGTGATTTTTTAGTGGGCTAATCGTTATTTTTATGGGGTTTTACCCCCGAAATTAACTATTGATAAGCCTGTTACGAAAGTTTGCAACGGCTCCATTTGAAATCCGAATATATCCATTTTTGTGTCATTTTCAATTGATTCAATGCTCTTATAAAAGTTTCATTGGCAAAACTCCGCTTACCGGCAACGCTGATCTACAGGCAAGTCAAGACAAGTCAAGTCAAGTCAAGTCAAGTCGAAGAGGTGAAGTCGATGTTCCCGACGATTGCCCAACTGTGCCTGAGGGCCGAGGCAAGGGGTCTTTGCTTTGACTAGGTTCACCGCTGAGCAGCGCAGAGCGAGTGGGGGGGGGGCGACGTATTATGTACTCAAAGTTGCCGCATTTATCTCCAAAGGCCGTCAAAAGCTGTGGAGTAACCGAGCCTTACTGGCCAGACCGCGCGCTGACAAAAACGTTGTATTGGTAGAAAAACGACCCAGCCAAAAGACTTCAGTCGAGCCGACCCTGTCGTTGGTTCTACGCTATTTATACTTGTATTTAACAGGTTTGCTTGACTCGCTTCCCGCGTCATCTTCAGTGGCGCGCAGCTCAAAATCACTAGAGACAAGATGGCCGCCAAAAGAAGAAAACATACTGATTCACTCACTCGGGCGACTCCGAGAGTATCACCCGAGTGAGGTCGGCGATACTCAGAGTCGCCCGACTGAGTCGCTGTGTTTTCTTCTTTTATCGGCCATCTTGGCTGCAGTGATTTTGAACTGCGCGCCACTGAATATAACGCGGGAAGCGAGTTTAGCATACCTGTTTTTATTACTACATTGGGTTCAACGAGCAAAAGCCCTTCAGTTAGGCGTGAAACCTTTGGTTAGCTCTCTCTACTGAAGTCTTTTGCTGCATGGGTCATTTTTCTACCAAAGGTTTTGTCAGAGCTACCAATCTGTTTTTCTGTGTGCACTTTATTTTATGTTAATCGGAGGACCGTCTATTTCGATTCTATATATCGCTCTACTAAAACAGTCTACAGACGAAGATTCTATATTTGCTATATTATGCTTCCGGTAATCGCTGAACAATTTCGTTTCTGTCGTTGGATGTTGGATGTGTTGTGTTAGATGGCAACGGTGGATGCTGCATGCGGAGTTGCGCGCTGCGCTCGCTTGCGGTATGCGAGTTGTTTTATTTACATGCGTCGCTTTTTTAACGGGCGGACCGAAGCCGAAGCCGACTTACGCGCGGTATACGCTCCGCCGCCATGGTGGCGTCACCCCGGACCCCGGACGCGGAGTACGCTAAAATTAGCCATCGCGCGCACATTCAACTCAGCACTCGCACTCACGCTCCGCAATCGGCGCGCCTCGCGCTCCCCTCCCCCCCCCCCCCCCCCCCCACAGTACCGCTTGCTCCAAAGCATAACACTGCGGCATGGGTATGGATGGAGCGCACGAAAGCCACGCACGGCGCAAAAACGCAACCGGCAACGCTTCTTGAGTCTTGACCAGAGTGACCGGCACCGCGGGCAACAAGGCTTCCCGACTTGATGTCGACGCGACGGTTGGTCCGTCCCATCTACCAGAGTTGGGCAGGGGGGGGGGGGGTGGTAATCGATTACACGATTACCAAGTAATCGTAATCGTCGTTTTTTCGGAGGATGATTCTGTGGTAATCAAGGCTGATTTTTTACTAGCCACCCATCATATTAGTTGCAAAAGTATTAGACCTAATCAAAAAGTACCCTTGATTTTACTATTTTTCTGTGAAAAATGGATTTAATTACCATCCAAAGATTTGACGATTATGATTACTCGGTAATCGTGTGAACGATTACGATTCCCATTTGCCCAACTCTGCCATCTACACGCTCCAGACTTTTCGATTTTTTTGCGCCTTAAGTTGATTCCATGGCATGTGACCAAGGTGATCGATTAGTCGATCAATTAATGGTCATTTCCCGAACTCTGAAGTTTTTTTTTTTTTTTTTGTAAAACCAGGATTGTCAGCACCTGGAAGTAGATCAAGAAAATACATCAGTTAAGTTTGGATGCTCGAATCCGGAAACTAAGGACTTAACTATACGACGGAATCCATTGTGCGAAACGATAAATCGAACAGCGATTGTGCGAATTCCCATAGTTACGTCCTTATTTTGCGGATTCGAGCATCCAAACTTAACAGATGTCTTTGTTAGATCTACCTCCAGGTGCTGAAAATCCTGGTTTTACAAAAAGAACCTCCACAGAGTCTGGGAAATGACCATTAATCGATCGCCTTGGTCACGTGCCGTGGAACCACCTGAACGACATGGTGTGTCCGGCTGTCATCATAAGATCTCATTCTCATCCCTAAGATTTTCCATGTATTTTAATCCGCTGATTTCAAATTCGGCCTTAGTTTTTACTCAAAACTCATAATTTATCCAGAATTTCGAATTTTTTGCTACGAAGACGTAATTTCGAATTTACGTAAAATCTAGGACAGTTTAATGAAAACCGCTAGCATTTTTGAAATCAGCGTCTCAAAATACTTATGAAAGCGATGATGAAGTGCAATTGTAAAGCCTCCTATGTTGCCTTTTTTCAATAGAAAATAGCCCGAAATTGCTTCCACCGACGCTTCACATTTCAAAATTTCGCAGGCGTGCCCCCCTCCCACCCCCACCCCCCCAGAAAAATTTCCTGAATCCGCCACTGATCCCCGTCAACATCGATGACCGCCAAAGGTTTGCGTGCTGCCAAACTGTGATGGTGGATGGTGCGCACCTATTCATCACCAGATATGCACTTGCAGGCAAATAATTGATATTTTTGTACAGGTTCGAATGGAAGATAAACGAAAATCGATTGTTCACGAACCATTCACTGCAAGAGTGATGAGGAAGGATAAATAACGGTGAACAGTATATATACCTTGGCTGCGGCATGAGCATGACAGTTAAAAAAGTATTATATATAAAATAAATAAATAAATAAATAAATAGATAAGAAGAAGAAGAAGGAAAATAGGGAGAAGAAGGACAAAAACCAACTAACTATGAGACCAGGTTTATGCAACAATTCATTGCGACAGATAGCGCCGTCGTCGTCAGAGCCCCTCCACCGTCACACACTGTACCGGAGCGTCACTTTTACGAAACACGATACTTTTTTAGTTTCTTGATTCAGAAACGATTTTAGTATTTTATAATCAAAATTTTCTTACGAAAACCGTGTCAGTGGTGATCTGGGGCTTCCCCATACTCTTTTTAAATGAGGGCTTTTAAAAGTGAGAAAAATGGGAAAAAAAGAGAAAGGGAAAGAGACAAGAGATGAAAAAGAAGGGAAGTTAAAAGGAATTGAAGATAAATGGACAAAACAATGAACAAAAATCCTGTAAGTTTTCTCATCAGTTTTCCGAGCAATGTCTTTAAGCAGCCAGAGAAAACAGTTTTAAACAAAGAAAACAAAAATAAATCGAATTTTCTAGCCTTCCTTCCTCCTAATTTTTGACCCATGGACCGCCGCGCCATTGAACCGTGTAATGGGTATTTTGCTCTGTTAACATGGGTTCTCATGAAATTTCAAAACAATTGACATACATGCACATGAAATTACGTATATGAGAAAACGTCATTCTATTCACTAGAATAAAGATCAAAGATTTTTGAAACTTTTGAAAAGTGTAATGTTTTAATGGGGAGAGAGAGAGAGAGAGAGAGAGAGAGAGAGAGAGAGAGAGAGAGAGAGAGAGAGAGAGAGAGAGAGAGAGAGAGAGAGAGAGAGAGAGAGAGAGAGAGAGAGAGAGAGAGAGACCAGGAAATAATCTCTGATTCAACCCACTGTGCGCCTTCGAGAGTCAAGCCGCTCCACCCGCACGTCGCGTCGCGTAGCAGCGCGCCGGCCGCACCCGCCTGGCGTAAAAACAATTTAACACATGCTCTCAGTGTTTACAATTTTTGAGGTCAAATGCAAACAATAATTTCTGTACGCCACAAACTGTGAAGGCACTTCACTCTTTTACTTGAACGTTACTTTTCTTTTACCTGGCCTGCAAAGACATGAAAGTAGCGGATAGATGGATGAGGATAGTGGAAAGGGGGGAGGTTACTGATCGAATCCAATAAGCAATGAAATAGCTCGATTTGAATCAGTGCAGCGGTGTGAACACGTTCCCTCTTCCTCCTCCTCCTTGTCCCCTCATCTGCGTGGGTGTTGGGCTCTCATCGTATCACGATTGGAGCATTGTGAAGGGAGAGGGAGGGGTTGTGTATCTCAACACCGATGAAGCAATTATAACCATTTTATTGTATGTGAAATAGGTGATTTTATTTTGAGCTCTGAAAGTAGGGTCGCCAATCAGGAAGAATCAGTTTTGCAGGGGCGCCATTGGGGGGGGGGGGCAGGGGAGCAATTGCCCTCCCCCCCCCCCCCCCCCCCCAAGGAAAATCTGAAATGGCGCCCCTGAGACAAAAAGAAGTTGATCCAGCTCCCATTAGGAATGGGCTGCTATCGTCAAAAAAATATCATAATGTCAGGATCGATAGAGCTCGTCAAGGCGCGTTGAAAAATGTCCAGTTTTTTTTTTTTTTATAATTTTGGTCAACAGGAAAGGGGAGGACCGGGCTCAAAGACAAAATTTCGAAGTCCCATAACTTTCGCCCGTATTATTATTTCGACTCGTACTTTACGTCAAAAGATTCCTCTTTAAAAAAGCTTTCGGTTGCTGTGTATGAAAGTCCAATTAAAAACGTGTTACGTCAATTTTTTTAACAAAAAAAAAATGTGGTATTTTGAGTTTAAAAAATACGCGCACTGCACGTATAGGAGAATGAAAAACTATGGGTCTTAAAGTCAAAGTTGTGTTCTTTCGATTTTCGAACGGCACAGACCGCGATCCGGGGAAATGATTTGTTCAAAAGTTATAAGCGCTTAAAGTTGCGCACCTCCGAAATTACGGTGCGGTCAGTGCATATTTCTAATGGAGCGTACCAATCTCTCGGTGCGAGGGTGCACTTTATCAAATCGGTAGTGTGCAGTGGCGTAGCCAGGAATTTTTCTAGGGCTGGGGGGGGGGGTCGAAGGTCCGAAAATTGTCAAGGGGGGTCCAAAGATACTAGTTAGATCAAATTTGTCTGAAAACGCATAAACGACCTTTTTTTTAGGACAAATTTTGATGTCGGGAGGGGATCCCCCCCCTCCCCCCCCCTTGGCTACGCCACTGGTAGTGTGCTCAACTGAGCACCTTTCGCTGTCTCATTTTTCAATGGTATTTTTTTTTTGTGTGTGGTTCCATCAGTTCCATCCCACTGTTCCCTGTGATCGTGGTGCGGCGTTGGCGGTCGATCTAACGAGACAAGCGCTCCGCTAAGATTTATCGAGTCGCTTGATCGATGAGGCGCGGTTGGGGGAGTGTTACGGGGGAGGAGGGCGAGGAGTTTCACCAGGGAGGGGGTATAGGTCAGACCAGGACTCAGAACATGAAAACATACGGGGTGATTATAAAACAGTTTCCACTCGAATTTTCTTGGCTATACGGTTGCGAATTTCGGAAAAAACGTGATAGTGAAGCAATGTAGGTCAGTACATCAAGAACGATAATCTTTTGGAGGGGGGGGGGGTGTCCCCGTTCCCGGAACTCCCAGGATCCTTACCTCATCCCCTTTCATATATTTTTACTGTGTCAATAATCTAAGTTTGTTCACTGATAAAATGTCTGGTTACCGTAACAAGAACTCTGTTCATCACTTTCCCAATGATATAATTCCGGTTTACGTGTGACCGGAATACGGTAGTTGCTATACGTTTTTACTTTCTCGCTCCCCCCTAAGGAGAGAAAGTATTGTCATCATGAAAAATTTCGAAGTTGGGGTTTTTCCATATCTTGGCATTTCATTTTTTTTTTTTTTTTTTTTTTTTTTTTTTTTTTTTTTTTTTTTTTTTTTTGTAAGAAACTGACCGTCCTTGATGAACTGAAAACGCAAGTGTTGCCTTTGGTTTTTTCCCAAGTGTCCCGGTTTCGGAGAAATTCTCTTGTACAGTTGCAAGAAATCGTGTGTTGGTGACCTGACGTCACAACGCAACGTTCCCATTGACACCAACATGTATTTTGGACCAAAATTGAATCTCCGGTACTATGAAATCAAGTTAGAAAACAAAGGCATCCATGTTTTCAGCTTTCCAAAAAACACCAACATGCAGACCATTTTGCCACTGCGCCATTCCTGTTAATGTAATCGGCTGGCTGTGACCCCCTCTATCAGAGATTACTAAGCTAAAGAGATATGGCAAGTCCTATCCCCGCCATGTTAGAAAACCGTTAATCGACAATCGTAAAAAACGCCTTCAAATAGGCCGTGATACAATACGGCGTACCACCTGGTGGACCATTTTTCGTAAACATTGCTATTACTGCTGTTAGTGGAAATAAATTCTAGGCACACACTTTTCTGAATTTTTTTGCTTTCCAAACACGTTGATAAGATGGAAAATGTCAAGGGAAAAATTTAACCACCAAAATAACCACTAAAACTTTAGTCGAAAGTCATTTACTGCCAGCCGAACGCACTTTGGTTACTTTCAGAATTGTTTACAAAAATGGTCCACCAGATTGTATGCCAGTTTGCCTACTTCGTAGGAGTCGATTAACAGTTTTGAGCAGTTCTGCCATATCTCTTTAGCTTAGTTATCTCTGCCCTCTATCGACTCAGCTTGGCAAATGGAGTCGATCGCTCGCAAGGGTTTGCGTATCTTTCGCATCTGTGGCTGTTGATCCATAGCAACTCATGCCTCTGTAACATGGTCAAAAAGGCGATGTCGCCGAAACCCCCCTACCGGCATTCCCGTAAATTTAACTGGAATTCCGGTTATGTGTACAGGTTTTTTAGTGAGGATAGTATTAAAATAGATTTCCCTTTACGGGAACCAGAAATTTTCCTCAGTGTTTACAACCGGCTTGAAGCGCACTCGCTCTGAAGATCATTTACGACCGGCTCACTCAGCGATCCCATCGGTGGATCCAGCAATCTGGTAACATTGTATTCTCCCCCATTTGATTGCGTTAGAAATAATCGATTATAGTCACAGAGCTATAGCCCCTACAAGAATCGATTTTTTATCATACATTCAAATGGGAATAATGCAAAGTTGCCAAATTGCTTGATCCGCCTTTTGAGCGAGCTGCAGTGCATTGAGCTGAGCCCGTTGGCGGATCCAGCAATCTGGCAACAGTGTATTCTTCCCATTTAATTGCGTAAGAAATAATCGATTATAGTCACAGATCTATAGCCAGTACAAGAATCGATTGTTTGTGAAGTACTAAATGAATCGAATCCTGCTGATATTGATCGATTGAGTCATGATTGCGTGAGAAATAATCGATTGTAATCACAGGGCTATAGCCCCTAAAAGAATCGATATTTTATCGTACAAACAAAGGGGGATAATGCAAAGTTGCCAAATTCCTTGATCCATCTTTTATTTAAGTGAGCTATAGTGCAGTACTATAAGAATCGAATCCTGCTGATATTGATCGATGAGTCATTGAAACCGTGTTTATGAATCTATGGCGTACGGTGACCGTTCGCGACCCGGGGTCCGCTGCGCGGCCGCCTTGCTTGGACCGCGCCGCGCTCGCGCTGTCCGGCCAACGGCAACGAACGTCTCGGTTTGGCGACCAACAAATCTCGTCCGCTTCGAGCTCGAGACTATGACTACGCTTGCTTGATTCTAGTAGTTCCAGACGCAGTGACTCTGACTTGACTCCATCCGCCTTTCATCTGCAGCTGAGAGGCGGTCATACTATCCGTCCTCTCACTCTTCTGTCACTGCCCGCGGTCCACTCCACTCTTCATCAATAGATTGAATCGTTCATTCATAAGATTCAATTAGTTGGATTCATAGAAAAATTCAATTTTTTTGATTCAAGTCCCTTGAAGCTTTCGTTTCATTGAATCGAATCGGTGCACGTAGGAGTATTTACCCCAAAAACCTGGCCAAAAATATTTGCGTGTTCTTGAATATTTGAAAATCTATTTTGGTTAATTTTCCAATTTAAGCTCAAAACTCCTATTGCACGGTTTATGGTTGGAAAAGGGGTAAAAAATTAAGAATTTTGGCTCAAACCAAAGGTCGATAGCTCACTCTTTTGCCGAGTTATTGACGCTTATTTCATAAAAAAGGCTTGACTTCAACATATTTTTTTACAAAAAGGGGCAATTTCTTGCAATTTTTGACTGTTGGAGCAGTTGCCTAATATGGTCTACTCTAACCCTCTTGTTTTGGTTGTGCCCGGTTTTGTCCGGAACGTATTCAAAATTGCCTTTTTTTAAAAAGATAGAGCCTAAAATTAGAGATTTTTTTCATGTCCATTTTAAATTAGATGTAAAAGGGTCAAAAATGCACGGAAAAAGAAATTGTTGCCACCAAAATGAAGCACATACCATCTAAAACAACGTCCATAATCGCTGAAATGTTTGGATGCCCCAACGCTTGTCCTCGATGGAAAATGTTGACTGATTATTAACAGCGCTTCGAACGGTGAATAACCGCAGGTGCGTCGAGCGCTCAGTTCCATGTTGTCCCCTAAACAGTAGATGAACGTAGATGTTCCGACACATCTATTACGCAATAGGGCGGTTACTTACCTCTCAAAAACCATCAATAGTTTGTTTTTTGGACGACTTTTCAATTTTCCGTTTTTGGCCAGGTTTTTGGGTCAAATACTCCTACGTGCGGTGGTTGCGATTATTCAAATGGAGCTGTTGCAAACTTTTGCTACAGGCTTATTAATAGTTGAATATGGGATATTACCCAGTAAAAATAACGATTAGCGCACTAAAAAATCACGAAATCCACTCCTAAACTCACAAAATGCTTTTAAACGCGAGACCGTAATGGCGGCCGGGGCCGCGGTTTTCATCGGGGCTCCCTATCTTCAATCAGCGCCATCTACACGAGGTGTTCTCGCAACACCACACAAGAAGAAGAAGAAGCATACAATTGCCATAAGAAAACCGCGGCCTCGGCCGCCATTACGGTCTCGCATTTAAAAGCATTTTGTGAGTTTAGGAGTGGATTTCATGATTTTTTAGTGCGCTAATCGTTATTTTTACAGGGTATTATCCCATATATTCAACTGTTAATAAGCCTGTAGCAAAAGTTTGCAACAGCTCCATTAGCGAAACTGCTACGCAAATGTTTGCCGTAGCAAGTTCGGATGATACCGTAGTTCCATAGTTTAATGACCTTTCGACGAATTTCGTGGACCTGGAAACATTGAAAGCTCTGAATGCTCTAATCAGATCGGAAACTCTAATTCATTTTGAAACATGCTTTTCTTCGGGTATATTCATTATTCGGGTCCACCATGTTGAAAAGTGAGCATTTCCGGCATTCTTAGGCATTTGGCCGGGTTGTGATTGGTTGAGCGTCAACTCTGATTGTAAATATGTATAACCTGAAAAAGCACGTCCGCCATTTTGAGAAGTGAGCAAACACGGTTGCCAGTTTGTGCTGGTAAATTCCAAATCTTGTTTCCATTGGCTCTTATGGAAGTTTCCGTTCTGATTGTAGTATTTTGTGTAGAAAGTAGTGTTGGCTCGTGAAATAGGGTCACAACTGATTCTCTGGGATTAAGTCCTGGATAAAATAATCGATTTTTGGAGGATTAATTGAATCCTCAATTAAAAAATCGATTTTTTTGCATAGGTTCTAATAGCAAAAAACCTGGTCGCCAAATTACTCGAGCAGCCTCCCGTTTTTGGAGGAAAAATCGTTCATAGTTAATTTTCCCCTCTCGACCGCACAAAAATCTTTTTCGTTTTTGAGAAATTCTGGGTTTGTTCTTTTTTATAGTCACCCTGTATTCTTTTTCCTGAAAGCATCGTGTGGACTTAAAGTTTTTGTTGCGTCACACTAAAACTCAACCTATTAGACTCTCTAGTGGCGGCTTGTCTGACATGCCTCCTCCATTTCAACCCATGTATAAGAATCGATCCTCATAGTCGATTTCATCAAACCTACTGATCAGTGGCGAAGCATGCGATTTGGCTGCATTCCTTTTTTACCTCTTAAACACATTAGAATGGTCGAAATGAATGGTCATCGGCGATGACTGAAGCGTTCGGTTCGACTATTTTGGTGAATTTAAATGGAGCAAATACATTTTTGTCAAATTCTATGCTTCGCCACTGCTTCTAATAATCGATACATTTGTATTGGTTCATATCGGAGATTATTGATAATGATATAATCGATTTTTTAAGAACCGCTATTGCTCTCGCTCATTCACTGACCGACTCATATACAGCACTACTACACTCAAGCCCGCGTTCGCGCCACACTATGGTCTTAGATCGTCAAAAAGTGGGACAAAATCAGACCGATGATTTCTCATCAATCAGTTGATCATTTTATAAACTCTCAAGACCAACTTTAATCACACGTGACGTTTTTCAACAAGTAATTTAAATCTAGAAAAGTCATTGGAACGTTTTAAATTAAGCTGGAAAGGTTGAATTTGAGTATTTTTGATAACTTCTCTTTTCTTTGATTTTTTTGCCACTTTTTGTCGATTTCAGAGACCACGGTGCGGTGTGGCGCGACGCTCCCTGAATTCGCGGCAACCGACTCGACTCGAACTCGCTCTTTCGCTCTATTCCACTAATCCACATCATATCATCAATGAATGACGCAATGCATAGTCTGACCGGTCCGGTTCGCCGACGAATCGACGCACAATGGTCTTGAACTTGAAAAAAAAATTGCCAAAAATCATTTTAAAAAAAAGTCTTCAAAAATCATCGTTTTCGACCTGTTAAGCTTAATTTAAAACTTTCCTTTGAAATTTCTAGGTGTAAATTACTTATTTTAAGTGTCTTGTGTAATCAAAATTGATCTTAATAGTTTAAAAAATGATAAATTTATGATAAATTTATTTTTTGATTTGTGACCACTTTTTGACGGTCTCTGAACTTAGTGTGCGACGCGACGATCGACCGCCGTGCGCCGTGATTGTTAGGCAGAGAATACACATTTAAAAAAAAAAAAAAAATCAACTTTTCTGAACAGTGAACGGTATAGGCGGACGGGGGCAGGCACGGATGAGGAATGGGGGGGGGGGGCGTTGGCGCGTGCGCGGTACACTTCTTGATCAAACTTTTAAAAGAAGCTGAAGAGATAGGCAAATGGAAGAAATGGGTCATATGCTTGCAAATAGCGCATATGTATGTTTACTCTACAGCGAAACTGATGGACGATCTGTATAGTGTATGTATACTGATACTGATGCCAGTAGCGCACCGAGAGTTTCTTCATATCTCTCTTTTCTCCATTAAAAACGTATGTTATACAAGGATGGACACGGGGATAAAACCCCCTCTTTCTGTCCTTTTCCTTCTTATACATTCAAATGGGAAATGAGAGAGATGGAAGAGATGCTGGATGCGCCAGTGTACTGCCATTATGGTGCAGTAGCGGCCCGTGAGATTTGGCAACCATGCATTTTTCCCACTTAAACTTAGGTAAAAAATCGATTCAAGCGGAGGCTGGCAGCCTCCTCGAGTTTCGATTGTTTTCCATGTATTTAAATGGGGTAAAAACACTGTTGCCAAATCGCACGAGCCGCCACTGTTATGGTTCCTGGTGCGCATTTCAGAATAGAAGAACAGTGGCGAGGCGTGCGCTTTGGCAACGTTCCTTTTCCCCATTTAAACACATTAGAAAGGTCGAATGCGTGGTCATCGCCGATGACTAACGCGTTCGACTTTTTGAATGAATTTAAATGGAGAAAGTACATCGTTGCCAAATGTCACGCCTCGCCACTGTAAGAAGAACCCAACGAGCTTCGCAGGGTGCTGTTAAGAAACGTTCATTCAAATTATCAGTGTGTACGCGGAGAGAAATCACTTCTTTAAAAACAAGGAAACACGTTCACTCGTGACAGTTTTCCTTGCGTGAAGTAAAGTTCTGATTGCATGAAGGAGAATCACTGTCGCAACAAGGAATCTTTTACTTGTAGCAGCAGACATTTTCCTTGGGTTAAAGGATTTCCCCCTCAGTCCATATTTCACTGTGCGGCAGTGGCGGCTCGTGCAATGTGGCAACAGTGTAATCCCTGCATTTAAACCTATGTAAAACAATCGATCCTGAGGAGGTGCAGTGCACCCCCAATATATCGATACTTTTGCATAGGTTTAAATGGCAAAAAAGCATGGATGCCAAATCGCACGAGCCGCCACTGCTGTGCGGTTTCTTTAACGCAAACGAAATACGCCTTGGATTATAGAAAGAATTCTCTCACAATCAGTGTATGATATTAGACCAAAAAAGCTTCGAGTAACTTTCAAATTAATTTGCGGTTTTTATCGGACCAAATGATACCATAAATCGTGGTGACTTTTTGTCAATCATTGAAATGATGCGATGACGTTGAACCAGCTGATGAGTGGTGACTGTTGGGATCCTTTGATGTCCGTACGGAAATCCGCAAGTTTGCTTCGTGATTTGCAGGCAGCCACCGTCTGTATGATCTCTGTCAATGTCTTTGTATACTGATTAATACTTGCCGGATTGTGATCATTGTATCTTTCAGTGGCGTCACGTGCAATTTGGCAACGTACTTTGTAATTTTAAACCCATGTTTAAGGGCGAATGCGAAGGTGTTCGCCGAACACCCAATAGTTCGATATTTTTTATGGGTTTAAATCAGCGGTTCCCAACCTTTTTTAGTCGCGGACCACCAATCGGACAATCGGTGGAGGTCGCGGACCACCACTAGAAAAAATTAAACTTCGATGACCTTTCTTTTTTTTTGGGACAATGGAGGGGGAAATAAAGGCAGGGGGCAGCTTTAGCCACTGAAGCATTTTGAAATTTGAAAGAACAATTTCTTTTTTAAATACAACCACCGGTTGGGAATCGCTGAGATAATTGAACAAAAACAAAAACAATAATTGAAAACTTTCAATTTTGAAATTAATTTTGAATTTAAAAAACGAAAAACGAAAACTTCGAAGAAGGAATTTTATAAACTTATAAAAATTTAGGTTATGACTCGTTCAAATGATCACTTACTTCCCAAGCAACAACAAAATTTTATTTTTCCTGCTACATAAAAAAATATTAGTCACAAATTCAACGTTGCCACTTTCGGGCAAAAAAAAAAAACGGGAAAAATTTGGAAAGGTCTTCGCGGACCACCGGTTGGGAACAGCTGGTTTAAATGAACACAAGATACCGTTGCCAAATTTCATGCTACACCACTATAGTCTGTTCAGCGAGTTAAGAGCCATGGGCTGTCGAACGAAAACGCATTATTTGACAACACTGCTGGGCATTCAAGAAAGATGTGAGACAGATTAAAAAGGGTCTCTCATTGTCAGTTCCTTCAGAGGCGAGTTTGGAAGATCCGTCCACGGACCATCTTTTGTTCAACGGCTACCGCTGAATTCATTGTTTTGTAACGTTTTCTTTAAATTCTGTGTTCTATCTGGATTTTCTTTCTGCGACTTTAAAGACAAATTATGACCACATATTCGATCTTAGCGGAATTTTTCCTTAAGATTGACTCCAATTTTCACGCAAATAGGACAAGGTTTGTCTGAATTAACAGATTGAACATTGAATTTTCCTGAACTCATCATTCACCTTAATCTCGAGCTATTTGCTTGAAATTTGGAGTCAATCTCAAGGAAAAATTGCGCTGAGATCGAATATGTGGTCATAATTTGTCTTTAAAGTCGCGGAAAGAAAATTCGGATAGGACACTGAATCTAAAACAAAACGTTACAAAACAATGAAGTTAGCGGTAGCCGTTGAACAAAAGATGATCCGAGGACGGATCGTTCAAACTCGCCTTTGAAGGAACTGACAGTAAAGGGGTGTCTCCACCTGCGAATGTAAAAGCGCGAATAAACTGATTGAGCCAATGAGCTTCTTTGTTGTCGATACATCGAACTCGAACTATCGACTTCAAGGCAGCTCATTGCAGTGGCGTAGCGTGGTCCAAAGAGTTGGGTGTTCGCTTTTAGTAGAATTTCATTCTCCCTTATCAAGCTCTAAAAAAAAGCGAGCGAAATGGAGTTACTTACACCCCCCTCCCCCCACAAACACGCACACAAACTTATGTTAGGTTAGGTTGGGCCTCTACACCGAATCGCCTAAGCATTTAGAAAATAAGCACACAAAAAAACCGCTCAATTTTTATGCAGGTTGAAACTGGCAAAATAGCAACACGCAGTGTGGTTGTTTTAAATCAAGTAGTGGGGTGGTCCGGTTGCAGTAGGCGAACTCGCGAACCCACTGCCATGCCACTCGTCTCTCTCCGCAGAAACTTTGGCGCTAGTGCGAGGTGTTCAACCGGCTTTACCGAACGCAGACCTATTGCAGCAGTCGGGCATACGAAGCGTTCTTCAGTGGGCACCGCACAACTGCCGCGACAAACGCACCAAGCAGGGTAGTGAGTGAGCAGTGAGGTGTTCTCTAGAGCTAACCGAACGCCTCGCTGCCGTGTTCGGCCGTTCTGTTTCGTTCATTCGGTGCGGTGCGTCTCGACTCTCGCATCCTCCACTGCAATGATATCCCTATTCCATCCTCTCGTGGGGCGTTCGCCGTTTCTCACCGGACACCTCGCGCAGCTCGCACTGTATTTGACAGAGCGGGCCATGCGTGATATTACAGCCTCGTTTTTTCTTTCACTTTCAGACTTATTCTGTCTGATTAAGTGCAGAGATTACTTATTCGGTGTGCTATTATTTATTTACAGTTGGTGTTTTAGTTAAACATTTCACCAATTCATCAGCATTTGAATTTAAATATCACCAAAAGTCGTAGGGTGTTCACCGAACACCCGAACACCCTGGACGCTACGCCACTGGCTCATTGGCTCAATCAGTTTATTCGCGCTTTTACATTCGCAGGTGGAGACACCCCTTAAGAGACCTTTTTAATTTGTCTCACATTTTTCTTAAATGCCCAGCAGTGTTGTCAAATAATGCGTTTTCGCTTGACAGCCCCCATGGCTCTTAACTCGCTGAACAGACTGTAGTAACTTTCTCGATATTTTATACCAAGAAAAAACATCATGAATGATCAGTGGCGTAGCGTGCAGTTTGGCAACGTTGTAATGTGTCCATTTAAATCCATTAAAAAGATCGAACTACTGGGTGTTCGGTGAACACCTTCGCATTCGACCTTTTGCATGGGTTTAAATGGACTAATACAATGTTGCCAAATTGCACGCTACGCCACTGTGAATGATAGAATATGTGAAAGTGCAACTGACTCATTTGGCAACAGCTGCCGACCACGGTGGGAAATTTGGCAACATCGCATCACTTTGGATGAAGGTCGTCCCGACGCGTCAAGTGTTAAGTTCCAGGTCGGATAGGATCGGAAGTGACCGGCGCACTATGGTCCAGAAGTCCGATTTAGGAAGACATTAGTTTGCATTGAAAACGGCTCATCTAACATCAAAAATGGTTATAACAAAACAAATAAAACGGATTACGTTCTATCTTTTTTGTAATAACCAGTTTTGGTGTCAGATGAGCCGTTTTCAAGATATTGGGCGATTTTAATGGAAACTAATGTCTTCCTAAACCGGACTTCTGGACCATAGTGCGGCGTGCGGCGCGTCGCGGGATCACACAGTGAATCAAAACTGACCTTTCTGTGACAAATGCGGGGGTGGATCGTGTATTGCACTATTGCGATTTATCGATGTCTGCTCCGCGTATAAACTTATAAAAAACAATCGATATTCAGCGAGGGTTTTGTTGTTAAAGCGAAACTCCGACAAAAACCATACTTTAATATGTATTTAAATGGGAGGAAATTGGTAATAGATTGTCCACGACCCTGGTAAAAATGACGACTATAACCGTTCCAAAAACGACTATAAACATAGTTGGCCAACTATGGATTTATAGTTGGCCAATACTATAGATTATAGTCGGCAACTATGTTTATAGTCGTTTTTGGAATAGTCGTATAGTCGTCATTTTTACCAGGGGAGAGCCGCCACTTGTTTCCTGGACATTATTACAGGAACGTTAATCTAGGGTCATTGGGTCATACCAGGTCAAGTGCCCCGCACCCTTCACGTTTTAAAACTATTTTTTTTTTTTTTCCGTTTTAAAGCTTGAAAGTTTCAACTTTTCAGCGAAGAAAAGAACGCTAACATCTTACCCACTGTATTGGAGATTGCTAATACAATTGCAAAAGTCAACGTTTGAGAATAAAAAAAAGAAGTCATTTTCAAATGTGAGAGGTAGGACAGCAAACGTGGAATGAACCTACACGCCTATGAAATTTGAAATTTAAATCGTCACAGTAAGCAATTTGGGGCTGTTTGTTGTTGAAAAGGGGCAACATTTGAGGCTTCTGGAGGGGCCCATGCCCCCCCCCACCCATGGATCCGCCATTGAAAAGAGGGGTTTTTATGCTAAACCCTTTGTCTATCCTTGTGTAACATGCGTGTTTCAATGGCAGAGAGAGGTAGAGAATTGCTCGTTGCGCTACTGACACGCGATGTCTATTCAGGGTCTATTTAATTACTTAATTGCGCTGCCGTTTTCGCTTTAGAGTTCTTTTATTACCATTTTAGAAATGAGGAAACTTGTGAATTTTGAAGCTTCAAGTGGAAAAAAAAAAAAAAAAAAATCAGATAAAATCTTTTCACTCTCAAAATACCACCAGTGCAGCAAAGGCGGCTCCAGCAATTTGGCAATTAACTGTGTATTATTCCCATTTGAATGCATGAGAAACAATCGATTAATTATACAAGAGCTATGGCTCCTTCGAGAGTTGATTGTTTCTCATACGTTTAAATGGGATGAATTCGCCTATTCAGCACCGACACTTTTTTTAGGCATTTTGGATAAGAAATTTCGTTTTTGGCAAATATCCTTCCCTTGAATCGGAATTAATACAATGAGCGACCGACGCGTTGGTGACTTCGCTCTTTTCGCTGATTCCGACCATTAAGCACTGAGCAGTAAGCAGTGGGCAGTGGGTCGTCCCGTCGTTTTTGTCGTTGTCAGCTTCCATTCGCCCGCGGCCGATCCCGCGTCTGTCGTTTTCGCCGTTGATTCATGCAGCGCCATACTTTAAGATCCGGGGGGAAAAAATGGCCAAAATATCAGTTCAGTAAAGTCATCAAAAATCATCGTTTTCGAACTTTTAAGCTTAATTTAAAACTTTCCAGTGTCATCCCTAGGTTTGAATCATCTAATAAGAAGTGTTCTCTGTGATTAAAAATTGGTCTTGAAAGTTTATAAAATTGTAAATTTACTTTTTACTTTCTCACTACTAACAAAGTTAGAAATAGAGAAAGTATTTCATTAGCGCAGAGATTTTCAAGGTATTTCGTTTCGATACTTGACCCTCTACGACTAAGTAAATTGATATAGTTACAAAATAATTGGGTCTCATCATGCTCTATAATATCTTAAAGAATATTCGTCCATGCAGTTTCAATATTATTTAACCTTATGTGGCTTGGAAGTTTAAATGCAGAAACTTTCAGTGGCGTTTGTCTGTCTGTAGCCATAATATGTGAAACCTAGCATAACTTTTGAACTATCGATGCATCCACATGCATTTTGCAGAGATGTTGCTTTTAACATTCCCCAGTGGGACATTTTTGTTTTTTTGAAATTTTAATTTTGATGTTAGTTATGGACGAAAAATGGTTGCCCTTAAATTCAATTGGAAAATAGGTCAAAAACTGACAACTTTAAATATTTCAAACTGGTTCTTTGGATTTGGATAAAAATATCTTAGGGAGTATGGGGGTCTCCCTCTGAATATTAAAGGGGGGTATGAAGGTCTGGGGCCAGATTAAATTTGATATGAGAAAGTGTGCGTAGGGTAAACTATACTCTGTTCACGATAAGAAGGCGGGTGAGAATTCAGGTAGTAATGCACTATTTAGCAACAGTGCGGCTATACCGGCGACTCCAACCCTTCGCAGTGGCCGTTGTTCTTCCGACTTCTCTCTTGGCTCGGAGGATTTCCAAGAACCGACAGACTCAAAAATTTACACACGTCCAGTAAAAATTGCGAACGGTCAAAAATACGAAAAAACGGACGAAATTTTCGCCCTAAAGGGCCAAAACTCGGCAAAAATAATCGAGTTTGAATATTGATGACTCTCATACATTCGATAGTAGACGAAATATCCTGAATTTAATTCGGACTGAAAAATACGAATTTCTGAGAGTCATTACTATTGAAACTCAACTATTTTCGCCGAGTTTTGGCCCTTCAGGGCGAAAATTTCGTCCGTTTTTTCGTATTTATGACCGTTTTCAATTTTTACTGGACGTGTGTAAATTTTTGAGTCTGTCGGTTCTTGGAAATCCTCCGAGCCAAGAGAGAAGTCGGAAGAACAACGGCCACTGCGAAGGGTTGGAGTCGCCGGTATAGCCGCACTGTTGCTAAATAGTGCATTACTACCTGAATTCTCACCCGCCTTCTTATCGTGAACAGAGTATAGAGTCCCTATATATGAAAGAGTCTCGCCATACGAGGTTCCATCTCTGATTGGCTGCTGAAAAGTGAAGAAGAAGGGGTCTATGAAGCCTGGAGGCGCGCCTCTTGTTTACATCTTCATGGAACCATCTTCACTGCTGCCCAGCTTTGTGGAAACTTTCGGCATTTTTAGCTTGTACTGATGAAAGTTGAATTAGCAATTGATGAAAATGTGTTCAGAACAGAATAAAATTCACGCATTACTTTTAAAACAGGTAGTGAAGCCAACGGGTATTGGAGGTTAGGTTGACCTAACAAAGATTACTTCCACACGAATATATGTATAAGTAATCTTTGGCGGGAAGATCGTTGGATAAAAATGTAAACAAGAGGCGCGCCTCCAGGCTCCTCAGACACCTTCTTCTTCCTCACTTCTGTTCACGTGTCTTGACTCTTTCATATATAGGGACTCTAGGGTAAACTATTCTGTTTGTTGGTTTTTGGCCTTTTTTTTTGACGATCTCAGACCACAGTGCGTCGAGTCGGCGACTTGACTGGACGTGACTTGACGTGACGTGACACGTGACGTGACACGTGACACAGTTTGAGTCGCCGAACGAGTATTGACACTTGACAGCAGTTCACTGTTCAGTGTTCTGCCTCCGCCTACTCCGCCTCACATCTTAAAAAGGTAGCGTTCTAGAATTCAACCATTTACTGCATCCGTGCAAAAAAGATTACATTATCCTGTGATACTGTATATCTATATACATTGGAAAGTGCCGCTATTCATAATCTTTTCTGCATCGAGACAATAAAGGGATGAATTCTAGAACGGTACCTTAAAAAGGCTTGCAAGGCGGATGGTGGATAGTGGATGGCGGCGGATGGCGGATCAATGAACCAGTGCAACACTTATCAACTCGATCGTTCGATCCCGGAAATTGGAAAAGGATTTGAAATCATCTATACTCTGTTCAAGATAAGAAGGCGGCTGAGAATTCAGGTAGTAATGCACTATTTAGCAACAGTGTGGCTATGCTGGCTACTCCAACCCTTTGCAGTGTCCGTTGTTCTCCCGATCTCTCTCTCTCTTGGCGCGGAGGATTTCCAAGAACCGACAGACTCAACAATTTACACACGTCCAGTAAAAATGGGGCTATTGCACACTTTTGCTACAAGCGATTTTATAGTATATTATGGCGTAAAAACCTCCAAAAATAACGATGGCGGCACTAAAAACTTCCAAAATCCACTCCTAAACTCAATAAATGCAGTTATTCGCGCGAGCGTAATGGTGGCATATGGCAGTAATAATGGGAGATTCCTATCTTAATTTCGTCACTCTTTCTATGCTGACAAGGATGATTCACAGAGTAATTAGTCATCAGAGTGATGATCCACATCCGATGAATGGTACCGCAACACCAAGTGACACCGGTGTCAAATGAAAGTAGTCTCTTATTGGTCACTTCTTGATGAAGTTTCAGAATTGTTAGATGGGAATCTCCCATTGTTAGTGCCTTTGGCCACCATTACGCCCACGCAAATAACTGCGTTTATTGAGCTTAGGAATGGATTTTGGAAGTTTTTAGTGCCGCCATCGTTATTTGTTGAGGTTTTTACGCCATAATCGACTATTAAATCGCTTATAGCAAAAGTGTGAAATAGCCCCATTGCGAACGGTCAAAAATACGAAAAAACGAACGAAATTTTCGTTCTAAAGGGCCAAAACTCGGCAAAAATAGTCGACTTCAAATATTGATGACTCTCAGAAATTCGTATTTTTCAGTCGGAATTAAATTCAGAATATTTCGTCTAATATCGAATATATGAGAGTCATCAATATTCGAAGTCGACTATTTTTGCCGAGTTTTGGCTCTTTAGGGCGAAAATTTCGTCCGTTTTTTCGTATTTGTGACCGTTCGCAATTTTTACTGGACGTCTGTAAATTGTTGAGTCTGTCGGTTCTCGGAAATCCCCCGTGCCAAGAGAGAAGTCGGAAGACAGGCCACTGCGAAGGGTTGGAGTAGCCGGTATAGCCGCACTGTTGCTAAATAGTGCATTACTACCTGAATTCTCACCCGCCTTCTTATCGTGAACAGAGTATTGGAGTCTCTTAACTTACCATGAGCTAATCTGAAAACGTTGTTTTTGTACCATGAATGGGGCTCTTGCAAACTTTTGCTGTAGGCGATTAAAGAGTTGATTCTTGCATGAAAACCTGTAATAATGACAATGAGTGCAATGAAGAATCACGAAATTCACTCTGAAAATCGGGCTTAATGGCAGAGAGACGCAGGTGTTTTTTTCTGATATTTCGCAAAAGTACATTTCGTAAGGTTTTACGAAGAAGGAGTAATGACCAAAACGGAATCATATGAAAGCAACTTACTTCAATTAAATAGGATGTATTTTGGAAACAACGTTATGCTTATGACTAATACAGAATGGCTCCAACAATCTTGAATGTGATATCAACTTCGCACTTTACTATTTATGATGGAACAACAATAGGATAATTATTAATAATTCTTTTTCGCTCAAAACTCCATCAGCGGCGTCTTCTACTAAGAACTGACTCTGAAAACGAACTAACCTAAAAATAAAAACTTAGAAACTATGGTAACAGCAGGTATCATGGGAGATTCCTGTCTAAATTGAGACATATCTCTGTGTTTCTGTGGAGAAAGTGACACAATAAACAGGCTCCCATGATACCTGCGTTGAGCCGACATCACGAACTTGCTGTTATAGCAGTTATACTCTGTTCAGGATACGATGAGACTTGGTGAGTCAGGTAGAAACGCACTACTTTGCAACGTAGCCATTTGAGTTGTACAGCCATTGTGCTCACTCGGGCTCTTTTCGACTGGACCCTTCTTCGGGAAAGAGGCAATACCGAGAATCGGCTGACTATGAATGTTATCTGTGCAAAAGTCAATTTAGAAACGGTAACAGATACGACAAAATGGATGAAATTTATGCCCAACGGGCCATAGCTCGTCAAAATTAGTCGAATTTGACACCTCATCATATTCGGAGATTTATTTATTGAGAATTCCATTTATGAGTGTACCTCAATTGAATTGTTTAAAAAAATTAGTGTCTGAGGATATCGAGGAGTCAAATTCGACTAATTTTGACAAGTTATGGTCCGTTGGGCTTAAATTTCATCCATTTCGTCGTATCTGCGACCGTTTCTAATTTGACTTTTGCACAGATAACATTCATAGTCAGCCGATTCTTGGTATTGCCTCTTCCCGAAGAAGGGTCCAGTCGAAAAGAGCCCGAGTGAGTACAATGGCTATACAACTCAAAGGCCCGCGTTGCAAAGTAGTGCGTTTCTACCTGACTCACCAAGTCTCATCGTATCCTGAACAGAGTATGTGAGCTTATTTCAAGATTTTAGACCTTCTCAGTGTGATTTTCGTGATTTTTCCTGGTTTTTACTTCCGACTGGACTTTTTATTTGCTTATCGCTTTTGCAGGAGCACCATTAAAGGCAGTTTGTTCCTTTCTTCATTAAAGCCGTTTTGTTGACGTTTGGTTTGTTCCGCAATAGATTGTTCCCTGTGCAATAAAAGAATGACACATAGAGGCATTAGCCTCTTTATGTGATGACTCTTGTTATCGGTCGCTATGTTTTGTTTCGATCCAAAACGATGATGTATCAAAACTTTGTCCGTGACGTCATCGTTAAACCAGCCTTTTGCTTCTTGGAAACTGTTCACTATGTTTAGTTGTTTTATTCTATGATGACTGTATCCTGTATCGATACTCGTCGGGAGCAACGTGGTAGGTCGAAGGTCGGGACATCGTGGGAACCCGAGACGAGGCGAGACCAGGCAATGAAACCGCGTGGATCGGCAGCCCGGGGGGAGGGGGGGGGGCTCCGTTGTTCCCGTTCCAGATATATTCCTCTTCTCATTGATAAGGATAAGGATTAAGATGCCTGTTCGGGAGTCGGGAGGCTGGCTGGCTGTGGCTGTGGCTGTATAGATGTGGATTGGGCAGTTACAACAGAATGGCTCAGCGCAGAAAGTGACTAACTACCCGGGAAATCGGTAGCAGTTTAGAGGCAGATTGAGACCCAGCGTAAAGCTGGGACAGGCGTCCAATTTTCTCGCTCTTTGGTCGGGACTCAACGGAACAACATCCAACAATCGGTTTTACTGTTGGGTGTTGAGTGATGAACATTGGACATTGTGATGGTCAAGCCAGTACCGTCTCTAAACATACCAAGCTATGCTTCTTTGAGGTTAGGGTCGTCTTGGTATACGTACGCTTATGGAGAATGAAATATTGGTGAAATGCAAAATCGAGATTTATCCTCTCAAGACACGAATTTCAACTCTTTTACTCTTTAGGGAAGTAACTAAGCCCTAAACTTTCATTACTGACGCACTTTTTCAATTTTGGTTGAACTTGAAAAAACCACCCAAACCACCCAAACCACCCAAATACTCGATAAGGCCATAAGCATTCCATACACTTAAATGTACCAAGACGAACCGTAACCCCACTTTTTCAAAAGAAGCAGCCGGGTATGTATAGAGACGGTATTGGTCAAACGCTTCGTACACAATCAAACATTAACAAGCAATCGATGTGCCGAAATTCACCATATACGGCAGTTGAGTCAACCGTTGCATGTTCGTTGATGTTCTGTTCGTCAAACAAATGTACGCAGTTTGACGGGCCCGTCAAACAGCAGAGAGATTTGACGTTGCTAGGTGTGCCTGTTCCCCAATTTCAGTAAATACAATGAACAGAACCCATTTTTGAGGTGCAGTTCGGGCCTCTGTTGCCTCTGGTTTGAATTGACGTTGTTTTTTTTCCGGAATAACGGTTTCTGGTAAATTATTTCCAATTAACATGCCTTAATTAATTGAAACGACTTCAAAACGAAATTTCAGGCACGTATCTCTATCGGAGTAATCCAGTAATGTTCACCTTTCAACAGTTTGCAAGTTGCAACTATTGGCTTTTGTTCTGTTGAGCCCCCGAACACAAATGAACCCATTTTACTTGCCTCACTTTCATAACACAGGAAGCATAGTATAGCATGTGTTGAACTGTTGAGTCTCAATCTGTCTGTGCAGCAGTTAGTTTGTTTTCGCTGCAAATGACTTCAACTTTCATTAATAAGTACCCCAGTGACAAGAAATCATTATCCTCTTCTTCCGTTCAAGAGATTGCTTTTTTTTTTTTTTTTTTTTTTTTTTTTTTTTTTTTTTTTTTTTTTTTAATCGCGCACTTCGCAGAATCAACGCTTACTGTCGCTTACGCTTACTACACTCCGCATGCGTCAAGTATCGTAAGCATCGTTAAAAAGGCATCGTTATCGCGTAATTAAATCGTATGTATCGGGCACTCTCTCTCTCTCTCTCTCTCTCTCTCTCTCTCTCTCTCTCTCTCTCTCTCTCTCTCTCTCTCTCTCTCTCTCTCTCTTCAGAATCTTTTCCTGTGCGCGGTTTAGTTAGTCATTGTTGTTGTTGTTGTTGTTGTTGTTGTTTTTTTTTTTTTTTTTTTTTTTTTTTTTTTTTTTTTTTGTCTGGGGGTGCACACCCGCACAGCGCACGCAACGCACGCGTGTCTCTGTAGCGGCGCGGCAGATTTCATGAGAATCCTTTTGAAGACCAGTTCACACTTGCCGAGAGACCAACAAGACCGTGCACAAACGATGCGACCGCGCGACGCGGAAATGTATTCGCGGGTCACGTGGTCACACGGTAGCAAAGTACCGGGTAGGTACTCAGGCTGCTGTGTGAGACGGCGAGACGCCCATTTCGACATCTTATCTCGCGTGGATGACGGTTTGATGATTCGGCTCGAAACTTGGGAACCGAGGCGGATCCAGAAATTTGTCAATCTCTCTCTCTCTCTCTCTCTCCCCCACTCTCTCTCTCTCTCCCCCCCCACTCTCTCTCTCTCTCCCCCCCCACTCTCTCTCTCTCTCTCTCTCCCCCCACTCTCTCTCTCCTCTCTCCTTCCCATGGAAGAGAAATAATTGTTGATGTAAATTTAGAGTTTTAGCTTTTATGTATGTTAAACCGTTGTCGGCGTTGTCCGACGCTGGTGCATTCACCTATTGGCACAGAATACTCTAATCAGAACGGAAACTCTAATTCATTTTGAAACATTCTTTACTTCGGGCCGCCATGTTCGAAAGTGAGTATCTTCGGCAATCTTCGGCAGATCTTCGGCAACTGGCCGAGTTGTGATTGGTTGTATAGCCTGAGAAAGCATGTCCGCCATCTTGAGAAGTGAGTAGGCACAGTTGCCAGTTTGTGCCAGTAAATTCCAAATCTTGTTTCCATTGGCTCTTATGGGAGTTTCCCTTCTGATTGTATTATTCTGTGCTATTGGGAAATCACATGTAACTAGCTTTCGTTTGGAACCGGTGTTTTTATATCGATTTAGCGATTTAATGATAAAATAAACAAATAGTATAACCACACAGAAAAAAACGGAAAAAACACTTTGGTAGCGCTGACAAAACCTTTGGTAGAAAAATGACCCAGCAAAAGACTTTAGTTGGGCCAACCAAATTTTTTATTCACCCAGCAAAATCTCTTTAGTTAAGCGTACAGAAGCTTTGGTTGGCTCAACTAAAGTCTTTTGCTGGGTCATTTTTCTACCAAAGGTTTTGTCAGCGCTACCAAAGTGTTTTTGTCTGTTTTTTCTGTGCACAGAATACTACTATCAGAATGGAAACTTCGGTTCATTTTGAAGCATTATTTTTTAGTCCGTCGTGTGAGAAGTTCCAAATTACCCCCAGTTAAAGCAATGCGGTAGACAAGAGTCAGAGATATGTCCGTCATCTTGAAAAGTCACTTAAGCAGTCGGAAAAAATGTTTCGATTGTCTCTTGTGGGAGTTCCCATTCTGATTCTAATCCGAAGATTCGCAATTTGTAGAAAAATATTTGTAACTTTCTCTTTGACCCCAGTTTTATTGTGTTCTTGTTTATTTTGTATCGTTTTTCTCTTTTTTAAGAGAATTTTTTCTCTATTTACGTACCATAAACTAGGACTATAGGCAAATCACGAGATCGGATTTGTTGGAGAAAATCGTTTCCAAGTAAAATCCATTTGCACAGATGTTGATAATTCCTCTTTAGAACGTTTGAGCATGGTTTAGAAAATCGTAAGTTATCCAGTTTCACTTTTAGATAAACTTTTAAGATGTAAAACAGTAAAATCCGTGCGTAACCGACGGACATTTTGGAACCGGGGAACCGGGGGACACTCATTTTTCACGTTTTATGGTACGAAAAAAATTAATTTTGTAAAAAACGATGGTTTACACGTATTCTACGGAGTTTTTGGAGCATTTCCATGATCTTCAAAATTCATTTTATCCTCAAATTATGGTCAAAAACTTAGGTAAAACACCAAAAACTTGTGTGGAGGACGCGTCACCGACGGACATTTTGAACCATAAAACAATTAAAAGAAGTATAAATATAAAAGTATAAATAACTTTAAAAGCAATTATTACTATTGCTCCTCATAAAACCAAGTTCCTTTGACTTAAAAATCGAAACATCGAATCTATTTGATCTTTTTTAAAAATTCAATCTCGTTGGGACACCATTTGGCCCGTTTTGAAATTATGACCTTGTTGTGTTTTTTTTGTTTGTCATCAATGCTGCCACTAGAGTGGGCCGAAATCCGATTTTTTCTGAATCTGGAAACGTAATAGCGCGGAAAAGACGGTACTAGTGATCAGAAACAAGAAAATAACAAGTTTTTTGAATTTGGTCAATGCCTGACCATCGCGCAATGAGCTTGAAATTTCGATATTTTGGCCAAAATTGACGATTTTCTACGAAAATCGCTAGTTTTCAGATCCTTTAAGTATGGATTCAAACCGTTCAAATATGACAAATAATGGCTCAACATAGCTCCAAATCGACCTTAGATGTAGTTTGAATGCTTGAGAGCCCCCAAATGTGATGGGAGGAGGTCCCAATTGGAGGGGACAAAACGTCTATTTTGATGCGTTTCGAAGATCGGTTAGCTAAAGGTCCGTGCCTCAAGGAAAGCGACTAAAATGAATGTTTTTTTATGACGAATGTTTGATTTTGCAGCTCTTGGCTCGTTTGACCGTAGAAAAATATGCTAGATGGATAAAACGACTCAGAGCTCACCGCGAGAAGGTGGCTGAAAATACGATCTCCACCAGCTATATAACCATCCCTTTCTAAGAGATGCATTCAAATGGGCTAGGAGGGAGAAAGGCAATACCCTGGCTACGGCTGTGGTGCCAGAGACAAACCCAGCTTTTATTAAATGATGTTAAATTTCATAAAAACCAATAGGACAGCCAAATAACTAACACTTTTTTTTTAAAAGAATATAGAGGTTTATTATTAAAAACAGGCATCTCATCTCTAGATTTCAAGGTATCCCGAACTAAACCGTCTCTGTTTTTAAAGCCGGGACTTCTTTTTTGGGCGGCGTTGGTGTAACTAGCTTTACGCAGCGCTCAACTGATAGGGGTGGGCCACGGGAAACTCAAGACATCCAACTCTGATGGGATAGCCTGATAGTTATTAAGTTGGCAGATAAATTCAGTACCATCTTTCCTTGAAATTGGAAGAGAAAATATATTTTTACGTTCCCTATTGATCAGCTGTGTGTAGTCAGTAGCGTTAAAATTTAATTTAGGGACGGTGAATTTCCGAACATTGTTATTCTCTAGAATGAGAATGCTCCTGTTGCACATAAAATCTTTTATTCCACAGTGGTTTGCAGAAACAAAACTGCTTGAACATTGACGGACCGAGACATCTGTTCAACGCAAAACGAAGTACAATAAAGTATTTACGAAGTGATTTACTTGTCGTCGTTATCCCTGGTTTACAAAAGACTTCATTTTTGCCCACTCGGAAAATTTGCTACTGTCATGCAGTGCCCTTTGATTAGCGAGCAGAAATAAGGTCCATTGCACTCGAAAGAATTTTACATGCGAGGGAGCATTTTTATTCAGAAAAAAAAACAATATTCGGTAATTTAATGTCCCTAAATTGAATTTTAACGCTACTGACGACACGCAGATTATTTATTGGGAACAAAAAAGATCTTTTCCCCACCAATTTTAAGGTGATTTCGTGTCACATGACCAAGATGGTCGATTAGTCGATCAATTGATGGTCATTTACCAGGTTTTATGGAGTTCTTGTGTAAAAAGAGAATCGTCAGCACCTGTAGGTAGATTAATTATGGGACTTCTCATTATCGTAGTGCGACGAGAGATCGAGCACAGCGATTGTGCGAATTTTCATAATTTCGTCCTTATTTTGAGAATTCGAGCATCCAAAAATTGCAAATATCTTTGTCAGATCTACCGATGACAGGTGCCGACGATCCTCGCTTTACAAAATAAAACTCCATAAAATCCGGCGATTGATAACTAATCGATTGACAAATCGATCACCTTGGTCACGTGACATGGAGTCACCTTAAGAAAGGTTCGTACTGAATTCACTTGAAAACTTAAGGACTCAGAGGCTATTCTGGAGTGAGATGTCTTAAGTTTCCCGTGTCACGTCACCCAATCAGTAGTCGCATGGTTGGTTGGGTTGAGTGGCCGGTGGAGCTGGTATTTGCAGCCACCTTTTTGCTGTGAGTCGTTTTATCCATCTAGCATATTTTTCTACGGTCAAACGAGCCAAGAGCTGCAAAATCAAACATTCGTCATAAAAAAACATTCATTTTAGTCGCTTTCCTTGAGGCACGGACCTTTAGCTAACCGATCCTCGAAACGCATCAAAATAGACGTTTTGTCCCCTCCAATTGGGACCTCCCCCCCATCACATTTGGGGGCTCTCAGGCATTCAAAACATATCTAAGATCGATTTGGAGCTATGTTGAGCCATTATTTGTCATATTTGAACGGTTTGAATCCATATTTAAAGGATCTGAAAACTAGCGATTTTCGTCAAAAATCGTCAATTTTGGCCGAAATATCGAAATTTCAAGCTCATTGCGCGATGGTCAGGCATTGACCAAATTCAAAAAACTTGTTATTTTCTTGTTTCTGATCACTAGTACCGTCTTTTCCGCGCTATTACGTTTCGAAATTCAGAAAAAAACGGATTTCGGCCCACTCTAGCTGCCACATTTGCAAGTTACAAAACTCCACACTTTACTTCAAATTAGATGGGAAAATTGTCTATTTTTTGCCAATTTATGGCAACGCTGGTTTTCGTTGATACTGCGGCAACAACGCGCGCGGACCCGTTCGTTCGTTCGTTCGGCCGTCCGTTGATTACAAGCGAAGAAAAATTGATCAGTGCAAGTATGGATAATTTCAAGGTCATCGCCGATACCGCGTTAGTTACCGACATCGACACCGCTCAGCGGCAACTTTCCCAACCGAGGCTGTTAGCTGTTGAGTGTTGCGTTTTACGATTTCCCAGAAGAAATGGTTCCTCGAGCAAGCCGACCTACTGTGGACGCGGTGGAGTGGGCGCGATAGAGTTTCATGAGGGGGTAAAAGGGGGGGGGGAGAGAAAAAAAAGAGAGGAAAACCGTTCGTTTTTCATCGCGCGTTCAACTTTCTTCTTGTCGAGCGCGAGTTGCGCTGCTGCGCGCGCGCGGCCTGTCTCACGCCGCGCCGCGCCCTACCCGCGACTTCGATGCGATGTCGGAGTTCAAATGATCGACGGAAACGGAAACTCGAGTTTCGAAGACACCGGAACTAATCATTTGTCGACGACCCGTTCGGTCGGCGCGTTTGCCGGATCTAGCAGTGACGGCTCCGTGCAATTTGTCAACAATGTTTTTCCTCTCCATTTGATTGTATGCAAAACTATCGATTCGATAGTGAAGCGGCGCTTCACCTGCAATCGATTATTGTTCATATATTCAATTGGACGAAAACCATTGTTGCCACATTGCACTAGCCGCTACTGGGATCTAGACCGGAATGGAGCTGTTGCAATCTTTTGCTACAGGCTTATTAATAGTTGATTATGGGGTAATACCCTGTAAAAGTAACGATTAGCGCACTAAAAAATCACGAAAGCCACTCCTAAACTCACAAAATGCTTTTAAACGCGAGACCGTAATGGCGGCCGAGGCCGCGGTTTTCTTATGGCAATTGTGTGCTTCTTCTTCTTCTTGTGTGGTGTTGCGAGACTACCTCCTGTAGATGGCGCTGATTGAAGATAGGGAAACCCAATGCAAACCGCGGCCCCGGCCGCCATTACGGTCTCGCGTTTAAAAGCATTTTGTGAGTTTAGGAGTGGCTTTCGTGATTTTTTAGTGCGCTAATCGTTATTTTTACAGGGTATTACCCCATAATCAACTATTAATAAGCCTGTAGCAAAAGATTGCAACAGCTCCATTATTTATAATTTTTCGTTTTTGTAGTGTGGTGCTTTATAGCTGGAAGCTCGCATAGAATGAACAAAATCGGCAACTGATTGAAGTCCCCCCCCCCCCCCCCCCCCGCTCTCAATTGTGTGATTATGATCGTATCGTAATCGTATCGAGCAGAGCTGGGCAAATCGTCGTTTTCGATTACGTGATCGATTACTTGTCACAAGTAATCGAGGCTGGTTTTAGCATCAACCCTTTCTATCACGAATTATGAAAGAAGTGTCACTGTAATTTGAAACCAATACCATTAAATTGAACGAACTTTTCTCATATGATTTCATGTGTGAGTCAATTTTTCCGAATTTTTATAGGGATCCATGTAAAAATGGTCGTCCATTATAATGGACACTGTGACGGAAAGGGTTAATGAGGCGTGCCGATATCTATGAACCTAATGTCATTCGATGAAGTAACGTCGCGTGTAATTTGGCAACGCTTCTTCCGTTCCTTTAAACGTATATGCAAAATATCGATTTGAGGGAGTGATATGTTTGATAGTTCGATACTTTTAATGGATTTAAATGAGCAAACTACAACGTTGTCTAAGTGCTCGCTATATACACCAGTGTTAGATGAACCCAATTAGTTTTATACTAACATGTTGAGTTGAAATCGGTACTTACGCCTACTTTACCGCTAAACTTGACCTCGATTGCCTTTGAAAAGTATTAAAAAAAAAAAAAAAAAAAAAAAAAAAAAAAAAAAAAAAAAAAAAAAAAAAAAAAAAAAAATAAAAAAATGCGATTGATCGATTACCATTCGTCCAACTCTGGTATCGAGTCGCTGTATATCGAATGCGTGTAATTCTGATTGGTGTGTCATTTTGATTTTGTTCGAATCTTTTTATGCTGAGAAAAGTGATGCATCATAGAGATAGCTGTTATGGCACAGAATAATACAATCAGAAGGGAAACTCTAATTCATTTTGAAACATTCTTTACTTCAGGCCGCCATGTTCGAAAGTGAGTATCTTCGGCAATCTTCGGCAGATCTTCGGCAACTGGCCGAGTTGTGATTGGTTGTATAGCCTGAAAAAGCATGTCCGCCATCTTGAGAAGTGAGTAGGCACAGTTGCCAGTTTGTGCCAGTAAATTCCAAATCTTGTTTCCATTGGCTCTTATGGGAGTTTCCCTTCTGATTGTATTATTCTGTGGTTATGGGACTCTCTTAATGTGACCCGCCCAGTTGATCGCCATCTTGGATTTCTGTGTAAATGCCTTATTGTGGGTTTATTAGTGGATTTTCAGACTTTCTGATGGTTCATTTATTCTATTTTGATTTTCACGCGATTTTATGGAGGGATCGACCGCGGGACCCACTATAACGCTGTGTAGCAAATGTTTTCAAGACAGGCCCAGTGTCATTCTCTTGCAGTAAAAGTTTCAAGTAACGAATAACTTGCTTCACACATTAATTGGATAGTTTTATTAATAAACGTAGATATAAAAAAATACGATATTCTCATTTTCCTTATCTTCCACGTGTATTTTTTCCGGGTGAAGTAGCATCCGGTCGCTCCCATGAATCCTCCAGTCTAGTTATCTATTTGAACCTATTTATTTGGGGTCATTTGGACTTTACTGAACTGTACTCCATTTAGGCCGTGATACACCAATCACACGATTGGCACAATCCGGAAGTCCTTCAAAAACAGATTCAATAGACGGTTTTAGTGCGAAGTCAACGGTGAGCCAACAACCGCAACAATGCACTCATCGGTCGCAATCGCTTGTGATAAAACTCGCTTAGCGTTCCAAACTATCTCACTCACTCTCCCGTGACCCCCATGCATAGAGGTAGTTTCAGAAGTGTAGGCGGAAACCATAATCTTTGGCGAATTTTCAAATTTAATTCCTGTAAAATAAAACCGAACTTCCCTCTGACTTTATTCTTTTGCGTTTAAAGTGTTCCTCGTTGAAAAGTGAACACTCAATTTCATTTTCATTCATTTTCATCGAGTAATATCAGCGATAATGTTGATAAATTCCAAAGATTATCGGTCTAGGTCCGCCTACACTTCTGAAACTACCTCTACCCATCTCTTTCTGGTTTCGAAATTCGTATACAGGGCCTTGTTTTAAGATATATTATGATTAAAATCGCGTTAAAATGCCTCGAGAAATTCATTTTAGCCAACAAATTTCACAAAAGATGTCTCTATATTCGATTTTTGAAATTAGAGTGAGACGACAGTACATGGGGGTCACGTGAGAGCGAGAGAGACTAACTGTCTTTGCTTGGAACGCTCATCACCGGCAGTCGCCATTACTAAAACCCTCCATATAACCCGGTAGCGTAGCGTGCACTTTGGCAACCTCGCAGTTCGTCTATTTAAACCCATGAAAAAGATCGAACTGTTGGTTATTCGATGAACACCTTCGCATTCGACCTTTTACATGGGTTTAAATGGACACAGTACAACGTTGCCAAATTGCACGCTACGCCACTGATACAACATTTCTCGCTTTCGAATTGCTACTATCCAATGACGCATCAAAAGCTGAAGAGCTATCGATGAGATCATTTCCACCAAAATATCACACGTATAGATATCTAAACACAAATAGAGCCGCCGCAAGCTAATGCGTTTTGTTGCAAACTTTTGCGAAAGCAAAATGAAATTGTGATTTTTTTTTTCCGTAAAATAAACGATAAGGATAGAACGTTGAAAAAGAATCCGTAATCTACTTTAAGTTATATGAGAAGCTTCTAAAAAAGCAAAGAACTGAATCGTAACCTGAGAGTAAGCATCTATTGAGCCCCGGTGATTTCCGAAAATGCACCAATCTTTTCATTCATTTTTCAGTCAATGTTAATTTTATGTTAGAAATGTTGTTTTTTGGAATTTCTGTTGCTCTAGAAAAAAAACAAAAAACAAAAAACAAAACAAAACAAAACAAAAAAAAAAAAACACTAAATTCTAATATAATTTTACCAGAAGTTCAAAAATATTATGTAAACCGAGGAATTTTTAGCACGTTTACCAGAAAATTCTGGTTTTGACATAAATCGGTGTGCTCTGGTATGGAACTTTTTTATTTTTTCAGTGTAGTCGTGACTTGTATTCTGACCATCCGATCTTTTCAATTGCGGAGATTGCAATTTAGCTAAAGTTGAACTTCGCTCAATGAAACCCATGTAAAAGATCGAATTAGAGAGGGTTCTCCGCACCCGACAGTTCGATCTTTTTCATGGATTTGGATGGACAAAATGCAATTAACGATGCCAACTTGCTCACTTCGCTTCCGACAACGATTTACCTTAAAAAATTCGTGAAAGTTATCTCGATAGTTTTCTTGAAAAATTAATTCACTGAAAAAAACAGCTATCGTAATATTTACCATAACTTGGTTTAAATTTTCGGAAATCCAAGAAAATTGTAAATTTTACGTTTTCCATGGCTTGAGTTCAGGACGTATTGGTTAAATTTCAACCATGTAAGTAATGTTTAACTTTAAACCAAGACATCTTGAACTCAAACCATGGAAAACATATAATTTACAATTTTCTTGGATTTTTGGAAATTTAAACCAAGTTATGGTAAATTTGTAATAATTCTTACGATAGTTTTCTTCTTCTTTTTTTTCAGTGTTTAAATGATTTTAAATTGAATTCAATTAATTATGAAAGAGAAGTTTTGAAACGTTTTTAACGGAGTTAGGTCCCGTTTGCAGTGGCGGCTCGTGAAATGCGCTATATATCGATGTCATCTCCATTTAAAACTTTAGAAAAGTATCGATTTCTCGGGGGTTCAATTGCACCCCCTGACGATCGATACTTTTCTATAGTTTTAAATGGAGTAGACATCGATATATCGCATTTCACGAGCCGCCACTGCCCGTTTGCAACCGGAGGGCTTAAATCCAAGATGTGACAACAGCGGGGAAGGCTGCTAGTTTTGACGGCCCTTCAAGGTCAGTTTCGATGGCTCAGAGCGTTCTGTTGTCGACGCCTTGCGGTTTAGCGTTTGGCGTCGCCGTTGGATCGCGTCGCGTCGCGTCGCGTCGCGTCGCGTCGCGTCGCGCCGCCACGCCACGCGACCCGCATCGGTCGCCGGTCGAGCAAGCATGACACCATCCAGCATCGCACCGCGCACTGCACCGAGCAATGAGCGAGTTCGTGCACCGGCACTGCACACCGCACATTGGACTGATACGTAGAATTTTCCGGACATGAAAAGGACATTTTATTATTTTGCTTCAGAACGTTTTTAATGACAACGTGTAGCAAATAGCCGTGCACAGAAAAAACAGAAAAATCACTTTGGTAGCGCTGACAAAATCTTTGGTAGAAACATGACCCAGCAAAAGACTTTAGTTGAGCCAACCAAAGATTTGATACGCCTAACTAAAGAGATTTTGCTGCGTGAGCCAGAGATTTCGTTGGCTCAACTAAAGACTTTTGCTGGGTCATTTTTCTACCAAAGGTTTTGTCAGCGCTACCAAAGTGTTTTTCTCTGTTTTTCTGTGTGTCGTGGGAATGTTGCACACTTTTGCTATGAGCGATTTAATATTTGAGTCTGGTGTAAAAACCGTCGAAAAATAACGATGACAGCACTAAAAACTTTCGAAATCCACTCCTTAATCCTTCCAGGGATAGTGGGACAAATAGTGTCCTCCTTAATTTAACGTAGGATTCAATGGAATTTAAAGGGAAATTTTGCAAAAAGTTGAAGGACATATCAAAGTTCTTAGAAAATTGTCTTTTTTTGAAAGGTTTGATAAAATCTAAAAAAAAAGTCAAACCCCTAAATGCGCGCGCATGAAAGGGTTAACTCAATATATGCTTTTATTTGCGCGAGCGTAATGGTGGCTGAGGGCAGTTATAATGGGAGATTCTCAACTAACAATACTGTAACTCCATCAAGAAGTGACCAATCAGAGACGACTTTCATGTGATACCAGTGGCAATAGGTGTCAAAGTTGTTTTTTTCTGATATTTCTCAAAAGTACGTTTCGTAAGGTTTACAAAGAAGGAATAATGACCAAACCGAAATCGTATGAAAGCAACTTACGACAACTGATTTTGATGTATTTGTGAACAATGGAAAGCTTCACTACCACAATATAACTCCGTAAATCCATAAAATTTATGCAACTTAGCATTGCTATTATAATAAAACAACTACATTATGGATAAGACTTCGTCACTTAAGATCGACTTCTGAAGGCCTCCAACTCAGGACTGGACTCTAGAATGAACTGACCTATAAGGGGTCTTCAACGAAGACTTATAAGTCTTCGTTGAAACCATGGTAACTTTGGCGTGAAAAACAGTGCCATTCATTGGATGTGGATCACTACTCTGATGACTAATTACTATGTGAATCATCCTTGTCAGCATAGAGAGAGTGACGAAATTAAGAAAGGAATCTCCCAGTATTATACTTCCCTCAGCCACCATTGCGCTCGCGAAAATAGCGTTTATTGAGTTTAGGAGTGGATTTCGGAAGTTTTTAGTGCTGCCATCTTTACTTTTCGAGGTTTTAACACCAGAATTGACGATTCATTGCTTATAGCAAAATTGTGCAACACCCCCATTTAACGCACAATAAGCCGTAATATGAATTAATTTTTTAAACTGATTTTGTGATTTATCTTGCTATTTATTGTACAATAACTTCGATTTTCGTTCATGAAATTTTTGTCCGGAAAAAGCCATGATTTGATCCACTGTTTGTTGAGCCGCCGTTTACCGTATCGCACAGTTACCGGGTTGGATACAGATTACAGATCCCTTGCTTTCTTCAACGTCGCGTTGCGGCGTTGTCGCACCGTGGGTCAATACGTGGAATTTTCTTGGAATATTTTTTCAGAGTTTAAAGCGATTTTACCTTCGGATAAAAAGAAGTGCGTTTAAAAGTTAACGGAACAATTGATTGTACTGATTGTGAGAAAAATTGACTGCTGCTGTAACAAGAATGGGGCTCTTGCAAACTTTTGCTATAGGGGATTGAAGAGTTGATTCTTGCATAAAAACCAGTAAAACTGACGATGAGTACACTAAAAAATCACGAAATTCACTCTCAGAATCGGGCTTAATGGCGGAGAGACGCAGGTGTCATGGGAGATTCCTATCTAAATTGAGACATATCTCTGTGTTTTCCAAAGAGAAAGTGACATAAATAGACAGAAAGCATAATAAACATGTTAGCTGCGTTGAACTGCCATTACGATCTTGCCGTTGTAGCAGTTATGTGAGTTTATTACTGAATTTTAGACTTTCTTAGCGTGATTTTCGTGATATCCGCTGGTCTTTACATCAGATTGGACTATTGATTTGCTTATAGCAAAAGTTTGCAAGAGCCTCATTTACATTTTTCGAATTGTAATTTTCGCAATGTACGAGTTAAATGTATTCCTGCTTTTTTTTTGCAATGTTTTGCTATTTTAACGTTCATATCTTTTGATGTGAATTTCAAACACAAATTTTAATCACAGAGAACACTTTTAAACACCGGTGTTGCTGTTATGTGTGTTTTTAGTGACGTTCTGCATTACATCGGTAATTCAACTGGTTGAACCAAAGTTTACTACTTATTTGAGTATTACTATGTACTATAGTCAGTGGCGTCGCGTGCCATCTGGCAACAATGCAACTGCTCCATTTAAACTCATTAAATATATCGAATTTTCCTCGTGCACTGTGAACCCCCTGAATTCGATATTTTACATGAGTTTAAATGGATAGAATACATCGTTGCCGAATTGCACGCGACGCCACTGACTATAGTACTTTTCTGTTTAATATTTGCTTCAAATGGTGGAATCGCCGTTGGATTGCTGAGTGCACGTAGCGAAGCGCGAAATCAGGCAACGTTGCATTTGGCTCAATAAAACCCATGAAAAGTATCGAACTATCTATAATTTGCCGATGACCATCGGATTCGACCTTTTCTATGGGTTTAAATGTACCACCAAATGTCATGTTGCCAATAATAAACAAGCAGAACGGCAGCTGTGAGCTGTGAGGTTCAAACACACACGCGACCGTCGACTAAAGTAATCGTATTCGTAGTTAGATCTTGATTCGTGATTGCTTTTTAATATTTGTCATCAATGTTTTGAGGCCTGAAGTTTTGACGACTATAAGATGATGCAATGATAGATAACGATCTGTCGGTTCCAATCAATAATTATCAAAAGACAAGGTTGATAACCTGTGGTTGACAATAAAAGGGCACAGCAGCGACACCTGGCACGTGCAATCTGGAAACGTTGCTTTTTTTGTTTTCAATTTAAATCCTTGTAAAATATCGATTCGATGGAGTGCACTCAGTGGCGTAACTTACGGGGCCGCAGGGACCGCGGTGCGTCGGGGGCCCGGAACGATTGGGGCCCTTAACGCAGCCAGGTGAAAACAAAAACAAAGATAGTAAAATCAAGGGTATTTTTGAATAGATCTAATACTTCTGCAACTAATATGATGGTTAGCTTGTAAAAAATCAGCCTTGATTACCATAGAATCACCCTCCAAAAAAGACGATTACGATTACTTGGTAATCGTGTAATCGATTACCACCCCCCATTTGCCCAACTCTGCTACCTGTTTTTTATTTTTTGCTTATTTTTTACGCTGGCAATGAGCTCACAATCAGTCAAATCAGCTGTGCCAATCTCTATGTTTTAAGTTTTTGAAACACTCTGTATACTCTTGTTTTGATTCGGAGGAAGAAAGAGACCATAAAGTAAGTAAAGATAGAGGCCCCACTCTATCGAGATCGCTGGGGACACTGTTTTGTAGTTGCGACCGAGCTCATACGCAGCGCCACCAGTAGCGATTTCACGTGAGAACCGAGAAGGCTGGAGACCGAGGAGAAAACCGACGACATCGGCTCCGATTCGAAACTACCTGACTACCGCAGGCCTGGGACAACGTTAGGAGCGGGGAATCTTCATTCACCCCTTATTATACTGTGTTACTGTCGTCTGCGAATAACAATAGAGGTTCACGCGACAAGTGTCGGCCTTTCATAATAGCTGCGTATTTCCTCGTGAACAATAAACTCGATTGAAATAAAACTACTCGGTCAACTGGCGACGATTTTAACACGGCCTTACTTTGGCATCTCTTAAGTCAACACATTTTCTTCCTTTTTTTTTTTTTTTTTTTTTTTTTTTTCCTTCTTAATTTTGGAACTTCTTACTATTGCAGTTCGGTCAGCTGGTATTTTACGAAAGGAAAACATTGCTGGAAAGCAAAAATTTTTATAATAATCGTTTCTTTGGATGTAAGGAAACAGTGGCGCACCGAAGGGGGGGGGGGGGGGGGGGTTAGGGTTAAACCCTCCCCCCCCCCCCCAAGCCCTAAAGAAAAAAAGGAGGGAGAGAGGAGAGAGAGAGAGAGAGGGGAGAGAGAGAGAGAGAGAGAGAGAGAGAGAGAGAGAGAGAGGAGAGAAGGAGAGAGAGAGAGAGAGAGAGAGACAGAGAGAGAGAGAGAGAGAGGATGTGGCTCCTTCACAAATAGAAGAAAGAGAAAGAAAAATATCGTGATCAGCTGGGAAGGGGGTTTACGGTGAGCAAATTCCATACTGTCCGCATTTGCTTAAGAGTTATTCACTATGGGGGGGGGGGGGGGGGATAAAATCGAACCCCTCGGTGAAACCCCTCCGTGAATATTCCATGGCTCCTTCATCCAAATTCCTTTAGGCTCTTCTCCCTCCTATTACCATGAGTCAAGAGCAACAATTTCATGCAGGCAAAATCGAAAATATACTTGAACATTTCAATTTTACCGTAATGAAAGTACCGTAAAATTCAATGTGAAGGTAAGGCAAATTGAAATTTTTTACCGGGGGAGGGCCCCCGGACTCCCCTCTCGATGAACCCCTCGGTGAATATTCCATGGCTCCTTCAGCCACTTCTCACTTGATTCTTCTCCCTCCAATTATGAGTCGAGAGCAAAGATTTCATGCAGGCAAAATCGAAAATATATTTGAACATTTCAATGTTACTGCACATGAAAGTACCGTAAAATTCAATTTGAAGGTAAGGGAAATTGAAATTTTTTGCCGGGGGAGGGCCCCCGGACCATACGGGGGTACTCCATACCCCCCAGACTCCCCCGGAGTTTGAGTCGTACCAAAATCCCCCCCCCCCCAAGACAAATTTCTCGGTGCGCCACTGTAAGGAAACACCGCCTATAAGTTTGCAGCATTGTTTCGAAACGTCTGAAGCGGCCATCTCGGTTTTCCCGACTTGAAATCGAAATTTTGTCGGTTTTTTGCCCATAGCTCGGCGTATTATGGTTTTATGACAAATCTATCTGGTTGTCCGTGGTTGGTAAATTTGCTGCAAGAAAGGTATCAATTTTCTTCAAAAATTGTTTTTTCCGGAGTTATGAGCGGTGCGAAAAATGGGACTTCCTTATACTTAATGTTCCTCGAATACCCGTGCTATTGGCCACAGAGAACACATGCGGATATACTACATTGTCCCCTAATAAAGACACTTTTGCTGAAGACAATGTAAGGGTAGATTCAAATGGGGAAATTATAAAAAATATCGATGGTAACACTAATAACTTACGCAATTGAGGCGGTAGCTAGAAGAAGGGCCCATAGGCAAAAATCAAGTTTTGAGAAAAACAGCTTAATAGTTTTCATTGGTAAAAAAAAAAAAAAAAAAAAAAAAAAAAAAAAAAACCATTTAGGTATAATTTGACAAAAACTGCGGCTGATCCTCATCGTACATTTCCTAGGTAACAACTTAAGTATCATAGGATTCAAGAAATTACAAAAAACTGGTCGCACAGTGGGAAAAACCAGGGGTGTGTTATGGGCCTTTATTCTAGAGAACACACTTTTCCAATATAAAGTAATATTTTTTCCTTTCTTATTCACAGGATGGGCATGGATTTAGGAGCTATTTGCCTAGAATAAACTATTCTATGTAAAAGGCAATGCCTTTTGAAGATATTTGCTCATTTTAAGCAAAAATAGTGGAAAACCGTTCGATTAAATTTCGGTTACTTATCGAGAAAGCTTCTCCTTGTTTTTGGATCAGAGCAGTGGTGCACCGTGCAATTTGCCAATGTTGCGCTGTATTCATTTAAACCCATGCAAAAAGTCGAATGCATGGTTCGATCTTTTTCATGGGTGTAAATGAATGATCTGCAACGTTGCCAAATTGCACGCTACGCCACCACCTATAATCATCCTATAACTTCAGATAATCCAAGGAAAATGCCTCCAAATTCCACGGAAAGGTCAATTTTACACAAAGTCCGACGTTGGGGGGTGGGGGGGTGGCACCCCCCCTCTTACGCTTCTAGTGTTTTTACATCTTAATACCAGTCAATATGCTTACTCAGCTCAGCTCCTTCAGATTACGTTAACAAGCGACGCTGCATCAACATTTTTATTGTGACTCTCAAACTCTTGACGAAAACACGGAAAATACGAGACGCGTCGTTTTTTCTAATAACGGCCTAACCCCACTTTCCTCAAATTGCTCTACTGCACTGAAAACTTAATATTTTTTCACGAAATTTTCAGGATAGCTATTTGAGGGTATGAAAAATCGATTTAAGCGTTCTCCGCAAAAAGGGCCCATACGCATATGGGCCCTTCTTCTAACTACCACCTCAATTCACTCATAAACTCATGAAATTCTTTAAAACGAAGGGTATTTGCGTTGGCTCTCTCCTTGCACCATCAGTTTCAAAATAAAGCAATATATCGTCCTCTCCATCATCCCCCTCGCCTCACTCGCACGCTCAAAGGTAACCTTACATATATTGAGGAGTTAATAGAACAGCTACTTTGAGTCATACGTAACGCAGTGATACCCAAAGAGTAAACTAGAGTCCCTTGATGGAAATATTGTATAGGGAGTACCGACACGACGCTTTATGCATTTTGACAGGAGTCGATTTTGTCGACCGCGTGAACGCATTCAAAGGTTAAGTTTGACAGTGGACCAGTGGTGGACTGGCGGATTTGCCGGCATTCCGGTCCGTTCCCATACGTTCCTCTACGAATCGACTCCTTTCGTGTGGAGCCTTCGATGTCGTCGACTCCTGCTCGACTCCGTGAGAGCCTAAAACCAACGACCAATCACAACTCGTTGAGCTCGTGTCGGTACTCCCTATACAATATTTCCATCAAGGGACTCTAGAGTAAACAAGAGTCGCAATTGAATGGAAGGCCTGCGTGGTCAACGTAGATAAGGGATCCGAACGTGGGCTGGCCTGGGCTGGCCTCTGATTGGCTGCAACGGGTGGAGCAAAAATGACTCGGGGTATAGGGAAAATAACACGGGATTTTCGTTCCGGGGCGTTTATCTCGAAACCTAAGCAAAATCGTATCTAAAAAATTTATACGAGTCGATTCAGCAGATTTTTCCAAACAATTTGATAGGTTATAAATGCCACTTTATTGCAAATTCGAAAAGACTGTTTCAGTTTAAAAGTACGCACAATAGTGTGATTACATGCTTGGCGTGTGTTCGAGCAGTGTTTGAGTAACTCACTATTGTGAGTACTTTTAAACTGAAACAGTCTTTTCGAATTTGCAATAAAGTGGCACTTATGACCTATCAAATTGTTTGAAAAAATCTGCTAAATCGACTCGCATAAATTGTTTAGATACTATTTTGCTTAGGTTTCGAGATAAACGCCCCGGAACGAAAATCCCGTGTTATTTTCCCTATACCCCGAGTCATTTTTGCTCCACCCGTTGCAGCCAATCAGAGGCCAGCCCAGGCCAGCCCGCGTTCGGATCCCTTATCTACGTTGACCACGCAGGCCTTCCATTCAATTGCGACTCTTGTTTACTCTTTGGTGATACCATTATCTTTAGCGACTCCAGTTATAAGCAGTGTAGCCAGATTGGGGTGAAAAAGCCGTACGTTTCACATTGATTTGAATGGGAACGACACGGCTTTTTACCCTCGATCTGGCAACACTGATTATAAGACGTAGCCAGTGACGTACACTGGATTTTTGTTGGTAGGGGCTTGCTCTAATGAGCGCTTGGCTGACAATTATTCTTTTCTCCCCCTTCATCCCCCAGAGCCTGAAATTCTGGGGGGGGGGGGGGGTCCTCTTTTGGTCAATTAAGAACTTAAGGTACCATTGCCAAGATAAAAACGGATCAAAAGATTGTAGCTGTGTCAGACTGACCACTGTAAACGAACAACAATATTTGTAACTTCCACTCATCCCATTGCCGGATCTAGAAAACTTTCAAGGGAGCTACGGTCCGGAGGGGGGCTATAACCTACTTTTTCGACAAAATTCCCTAAATTTGCTCGACAATCTCTCCGTATGCAAGGCCAAAAATTGGTAGGGGGGGGGGGAGGGATACAGCCCCTCCCATTTCAGATCATCCCATGATTGTGTCCTGATTGATAGTTTTATTGTAATCTCTAAAATCGATAGCACATATACTTACTGAAAACACGAAAAATATAGAAGGAAAAATGGTCTAATGGTAATATTAATTATACGGTGTTTCTTGCAGTACCGTCTCCAGCCCTGCCAAGTTCTTGGCCGACATTTTATGTGTGCAACGTCAAGCACTAGTGCATCCTCGCTTTGGATGAGTCGCGTCACAACTCATGTCCACGTCTACGTCCACCTGGAGACATCCTTGAGGTGCATTTGACTGCATCATGATTAAAACTAACAAGTTCATCGACAATTAACTCTTTTATCCGCGTAAAACACCGTGGGACCTCTTCGTTTGTTAACAGATGTGCGAAAACGCATCCAATGGCGGCGCCCATAGAGCCTAAAACGCATGACCAATTAGTAGTTGACTACTCTCTTGTCTTAACTCTCCAATTATTCGAGCCATTGAAGAAGCCTCACAGAAAGGTCATTAAGACACGAATTGGCGGATCCAGACCTGGTGATCGGGGTTGGGGGGGGGGGGGGGGGGGGCTAATTCGGGATTTTCGGTCCCACACGTGACCCCATTTCCCTTTATTCCCTCTTTCTTTTCCTCTCTCTCCCTTTTTGTGGCCAGACGGGGGGGGTCACCACTTTCCCCTCTGTCTCCGCAAATGAAGTCACGTGTGGCGGTAGTGGTGTATATTATATAAGTATCTGTACTAGCTATATATGGTCTGATAGATCCTGATACAGTAACCCCAGGACCCATACCATTTCACGACATAAATCTACAATTTTGTTCCAATTTAAAGGTAATTCTTGACCTCGCAGCTCTTTTTCTGATTTCCTCTTATCATCAGTCAATATATGCAGCGCAAGTTATAACCCTAGTAAGAATGATCCATACAGGTCTGTAGCCGATTTCCCGTAGTATGAATAGAGAATTATTGATATCGTATGGTTTGGATCAGTGGCGGATCTGCGGATATAGGATTCTTGCCGGGGGGGGGGGGGGGGGTGTAGAGAAGATTAGAACCAACTTCTTCAACGGAAATCCCTAAATTTCCTTAATAGTCCCTTCGTTGATAAAGAAAAATTTTTGCTCAGAAAAATGGAATCAGACCCTCCCTCCGTTCCCTCCTCCTAGGATTTACATGGTTATACGTGTTGTCAAGGTCTCAAGACGGTGCAATCTTTAAGGGTTTTTTCCCCCCTGACAGTCTTTGAATGTCATCCAAAAACTTCGGATGTGTCATACATTGAACTCTTAAAGTGACCGTTGCACGCAATGACGTCATTTTAAGTTGCGTTTGCGGAAGCGGCAAAAGTATATTTCACGTTTTTTGTCTTCAATCTCACTGAGCCATTACAATCAAAAATGTATGGCCCAAAAAACTTAGATCATCAGTAAACTACGGCTAAAAAATATTGCCAAAATTAAAAGTCAATTCATTCGATGGTTGCATCACTTGAGATCCTGAAATGAATATGAAATAAATCGACACAATTGTTGGGGAAAACGGCGAAAATGCTTTTCGGCCTCTTAGCTGGTTGTAAATCAGAGACCCGGCAAACCCGAGTCTATTGTTGTCAGTTGTGAGGTCGAGAGCCGCGCGTAAACAAAAGGCGACCGAGGGAACGTCGATCCTCTCAGAACGGTTAACGCGTGTACACACACATATTCAAGACTACGCACGCACACACGCCCATTTACTATGCTTTTGCTTTGAGGGTTGCATACCCGAACCGTGCGCGGCACTCACTTGAGGACGGCTCATTTTAGTTGCGACCGAGCTCACTTCGGCTTGCCGGCTGCGCTACGATCGCTTCTCAAAACAGTGTCCCCAGCAAATGCGGCAGAGTGGTTTCTCTATCTCTTGTTACTTTATGAAAGAGACTGATAAAGCCGTAGAAAAGAGGTGCGGAGAAGGTACAGTCTCAGGTATCGTAACAGGTCTTCCCCCATTGACCAACAATCTCGGCGCAGCGACCCCTGCTGGCTAGCTGCTACCCACAACCCACAACACAACCCACTACCCTAAAATCTTCTTCTTCTTCTCTTTCTTTTTCATTCTCTATTGCCCTTGTTCCACTTGTTCGAGTTCCACTCACTCGATCCATGTCTGGTTTGTTGAACTGAATCGAGGTTTCGGGGTGAATGTGCCAGAGAGCCTTTCCTTTTTACCACCCCCCTCTCTCTCTCTCTCTCTCTCTCTCTCTCTCTCTCTCTCTCTCTCTCTCTCTCTCTCTCTCTCTCTCTCTCTCTCTCTCTCTCTCTCTCTCTCTCTCTCTCTCTCTCTCTCTCTCTCTCTCTCTCTCTCTCTCCTTGGTTTTTACCCGCCCCTTTTCACTTTCGCCCGTCATGTCACCGCAATCTTCCCCACCTTCCCTTGGTTATAGGTTGTTGCTCGTTGGGGTCTTAGGGGTTTGCTCTGTTGCTTTGTTTAGATCTGTTCCTTGTTGTGTTTGCGAGTCAGGTGAACGGTAACTCTATTCCCCTGACTCCCTCCCCCCCATTTCGACCTTCGACCATTGGCCATTTCTCCCTAGTTTCTCTACTAAAGCGCCCTCAGCTGACTGTGAGAGTCGTCAGGTAATATAATTTCTCACGCAGTGTTGCCAATCTGAGAAAAAGATTTAGATAATTCAACAGGCTATTTGTTAAATAAACTGTAGGGAACACCCTGCAAACACTTTCTCCCTCCATTTTTATCTGGGGGGCCCCCAGATCTCCCTTAAGAATTCTGGGGGGACCCCCAGACCCCCCTTTAGTATTCTGGGGGAGACCCCCAGACCCCCCTTTGGAATATTTAAATTTTTCTCTTTTTTGACCCATTTTCCTATTGATTTTAATGGAAACCATTTTTCATCCATAACTAAACTAAAAATTGAAATTTTAAAAAAACAAAAAAAGTCCCTCTGGGGAATGTTAAAAGCAACATCTCTGCAAAATTTGGATGCATATGGATCAGTAGTGCAAAAGTTATGCTGGGTTTCACGTTCATGACTACAGACAGACAAACAGACGGACAGACAGACGCCATAGAAATATCGTGCATTTACTCCTCCCTACCATATATATGGTTAAGAAATATTGAAATATCATGGATGGATGTTCTTTAGGATAATATTAGGCATGACAAGAGCCAATTATTTTATAATTATCATGATTGACTTAGTCGCAGCGGGCCAAGTATCGAAACAAAATGCATCAAAAATCTCTGCGCCATTGCAATACTTTCTCAATTTTTCTAATTTCATTAGAGTGAGAAAGTAAAAGTGGTGAGTACAGATAGCATTTGTTGATTGAACTGACTATTTTGTTGATTTTAGAATCCGCGATTTGTTAAACCAACAATCCAAAAAGGTATATTAACAAATGCGATTTGTTAAAAATCATCGATCGATCCAGATTCTTAATCGGATTATTGATTTACCTTTTAGGATTGGGTGGATATCGATTGTTTTTCAAGCATCCAAATAGGAAGAATCCACAGTTGCCACATCGGTGGATTCGCCTGCGCTTATGCCCCATAGTGGTTCCGCAGGTTACCCATTAAGCTGCCACTCAGAGATTACTAAGCCTAAGAGATATAGCACTTCCTATCTCCGCCGTGTTAAAAAACCGTTGGCCGGGCTCCGTAAAAAACGCCTGCAGAATGGCCGTGATACAACGTGCAGTACGCTGGTGACCGTAAACATTGTTGTTATTCATGTTGTTGGAAATGAGGTTAGATTCTCTGTCACATACAAATGTTTGTCATTTAATAGCCGATGGGATGATTAAAGTGACTTAGAATTTCAGATTCACGTTCAAAATAAACTCAGAGCTCATTAAAGATACCAAACACTTTATTAATCTTATTAATTTAGTCCGTGGCATTGCTGTCAAACCTCATTTCAAACAACAACAGTAGTAATAATGTTTACGGTCACCAGCGTACGCCACATTGCATACTTCGGAGGAGTCGAACAACACTTTAGAATCGTTATGCCATATCTCTTAGGCTTAGTAATCTCTGCTGCCACTCTAGATAAATGAATAGCTCGTTCATTTGATGACTCATTGGCAGTGAAAAATTTGGTAATTTTTCGGAAAATCTGGCAACATTGTGTCGATCTATTCTTCGTTTCAGTCTTTTGAGTCTCGAAAGCCATCTTATCAAGAAACATCACACCAACCTTTGTTGGTTTTTTGCTTCTTTTAAGTGTATAAGTGATGGTTTTCGGCGATGAACTAACTTCTTTAATCATCCACTTCAAAATGTACCTGATACTCATTATTATGTTTGTGTTGGGAATGAAAGTTGCGATCAAACACATTATTACACACATCGCACACACATTCATCTGAAAACAGCTGATAAAAAACGGTTTAAAGCAGTGGCGTCGCGTGCCATCTGGCAACAATGCGACTCCTCCATTTAAACTCTATAAATATATCGAATTTTCCTCGTGCACTGTGCACCCCCTGAATTCGACCTTTTACACGAGTTTAAATGGGTAGAATGCAGTGTTGCCAAATTGCACGCGACGCCACTGGTTTAAAGAATCATTCCCAAACATTATACCGTATAGCCAAGAATGGACCATTTGCATGCTCCTGGGATTAGCCTGAAGTAAAATTATTCTTAGGGGAAATTTCACGAGAAGAACGATGGCGTCCTCAAAAATCGCGAAAGTTGCACGCAAAGCTGCGAAAAAGTCATTTTAAGTGATTTCAAGTTTGGGCGCTTCTGATTGGCTACTGCGCCGCCTTGCCGTAGAGTTGCATCATCCGACTCCTCAGTCCTCCATCGCCGTAAATCGTGTACGTTGCCCTATGCTGTCGTGTGTTTACCTCGTGAAAATGCTCCTGCAATTTCCTATTTTGTTTACTAATTTTTGACGGAAAGTTAATTTAAAGTGCTGTTAAAAGGTCAGTTACCTTGTAAATGAAGTGAAACGCCGGTATTCTTACATCTTTTCTAGTTTTAACGGAGTTTACAAGTGAGTGTTGTCACTCCAGCAGCCGTTGCTGGTATAACCTTCAAAACAGTGTATTATTTATTACCTACTTTTGTTAGTTGTTTTGATCTTTCTGCGAGCTTGTCTTTTAGGAAGGAGCTTTCTTCATTAAATTAATTAATTCTTCATTAAAGTCAGTTTTTGATGTTTGAGAGTGATTTACTGCTAGTGTTTCATACCATTGCATCGGCGTCCTACCTCTCCTTCCATGGTGTAGAGTACAACCTATTTAAATTCTAAGCCAGTGCTGTGGTATTCCACCAGTTCTGTGCCAGAATTTCTAGCATGATTTGAGTTATTTTTCAAGCCAGTGTAGATACTTACTATAATTTCAAATTCTTAGTGCCCTTGATTAATATCGTAACTTGTGAGATACTGTTTATAGTGCACTTGGCCTCTCCGTCTCTCTCTTAAGCACAAATGTTGACGGTTAATAAACCAACTTATCTCTTCAAGTTTAAGTGTACAGACTGACTAAAGTTCAACTTCTAAGTCTGATTTACATTAAGTGGTAGTCTTCATGCCAAGATTATCATTTACGGAACTCAGTCTGAAGTTAATTCATCGGTGGAACGCAGAACAGGGGCAAGTATTTTTGGATCATCAATAATTTACTGGAGGTATGCACCTTGTGGTGAAATTTGATTTTCTTCTCTATATTTATCTGTACTCCTTGTAACATTGTAGGAGTTTATTCAAGCTACCGGAGGGTAGATTTCATACAAAAATGTTACGTGCAATATCAATATGAACCGGAGGGTGTGGTCGCAAACCATCGCACTTTAATCGTTTTAGGTTAAATTTTGTTAATCAGAGCTCATGTTTCAGGGGATCCTTTCCTACTCCATATAAGTATGTACATCATGTATGCACCAACAAGAAGAGCTGATATCCATTAATGATTGAATTAATCTTGCAGAGATGGGAGGGGTGCGATCGGAATCCTACACATTCATAATGAATTCACTTAAATATTTACAAATACCTACTTCCTTCCAATCATCAACTTTGTGCAATGGTTTGCATTACCACTGCTGAAAATTCAAGTTTCAGGGTTGGACCTCATTAGCAGTCCTTAAAGTAATAATTTACTGCCCAGAAATTGGGTTTCCTGGCTTTACCCCTAAACTTGATGCGCTAGTTCCTTTTTACCGTGGTTAGAAAATGTACTGTTAGCTCTGCATACTCACTCTCACTGTTGTTTTATATACCTGGACCAATATTTTAAGCTAAACAACTGATACCAACTTCTCAAGTTAAGACAGGAAAGGTTTACTCCTCCAACAGGCGGTAAATCAGTTGCCAAAAGTAAGCTAGCTTCAAACAAAAACACTGCATATTATGCATTGAGCTGATTGGGCTACTTTTCTCATTAGGAACAAGATGGAACGCTACATTTTTTGACTGCGGTTTGCCTTTAAACTTTGAGCATTCTAATGAAACACAGTAAACAAGCCAACCACTTTTAATAGTTGATCCACCTAACTGCGGTAACTGTATTCCAACTGGGAGAAATCACAAGTAACCCGTTCCATCCTGTGTCACATCAGTTTTCACTAATAAGAAAATTTTCTATTCTATTGTGCTGTCACTCCCACACTCAAAGGAGGAGTACAGATAAATACAGAGAAGAAAATCAAATTTCACCACAAGGTGCATACCTCCAGTAAATGATTGATGATCCAAAAATAGTTGCCGCTGTTCTGTGTTCCACCGATGAATTAACTTCAGACTGAGTTCCGCAAATGATAATCTTGGCATGAAGACTACCACTTAATGTAAATCAGACTTAGAAGTTGAACTTTAGTCAGTCTGTACACTTAAACTTGAAGAGATAAGTTGGTTTATTAACTGTCAACATTTGAGCTTAAGAGAGGGACGGAGAGGCCAAGTGCACTATAAACAGTATCTCACAAGTTACGATATTAATCAAGGGCACTAAGAATTTGAAATTATAGAAAGTATCTACACTGGCTTGAAAAATAACTCAAATCATGCTAGAAATTCTGGCACAGAACTGGTGGCATACCCAAAGATTACTTATACTCCAGATATGGCACTAGCTAAAATCTTGTTGAGCGCCTTCATTGCTAAAACACATACACTGGCCCACGGTTTGTTTACATTTCGGCGAGCGAGAGACGCGCGGGCGGGGTGGGGCCAGTCGACTGGCCCACGACCCCCACCCCGCCCGCACGCTCCTCGCTCACCGAAACGTAAACAAACCGTGGGCCAGTGTATGTGTTTTAGCTCGGTTTTAGAAATGAAGGCTCTCAACAAAATTTAACATAGGCGAGATAGCTAGTGCCATATCTGGAGTATAAGTAATCTTTGGGCATACCACAGCACTGGCTTAGAATTTAAATAGTACTCTATGCCATTCAGGTAAAGTAGGACCGATGCAATGGTGTGAATCACTAGCAGTAAATCATTCTCAAACATCAAAAGCTGACTTTAAAATAAAACTGAAGAATGAAAGAAGGCTCCTTTCTGAAAGACAAGCTCGCAGAGAGATCAAAACTCACACCAGTACCTAATACACTGTTAAGAAGGTTATCCATACCAGCAATGGCTGCAGTGAAAACACTCATTTGTAAACTCCATTAAAACGAGAAAAAATTTAAAAATTCCGGTGTTTCACTTCAATTACAAGCTAACTGACCTTTTAACTACACTTTAAATTAACTCTCCGTCGAAAATTTGTAAACAAAGTAGGAAATTGCAGGAGCATTTTCACAAGGTAAACACACGACAGCATAGGGCAACGTACACTGATCGGCGAGTCTACGGCGATGGAAGAGTCGGATGATGCAATACCTCGGACGAGGTCGACTCGGTCGTGGCGCGCGATTCAAATTCGAAATTTTCGGATCAATTTTTTTCACTGTTCCCGCACTCAAAAAAATTTGAAAAAATTCCTGAGTACTCAGTGCACCAAGCTGTTTCATATTCTGAATTAAAAAAAATGTGTGCAAATGGTCCATTGTTCTTTCTTTCTCGTTGCCCGTTTGAACGCATATGTTAGTAAAGGACAGACACAGATGCTGGCTGAAGTCACATGAGAGCCTCTATATCTCTATTCTTTTCTAACACCTGCTTTCAAATGGGTAAAGAGAGGGAAAGACAACTTGGAACTTTGGATTGCGAACTTTTACTACAACAAATTTTTAGCGTCGGTTCGATTCCACCACAATGGTTTGCTACAATGATTAAGAGTGTATAATCTAACGTAAAATCGCCTGAAAAGTCCATTGGTGGCATCAGAAAGTCATGAAATGCAATAATACACTCTTAAGAACCGTTTAATGAATTCCAAGATGGCGTTTATGTGTTTGCTTACGTTGTGATTGGTTGTGATCGATATTGTGAGGTTGGCTATCCTTGGATGTTCGCGGTGCATGCATACAAATTGCTCGATATTTTTCCGCCGTTTGGATTTCATGAAACGCCTCTTGTGAGTTTATTATTGCATTTTATGACTTTCTGATGCCACCAATGGACTTTCCAGGCGATTTTACGTTAGATTACACACTCTGAGCAAAAGCAAAAGCTTGCAGCAAAAGTTTGCAACAGACCCATTTTTTCTGTTTTGGGTTTGCTTGTTTAAGTATTTTAAACTCCTAGTGATTTAAATTCCGACTTTTCTAAGAGGAGTAGTGATTTTTTTTTGAAAATGGGTCGTCATCGAACTTTGGCGTTCGATATATCGAAAATTAAAAACGATATCAACCTGCGGTTTGCACCGAAAATCTTCGAATGTTATGCATTTCTAAACGATGTATCACAAGATAGGGGTTGTCATTTGGAAATCATTGATCTACGGGGGTGGGGGGCCCTACCCTCTCGCCCCATGGAGAAGATGAGGAGGCGCGAGTCCCCTCAATAAAGTCATAGCCCCTTTAAATGATCGAGAATAGCGCAAACCGCTCCTTTTTATCATCAATAGGAAAAAAGTTATGAGGTGTGTCTATAGTCACTTTCTGGCCACCCTGTATATTTTTCATCGCCCTGCATTTTTTTTTTTTTTTTTTTTTTTTTTTTTTTTTTTTTTTTTTTTTTTTTTTTATATTTATTTTATATTTATTTTATATTCACACAAGAACAAAATCAGTACATTTGCCAGCCACAAATATGTGACTATTTTAAGCTATTTTAAGTATAAAATAAAATAAAATAAAATAAAAAAAACAACAAAACAACAAAAAATTCACTCGCTTACAAATGGAAGAAAGCAAAAAAAAAAAACAAAAAAACGCAGTGAGCGATGCTCGATATTCTTTGCCGTGACAGTATGCGCAATATACTTCTCTTTGGAGAATCTTGCCCCCCCCCCCTTCCAAACCGCACGGTGGGTCCATGATTTCATCCGACGAATCTCATACTATATAATTTGTACAAATACGTAGGGGCTCTGTATTTTTGTATCATACTATATAAGCGGGAAACGCGATAGTGAGTATGAGAACCACTCGCGTAAGTGCGCAATCCGAGTTATCTGGAGACACTTAAACGATTTGACTGCTCAGACGTGGAAGGAAAGTAAAAACAAAAATCCGCTCCGAACGCACGTTTCAGCCGAACAATTGACGTTTTTGTTTTTTTGTTTTGTTTTGTTTTTTTTTTGTCTTTCAAAGAAGCTATTAAAACGAAGGAGGAAAAAGAAAATCGGGAAATTTAACTGCAACGCAACACATGCATCAGCCGCGGTTGGGTTAAGAGAATACCTGCGATTTTTTTTTTTTTTTTTTTTTTTTTTTTTTTTTTTTTTTGCGCGTTGCCGCGCCTTGTTTTCCTCCCAAATCATATTCCTTGTTGGTTTTTTTTCCCCCTGGGTCTGAAATATGATGTTCGGGAAGCTCGCGCACGCAGATAATTGGTTGTGCTCTTCTACAGTCATTAAAACCCCTGTGTAAGTGCTCACTATCCAACTTCTTCCGGCCTTGACTCGATCCGCCACTGTATATCACCTTTTTGCCCATTTTCCGTAGCCATGAGTTGCCAGTGAAGTAGCCCCAGTTTCAAAAGATGTAAAAACCCTTGAGAGCGATCGACTCCATTCTCCAAGCTGAATCGATAGAGGGGTCACAAGCTTGGTTTAGATGACATCACCTTTTTGCCCATGTTGCATATAGCCATGAATTGCCTGTGGGCCCCAGTTTCAAAAGATGTAAAAACCCTTGAGAGCGATCGACTCCATTCTCCAAGCTGAATCGATAGAGGGGTCACAAGCTGGGTTTTGGTGACATCACCTTTTTACCCGCATGTTACATAGCCATGAGTTGCCAGTGAATCGGCCCCAGTTTCAAAAGATGTAAAAACCCTTGAGAGCGATCGACTCCATTCTCCAAGCTGAATCGATAGAGGGGTCACAAGCTTGGTTTAGATGACATCACCTTTTTGCCCATGTTGCATATAGCCATTAATTGCCTGTGGGCCCCAGTTTCAAAAGATGTAAAAACCCTTGAGAGCGATCGACTCCATTCTCCAAGCTGAATCGATAGAGGGGTCACAAGCTGGGTTTTGGTGACATCACCTTTTTACCTGCATGTTACATAGCCATGAGTTGCCAGTGAAGCGGCCCCAGTTTCAAAAGATATGAAAACCCTTGAGAGCGATCGACTCCATTCTCCAAGCTGAATCGATAGAGGGGTCACAAGCTTGGTTTTGATGACATCACCTTTTTGCCCATGTTTCATATAGCCATGAATTGCCTGTGGGCCCCAGTTTCAAAAGATGTAAAAACCCTTGAACGCGATCGACTCCATTCTCCAAGCTGAATCGATAGAAGGGTCACAAGCTGGGTTTTGGTGACATCACCTTTTTACCTGCATGTTACATAGCCATGAGTTGCCAGTGAAGCAGCCCCAGTTTCAAAAGATATGAAAACCCTTGAGAGCGATCGACTCCATTTTCCAAGCTGAATCGATAGAGGGCTCACAAGCTTGGTTTAGATGACATCATCTTTTTGCCCATGTTGCATATAGCCATTAATTGCCTGTGGGCCCCAGTTTCAAAAGATGTAAAAACCCTTGAGAGCGATCGACTTTATTCTCCAAGCTGAATCGATAGAGGGGTCACAAGCTGGGTTTTGGTGACATCACCTTTTTACCCGCATGTTACATAGCCATGAGTTGCCAGTGAATCGGCCCCAGTTTCAAAAGATGTAAAAACCCTTGAGAGCGATCGACTCCATTCTCCAAGCTGAATCGATAGAGGGGTCACAAGCTGGGTTTTGGTGACATCACCTTTTTACCTGCATGTTACATAGCCATGAGTTGCCAGTGAAGCGGCCCCAGTTTCAAAAGATATGAAAACCCTTGAGAGCGATCGACTCCATTCTCCAAGCTGAATCGATAGAGGGGTCACAAGCTTGGTTTTGATGACATCACCTTTTTGCCCATGTTTCATATAGCCATGAATTGCCTGTGGGCCCCAGTTTCAAAAGATGTAAAAACCCTTGAGAGCGATCGACTCCATTCTCCAAGCTGAATCGATAGAGGGGTCACAAGCTGGGTTTTGGTGACATCACCTTTTTACCTGCATGTTACATAGCCATGAATTGCCTGTGGGCCCCAGTTTCAAAAGATGTAAAAACCCTTGAGAGCGATCGACTCCATTCTCCAAGCTGAATCGATAGAGGGGTCACAAGCTGGGTTTTGGTGACATCACCTTTTTACCCGCATGTTACATAGCCATGAGTTGCCAGTGAATCGGCCCTAGTTTCAAAAGATGTAAAAACCCTTGAGAGTGATCAACTATATCTTCCAAGTTTTTTTTTTTTTTCTTTTTTCGTTTTTCTAGATTTGAAGAATGACTGATTTATAAAAACCAGGAGCATTTCTGTATCGGCGTGACGTCATAGCTGTGCACCAATGGAGGAAATGTTTAGTGGTCAGCGTGCAGCGTGGGGAAGGGGGGGGGGGGGGTCGAGTGAGAGACCACTCATACTCGGACCCTCCTCCCTTTGCCTCAGTCCTTCTCCAAGTCATGCATGACACGCACGGGCAATAGCCATGACGTCACATAAAATTGTCTAGCAGATTAGAAATGTTCCCATCGCACAAACGCACATGCATGAATCTGCCTTGAATCATGAAGGTAGCGGAAAAAAAGCAAGAAACCAGGGCCGGTCGTCACTGATCGAGTTCGGTCACTCTCGTGCTCGTCTCCGTTCGACTCTTCTCGTCAGTCGTCACACCCGTCATCAGTGTTGCCAAATTTGACAGTAAATTTCAAAACATTATACATTGAATTAAATGGGCAAAGTTGGAGGAAATTCTGCAAAACGGCAACACTGCCCGGTATACACGATTCACGACTCAAGAGCTAAAGACCTAAGAAGGTTATTGGATGTCTCGAGGTCTGTAGGTTAGAATCGCCCGAAATCCCGCCAATTCCACAACAGCAACAATAACATTTGGGTGATTTCAACTTCCAAATGCATATTTTTATCTGTTATATCTTGTTGATTTCGGAATTTTTCAGGTGCGGCTCGTGCAATTTGGCAACCATGCTAATTTTCCATTTAAACTTATGCAAAAGTATCGATATCTTGGGGGTGCAATTGCACCTCCTGAAGATCGATTTTTTTACATAGGTTTAAACGGAGGGAATCCGTTGTTGCCAGATGGCACGCGCCGCCACTGGAATTTTTAGTCGTGGAACCAGGCAAAACTAAGCATTTTCGAGGACGTAGAATTCATAATCGTAAACAAATCGCTATAATTAGTGTTTGATTCAATGGCCTAAATTTCCGTTCAAAAGTTCGCTTATGGGGAAAATGCATTGAATTAGAGTTTGTTTGGAACCAGAGGTCCTCGGGAGGCAATCGATTATCGATACGATATATCGCTCTAGGAACCAGAGGTCCTCGAGCGGCAATCGATTATCGATACGATATATCGATCTACTAAAACAGTCTAACAAGATTTCGTATTTAGCATCTTGCAACACTCAGTCCTCACCTCAACTAGCGAGATGAGATGTGTATTAGATGGGGGTCGAAGACCGATTACAGTGTTGTCCTATTTACAGAGGTTTCAGATCAACGCAATAGAGTAGAGATTGTTTGTTCAACGCAACAATATTTTGATTGTAGTTGCCTCTTTTACCTGTTCCAAAGGAGGAGACTCTTTTCCCACGATGCACGAAAATACTCTGATCTGTAATCTTTTCTCAATCGGTGGGAATTAACGCCGACAATTAATAAAAATATTCGCAAGTTTTCAAAGTTATCGACGACTCTACCGTCTACCGGTTGAGAAAAGATAAAGAAGACACTTGAACTAAACTCTGTAATCTTTTCTCAACCGGTGGAATCATCGGTGAATTTTAATATGCCATTTAATCTACGCAAATCGACAGCTCTCTGCCTTATCAGGCGAATTTTTGCGATCGAATATCATAAATAATACCAACCTAACTACATATTCCAGGAAACTCAATTGTGTTTTTAGATGTGTTTTCGGGGCATCGATGGCATCAATCCGATTTCGAATTTACCTCCGGACTTGAATTCAAAATCGAATTGATGCCATCAATGACTGAAAACACCGAAAAAGTTCGAAAAACACGGTTCATTTTCGTGTCATCCACCGTTGTCATGCGTAGATTGGCAATGATTTTGTATATGATTTCGTTGGATATATTCGTCGCGAAAATTCGCCTATCTTCCTTTATCATTCGTCAAACAAAGGTGTAGATGACCAAATCCATTGCTTTTCAAACACCAATCGGCAACGCTGAGCTGGATCAGCGCTCAGCTCCTCAGCAGTTCAGCACTTAGCAGACACCGGAGAAAGAACGGAAAGAACCAGCAGTCACTGCACTGCCGCTGGTTACCTACCTTTACCTGCGCGTCCTGCCTGCCTCTCGGGTGATTTCGGTCATCTTCGGCCGATTCCGTCGGCGTCGTCGTCGGTCGCGTCGTTTTTTCTCTACTACCTCCTCACCTTTCTTTGGTCCTCCGAGAATCGGATCAGACGTTGGGCTCTCCAGTTTTCTGATCCGAGAGCCCACCCCTCGTAGCAGCGAATGCGGTGGAGGGGGGGCGCCCAAGCCAAGGCCGCCCTCACTCCTCCTCCCCTCCCCCCCATTTCTTTCTCCTCCGACGTACAATGCAATGTTGTCGTTCGAAGATCGAGATTTATCCTCGGAGCAACCTGTTGAGGTGAATCTTTTGCCGTCTCAAACTCAAGGTAGACAATAATACAGGTAGATGCATTAGGTAGCCAAGAGCAATCGTGCGGCGTAAAAGTCTCGCGGGAGAACAGGCGGATCCAGGAATCTATCCTTCTCTCTCTTCTCCCAATCAGAACGCGTACGATAGAAAAGGACAGATTAGGGACAGTCACGTGATTTTCGCCCCCTCTTCTATCATTTGCTAACGCATACATTCTAATGGGAGATGAGAGAGAAGGACAATAACTTGGATCCGCTAGGAATCTATCCTTCTCTCTCTCCTCCCATTAGAACGCGTATGATAGAAAAGAACAGATTTAGGGCAGTCACGTGATTTTCTCCCCCTCTTCTATCCTTTGCTAACACATGCATTCTAATGGGAGAAGAGAGAGAAGGACAATAACTTGGATCCGCTAGGAATCTGTCCTTCTCTCTCTTCTCCCAATTAGAACGCGTACGATAGAAAAGGACAGATTAGGGACAGTCACGTGATTTTCGCCCCCTCTTCTATCATTTGCTAACACATACATTCTAATGGGAGATGAGAGAGAAGCACAATATTTTGGATTCACTAGTGCGCGGGAGCTGAAAGGTTATAGACGGTTTTAGTGCGAAGTCAACGGTTAGCCAACAACCATAACAATGCACTCATCGGTCGCAATCGGTTGTGATGAAACTCGCGTTGCGTTCTTACCTGTCTCACTCACTCTCCCGTGAGCCCCTTGTATACCCATCTCTTTCTAGTTTCGAAATTCGTATACATGGCTTTGTTTTACGACATGTTTCTATCAAAATCGCATTAAAATGCCCCGAGGAATGGGGCAGTTGCAAGGGTCCGAAATGTTGTGTTTTTTATGAAGAAAATGGAAGTACTTGATGAGCTGAGAACAAAAATGCCTTTGGTTTCTAATTAAGTCCCATTTTTCCGTAGATGAGATTTTGGCCCAAAATACATTGTTTTAAATGGGAATTCCGCGTAGTGACGTCACTACACACACGAATTTTTGTAACTTTACACGTGTGTATCTCCAAAACCAAGACACTTAGGAAAAAACTAAAGGCACCATTGTTCTCAACTTATCAAGTACTATCATTTTCTGTATAAAAAACACAACATTTCAGACCCTTGCAACTGCCCCATTCATTTCAGCCAACAAATTTCACGAAAGATGTCTCTATCTACGGTTTTTGAATTTAGAGTGAGATGGCAGTACATTGGGGTTACGTGAGAGCGAGAGAGACAGATTGACTTTGTTTGGAACGCTCATCACCGGTTGCCGCCATAACTAAAAACCTCTATTATCTCAGGTTACTAATCGCCGCTAACTTTTTGTTAGAGTAACGCAGTTCAATTATCCGTCCTGTATTTATTCACCCAATCCTAATGAATCTACCTGTATTACTCTACCTACCTTGTTTCAAACTTGGTACGAAGCCAGCGCGCATCAAAGCCGAGATAGCCCGGCGCTGAGGCTGTTCCAGATTAGTCGGCGTTTGACAGTTGTTGTCGGTGTGATTAGCGCTGAAACATTTCCGATTGGTCAAGATGTTGATTCCGATGCGCAGAAGTCGCGAACATGTAAACTGCGCTCAAACATTGCGGACTGTCTGTCGGACGACATCTAATTTGAAACATCGATCAAGGTCAATAGTGGAGACGCAGTCGGCGATTTTCTTTGGTGCTTGTATAAGGAAACTTTTCGAGCTGTATTGCAACTGAAACTCCACATCCCTTTTACTTACGGAAGGATAATTTGATGCGATCCTCTGTGCATGCAAAGGCAATTTTAATTTTAAATCTCACTCTGAGATAATTCTTTTTTTAATCCAAGGAGAATTTCGTTTGTGTCAAAGAAACTGCACAGTGAAACATTGAATTAGGAGGAAATTCTTTAACCCAAAGAAAATTTCTGCTGCTACAAGTAAAAGATTCCTTAATTGTTATGACAGTGATTCTCCTTCATGCATTCAGAACTTTACTTCGCGCAAAGAAAACTGTCACGAGTAAACGTGTTTTATTGTTTTTAAAGAAGTGACTTCTCGTAGTGTACTGACGGAAGGATAATTCGATACGATCATTCTGTGAATGCAAAGTCAATTTTACATTGCTGATCGACAACTGTATTTTCTCTTTTAAAAGGTTCCCTTTGGCGTTACAGACATTCTCGAGGTGCATCATGATTAAAATTAACAAGTTCATCGATACCAACTTAACTTCTATTAACTCTTATTGCGGGACCTCTGCTCAATACCATCTAAACATACCGTAACCCGGGGGTTTGAGGTTATGTTATTAGGTTGCCAACTTTTACACAGACTCTTATGGGGGAAAGAGGAATTTTTGCGGGTTTTTCTAGTTTTTACTAATTTTTCAGCTATAAAATCCTGATTTACTTGGCCAGGTCACTTCCCTGGATATTCCAGAGCGTTTCTGTGAAAAACAAATTTTTCCGCAAAATTACACACCAAAAAATGTAACACCAAAGGGGGGACCCTCCCTTACTTTGGGTCGATGTGAAAGAGGGAACCTTTTGGTTTTTCGCGTAATTTTGTGGAAAAAAGTGTTTTTTCGCGAAAACGCTCTGGAACATCCAGGGAAGTGTCCTGACCAAGTAAATCTGGTTGTTACAGCCGAAAAATTAGTAAAAACTAGGAAAAACCGAAAAATTCCTCTTTCTCCAACAAGAGTTGTGTAAAAGTTGGCAACCTAATCGCACATAACCTCAATCCTCTGGGTTACGGTATGTTTAGATGGTATTGCTCTGCTGATAATGTAAACAAACAAGCCGGTAAAGAAACAAGCGGCGCTCGTAGAACCTACAGCCCCTTGACCAATCAGAGGTTGACTACACTCTTGTTCATCTCTACACATTAGGACAATCAACCCTTTCACGACCGCAGGTACATCAATGATAGACAAAGCAACGCTCGGTCATTGAAGCTAAGTGCTGGGTAGTTAAATATTCCTGCTCCGCGGTGTTCGTTTTGCCTATTCATCAAATTGAAGGCGCTCGACATTATTTTTCGTCGCTTTTATTGCCAATAAGAAATTAACACTTGTTATAACTTATTTCGATGCATCGATAAAACGTCGATGGTTTTTTGGACATCGAACTTCGATGCACACAACTGGGCATCGCACAGGTCTAAATAATGTGCAAAAACGCATCCAATGGCGATACGCCTTTTGAGTAAAAACTCGTTCACCATTCAGAGATTCACTACCCTCTTTTCTCAACTCTCTACTGATAGGCACTCCGTGCTTCATTTCTCAGCGCCAGTGCTACTTTTTATTTTCTCTTTTACTTTCTTTGGCCAAGAATTAAATCCTCTACCCCTGCGGACCCCGCACCGCGCCGCGCCGCACTATGGTCCAGAAGGCCGGTTTAGGAAGACATTAGTTTGCATTAAAATCGCCCAATATCTTGAAAACGGCTTATCTGACACCAAAACTGGTTATTACAAAAAAGATAGACCGTAAACCGTTTTAACTTTTTTGTAATAACCATTTTTGGTGTCAGATGAGCCGTTTTCAAGATATTCGGCGATTTTAATGCAAACTGATGTCTTCCTAAATCGGACTTCTGGACCATAGTGCGCCGCCAGCCGGTCCGCGGAGACTCGGAGTCGGAGAGACTTAAAAACAGTGATGCCATTCATGGCAGAAATATTCCGAATTTTACATTGAATCAAATGGGAAATTGGGATAATTTCTGTCATTAATGGCAACACTCCGACTTCACGTCCATTTGTCTCCAAGCAGAGTTGCCATTTATGGCAGAAATATTCCGAATTTGACATCGAATTGAATGGGAAATTGGGATAATTTCTGTCACTAACTCTCTCTAAGGGCTAGGTTTTTTCAAAAGGACGCCACTATTCAGTTTTTAAAGGGAAGGTAGTTAACTGTTCGTTCTCGGGGGAGTTAAAATTGCCTATACGACATATTGAAGGCGCCGGAAGACATCTTATCTTGTACGTGTTTTCATCAATAATCGCCAATCGGGTTTGTCCGGAATGAAGACTGAAACAATGTGAAGTAGACGAGAGAAGAAAAACGAGTATACTCGGGCTTGGCCCTTAAAGGGTTAATGGCAACACTGTTTGTAGACAAATGGACGTGGAGTTAAATGGGAATTTCACATTGAATTAAATGGGAAATTGGGATAATTTCTGTCATTAACGGCAACACTGCTTGGAGACAAATGGACGTGGAGTTAAATGGGAATTTTACATTGAATTTAATGGGAAATTGGGATAATTTCTATCATTAACGGCAACACTGCTTGGAGACAGATGGACGTGGAGTTAAATGGGAATTTTACATTGAATTAAATGGGAAATTGGGATAATTTCTGTCATTAACGGCAACACTGTTTGGAGACAATTGGACGTGGAGTTAAATGGGAATTTTACATTGAATTAAATGGGAACTTGAAATTTCTTTCATTAACGGCAACACTGCTTGGAGACAAATGGACGTGGGGTTAAATGGGAATTTCACATTGAATGAAATGGGAAATCGGGATAATTTCTGTCATTAACGGCGACACTGCTTGGAGACAGATGGACTTGGAGTTAAATGGGAATTTTACATTGAATTAAATGGGAATTTGGGATAATTTCTGTCATTAACGGCAACACTGTTTGGAGACAAATGGACGTGGAGTTAAATGGGAATTTTACATTGAATTGAATGGGAATTCGGGATAATTTCTGTCTTTAACGGCAACACTGCTTGGAGACAAATGGACGTGGAGTCGGAGTACACACACACACACACACGATAACATGGAGAAGAGAATATGCGTATGTCGCCAGAGAGAAGCAAACCAGACGCCAGAGCGGCTAGGGGATTGGGGAAGCAAAGCCAGGCAACGGAAAACCAGTTTCTATAACAGTACTGGCGGAGTGTATAACACTATACCCGAGGCAATCGCCGAACTGAACTGTACGGTCACGACCTATCCACAAAACAGAGTTGGGACGGGAATTAATAGCGCGGTGACCGACGACGGCGACGCGACAACGAGACTTGAGACGGCGTGACGCAACGGTTGTGCGCAGTGGCGGCTCGCGCCATTTGGCAACCTTGTTTTCTTTTTTTGCTATTTGAACCCCTGCGAAAAGTCGATTAAGAATCGAGTTGATTGCATCTCGGAGAATCGATTATTTTACATGGGTTTGAATGGAGGAAATAAAATGCGCTGTTGTCATTTATAACACAATTATGCACAATTGCACAAACCGCCGCGCCGTGTCACTGTGCAGCAACACTGCAAGATTTTGTGTGCTGCCCTGCGGTACTTTGACGGCCCCGCCAGGAACATGGGATATTTTCTTAACCACCCTTTTGCACACGAATTAATGAAAAGGGGGGGGGGGTAATCACTTTTTAGCTCCCCTCCCCCACTATTTTTGGTCACGGTCCGCCTATGATGTCTACAAAAACTACGTCTTAAACTGCCGACTTGTTACAAGTCCTTGACCCGTACATTGTACAATTACATGCCGAGTTATACGTTTTCATAACTGGAGGGCTCATTGACAGGAAACCTGAAAGCTACTCCAAGTTGTTTTCATTTGCAAAACAATGGTTCGTATGTAGCGCCTTCAATCATCAGGATATGCAAAATGAACCCAGCTGAGGAAGAATTATTAACTACCCACTAAATTTAAATTAGGCATAGCTTTGATCTCGTTTGGTTGTCTGGGACCAATAAATGTTCGGTACAGACTGTCCCAGAAAGACGTTGGACGGCGAGTGTTTACTTGTGCTTTTAAATGGCCGTAGGTGCTCACCAATCAACTAGGGGCAGAACCGTCTGTACTGAACATTTATTTGTCCCTGCACGGAGAAATAAAATCGGTTTTGAGAACTGAACTTCGGCTCATATATGGAAAACACCGAAGTGTTCGGTCACAGTAATCAAAGTCTTCGGTTTTGAGTACCGAACTTCAGTTAGGAGTACCAAAGATTTCGGTAAGTGTGACTTATACTATTACTCACATTTCGTTCCTATGAACCACTTCGGTACTCCTAACGGAAGTTCGGTACTCACAACTGAAAACTTCGGTCACTGAAACCAAACACCCTCGGTGTCCTATATGAACCGAAGTTTTTTTCTCTGTGTGAATCTGATTGTAAAAGAGGTCATTTTGTGAGAGAGAAATGACTGAGGTAGGTGACCCAAAGGCACCCTACCTTGTTGTTTTGTTAAATCCGCGAGAGTTGAGCGTTCCTCAAATCTGCCCTATGTATCCTAGCGTAGTGCTCCGTCTCCATTTGTCTCTGATGATAGTGAAAGAAAATCAACCTCACAATTTATTCATTCTATTGTTTGCAGTAGAGTCCCTATACAGGGTGTTTTTTTTATCTCCCCCCCCTGGTTTTTTTTCTTGCTAATTGAGATAAAATGTTGCGGTTTGGACTATTCTTTATCATTTTGGCTGAATTTTCTTTTTTTGGGGTCGAAACCCCCCCAGCCCCCCTAGGGGGGCCCCCAGGGGGGCTATCTCAAAAATTTCAAATGGCAACCCCTATCTTGTGATACATCGTTCAAAAGGGCATAAAATTCTAAGACTTTTGGCGCAAAACGGAAGTTGATATCGTTTTTCGTTTTCGATATATCGAATTTCAAAGTTCGATTTGGACCCATTTTCAAAAAATCGTTACTCCACTTTGGAAAGTCGGAATTAAAAAAACTATGGGTCCAAAATACTCTAAAAAGCAAGTTCTTTTCAGATAACGAAATGGTTTTGACATAAAATTTGATTTTAGAGCCCCAAATTTTTTTTAAAAATTTTGCCCCTAAAAGGGGCTATCTTGAAAATTCCCTTCCACGACCCTTATTGAATGATGCGTCGATCAAAAAAGCATAAAAAACTGAACATTTTGGCGCAATCCGGATATCGATATCGTTTTTCGTATTCGAGATATCGAATATTAAAAATTCAATTTTCGCCTACCTTCAAAATTCGATATCTCGAATACGAAAAACGATATCGATATCCGGATTGCGCCAAAATGTTCAGTTTTTTATGCTTTTTTGATCGACGCATCATTCAATAAGGGTCGTGGAAGGGAATTTTCAAGATAGCCCCTTTTAGGGGCAAAATTTTTAAAAAAAATTTGGGGCTCTAAAATCAAATTTTATGTCAAAACCATTTCGTTATCTGAAAAGAACTTGCTTTTTAGAGTATTTTGGACCCATAGTTTTTTTAATTCCGACTTTCCAAAGTGGAGTAACGATTTTTTGAAAATGGGTCCAAATCGAACTTTGAAATTCGATATATCGAAAACGAAAAACGATATCAACTTCCGGTTTGCGCCAAAAGTCTTAGAATTTTATGCCCTTTCGAACGATGTATCACAAGATAGGGGTTGCCATTTGAAATTTTTGAGATAGCACCCCTGGGGGCCCCCCTAGGGGGGCTGGGGGGGGGTTTCGACCCCAAAAAAAGAAAATTCAGCCAAAATGATAAAGAATAGTCCAAACCGCAACATTTTATCTCAATTAGCAAGAAAAAAAACCAGGGGGGGGAGATAAAAAAAACACCCTGTATACTATGAGAGTTGCGCCATTGCTGAATCCATTTCTGATTGGCTCTCAGATTTAGGCTGTCAAGAAAGCTCCAAGAGGCAAAATGCAAATGGCGGAGGGTTTGTTTACTATTCGCGAACTCGCTTTCATTACACATTTGAAGTAACAGTGACCGCGGTAATTTTTGTGAATTTTTACTCCGGTTGAATTTTATTCCGGAGAACATTATCTCTTTCAATACCGACCGTTATTGTCGAGAATCTGAATCTAACCTATAAGAGATAGCGAAATAGTGGCAACAGCGCAGAGGCAAATGGCCATCCGCCGTTTGCAATTTGCCTCTTGGGGGCTCCATTGACCCGCTTCTTCTTCTTCATTTTGAGAGTCTTGTCGCAACTCTCATAGTATATAGGGACTCTAGTTTGCAGTGGCGTCGCGTGCCATCTGGCAACAATGCAACTTCTCCATTTAAATTCATTAAATATATAGAATTTTCCTTGTGCACTGTGCACCCCCTGAATTCGATATTTTACATGAGTGTAAATGGATGGAATACATTGTTGCCAAATTACACGCGACACCACTGATTGTTTGCCACAAAAAGTGTTTATCATTTTGTGAAATTCCGGGCGTTTGGTATTACCTATTGTGAACGAAAGCTACCCTTGCGTGTCGTATCTGGATAAGTAAATCCTCGGTTATAGATCCGGCGCCACCGGTCAATGAATTGATATAGTTAGACTAATTATATCATCGGATGAAAGTGATGGAAACGTCGCAAAATTTTGATCGCGCCTGTTCGAAAGTAACGTTAAACGTAATTAGAAAGCCGATTACGCTTGGTCGCTATATATATACAGTGCTGGTATAGTTTTGTAACCCTTGGATCGAGTGTGAAAACCTTTATAATCGGAGCGGTGGGGGGGGGGGTGATCGTTCGATTCGATCGGTGCGATTCATCGATTAACAGCTGAGAGCTTTGTTCGGATTTTGAGGCGCTTGACTTGACGGACGAGAGGACTAATCTCTTCGATTGATTAGTTTTTAATTGGTTGAGTTGAGTTGAGTTGAGTTGAGGGCAATCGTGCTTATAAAAACCCAAGTGCAACTGGGTCATCGCAGTGATAATATCGATACGGCCTCTTTAGTCTTTACACCGTAGCTGATACCGGTTGGTTGTTGTTTTTGACGGCGCGCGGCGCCGATTGTCGGCTTGTATTAACGTACTTATAATGCCCTTCGGTTTGCATGCAGCTCCTACATGGACGTGGTTGATGGAGATCAAAATAAAGTAGCGTTTGCCCCCCCCCCCCCCCCCCCCCCCCCCCCTAAGAATACAGGCCGAATGAAGCCCCGGAACTTCCAATGGGGCTCTTGCAAACTTTTACTATAAAAAAAAAAAAAAAAAAAAAAAAAAAAAAAATGTGGCATATTTTTGTGGCGCATCATGACTAAAATGGGGCTATTGCACACTTTTGCTATAAGCGATTTAATAGTCGATTTTGGCGTAAAAACCTCAAAAAATAACGATGGCGGCACTAAAAACTTCCAAAATCCACTCCTAAACTCAATAAACGCAGTTATTTGCGCGAGCGTAATGGTGGCCGAAGGCACTAACAATGGGAGATTCCTATCTTAATTTCGTCACTCTTTCTATGCTGACAAGGATGATTCACAGAGTAATTAGTCATCAGAGTGATGATCCACATCCGATGAATGGTACCGCAACACCGGTGTCAACTGAAAGTAGTCTCTTATTGGTCACTTCTTGATGGAGTTTCAGAATTGTGTTAGATGGGAATCTCCCATTGTTAGTGCCTTCGGCCACCATTACGCTCGCGCAAATAACTGCGTTTATTGAGTTTAGGAGCGGATTTTGGAAGTTTTTAGTGCCGCCATCGTTACTATTGGAAGTTTTTACGCCATAATCGACTATTAAATCGCTTATAGCAAAAGTGTGCAATAGCCCCATTAACAGATTTATCGACGCAGTTATTGACGCAGTTATTGACGCAGTTATTGACTCTACTATCCGGAAAACACTTCCGGACCTCTATTGAGAATGTAAACAATCAAACCGCCATTGGTAAACGAATGTG
>VMOF01000379.1:5046269-5064527 GCA_011764245.1 Trialeurodes vaporariorum
TCGACTTTTTGAATGAATTTAAATGGAGAAAGTACATTGTTGCCAAATGTCACGTCTTGCCACTGCGCCACGTATCGTCCGAAACGCGTCTATTAAAAGCAATTTGAATGTATTCACAAATCGTGTGTATGCTTTTATTTCGAGCCGAGGAGAAAAACATTCACTTGAAAACTAATCGATGCCTTGATGAAGCAGCGGCTCCGAATGATGCGTGTATTAATTGAAGCCCAAGGAGCTGCTGTTGGAGCTTCCACCGCACTTTGGCCTTAGATCGAATAAAAGTGACCATAAAAATTAGTGAAAAAAAAAAAGCTGTCTAAAACCTTCGTTTTCGACCTTTCAAGCGTACCTAATTTAAAACTTTCCAGTGACATTTTAGGTTTAAATTGCCCGTTAAAAATGTTCTCTGTGATTAAAATTGGTATTAAAAGTTTATAAATGATAAATTGATGAGGAATTTCTTTTCTGATTTTTGGACACTTTTGGACGATCTCCAGACCGCAGCACTATGGCCTGAGATCGAAAAGAAGTGGCCAAAAATCCGTGAAAAATAGTAATCGAAAATCATCGTTCTCGATCTTTTCAGCTTAATGGAAGACTCTCCGGAGACATTTTTTCAATATTTAATGACTTGTTAAAGAAGTTCTCTGTGATTAAAATTGGTCTTAAAAGTTTATATAAATGATGAATTGATGAGAAAATCACTTTCTGGTTTTTGGCCACTTTTTGACGATCTCCAGACCATAGCACTATGGTCTGAGATCGAAAAGAAGTGGCCATAAATCAGTGAAAAATAGTAATCGAAAATCATCGTTCTCCACCTTTTCAGCTTAATGTAAGACAGCTTAATGTCTCCGGTGACATTATTTCAATTAAATTACTTGTTAAATGTGTTCTCTGTGATTAAAATTGGTCTTGAAAGTTTATAAATGATAAATTGATGAGAAAATCACTTTCTGGTTTTTAACCACTTTTTGACTATCTCAAACCATAGTGCATATACACGGAAAAAAACTACGGTGAAAATAACCATACGGATACCTGATTTTGGCACTTGCTAGATGTTATGGTAATGTTAACCAGAAGTATACTATGTTTTGACTAGGTACTAGGTGATGTAACCTGATTGCATGTCGAATTTACTCAAAGTATCGGTAAATGTACCATACTTCGTCCCTCTCCGCGCGAAGGGGCGTATCTTGATTTTTGCTACTTTTCAGGAGAGCGAAAACAAAATTTGACTCAACTTCATTCGCGCTCATTTACCTAGCCAATGTATTTATCACTTTCAATTTTTCATACAAACATTCCTTATTTCACCTTCTTCTAATGCGTCTTGAAAAAACAAGGACTTTTCAAACCAAAAAAATCACCGTCGTGAAATTAATAGAGAAAAACGTGTTACGCCTGTTCGCACGATTTATAAACCGACTGCGCCCATAGTTACGTCCATGCCTTCAGCAGATGCGCCAACTTGTTTGATGCTGGAATCATTTTTTGAATGCTTTTAAACCCCCTGTTATTCTGTTATTCTTTTCTTTGTTCAATTTTCTTTCCTCTCCTCTCTTTTATTCCTCTTTTCCTTCTATCTCGTTGGCTAATTTCCCCTCATTGCCCTCTATTTAGTTTCCTTCCTGACTTCTCTTTACCAGAGGTGGCTCGTGCAATTTGGCAACAGGGGATCCACTCTATTTAAACCTATGTAAAATAATCGATTTTTAGGAGGTATCCCCTAGGAATCGATACTTTTACATTGGTTTAAATGGAAAAACACATGGTTGCCAAATTGCACAAGCCACCACTGTTTTTACCCATCTTATAAAATATATTATTCATTTATATTTTAGTTGTTAACCACTTAATCCATCCATACATTAATTATTTACACAATGTTTTTTAACCGATTTATTCGCTTTTCTGTTTACTTATTCAGTTACTTATGTAACTTTTGATCCATGCGATATTATGGTTTCAACCGTCTTTCTCTAGTTAATTTCAATTTTATAAGACTATGACTACAGTCCATCCATAGATGAAAGAGAAAAAAAATGACAGACTTTGACGTTATTAATTTTGACAACATATTAATGGAAAAAGAAACAAACTTAGGACTTTTATAAGGGATGCAACAACTCATATCTTTAATAATTTATTTCTATGTATACTAAAAATAAAGATTTTGGGGGAACAGGCTTACAGGCTTACAGAGCTGTTATTCCTTATTTTTTTTTTTTTTATTTTTCTGCTGCTTCGAAATCTGTACTTTCTTCGACTTTTTTGGATCTGAGGCAGTGACTTAAAGAACGTCACGTGCTCTGGTAATCTGGTAATAAAGGGTGATAGTCTCTGACAAAGTGACAACAGATCTCGAAATTTTTTCACTGAAATCGATCGCCGTCCTACATTTATTTCTTTTATTTTGGGGAATTTTCAGGATCTGATATTACTTGTAAGGTCGAGAACACAGTAACATATATCGGTGTGACTTTTCTTGAAAAAGATTTTCTTCTCTTCTTGTTTTTGCACTCTCAACTCAACAATATCCTTCCAATTGATATTTGAATCCCTAACCGTTAAAATTTTCATTTCTTTGCTTAACTTTTTAAAGTCTTTGAAATCTTGATATTCCATTTTTTTAAACAATATATGGCTTCTTTTTACAAGCTAATCGAATAATTTGGGAAATAGTTGGCATGGCACAAATAAATCACCGGATTGTCGAATAGCGCACGAAATTGCACTATGAGCAGAATCGCCTTCATCCGGGAATCATCTTAGACTTTCCCGTTTTTGCAATCAATTCGAGTTCAACGGAACTGACGACATTCACCGTTTCATCATCATCCCATTTCACTAAAACGTCCAATTTTACAGATGAACAGATCACTTATGACTTAAGTAGAAAAAATCAAAACTAGACCACTATTTTTACTTCAGAAACAGGAAACAACGGACTACATCTGACCAAGACCGATGTTACTGGTAAATTGTATAATGAATTTTTCGGCCGATGATACGATTGTTTGTTTTCTGTTTTGGTCTATTTATAAATTAAATAAGCGTGACCGGGATAGAACCCAAAAATTAGAAATCATAGGAAGGGTTTGAGGATGCTCACACGTGCTCATTTTTAGTTGCCAGATTCTGATACAGAAATACCCAATTTCCCATTATAATTTAGGATTTTTTATCATAATCTGGCAATAATGTGTATTGAACCCAAAGAAGTGTGATTTTTTTATGAAACAATAAAATGACATGTGTTGGGAGGGCAAGGGTCCTCAATGCAACGTAGAAAAGGACGGACGTTAGTGAAGGGACAGGGTCAGGTAGTCACCGCGCGAACGGGCGTATCGATGGATTCACCCGTAGCTACCCTAGATACGCCCGTTCGCGCGATTCATGAAGTGACTACTTTGAGTTACGCCTCTTTGTTTTTCTCTGATAACTTCTAACATAATAGGAATTGAGGTTTGAAACACGTCTAGATCGAAAGAGCACCTCAAAATACATAGGAATCGACTCTTAACTCAAAAAGTCAAAATTTCGAGTTACGCCCCTTCGCGCGGAGAGGGACGACTTCTGGTCAAGTTTACCATAACATCTAGCAGGTGCCAAAATCAGGTATCCGTATGGTTATTTTCACTAATCTTTTTTTTTCCGTGTAGGATTCAACAAACTATTTAACCTGACAATAACAGCTCATGAATTCCGATAGTTCAAATTTTCTTCCGTAAAAACCTTCAAAAATAATCGAATCAGGTCGATACTTTTGCAAAAGGTTCAAATGGGAGAACAATAATGAATGATTGTTCACTGGCTGCCATTGTAACCTGGAGAAAAATCATGACAAAAATCTCAAACCCACCTTTGCTCCGGAAATTGAATTGATGTAACACTGTAGGCCGGTCTCCTTATCAACATGCGTCGACCAACCGCTGGGCAGAGAGAGAAGTTCGATACTAGAAGTTGTTGGCGACTCATCTACTTCAGCTAATGGACTAGAACTACCGGAATAAATATTCCCCGAACTGCCGTCCCGCGAATCCTCCTGAAAACACAAAGATTACAAAAAATTTAGAGGCTTCCCATTAAAAGTAGTGAGTAAAATGAAACTGGGAAAACAATCGAAAAGCTGCTTCTTGTAAAAATAAAAAATTGAGCTTATACTTCCGCTGAATATCTAGGATTTTGTTTCCGATCTTCAGGTTTTATACCGCAACAGTTGCGGCTCGTGCAATTTGGCAACCATGCTAAGTTTCCATTTAAACCTATGCAAAAGTATCGATATCTTGGGGGTGCAATTGCACCTCCTGAAGATCGATTGTTTTACATAGGATTAAATGGAGAGAATACGTTGTTGCCAGATTGCACGCGCCGCCACTGTACCGCAACCTCGCGAGTAACCTCGGAATTTGTAATTTTTGAGTCAATCGGTTTAATCATCGATGAATTTATTTTTTGAAAAAAAAGGTCATTCAATTTACACAAAGCGGCATTTCTAATTAGGATCTTCTCTCAAAATCGTCGTAGCAAAATTTTAAAACACACCCTGTCACTGAAACCACAAAGATTCAATTATTTTCCCTACATTTAGACAAAAAGAGATAGCGCGAATATCGCATCACACAACGTTGTTTACAGATGAGCTTTGCAGACTGTGAATAGAGGAGCACAATGTTGGGCAAATAGGGGTGTAATTGATTACACGATTACTGAGTAATCGGTAATCGTCAAATCTGTGGATGGTAATTAAATGTAATTATCACCGATTTTAAACAAACTTAAGGGTCAGGGGCGTCATTTCGCGTTCGGCTTGGGGGGGGGGGGAGCAAAAATCTGATGACTTCCCCCCCCCTTTTTTTTTTGCTCATCAATATAATTTTAGAGCCATAGAGCTAGCTTGGGGGGGGGGGGGGCAAAATACTGATGACCTCTTTTTTTTTTTTTTTCATTAATATACTTCGTTTCCGTTTCTGAGCCTGACTTCAAATCCTGGAGGGGGGGGATGACGCCACTGTTAAGGGTCATTTCGATTAGACTAAATTCTTCCACAACTATAATATGAAGAATGATTTGTCAAAAATCAGTTCTGATAACCGTAAAACCACCCACTGAAAAAATAACGATTACGATTACTCGGTAATAAAATAGTGTAATAAATTACAACCCCCATTTGCCCAACTCTGGAGAAACGGTTTGAGATTGATTTATTTTCCCACCAGCCGTGTATAATTACAATTTCCTTATATGCTCAACTTCCCTTTAAAAGTCATCGAAAGGGGAAAAATATAGAAAGCGCCAAAAATGTCACCAAATGTCAAGCGGTTAGGGGGAGGGGTTGCAGGGATTCATACGAGAGCGCTAAAAGTAGGGTAGCGGGGTTTTTGACCCTTTGTCTGGCGGTTGAGTCGAACGAGGAGGATAAGACAGGGACACAGGGACAGGTTTCAGCAGTGGCGGCTCGTGAAATGCGATATATCGATGTATCCTCCATTTAAAACTATGGAAAAGTATCGATCGCCCGGGGGTGCAATTGAACCCCCAAGAAATCGATAATTTCCTATAGTTTTAAATGGAGTGGACATCGATACATCGCACGTACATTAATACAGATAAATGCATTAGGATTAAGTGAATATAAATACAGGGTGACGGCAAACCGACTTGCATCACCAAGTAGGGGCTAGAATTGGTCCATTTACGAAGTCGATAAATGCCACCAGTCGATGAATGATGGATTCATATCGGTTCACGCATCACAGATAACAGTGGCGGATCTAAAAATCTTTCAATGGGGGGAGGGGGGTCGAACACCTACTTTTTCAACGAAATTCCCAAAATTTCCCTCAAGAATCCCTTTATAAATATTGTAAAGTTTTGGCTCAAATGAGGGGGGGGGAATAAGATCCGCCACTGACGGATAATATGACCTTACTGACGCGACGCGACTTGACAAACCTTTCAACTTTCGAGGGAAGTATGTGTCTTGGCGTCACACTATGGTCCCAAATAAATCACATCCTTGGCGTTCAAAAATCGATCTATTCAAAGTCGGAAAAAAATTATAGCTACTATAGATAATTTTAGAGGGTTTGTTTAGCAAGGTAATCACCCCTGGATTGTCAAACATCCATCACAGAAAAAATATCAAATGGAACCTTAATTCCTGTGGTATTTTGTGTCTGTGTACTTTTGATCGCTTGGGATTCGATTCGATTAGGATCCAAGCGTCGCCAAACGCTTCTATGGACCAACTCGCCAAAATGCATCTAACTATATTATTAATGCATTTTTTTTATCGTTGTTTGCTATTCCTACTTATTATTATTTCCCACATTCACCATGAGCAATTATGTTATTTCGTTTACTTCTTAATTTCGTTCCTTTGGTTTTAAGTATGTTTTTATTCTTATTACATTTCTGATGAAGACGCGTGGGCGTTGAAACGTTAAATAATAAAAAACATCACATTTTTAAAGGTTGTATCATTTTTTTGTTATTATGATTTAATTTTCCCCTTTTATTTGTTTTACTTTGGCTGAACAGCTCATATTATTATTGTTTTATTATTATCTAACTACACCTTGTTAAAATTCGATCTACTTACTCATGGTATAGGGCAAGAAAATGTTCATGAAACAGTCGAGAGAAGTTTAAGAGGGTAGAAATGGAAATTACCGCTAACCGCAGCCAGACTGCCGCCTCATATTCAACACACGAGGTTGCTGAACCTGGAAACTGGGTTGATCCCCACGCTATGCTTCAGGCCGGCCGGCGTGCGGCGCACAATAGGGGAACACCGCAATAAAACCGCAAATGCATTATAATGGGTCTGTTGCATACTTTTGCTAGCAATTAATATGGAGTTAAATAACATTTTCCACAAATCCAGCAATGTGGCAACAACGCAATCTCTCCTTTTAAACCAATGTAGAGCTCGTTCCAGAAGTGCGGGCGGACCAAAACCATAATCTTTGGTGAATTCTCAACTTTTATTCCTTAAAATGAATACCGAATTTGCCCCTGACTTTATTCTTTTGTGTTTAAAGTTTTCCTCGTTGAAAAGTGAACACTCAATTTCATTTTTATTCATTTCCATCGAGTAATATCAGAAATGATGTTGACAAATTCCAAAGATTATCGGTCGAGGTCCGCCTACACCTCTGAAACGAGCTCTAACATAACCAAAGTTCAAGAAGTTCACCAAACCCCCAAGAAATCGATGCTTTATCATGGATTTAAATGGCAAAAACATGGTTGCCAGATTGTGCGAGGCATCAATCGTCACAAAAAAGAATTGATTTATTTGTTTAAAAAAAAAAAAAAAAAAAAAAAAAAAAAAAAAAAAAAAAAGTGCATCTTCATAAAATGGAAGTGTGATAAATTGAAAAACCTACATTGTCTGTATTGTATCTACGCCTCGGGGGCTTCCAGCTTTTCTCTCCTGACCTAGAATTAGAGTAAAATGTACGACCATCGGCTGTTGAGTACTCGGCCCATCCCCCAAGGAGCTCTCTGGTTGGCTGCTGATCTGGGGACACCGTGGGGGGTGAAATGTTGCAAAGAGGAAACCTCAGACGACAGGATTCGACCTGCAACGAAAAAAAAATAAAAAATAAATTCAATGGATTAGAGCTGGAAGTCGGAGCAAGAATTTGCAAAATGATTGAGAGTGCTGGACTGCTGGGCGTTTATTAGTTTGAAAGCTTTCAGGACTAAATATCATTCACTTGAACCAGTAATGACCGATGACCAGCTGAAAAATGTTCACAGAGAGTCTAAAACTAATCAGCTCAGCTTTAAAATGACGATTATGGGTCATTTTAACTTGCTCCACCAAATTGCAAATTTCAAAGCAAAGCTCAGCTTTAAAATGACAATTATTTTGGGTCATTTTAACTTGCTCCACCAAATTGCAAATTTCTACCCACCTAGTGGCGCCTCTTAAATAGAGGTGAGGAATGGGGCTGTTGCACACTTTTGCTGTAAGCGATTTAACAATCGATTCTGGTGTAAAAACATCCAAAAATAACAACGGCAGCAATAAAAACTCCCAAAATCTACTCCTAAACTCAATAAACGCTTTTATTTGGGCGAGCGTAATGGTGACATAGGGCAGTAATAATGGGAGATTCCTATCTTAATTTCGCCACTCTCTCTATGCTGACAAGGATGATTTACAGAGTAATTATAGTAATCAAAGTAGTGATCCACATCTGATGAACGGTGCCGTGACAACTTGTGACACCGGTGCCGAATGAAAGTCATCTCTTATTGGTCATTTCTCGGTGGAGTTACGTTACAGTATTGTTAAATGGGAATCTCCCATTAAAACTGCCGTCAGCCACCATTACGCTCGCGCAAATAAAGGCGTTGATTGAGTTTCGGAGTGGATTTCGGAAGTTATTAGTGCTGTCATCGTTAATTTTGGAGGTTTTTACACCAGAATCGACTAATAAATCGCTTATAGCAAAAGTGTGCAACAGCCCCATTTATCGGCAATCTTTCTGCGGTCGACAGGACATGATGGCATAAAAGTCCGAAATCTATGAGAATCTTCGGTTAAATTGGGTTTCCAATTTTCCGTGCACAGGTAACTCAGCTCGCACCGAAGCTGATCATTTCTGCGGACTTCTCAAAAAATACGCACGTTTACTTTTTTATTTGCTAAAGACCTGCACTTTAGCATGAGCCTGGGAAACTTGCCATTTGGAATCCGTCCAAACATTTCTCCAGGCTCGCAAAAATTCCAACATTTGTTTTTGTGTGATGTTTGAACGGATCACATTCACCCATTAATCGAAGTTGACAAGTGGACACATTCCGTAAACCACCGAGCGCCTTGGGATCAAAAGAAATTCCAAGGTATTTTAAAAACTGATGAAATTCGTAAAAATCCCTGGAAAATCTTGACAGTTTATAAGCAAAGTAATAATCCCGAGAAAAAAAAAAGAAAAAAACTTGCCATTTCGAAAATTACTATTCTGATGATTTTTTTTTAAAAAAATTGAAATTTTATCTGAAGATTGAAATTTTTTCTTAAAATTGAAACTTAATTTTTTCTTAAATTGAAATGTTATCTTAAGATTAATTTTTTTTCTTAAAATGGAAATGTTATCGAATGATTAAATTTTTTTCTTAAAATTGAACTTTTTTCATATAATGGGATACCAATTTCGCCGGATTCCCTTAACGATACTCTGCGCTGTTCTATTCAGGATTTCCTTTTGAATTTTATGGTCAACTTTGCTTTTGAGAGTGAAAAAATCGGTTTATAACCCCTTAAGGACCAAGCCCGAGAGTACTCGTTTTCGTCTTCTGGTCTATTTCATATTATTTCAGCCTCCGGATAAACACGATTTTATCGCCGAAAATACGTACGAGATAAGGTAATGTCGGGCGCCTTCAATGTGTCGTATAGGCAATTCAAACTCCCCCGAGTACGAATAGTTAACTAACTTCCCTACATAAACGGAAGATTGGCGTTCTTTTGAATTAACCTCGCCTTCAATTTGTCGTTTAGGCAATTCCAACTCCCCCGAGTACGAATAGTTAACTACCTTCTTCTTATAAACGGGAGAGAGGTGTTCTTTTGAACTAACCCGGTCCTTAAAGGGTTAAATCATTCAATCTTACAATCAAATTTTCTAAAATATCCGGCGGAAAACTACTGACACAAGTGTTTCGGAGATACAGTCGTGCAAAGTTGAAAAAAATAGTGTGGGCTGTGGCGTTTCAATGCGGAATGGGGCTGTAGCACACTTTTGCTATAAACGATTTAATAGTCGATTCTGGTGGAAAAACCTCAAAAAATAACAATGGCAGCTCTAAAAACTCCCGAAATCCACTCTTAAACTCAATCAACGCTTTTATTTGCGAGGGCGTAATGGTGGCCGAGGGCAGTAACAATGGGAGATTCCTATCTTAATTTCGTCACTCTTTCTTTGCTGACAAGGATGATTCACAAAGTAAATAGTCATCAGAGTGTGATGATCCACATCCGATGAATGGTACCGCAACACCTAGTGACACCGGTGTCAAATGAAAGTCATCTCTTATAGGTCACTTCTTGATGGAGTTGCAGTATTGTCAGATGGGAATCTCCCATTGTTACAACCCTCAGCCACCATTACGCTCGCGCAAATAAAAGCGTTTGTCGAGTTTAGGAGTGGATTTTGGATTTTTTTGTTTTTGTTTTTTTTTTTTGCTGCCATCTTTATTTTTGGAGGTTTTTACACCGGTATCGACTATTAAAGCGCTTATAGCAAAAGTGTGCAACAGCCCCACTCCCATTTTAAAACAATGTATTTTGGGTCGAAATCGCATCTTCAGAACTATGAGACCCAGTGGCGGTTCGTGCAATTTGGCAACCACGTTTTCTGCCATTTGAACCTATGCAAAAATATCGATTTCTCAGAGACCCAATGAATTTCCTGAAGATCTAAATTATTTTACTTAGGTTAAATGGAGAGAATCCGTCGACGAGCCGCCACTGATGAAACCTAGTTTGATATCAGAGAGGCATCCTTGTTTTAAGCTCACCGAGTTTACTTTCATTTCCTGACTAAACACCAAATTTCAGACCCCTACAATACAACTGTCCCATTCGATTTTGGAGATCCCATAAAGAAATCCTGGCACTTAACAGAAGAATTCTGGTATTTTAAACAAAATTCTAGCCAAAATAGCTGAAAAGATCTAATGTCTCCTGAATACTGCCAACATTTAATTTTTTTTCCAGGAACGTTTTATTAGAATGGGGCTCTTGCAAACTTTTGCTGTGAGCAAACGAAGAGTCCAATCTCATGTAAAACACTTTACTTTTCTAGCAGCTAGAGATTTTTAGAAATGGGGCTATATTGCACACTTTTGCTACAAGCAATTTAATAGTCGGTTATGGCGTGAAAACCTCAAAAAATAACGATGGCGGCACTAAAAACTTCCAAAATCCACTCCTAAACTCAATAAACGCAGTTATTTGCGCGAGCGTAATGGTGGCCGAAGGCACTAACAATGGGAGATTCCTATCTTAATTTCGTCACTCTTTCTATGCTGACAAGGGATGATTCACAGAGTAATTAGTCATCAGAGTGATGATCCACATCCGATGAATGGTACCTCAACACCAAGTGACACCGGTGTCAAATGAAAGTAGTCTCTTATTGGTCACTTCTTGATGGAGTTTCAGAATTGTTAGATGGGAATCTCCCATTGTTAGTGCCTTCGGCCACCATTACGCTCGCGCAAATAACTGCGTTTATTGAGTTTAGGAGTGGATTTTGGAAGTTTTTAGTGCCGCCATCGTTATTTTTTGAGGTTTTTACGCCATAATTGACTATTAAATCGCTTATAGCAAAAGTGTGCAATAGCCCCATTCTGTCAGTCCATACATAACAATTGGACTCATTTTTACGAAAGGGACCTACTCGAATTTGGACGTTGCCATTTTTACTTGGCTATAATAATTGTATACAATTAGACCTAGTCCAAAGAACTCTTAGAAACTTCTAGGAACTTTACTTCTGTACGTTAAGTATTTTTCCTGAAAATATCAAGCAAGTTTATTCAACACGTAATGAGGCTCTTGCAACTTTTGCTATAAGCAAATAAATAGTCCAATCGGATGTAAAGACCGGCGCAAATTATGAAAATCACACAAAATAAGTCTAATATTCATTAATAAACTCAATAAACTGCTCTAACGGCAAGATCGTAATGGTGATTCAACGCAGGCATCATAGGGGATTCCTGTCTAATTTGTCACTTTCTCTGCGGAGACATAGAGATAAGTCTCAAATTAGATATAGGAATCTCCCATGATACCTGCGACACCTGCGTCTCTCCGTCATCAAGCTCGATTCTAAGAGTGAATTTCGTGATTTTTTTTTTACAGGTTTTTATGCAAGAATCAACTCTTCAATCCTCTGTTGTAGCAAAAGTTTGCAAAGGCCCCATTCTAGCTGTCTTTAGTAGGACTTTTTTTCCCCCTGTCGAGTGTAGCATATCCAAAACTCTCTTGTCTCAATAATTTTCTTCCCGATCGAACTTCCTTTTACCCCCACCTATACCCAAATCGAGCCCATTTTTAACGACCCCCCCTCCCCCTCCCCCGGCCCAACTGTCATTTCATCTCCCTTTCTTTTTCGCCCCTCAGCTTGTTAGCTGTGAACTCTTCCCGAACGTCTCTCGCGGCTTGAGTGCAGATTATTATGACTATTGATACGGAGGAGCGCAAGTATAGGAGAAGGAGAAGAAGAAAAAGAAAAATAAAATGCGCGCCTCGCGGAAATTTTGCCTCTTCAGCCTCCCGCTCCTGCGCCGATGCAGCTCTGCAGAATTCTGCTTATTTTTTTTTCTGGAGAAAATACAGAGGCACGTTTTGTCTATTCCTCTCTTCCCCCCCTCTCTCTCTCTCTCTCTCCCTCTCTCTCTCTCTCTCCCTCTCTCTCCCTCTCTCCCCCTGGGACCCCTTTTTTTCTTGTGCCTTCTTTCCCCTTCGATAGTTCATAAATCGTGCTCAATCTCGCGGAAGGTGGATCCGTTGTTATATCCGCTATATAGTACTCGTACGTATTTAACGTGTTCCTCAAGCAACTTTCAAATTGCGACTCTGAGCGGTTATACAGGGTGTCCCAAAATTGATAGTAAATATTTTTACCACGGTTTTTTGGGGCCAAAATAAGACTTTGTTTTCCTATAAACACGTGTCCGAAAATGCCCCCCTCGGAGCTACAGCCCCCCAAAGTTTAAAAAAAAAAAATCGGTTTTTCTTCAATTCTAGCAACGGATCTCCGTAAAAGTGTCTTATTTTGGCCCCAAAAATACGTGGTAAAAATATTTACTATCAATTTTGGGACACCCTGTATATGAATCGCTTTTTGCTGAAATGGTTTGAGTCAATTTTAACATGAGCTTTATACAGAATGGATGCTTTTTAATGTATTGTATGGCTCATAAGAGGTTCGTGGGGGGATGGGGGGATGGGGGGATGGGGGGGGGGCTAGAGGTTTCACGCTTTTCTCCTTTCTATTTCGGAGAAGAGCTAGAAAAAGTAAGGGGGGAGGGGGGGGGGAGACAAAAGAAATGTGGAAAAGGAGTTTCGAATTTGCTCTCGTGTACAATTAAAAAGTTCTCTCATTATTTTTAGAAATAGACCAAATGTAACTTTGTTCTCAGTTCATCAAATATAATTTAAAATTCTTCATAAGAACACAAAATTTCAGACCTTTGCATCAACTGGCTGTTCTCGCCATTTTTGTAAGGACATCTTTCTCCTTGAACGCAGGTAATGCTGAGATCAGAGCAGAAGTGAGGTGAGGAGGGGGGGGGGGCGTTGTCAGAGAACGCGTGCAGTGGCGAGGCGTGAAATTTGGCAACAGTGCACTTTCTCCATTTAAATTCAACGAAAAAGTCGAACGCTTCAGTCATCGGCGATGACCAGGGATTTCGACCTTTCTAATGTGTTTAAATGGGAAAAAAGGAACGTTGCCAAATCGCACGCCTCGCCACTGAAATCGTGATGTCAGCACAAAATGCTCAATGATGCTTATAATTGTTAACCTCCAAATAATGGATAATTTTTTTTTTCGTTTCCTTCGGTCATTTTTACCGCAATTGCGGTTTTTAACTTACTTGAGGTAAACTTGCGATGGAGACACGAACCAGCATAATTCTGCCGAGCGACGAGGAGATATTGTCACACGGCCGTTGAGCACAACCGAAAAATTATCGTTTCCGATTGCGATTGTATTTATTTTCACTCCGAAACCCCACCGCAGCGATCACGAACAAGTGATAGAAAATAGTTCCCGAAACCTAGCTCAGGTATAATTTGAGTTTAAAAACTACGAAAACACAAAGACAATATAAGATAGAGGACAACATAACATCTTTCCAAAAAATATGTTCCTATTCGAGATTTGTTGAATTTTCAGGTGGGATAGAAAAAAAATTAAATACAAGGCCAAAAAGGGACACACATCCTACTTAAAATTTTACAGGAGAACCAATAGGTTAGTTATACGTGGGTTTTCTTTTAATTTAAAAAAAAAAAAAATAAAAAATAAAATAAAAATAATTTGATTCGTTAAAATAAATAATTTCACGCACTGAAAAAAAAAAAATTACCAGAAGCATGACAGTATGTAACCTATGTAAAACTTGGTACACTTACCAGAATTCTAGTGTTTTTACCATAGCTCTGAAAATGTGTCAGACAATTTTAGCTCTATTACCACATTCTGGTAATAACACCTGCATTTTCTGGTCAAAGTACTAGACTTTCTGTGGTTCACATATATCGTTGTGCTTCTGGTAAGTAAAATAACTAGAATATGGGTTATGACTATATCGCTTTTTTCGGTGTGGCATAGAAATTGTGGTCGCTTTTTTTCGGTGTGGCATAGAAATTGTGATCGCTTTTTTCGGTGTGGCATAGAAATTGTGATTGCTTTTTTTCGGTGTGGCATAGAAATTGTGACCGCTTTTTTTCGGTGTGGCATAGAAATTGTGATCGCTTTTTTTCGGTGTGGCATAGAAATTGTGAGCGCGCTGCTTTTCACTGATTTCAAAGCGGCGTTTACAACTTTTTCACCCTTTCATTACAACGTCCGAGTTTATATATTCGTTCTGGTGACTAAAACCAGTGATTGAGTTCTACAATCTCAATTTATTGTTCACAATATAAGTGACTAGACAAATTATTAATGTTTTCAAAATAATGTTCCTTAGAGCGCCTTCAATCCACGGAATATGCAAAATCAGCACAGCTTGGTAGGTATTTTTAACAACCCTCTTAATTAGAGCGAACGATCGGTGAAATATCGAATTCACCAGGTAGTAAAAGGGTTGAATGATTTACGAAGATGATAAGTATACTTCGATATTTTTTATGGGTTTAAATGGACGAACTGCAACGTTGCCAAATAGAACGCTATGCCACTGGTAAATATGTTCATCTATCATTCAATACTTCGATCTTTTTCATGGTTTTAAATGGACAAACTGCAACGTTGCCAAATAGAACGCTACGCCACTGGTAAATATGGTCAACTATCATTCAATACTTCGATCTTTTTCATGGGTTTAAATGGACGAACTGCAACGTTGCCAAACTGCACGCTACGCCACTGGTATATAAATATGTTAATCATATGTTTCATCATATGTTCATCTATATACTTGAGAATGAAATCGAATAGGATTCCGATAGAAACCAGAAAAAACCTAATTTCAAAAGTTTATCGATACGCAAATTTTAGCGATCGAATATCATTCATCGTCGTATGGTATTCGATGGATTTGCATTTTATTTTGATGATATTCGATTGTTTCGTTCGTCTCACCGGAGTTCGTTGAATTCCAGCAATTGGAAATGTCGAATTCACCTCCGGAGGTAGATTCGATTTCGAATTGCTGCAACCGGTGTCAGAAATCTCATCTTCTGTCCTTTTTGACTCCTTTCGCCACGATAATTTCAGAAATGACGAACTTATCGAATAACGTTTATTGTACTCATGCGTAGAAGTCATTTTCCTCAGGGACAAACATACTTTTAGCTTCAAAAACACTAGTTTTTTTTGTTTTTTTTTTTTGTTTTTTTTTTGTTTTTGTTTTTTGTTTTTTTTTTGTTAAAAATGGCTTTGTCATTCAGAGCTGATTTAGGTTATGGAATATTATTTATCGCAGTTTTCATTTTCACGCGAATATCATCCAGAAGTTCATTCTCGACTCTCATTGGCTAGATTTTTCACCGATCAACAACATCAGTTAGCAATCATCAATTCTTGTGAAGCGGTGATATTCGCTCGCTAAAATTTGCTTGATGTAATTCGTTCAGCTGAAACGGTCAAATTTCTCCATGACATCTGACAACGTTCCTACGTGCCGCTGAGCGACTCGTGAGCTCCTTCACTCCACAGGGCCGCAGGTTCCGCCAGCCGACAGGGAATAACGAAACTGAAAATGTGTCAGTTGATGCGAACTTTTGCTATGCGGCAGTTTTGTTTTAAAGCATTCGTTCATGCGTAGACAGTGTTGCCAGATCTGGGGTAAAAAGCCGTATCGTCCCCATTTAAATCAATGTAAAACGTACGGCTTTTTCAACCCAATCTGGCAACACTGTGCGTAGAATGACGCTGCGAGAGAACAATGGGCGGGCGCACTCAAAATTTCCACAGCCCACAACAAAGTCTCGTAGTTAAACATGCTTTAGTTAACTTCCTAACCAGAAAACCAAAAACAACAGACAGCTTTAATGTATACAACTCTGCGGTTGATTCTTTTTATTTTTTAAGTGCAGGCGAGGATTTCAAAGAATAGGTCTTTCGAATAATTTTGCTATAGCGACACGTAGCATGCTTTCCGTGGGTTACGAACCCCCCTCCCTCCTTTCCAAGATCCTTCAAATTCACTTAAAAAGTCGTTAACGCCTTCATAAAAACGCAATTAATCTCTAAGTCATTGAAAAAAGCAGAAGTCATTGTTATCAAATTCTGCACGTCCTGTCACTTTAGGCGCTAATGGGACTCTTGCGAACTTTTGCTACAAGGGATTGAAGAGTTGATTCTTGCATAAAAACCTGTAAAAATGACGATGAGTACACTAAGTAATCATGAAATTCACTCTCAGAATCGGGCGTAATGGCGGTTCGACGCAGGTATCATCACAGAATAATACAATCAGAAGGGAAACTCTAATTCATTTTGAAACATTCTTTACTTCAGGCCGCCATGTTCGAAAGTGAGTATCTTCGGCAGATCTTCGGCAACTGGCCGAGTTGTGATTGGTTGTATAGCCTGAAAAAGCATGTCCGCCATCTTGAGAAGTGAGTAGGCACAGTTGCCAGTTTGTGCCAGTAAATTCCAAATCTTGTTTCCATTGGCTCTTATGGGAGTTTCCCTTCTGATTGTATTATTCTGTGGTATCATGAGAGATTCCTATCTAATTTGAGACATACCTCTGTGTTTCCAAAGAGAAAATGGCATATTAGATAGGAATCTCTCATGATACCTGCGTCGAACCGCCATTACGATCTTGCCATTTACGTAGTTATGTAGGTTTATTACTGAATTTTAAACTTTCTCAGTGTGATTTTCGTGATTTTTGCTGGTTTTTGCATCAGAATGGACTATTCATTTGCTCACAGCAAAAGTTTGCAAGAGCCCCATTATCCACGACCACGATTGGATTGATCTTTGAATTAGAAAGTGGCGCAATCTGGCAATCTGGCAACAACGTATTCTCTCCATTTAAACCTATGTATAACAATCGATCTTCAGGAGGTGCGATTTCGGCCCCAAGATATCGATACTTTTGCATAGGTTTAAATGGAAAATTAGCATGGTTGCCAAATTTTACGAGCCGCAGCTGGAATTAGAGTTCATCGACCGAAAACGTTTCCGCAAATCGGAATCAATTGATTAAGAAAACTGGCTTATCAATAGCTGCCCACTGGTTCGAAATAAAATCTAGTTCAATATAGCTTTCCTAATCAAGCTTTTTCGAATAAGTTTCGGCATTTAAACAAACAAAGTAGAGCGAATTTTTAGCTAAGAACATATCAAACGGCGATAAAAGCTCCGCTTGGATTTGGATGAATTCAAATTTAAAATTCGCCAAAGATTCAGTGGCGGCTCGTGCAATCTGGCAACCGTGCACTTTTGCCATTTAAACGTATGCAAAAAGATCGATACTAGGTGAGGCGCTACGCCTCACCAAGTAATCGATTATTTTACACAGTTTTAAATGGAGGAAATCCATTGTTGCCACATTGCACGAGCCGCCGCTGCAAAGATTATCGCTCAGCTCTGCCTTCACATTTGAAACGAGCTCTTCATAGGGACGTAATCTTTTATGGGCCAAGACCGAGTATACTCGTTTTTCTCCAGTAGTCTATTTCACTTCTTCAGTCTTCATTTCATTCCGGATAAATGCGACTATCGATGAAAGCACTTACTAGATAAGTTTTCTTCTGGCGCCTTCAATCCGTCTTACAGGCAATTCCAACTCCCCCGAGTACGAACAGTTAACTACCTTCCCTTTATAAACGGAAGAGTGGCGCTCTTTTGAACTAAGTTCGCCTTCAATTCATCGTATAGGCAATTCCAACTCCCCCGAGTACGAACAGTTAACTACCTTCCCTTCATAAACGGAAGAGTGGCGCTCTTTTGAACTAAGTTCGCCTTCAATTCATCGTATAGGCAATTCCAACCCCCCCGAGTACGAAAAGTTAACTACCTTCCCTTTATAATCGGA
>VMOF01000379.1:5065027-5077527 GCA_011764245.1 Trialeurodes vaporariorum
TGAAGATTTTTCAGGAGCAATCTGGCATTCTTGTGCCGGGGTATACCAACTCAGACTGTGCGCGAGAAGCTGTCGAGTTTCTTGCACTTGCCACCAGGGTTGCCAGCTCGTACGATAATTCTCGTAAATATTTTACATTCAATCACACCGGAGGGCAGGGGGGATGCGGGGTGTTTTCCCCCAAACGGGCATTAATCAGCGGCAACGTCGACTTGCACGTTGCACCGCGCGCATGAATGTAGTAAGTACCGTAATTACACCTGTGCGCTGTCTGAGTGTGTGTGTGTGTATGTGTGTGATTGTACACGGCTTGATACGGTGTAAGGTAAGTACCGATACGGCGCACAGCGGAGCGAGTAAATGAGAGAGAACGGACATATCGTGGCGACTTTAAAATGCGTATATCTTTGTTAATAGGCAACGTAAAAGTTAAAAAGTGGTTTCATTGTTTCTATCGCAAAATTTCCTACAAGAATCACCCTTTACAGTTTGTTTTTTGGCGGTAAAAACATTTAAAATCGAAATTTAAGTATTACAGGGTGTAACAAAAGCCACGTGCCAAACTAGGTCGGCCAATAATCGCTTTTTCTTTGTGATTTTGTCAGTTCTTGGCCGACTTCTCCAACTTCAGGGTAGATTTTCTCGGAAATGGTTTGCGAAAAGGAAAAACTTGTAAGGACCAAAAATGCATATTTTTTTGTATATGAACTTTTTAATAATGCTAATAGTTTTTGGGTTTAATGAATCCTATTCCTAAAGCATGTTTTCACATAATTTGGCCAAACAGAGTGAGAAAAATCAAGAAAAACCCTCAAAACCCCCTCAAATTTTTGCAAACAGCATTTTCACGGCCAAAATCGGCAAGAACGACTAAAATTAACCCTCTAAGTGCCAGGTTATTTCAATAGAACTCCACTCTTCCGTTTATGAAGGGGAGGTAGTTAACTGTTCGTACTCGGGGGAGTTGGAATTGCCTGTAGGATGAATTGAAGGCGAAGTTAGTTCAAAAAGAACGCCACTCTTTCATTTATATAGGGACGGTAGTTAACTGTTCGTACTCGGTGGATTTGGAATTGCCTATACGATGAATTGAAGGCGCCCGACTAAATCTTTATCTTGCGAGTGTTTTCATCAAAAGTTTATCCGGAATGCAGACTGAAACAACGTGCAGTAGACTTAAGGAGAATAACGAGTATACTCGGGCTTGTTCCATAAAGGGTTAAATTCGAGTACCTATTTACGAGCATTTTTAAAAATTCACAAGGGATTTAGGAAACTTTGCAGCACTGTAACGCGGAAGGGCTGCAATTTCGGACCTATGCTTATCGGAAAAAAAAGTATTCTTTTAGCCTCGAATATATGTTCCAGAAGTTTGGCACATGAGTTTTGTTACACCCTGTATATTCCATGTCCGACCCCTCCCATTAAATCGGCCCACTGTGCGACGGCGCGAAGCGCGGTTAACTCTATCAAACTGTGGGATTTAATTGAAGTTAACCTCTTGATGATTTTTACGCGGTCCCGCCTGGGCCTCGATCCCGGTACATGCGGAGGAGTGAAACGGCAGGGTGCAGGGTAACATCAGGCGCGGGGCTGCCATTTCGCATATTACTAATCCCCCCCCTCACTACCACCATTTAACTCAAAGTAACATTATTGAATTTCCCGCGAAAATTTGCAACACTGGTAACAGAAGATACATATCACAACACCTGTGGTTTGTGGATATACTGTCGGGAGATACGAGGTTTTGAAGGAATGGGGCTCTTGCGAACTTTTGCTATAGGGGATTGCAGAGTCGATTCTTGCATAAAAACCGGTGAAAATGACGATGAGTACAATAAAAAAATCACAAAATTCACTCTCAGAATCGGGCATAATGGCGGACAGATGCAGGTATCATGGATGATTTCTATCTAAATTGAGACATATCTCTGTTTCCGTAGAGAAAGTGACATAATAGACAGGAATCTCCCATGGTACCTGCGTCAAACCGCCATTACCATCTTGCCGTTACAGTAGTTAAGTGAGTTTATTACTAAATTTTAGACTTTCTTAGTGTGATTTTCGTGATTTTTGCTGGTCTTTACATAAAATTGGACTACTTATTTGCTTATAACAATAGTTTGCTAGAACCCCATTGAAAAGATTCACGCGCTACTGAAACATGTGTAATCTTCGACTTGACAAAAGATGATCAGCTTTAATACGAGCAGCCCGTGTCAGGCTTTGAATCACAGTCAGGCCGTTTAATATATTTTTATTAAGATGAAAGGATTTTAGAAGTTTTTAAAATCGCTATCGTCATTTTTGATGGATTTTAAATTAAAGCCGACTATTTATTCAAACAGAGCAAAAGCTTGCAAAAGTCAAGGACTGTGCGTTTAATCGAAATTTTGATCGTTTCGATCTTGCTCAATGTTTCGAAAACGTCGAATTTTCGATCGATCGATCAATCGAGAAATGTCGAATTTTTCTCAGTATTTTTGAGCATAGAAACAGAATGGGTCTGTTGCACACTTCGGCTACAGCGTTTTAAAGTATCAATTCCTATGTAAAAAGCCGAGAAAATAACTACGGCAGCATCAGAAAACAACAAAATTCAGAATTAAACTCACAAATTGTGGAAAACACTAGACACTATTCACCCCTGTATCTTTCCACCACGTGCACGATATTTCGCGAAATTAGCGCGGCACATTCAAATAATCACGGCCGACTGTCATCACAGCTGACTTCATAAACAAATAAACAGTAAACACTGACGGCGTCTGTTTGAATTCTTACGTTTCAATATCCTCAATTCCTCACAAAAGGTTGTGAAAGGTATGAAAACCGATATTTGTGTCGAGAACTTATCGATATGAAACAATAACTCACAGGAGTTCCAAGGGTGATTCCAACTTCGATCATCATGCTTGGAACTCCTGTGTGTTATTGTTTCATTTTGATAAGTTTTCGACACAAATATCGATCTCCGTACCTTTCACAACCTTTTGTGAGGAATTGAGGATATTTAAACGTAAAAATTAGAACAGATGCCGTCGGTGTTTACTTTTGATTTGTTTATGAAGTCAGCTGTGATGACAATCGGCCGTGATTATTTGAATGTGCCGCGCTAATAGACTGTTTTAGTAGAGCGATATATCGTATCGATTGCCGTCCGAGGGCCTCTGGTTCCAAACAAACACTGGCTCAATGTAATTTCCCCATAAGCGAACTTTTGAACGGAAATTTAGGGTATTAAATCAAACAATAAATGCGACCTTTTTGCGATTATGAATTCTACGTCCTCGAAAATGCTTGAGTATGCCAGGTTCCTTGACTAAAACTGCCGAAATCAATAAGATATTACAGATTAAATGTTGCGTTTGTAGGTTAGAATCGCCCGAAATCCCGCCAAATTCCACAACAACAACAATAACATTTGGGTGATTCCAACCTCCAAACGCATCGTTTAATCTGTAATATCTTGTTGATTCCGGCAGTTTTACAGGTGGAACCAGGCAATATTAAGCATTTTCGAGGACGTAGAATTCATAATCGCAAAAAGGTCGCATTTATTGTTTGATTTAATACCCTAAATTTCCGTTCAAAAGTTCGCTTATGGGGAAATTACATTGAGCCAGTGTTTGTTTGGAACCAGAGGCCCTCGGACGGCAATCGATACGATATATCGCTCTACTAAAACAGTCTATTTCGCGAAATATCGTGCACGTGGTAGAAAGATACAGGGGTGAATAGTGTCTAGTGTTTTTCGCAATTTGTGAGTTTATTAATGAATTTTGTTGTTTTCTGATGCTGCCATTGTTATTTTCTCGGCTTTTTACAAAGGAATTGATACTTTAAAACGCTGCAGCCGAAGTGTGCAACGGACCCATTGAAAAAGTTAGCAAAAATACGATCGATCGTAGTTCCATAATGCACAGTTAGATTAAGTTTCGTGAGTTGAAAAGAAAAGCATGACCAACAAATTGAGCGTTGAAGGCACGTGCGATAGACCGAAATCACGATCAACCGAAACCTCTAAATTTCCGTGAAATTTCGTTTCGATCAATCGCACAGTATACACACAACAGGCCCATTCTATGACCATGGTTATTTATCGTCGCTGGAATGAATTTCGTTTCTAGTCCTTTTTCCCTAAAAAATAAAGAAAAAAAAGAAGAAAAAAAAAATAAAAAAAAAATAAAATAAAAGAAAAAAATACAATTGAATTCAAATATAATTTTTTTATTACTTTGTTTTAAATTTTCGTAAATTCTTTTCCTTTCTGTGTTCCTGCGAGGAAAAGCTCCTTTCCTATCAAGCAAAAAGTGAATATGGACATCACTTCACCAAAATAATTTCGAATCGTTACTGTGATGATAAGCAGTTTGTATGAGTGCGATGTCTGCTTATTATTGGCTCTTGGTTCATATCTTTCGCGGTCTCTTCAAAATTCTCAAGTAGTGATGATTGCAGAGCCGAATCCAAGGAACTTGCCTGTCCCTCTCTCTTGGTCCACAAGAAGGCATGCGTTAGAAAAGGACAGATATGTGGGCTGAAGTCACGTGACCACCGCTCCCTCCATCTTTTTCTAACACATTTGTTTGAATGTGCAAAAGAGAGAGAAAGACAAATGGAGCTGTTGCAAACTTTTGCTACAGGCTTATTAATAGTTGATAATGGGGTAATACTCTGTAAAAATAACAATTAGCTCACTAAAAAATCACGAAATCCACTCCTAAACTCACAAAATGCTTTTAAACGCGAGACCGTAATGGCGGCCGGGGCCGCGGTTTGCATTGGGGTTCCCTATCTTCAATCAGCGCCATCTACACGAGTTGTTCTCGCAACATCACACAAGAAGAAGAAGCATACAATTGCCATAAGAAAACCGCGGCCTCGGCCGCCATTACGGTCTCGCATTTAAAAGCATTTTGTGAGTTTAGGAGTGGATTCCGTGATTTTTAGTGCGCTAATCGTTATTTTTACAGGGTTTTATCCCATATTCAACTATTATTAAGCCTGTAGCAAAAGTTTGCAACAGCTCCATTCCTGGATACTGCGCACAATGGGACACAGTATGGAATTTCCTGGACATTTTTTCTCGGACAAAAATCAAGATTTTGAGAAATTAATGACAAGATAACTAAAAACTGAGTTTAATGAATGATTTCACAGCTTAAAATGAGTCAGATAACATGGGTTTTAGACAGGAAATAAAGACTTTGGAACGTTTCTGAAGCAAAAGACGAAAACTTTTTGTGTCCGTAAAAATTCATATTTTGGACCAGTGTGCAGCGCTGGATGATCGCAATCAGTTCAAGTAACAGTCGCCGATTCACCGCGGCAAGAGGCATGCCGCTTCAAGTTTGTAACAAATAAAATTTTCTAACTCGGCGAGTGAAATTTAATGTTTCGTCGGCCGCTCGTAAACACTATAATCTCATCATTTTAAACTAACACCTGAGCGGTCTAAGCCCTTATCAGACTTACTAAAGCTCGTTTCAGAAGTGTAGGCGGATCAAGACCGATAATCTTTGGAATTTTTCAGCATTATTTCTGATATTACTCGATAAAAATGAATAAAAATGAAATTAAGTACAGTTCACTTTTCAATGAGGAAAATTTTAAACACAAAAGAATAAAGTCAGGGGCAAAGTCGGTATTGATTTGAAGGAATAAAAGTTGAAAATTCGCCAAAGATTATGGTTTTGGTCCGCCTACACTTCTGAAACGAGCTCTAGCCGTACAGAAAATAATAAGACAGCAAGAAGTCTTTAGTTGAGCATAAAAAGGTGCTTTGGTAAGGTGCACCAAAGGTTTGGTATTCCCAACTAAGAATCTTACACTAGATCAAATTTCTACTCAAGGTTCAGTAGGCGATATGCAAAAGCGTTTTTTCTGCGCGGCGCCACTGAAAAAAAAAAAAAAAAAAAAAAAAAAAAATCTCTAATTCTAATAATATTAAGTAATTATCAGGAGCACAACGATATGCCATCCAATGAATCCCTACAGTACTTTTTCCAAGTAAATTCTTGAGTTTCTGATAGAATCTGCGGTCATAGTACCAGAAATTTCTTGACATTTTCATTCAAGAACTATGGTACGGATGTACCAGAATTCCGGTAGGTAACAGTACCAAGAATGTCCCAGGTGGACGCGTCATCGTTGAGCCAGGGCTGCCGTTTTGCATGTAATTAAATTCATTTTTCAATTCACCAATGATTCCACCGGTTGAGAAAAGATTACACAGTTCAATTCAATGTGTGACTGAAAATCCCGAAAATACGCTCATCTGTAATCTCTTCTCAATCGGTGAAAACTCTGTTAATTAATTAAAAGATCCGCAAGTTTTTTAAAGTCATCGACGACTCCACCGATTGAGAAAAGATTACAGGTGCGAGCATTTTCTTGAATTACAGTCATACACTGAATCAGTGGCGCACCGAAGGAGGTAGTTTTAGGGTCAAACACCCCCCCCCCATAAGCATCAAGATTTTGCCCTAAAAAAGGTCATCTTCGGCCAAAATTGCTCTCAACCCCCCCCCCCCCCCCCCCAAGGCCTCAGAAAATGGAAAATTTGCTGTGAAACCCCCACCAAACTAAAGTTCTCGGTGCGCCACTGCACTGAATTGAACTGTGTAATCTTTTCTCGACGCGGGAAAAAGATACCTGCGGGCAGAGGCCATTCGACGATCCTTGGAAAAAAATCCTTTAATGTTAGTTTAAAAAGTAAAATTTAGAAAATAAATTTTGAAACTTTGCAATAAAGTTAGGCCTGTTTGAAACTAAAGGGCTCTAATTCAAATTGAAGAGAGACGATGATGGATTTATTTATTTATTTTTTTTTTTTATTTTTTTTTTTTTTTTTTTTTTTTTTTTTTTTTTTTGGCACCGCCACTGCCAACCCCCCCCCCCCCCCCGGAGAATTTATCAAGATACGCCCAAGAGTTATCGCATTCATGCACACAAATTCCAAGTACTTACACACTTTTAGTTTGCCGACATTTTTTGAGTCGACAAAAAGCTTTCGCCCACAAGTAAGCTATTCAATCCAAAAACATTTGACCTAGGAATAAATACTCGGGGCACTTCTGACCTTGGGACTAATTGATCTATCCATCATCAAACACAGCGGCTGCGGCTCCGCTCGGCGATGGCCGGGGGGGGGGGGGGGGGTCCAGCCGGAACGTAAGGACATTTTATAATCGTACGGCTTTAATTAGACTGTCTGACGAAGAATTTTTACGATTTTTTGACCAGAAACGTGACGACTGAATGGTAGGTAAAATACGAGGAAAATGTAGGCACGCACAGTCGGACACCTACTCATACTTCTGGGAAGAAAAGTGTTGGAGCTTGGTTTGCTCGCATGGTCAAATGTAGAGCGTAATTATCAGTGTTGCCATTAATGGAAGAAATTATCAGAATTTCCCATTTCAATGTAAAAATCGGATATTTTCTGCCATGAATGGCAACACTGGGAATTATACAGAATATCCCATTTCAATGTAAAAATGGGAATTATCAGAATTTCCCGTTTCAATGTAAAAATCGGATATTTTCTGTCATGAATGGCAACACTGGGAATTATACAGAATATCCCATTTCAATGTGAAAATCGGATATTTTCTGCCATGAATGGCAACAATTGGAATTATCAGAATTTCCCATTTCAATGTAAAATTCGGATATTTTCTGCCATGAATGGCAACACTGGGAATTATACAGAATATCCCATTTCAATGTGAAAATCGGATATTTTCTGCCATGAATGGCAACAATGGGAATTATAAGAATTTCCCATTTCAATGTAAAAATCGGATATTTTCTGTCATGAATGGCAACACTGGGAACTATGCATTGCATCCATACCAGGCTCAAGTCGAGAAACACGATAGATACCGGGAACCAAATTTTGTTACGTCCTCATGGTCCAGCATTTGATGATTGGTGAGCTCTTACGGCCATTTAAAACCCCATACGTAAGTAAATTACTCACCATCTAACGTCTTTCGGACACCGTCAATACCCAACAAAATTCGGGCCCAGACCTGCTAGTAAAATTAAGGTTGGGCAGAATCTTCTATTAATTTATACGGGAAATTATGCGAGTCAAAAGCTAACGGGCAGACCCGTTAATTACTGGACATGGATTGTACCATGATTGATCACAATGCTGACAACGTCGATGAGAGTTCGAATAAAACGTTCCAGGAAAGAAATTTTGATAGTTTTCAGGTAAGCTTTGATTTTTTTTTTTTTTTTTTTGGCGGAATTCTGACATTTTTCATCAGATCATCCTGGTCAAAAACGTCAGATCAATGCTATCAAAAATGCCTGATTATTCCGGTCAGACATGCCAGAATGGGTCTGTTGCGTACTTTTGCTACTTAAATATGACACATTGTTTCTAACGTAAAATTCGGCGAAAAGAACGACGCGCACATTAAAAACTTTCAAAATCCACTCATTAACTCGGAAAATACCTTCCATTTCAAACAACCCGCGCTACACTAGACACTATATCACAGACTTATAACTACATAGATGGAACCATCTCGTTTATGCAAACATGAACAGAACTTACAAACATTGGAATGTTTCGTTTAGATGCGTACATTTCTTCTATTATTTTGTAATCTTTAATAAACCGAAAAGACAAGACAGCAAATGTAGCTTATATTTCACGTATTAAAAAAGAAAATCCATCATTTTGTAGTTACGATGTTGTTTACTTATGCACGGTGCTTCCGTCTATGTAGTAGAATACCGGTGCAAATAGTGTTTAATGTAGCGCGGACTGTTTGAAATTGAAGTGATTCCCTGAGTTAATGCGTGGATTTTGAACGTTTTTAATGTGCGCATCATTATTTTCGCCGAATTTTACATAAGAATCAAGGTTCTATTTTGCTGTAGCAGAAGTATGCAACAGACCCAATTCTAGCTAAAATAACCGGAATTATCCTGGAAAACAGCCCGAATTTCTTTCCGGGAATTTTTTTCCAGAATTCTGGCAAATTTCAGACTTGTGGATGCGGCCACTCTCTGTGGTTCTGGTCTATCTGAGCTGTAATAATTGGTGTATGGAGGGGGGTATTTCATTTTCTGACGGGCGTTCCACAATGAAAGTGCGCAAGAGTGAGCTGGAGAATTGGATGGGTAAAAATTTTGACCGTGGGAATTGGGGTACGGAGGCAGCTGCGCAAGGCGCATGCGCACAATACAGGCACTAAGGCACCTTCGTGTCTTGCGTTTTGATCGTTCTTATTTCTTCGACCTTGGTAGGCCCCGCTCCTCGGTCACTCACTGCACTATGGTCACTGGTCAGTGGTTGGTCCTCAAAACACTCAACGGCCCCAGATCCAAGAAGCGAGCGGTTTGGGCACGAAACCGCGCTTCTGTGACCGCCAACCGCGGATTCACATCCGTGGTTCAATACGGTGGTCACGGCCCACATATTGAAGTTTTTATGGAGAGAATGCCCGCCTCTGACCTGAAAGCAGAGGCGTAGCGTCCGCAATTTGGGGCAACATTGTAATGCGTTCATCGAAAACCGTGGAAAAAATCGAACTCCTGGAACTAGAGCTAGTTTCAGAAGTGTAGGCGCACCTATACCATAGAGTCCCTATATACTATGAGAGTTGCGCCATTCTGAATCCATGCATTCTGATTGGCTCTGAGATTTAGGCTGTCAAGAAAGCTCCACAAGAGGCAAAATGCAAATGGCGGGGTTGTTTACTTTTCGCGAACTCGCTTTCATTACACATTTGAAGTAACAGTGCCCGCGGTAATTTTTGTGAATTGTTCCTCTGCTTGAATCTTATACGGAGAACATTATCTCTTTCAATAACGACCGTTATTGTCGAGAATCTGAACCTAACCTATAAGAGATAGCGAAAAAGTGGCATCAGCGCAGAGGCAAATGGCCATCCGCCATTTGCAATTTGCCTCTTGAGCTTCATTGATCCGCTTCTTCTTCTTCATTTTGAGAGTCTTGTCGCAACTCTCATAGTATACAGGGACTCTACTAGACCATAATCATTATGGAAAATTTTTAATTTCTACTCCTTTAAATAAAAAAAAAACTTCCTTCCAACTTTATACTTACGATTTCCAAGCGTTCCTTAATGAAACGGCAATACTCAAATTCATTTCATTATTCCATTCCGTAACATGAGGAGGGCCCTCAAAACTGTGAAAAATTATTAAGTTCTACGAAGTAAAATGACTACATTCTAGAAGAAAATAGCAACAAAATTCAAACTAAAAATAAACTGTGGGGAATGCCACGAACACTTTCTCACATCAAATCTGGGGGACCCCAGACCCCCTTATATTTTCTGAGAGAGACCTTCAGACCCCCCCTATCATTCTGAACGAGACTCCCAGTTAATTTTAAAGTAGGCTGGTTGCAGAATGTTTTTGCCAATTTAATCAAAATTCAAACAGCTATATTTGAAAAAGTCCAATGTTTCCCTTTCTTTACAAAGAAACAAAAACAGCCTTTTGGGAATGCAAAAAGCTATTTTGCTGCAAAATTTGGAAGTATATGGGCCTAGTCTATCGGTTCAAAAGTTAAAGCCCAGATACAGACAACTGCGCCATCGCAATATTTTCTCAATTTCTAATTTCGTCAGAGTGAAAAAGTAAAAATCAAAAATATGATTATGAGTACTTACTAATAAGTTATAACTTTGACATAGGTAACGACGGTTTTGAAAGTTCGATCAATTTGGTTATGAAAGAGACGTGAAGTTTGCTTACCTGAAACAGAGAAGAGAAAGAGCAATTAGCGAAAAAAAAAAAATTATAAAATGAATGAGATAAGAGTTAAATTGTTTTGATGAATTGATAAACGATCAATTAACCGTTTATTGACCGTAATTAGTCTAAGGCTCCGTTGATTTCATCAATAGCTAGTTTGATGTTACTCGTATTTTTATGGTAATTTCGGCAAGTAAAGGTGAAATTATTGAAAATATTTATCCTTTTTTGTCACAATGAGTGAGCTGTACATAAGGCTTCGAAAAAATCATCAGGAGGCCGATCATTTACTTCATCGTTAAACGTTAAACCGCTCGTTAAGAATGTCTATGAGTGATTCTATTGGTTGAAAATTGTAAAACTTGGCCGTTTCTATGGTAACCATCGTTAAAGTGCCCCCTATTCAAAGGTTACTCATCAGAAGTCTTTACGTGCCAAGCCTGAGTATTCTCGTTTTTCACCTCAAGTCTATTTCATATCGTTCGGGGCTTCATTCCGGATAAAAGCGATGTATCGATGAAAACACTACAAGATAAGGTCTTGTCGGGCGCCTTCAATGCGTCGTATTGGCAATTCCATCTCCCCGAGTACGAACAGTTAACTACCTTCCTAAATAAACGGATTAGTGGCATTATTTTGAACTAACCTGGTCGTTGAAGGGATAGCCTTTACATAACGAGACTGATCATAACTAACGATGGTTATCGTAGCAACGGCAAAGTTTTACAATTTTCGACCAATAGAATCACTCATAGACAGTCATAACGAGCAGTTCAACGATGAAGTAAATGATCGGCCCGCAGAACTTTGAGAAGACGATCGATATGATACGGATTGAGGCCGAAACTCCAAAAAAAAGCATTGATACAGATTAGGGCATCCGATCTCAACAAGTAAGAATGGACATGATACTATTTCGAATGTGATAGATAAAGAACCAAACAGGAATGCTTAACTTTGTGATGTGAAATGGTGACGGATAAGATGGAAAATCAAAAATAACTTCGAGTGTTTGACCTGATAGTGAGATGCAAACTCGTGTTGTTGGCTTCTATTGACAGTTTATGGTTTCAATCATCGTAAGTTCGTACAGAATATATTTTCGAGATAGTAGAATTGATTAATGGAGAAAGATTCCGACGATTTCCGCGTTTAGAGTGTTTTAATGGATTTGTTGCGTACTTGCATTATTTATGCGCTACAGCAATTAAAAGCTCAGATTCAGTAGTGGCTCGTGCTTAGTATTGGCAATCATGCTTCACTACCATTTGAACATATGCAAAAGTATCGATTTCTCAAGGATTCAGCGATTTCTCTGAAGATCGATATTTTACGTAGGTTTAAATGCTGCGAAATCTTGTTGCTACATTTCACGAGCCGCCACTGCTCAAAATTCTACTGCAATGACGCAAAAATTACCTTTGAGCTTATACACTCGAAACTTTCAAGATCCACTCTTGATGAGCTCCAATATCCAATAAAATAATATAAAAATAAAAAAAAATATGCGAAATTGACTATTATGATGTCTGATTTTGGGGAGGGACGATAAGACTAACTTTCTTCTCATTGTAAAAGTACTATCTAAATTCCTCGAGTGACATCTTATATCCTTGTATTTCTGGTAGCGTTTTTAAAATTCAGGAGACACATTTTTCAGTACAATCTGTACATTTTGCCACATTTATCATATTTTACAAATGCCACATGCCACATTTATCTGTACAATCCATTGATTCCTTTTC
>VMOF01000379.1:5080027-5177527 GCA_011764245.1 Trialeurodes vaporariorum
GGGGGGGTCGGGAGCTATGAAGAAATTAGTCGGAGAATTGACGGTGGCGCGGGGCTTTACAAGTCACAATCAGCCTTGAGAGACCTCTCTCGGCCAGGCTGGGTACTCGAGAGTGAAGAATATGGAGCTACTTCTGTTTGAGGTATGAATGACTGAAAACGAAAACTCAGTCGAGAGCCTCGCTTCGTTGCCAGATTTGTTCAGTGGCGCACTCTGTGGTCTGAAATCGAAAAAAAAAAGTCGTCAAAAATATCACTGGAGAAAGGTTATCAAAAAACGTCGATTTCGATCTCTCAAGCTTAATTTCAAACTTTTCAGTGACAAATCTAGGTTTTCAATGGGGCTGTTGCACACTTTTGCTATGAGCGATTTAATAGTCGATTCTGCGGGCCGATCATTTACTTTATCGTTGAACCGATCGTTAAAACTGTCTACGAGTGATGCTATTGGTCGAAAATTGTAAAACTTGGCTGTTACTATGGTAACCATCGTTAAGAGTCTCGTTTTATAAAGGCGATTCATGAGTAACCTTTGAAAAACGGACACTGTAACGATGGTTACCATAGCAACGGCTAAGTTTCACAATATTCGACCAAAAGAATCACTCATACACTGTCTTCACGATCGGTTTAACGATGAAGTAAATGATCGGCCCGCTGGTGTAACAACCTCCAAAAATAACAATGAAAGCACTAAAAACATCCGAAATCCACTCCTAAACTCAATAAACGCTTTCACTTGCGCGAGCGTAATGGTGGCTGAGGGCAGTAATAATGGGAGATTCCCATCTAACAATACTGTAACTCCATCAAGAAGTGACCAATGAGAGACGACTTTCATGTGACACCGGTGTCAGTAGAAGGCACGGAACCATTCTTGGAATGTGGATCACTATACTATGATGACTAATTACTCTGTGAATCATCCTTGTCAGCACAGAGAGAGGGACGAAATTAAGATAGGAATCTCCCATTATTACTGCCCTCAGCCACCATTACGCTCACGCAAATAAAAGCGTTTATTGAGTTTAGGAGTGAATTTCAGAAGTTTTTAGTGCTTCCATTGTTATTTTTTGAGGGTTTTACACCAGAATCGACTATTACAGTGCTTTTGGCAAAAGTGTGCAATAGCCCCCATTACTTGTTAAAAGTGTCTTGTGTGATTAAAATGCGGTTCTTGCAAACTTTTGCTACAAGCAAATAAATAGTACAATCTGATGTAGGTAAAGAAAGACCAGCGGAAATCACGAAAACCACACTAAAAAAGTCAAAATTTAGTATAAACTCTTAAAACTGCTTCAACGGCAAGATCGTAATGGCGGTTCATCGCAGGTATTATGGGAGATTCCTGTCTATTATGCCACTTTCTCTACGGAAACACAGAGATACTTACGTTTCAATTTAGATAGAAATCTCCCATGACACCTGCGTCTTTCCCCCGTCAAGCCCGATTCTGAGAGTGAATTTCGTGATTTTTACTTTCTCACTCTAATGAAATTAGAAAAATTGACAAAGTATTGCAATGGCGCAGAGATTTTTGATACATTTTGTTTCGATACTTGGTCCGCTGCGACTAAGTAAATCATGATAGTTATAAAATAATTGGCCCTTATCATGCCTAATACTATCCTAAAGAACATCTATCCATGACATTTCAATATTTCTTAACCCTATGGGATAGGGAGGGGTAAATGCACAATATTTCTGTGGCGTCTGTCTGTAGTCAAGAACGTGAAATCCAGCATAACTTTTGAACTATTGATCCATATGCATCCAAATTTTGCAGAGATGTTGCTTATACAGCAAGTGACAAAAATTTTCTCCGTTTACAAACCGTTTTTTTTTTTTTTTTTTTTTTTTTTTTAATATTATTTTATTTTTGTGTGTGTGAAAAATGAGTTAATCGACTGACTTCCTGCAGGAATTAAAACCAACCCAGTATAAAGGGATTATTTATACAATTAACTACCATTTAAGTGTTACTTTCCCGACCGGCAAGAGCGCTGACTACTTGATCTGGTGCACTGCAGTAAAAACTCGAGCCGCCGCGTCACATCAATCCCAAAGCATCGCGCGTCGCGTCGAACACAGTCTTTGGAAAGACTCTGGCTCAAAACTCTCCCCTCACTTTTATTCATTTGACTCGTGTGATGCAGTCTCTTCTATAATTTGCAGTCGAATGTAATAGGTGTGGGTATGGTGTAGTCTCCATACACGAGTATACATTACGCGGAGAGGAGGAATGTGTGAGTGTGAGAGTGTGTGAGTGTGAACCATGCTCACTACACACTATAGACCGAGAGGTGTGTATACTCAAGTGCACAAGTGCATACGCTCTGTGCTTGCATACAGCATGTTCCCACATGTCCTCAACCGATGAATATATAATTACAGAACGTGTGGGCATTTTTGAACTTTGACTTAAAATATATTTTGTAATAAGACTCTCAGGAGATATTATAACTGGAGTTCCGATACTCTCTCGTAGTGAGAGAAGTTAGACGAGCTGAGTGTGGGCGCCATCGCACATTAGTTTGAAAGATGGATTTTTCTGGAAGTTTTTGCTTTCTTTCGGGCTTTGAAAACATTTTAATGCTGCTTTCGTAATACTACAATCATGTTTCTCGACTCATTTTATGCTCAAACTCGAATGATTTTACACATATTTTGTAAGTTACATCGGTGTTTATTGTTCATATAATCGTGATTTTCGTCCATAAAATTATGTCTGAAGAATTCCATTTTTCGATCTAATGTGCGCTGTTGGAGGCAATTTGGCACGCAAAAATGAAAAAACGCAGTTGGATGGCTTTATACTAAAAGAACCTTTTCTCGCTCCACGCCAAACTTAAAAAAAAAAAAAAAAAAAAAAAAAAAAAAAAAAAAATGCAAGATTTCAGACGTTGCCATTTTGTCTCGACGTTTTAATGTCCGTAAAAAAAATATTCAAATGATACAAAGATTCTCGTGAAATTTTCGAAATTAGCATCAATTTATCACCCTGAAAGTGTTGCCTTAACGTGTGCTTCAGATTTTACAGGGAAAAAGTAAAAAAGACGAGAAGAAATGGCAACATTGCCGAAGTCGATTGCCGATTGTCCCTTTAAAACGATAAGAACGATCAGTTCGAAGCCAACCAGGTTGATCTGAGGAAATGAGAGTGGCCGGCACATGCGATTCGGCAACGTTGCATTTATTCCATTTAACGCCATGAAAAAAATCGAAATATTTAGGGTAGGCAGTGCACTTCATCGAGTCGATATTTCACATGGGCTTAAATAGGAGAAATGTGACGTTACCGCAGATTGCACGCGTCTCAAATGAGAATGAGTTAACGAGACACAGTCAGTAGCGCTTGAATTTCTATAATGTTACAATTACTCTTTAAAAATAATTTCCTTGCAGTGGTAAGGGCACATTGACTACTGAAAGTCACGTAGATAGTAAATCCGACTTTTCACCTAATTTATTCAGCTTTGGGGCAAAGGAACGCTTTCGTGAGTTTTATGTAACTATTCCTACATACTGGAGTTGGTTTTGCATTCCCGTCTTTTTGAAGGCGCTTGCTCTCTCACAGTCGCTCACGCGCCGCGCTATGAACTTAAGGAAATAAGGAGGTCCTATGTTAAACAATGTTAAATAGGCTTCGCTTCTGGTGCACTTTTCTCAGGAACTATTTGACCTACAAGACTGCAATTTCGCACGAAGTTGTGTATGAGTGTTGACTATCAGTGGAACTAGGATTTTAAAAATTTATTGAAAACTTTGTTTTTTTCTTAAAGTTGAAAGTTAGGTTGATTTTTTTACTTTTTTTTTGGAGGTTTGAATGTCTGTAAAAAAAAAAAGCAAAGGAGCTACACAGAATATTCTATTTTCACTGATAGAGCTTTTTCTAAGGAAAATGTGTAAAAAAAAGTTCCTGAAAATAGCATTACTAGTTCCTGAGAAAAGTGCACCAAAAGGGGGAAAAAAAAGACCAGGTTTTTCAGGATCGCAAAAAGAAAAAACTAAAAATCAGCTGACCTGATAAGGACTCTTCAACTTCAAAAATTCATAAAAAATTGATTTTTTTTTCTAAACTATACAATTTATCATATAATTTTAAAGCTGAGAACGTCCTCTTTCAATTAAAATAAAAAACAAATCAAAAAACTTTTTTTTTTTTCATTTGGGACCTCCTTCTCCCCTTAAGCACTTTTAAAGTTAAAGGGTTTCGAGGAAGAGTCGAGAGTCGAGGAATATGCTAAAATTCGGCCTATAGACTTGGATATAGACTTATGAAACATACTGTACACTACACTCTACACCATACACACCTCTCAGTATTTTATCCCCACCCTCACGTCTATGCAGTATGCACTATGCATGCACTGCCTTCCAAGCTTTGGACATAGAATGCTCCTGGCTCTTCTCAGTTAAGATTCCCCCTCTCCTATACTTTCTCACCTTCTCTCCTTCTCTCCTTCTCTCTCCCTTTCTCTCTCTTCCTGTCTCACTTATTGTTAGTTTAATTCCCGGCTGGAAGCAGGAAGGAAATTAGGAAACGCAAAGAGTTGTACATAAGTTTAAAATCCCCGAATTGAGGCGATGGAATTCGGGTTGGATAATCGCAATTTGTGTTCTTATTCGTTGTGATATAGTTGCTCGTAAACAGTGTTGCCAAACTGTCTTATAAATTACCAAATTTTTCGTTAAGTTGAATGGGAAAAATCGGAGAGTTATAGCGGAAAAATGGCAACACTGAACGTGCGAGAGGCTGCGACTGCGTTTGTTAGGAACAATGACCTCATCACTTTTGATGGAAGATTTCAAAGCTCGGTCTGATGGACTGTGAAGTCATCCGAGCGCTGATTGATACAAGCAAGGCTAAGATTTTGGCTGAATTAGAGCCAAAGCAGCTTTGCTCGTTAGTAAGGCTCCCTCGAGTGAAATTCGAAAACGCTGCAATTCAGCTCTTTTTCGAATGCTGATTATAAAGGGTGAGGGTGACAAAAAAAAAAAAAAAAAAAAAAAAAAAAAAAAAAAAAAAAATTGGACCCGTTTTTAAAAATTCATCATTTCTTAACCTGACAAGCAAATATTTTTACTTTACGCCTATCAAAGCTGAAGTTTTACAATTTTTTACATCGAAAAAAAATTTGGGAATATTGATTTCCCCAAAGTTTACGGAATTTTTTGTCCCCAGTGACGTAGCGTTCAATTTGGGAACAATAAATATTTTATCATTTTAAACACGTGTAAATCGAGTGAGAAAGTGTTCACCGAACACCCAATGCTTCGATTTTTTTCGGTTTCAATGGACGAACAACAACGTTGCCAAATTGAACGCTTTGCCACTGCTTCCACCAGCAATCATCGAAAAAATATAATCAACTTTGGGGAAAAATATCACCAACGGAGGGGAAATTCAGACTGAAAGTATAAGAGGACTCCGCAAAGTTGTCGAATAATCCCATAATTTTTGGTCTAAATCCCCCCCACCAAGCCGCACTATGGGACGAATGGGCTAAAAACGGGACATTTGTGGATTTTGTGAGATAACTTGCAATTTCACGAACGAAAGTTGATGATTGATGATTGATGATGATTGATGACTCTTTGATGACAAAATAGCTTGACTCAGACATTTTTTGTTTTAGATTTTTGAATTTTAACCCTTTTGAGCCCAAATTTTTGATTGAATTCATTTGACAGATTTTAGACTTTTTGGTCAGTCCAACCCCTAACTTCCTGATATGTTCGCAGTATTGGTGCAATCTGTCTTACTGAGCAAATTACACTTCAATAACAGTTGTATCAATTTGATGACTATCCTACCAAAAAAATAGGCTTAAAAGAGCCATCTCACTCGCACAGTGGGCTGGGAAAATATTCGATAGGATAGAAAAGAAAAATGATGGAAATAAGAGGTATTATGTTTATAAGATTTATAAATTGGAACATGAATTTATGATTGTCACCGTCTATAATAATCAGGAAGAGAGACTCATTCATATTTTTGTTCATCTTTTTGAATTTTAACCCTTTTGAGTCCAATTAAAGTAGTACATGTTTCCATCGTTTTTATTACGTATCTTATTGTCAATTTTAGCCAGCCCACTGTGCGAGTGGATTGGCTCTCTTTTGCCCATTTTGCTGATAGGATAGTTATTATTATTATGAGGTTATAATTGAAGAGTCATTTGCGCAATGAAATAGTTTGTGCAATGCTACAATCATAATAAATTAGGATGAAAAAGGTTGGCTAACTTAGAAGTCTAGAACATTTCCTTTTGAATTCATACACAAATTTGGCCTAAAAAGGGAGAAAATTCAAAAAGGCAAACAAAAATATAAATAAGTCTCTTCCTGATTACCATAGACAGTGAAAATCATAAATTTTCGTTCCAATTTATAGATCTTACTAACATACTATCTTATAGGTTTCCATCATTTTTCTTTTCATCCTATCGTACATTTTCCCAGCCCACTGTGAGAGTAAATGGCTCTTTTAAGCCTATTTTTATGGAAGGGCAGTCATCAATTTGACAAAGCTATTATCGAAGAGTGGTGTGCTCAGGAAAACAGATTGCACCATGCTACAAACATATCAGGAAGTTAGAAGTTTGACGGACCGCAAAGTCTAGACCCTGTCTTTTGAGTTCAAACAAAAATTTGGGCTCAAAAGGGTTGAAATTAAAAAATCTGAAACAAAAAATGTCTGAGTCTTGCTACTATGTCATCGAGTTCCACTCATCAATTTTTGTTCACGAAAATACGTTTCATCTCACAAAATTCACAAGTGTCCCGTTTTTTGCCCATGCACCCCATAGTGCGGCGGCGGGCAACGCACGCGCTGGTCGCCCGGACTACTGCTTTTAACACACATTTCCTATAGACATTCTATACATTTTCGTCAATAAAATCTAAACGTGCAAACTTGTGCAGCTGATTGTGGACTCATTTTAAAGCTAAGGATGTGTAGAATAGCATGGTGTAAATAGTTTTGCCGCCATTTTGAGCCATTTTTTTAAAAGTCCATCTGAAAATAAAATTTTAGATTTAGCATTGGTGCGTACTTCCGAGTCTTATTTAATGCATAAATAAAATAATTTAATCGAGTTTTTAACTTTTATTGTTAGTTTTAGTCATATAGTAACTGATGAAAAAGAGGAAAGAGAATTTGAATCGATTCTGATTATTTTTGAGCATTATTTAGTTGGAGTCAAAAATTTCAGATTTTGGCCTTCTCGTTGCATACCATGATTTTCAGGTGGTTTTGGCAAGGATGTAAGATTTTAAATTATCTTAAATGATTCATTATGATTCATATACATCCTTTAAAGTCCCCTTAGGCCAAAAAAACATGAAAAAGTCGAAATTCATAATTACGTCCTATGTCCCATTTTTAGCCCGGTCGTCCCATAGTGAGCCGGTGCAAAAGGACGTAAACTTTAGGGAAAAAGAGCCAACTTTTTTTTTCCGTGTAAGAAGAAAAAAAATCAATTATAATTTTACCTCTCTTCCTAGCGACGAAAACTGCATTGGCGAATCTAGGAGTTTATCCTTCTCTCTCTTCTCTCAATAGAATGTGTGTGTTTGAAAAGGACAGATCAGGAGGGCCATTCTACAGGAAAGTGGACATGATATGCAAAAATGGAAATTTAAAAATTACTGCCTGGCAGTTTTATTTTTCTTTAAAATGCAACCAGAGACAAAAATATTATCTAAATCTAATAAGGTCAAACGTGTTGACATTACAGCAGGTTTGATGAGTATTTTCAATGACGAAATGACACGCGCCCCACCCGTTACAAAACCTAATCCAACCTGTCCCACTCGTTACGCTACTTTTTAATTTTTTTAGAGAAAAATAATTTAGTAAATTAAAAAAACTTTATGTAGGATCAAAGCTTATACCCTATCACCTTTAACATATATTTTTTCCAAATTTTTACCTCTTCAAAACTCATAGAGTTTCAACTTTTTCTGAAGTGATTCAAAAACCTTGTCCATATTTTCTGTCCCACCCGTTACCCCCTTATTCTGCTCTTTTCTCAGCTTTGGATAGACTTTTTTTAAATTTTGAAAATCCTATCACTATCTAGAAGTTAAGACCTTTCTGTTGGCGGGATAGTCTTTTCATTTAAATGATTAAAAGTTGAAAAAAATTACTTCAAAGTCGTCTGAATGTCCCACCCGTTACAAAATAATGACCCAGGAGTATGGTCATGTGATTTTCGCCCCCTCCCCCTCTTCTCACTTTCTCTAACACGAGCGTTTAAATGAACAGAGACTGCCAGAGAGGGAGAAGGAAACTTTCCTGAATCCTCAAGTATGGAAAACTGTATTATTTTATTTCAAGACATTTTGGATGGGTCCTAATTTTCATGGTCACCCTGTACACAAAAAACCACAGGACATGAGTGAGATAGCTGATAGCGCTTAAGGTGATTACATAAGAGAGTGTGAGATAGAATATGTAACTTTTGGACCAAATAAAGCCAGAAACACCGCTGCTGTGACTTCATCACTATATCTGTTGGGGGGGGGGGTGGCAGGGAGAATTATCTAAACTTTTCGATACATCGAGAGTACATCCATAGTATTCGTGTGCCGGTCGTAGTCGCAGTCGGTCGGAGAGGCGCGCGCCGGTACCAGTTTGTCACGCACGACCGTGGATCCGAACACGGTACACCCAGACCCCACAACCCATCCGTAATTCCGTATGTAATATGCACACACACGGACTTAAACATACTTGCATTTACACTCTCACACACAAGCAAAGTGGGAAATTCGCGCACGCGCAGATCGCAAACGAGGCAACTTTCATAACTTAATTACTCGGCTCAGTGAGCGCGCATGCGCAGAAAACGCATTTGTGCAATGTGCAATGTGCATTCTCACTACACTGCACGGACAAACACACACACACACACACACACAAACACACTCACACATGTCCGTCCATGCAGCAAAAGTGCATTCAGAGAGCAGACAGCATTCATCTATGTACCTACCTAGCCGCTCTCCATGTGATGCTTAAGTGCAGACGTGTGTCGTCCGTACGTGTAGACATAGTCTTAATATTAATTTACGCCACTGGCGGATCCAGCGGATTGTCTTTCTCTCTCTCTATGACCATTTGATCGCATGTGTTAGAAAAGGATAGAAGATGGGGCGAAAGTCACGTGACTGCCCCTTATCTGTCCTTTTCTAACACACGCGATCAAATGGCCACAGAAAGAGAGAGAGAGAGAGAGAAAGACAATCCACTGGATCCGCTAGTGATTTACGCTCGCGAACTTATAAAGCGTTGGCATCAATACATGCAAAGGCTGGGGGACTGTCAGTAGAGTCAGTGGCGCACCGTGGATCTCTTGAAGCTAGCTCTTTCGTTTATTTTCTCCTTTGAGTTAAAGCCTCCTCGTTTCAAATGGGCGTAGCTTAATTGCGACGTTTCAAAATTTCTCTTCATTCTTATTTTCATATTTTTTTTTTTTTTTTTTTTTAATTTTTTTATTTTTTTTTTAATAATTGACGAATAAAAATGTAAGAAGTTTTCAAACTCCTCTTCAAATACGCAATAATTCAAACTGATCGCCTTAACTTGTGATGGCCTTGATTTTCGCTACCACGAATCGAGTGAAAGGAATCCAATGGTGTGGCTCGTGCAATGTGGCAACAACGTAATCTCTCCATTTAAACCTAGGTAAATCAATCCATTTTTAGGGGTTGTAATCGCATCGATACTTTTGCATAGGTTTAAATGGCAAATCACCATCGCCAGATTGCACGAGCCGTCACTGATTGTGAGTGGAATCTTATCAATGAAAGATTTCGCCCAATTTCAGACTCGAATTCAATCAGCGCAGCCGGGCGTGGCGCGGGGGGGGGGGGGGTGCTCGGATACGTTATCACACTTTTAATTGCGGCCAAGAGCGATTGAAAGATCGGGCGTTCGAGTGCAAGTGTGCGCGTGCGCGAGCAAGCGGCGATAATAAACAACCGGATCCTTTAATAATAAATACTCGCGCAGGCAGCAGGCGTTCGTCGCGTCATGCGTCAACTCTCGTCAGGTGATGATGCGCGCGGCACCGGTACATTTGACTGCTCGCATCAACCATCAACGCAAACAGACGCAGGCGCATCAACCATCAACCGACGGCCGCATCTGCGCTTGTTTAAAGGCTCCGTTTACATTGCACTCGGCGCATCGAGGCGATGACGATTATTACAATTACGATTAATCTCGCCCGATTGAGTTTCGCACCGAGGAGTCTGTTTTCAGACATCGAAATTCAGTCTGACGGACAAGGACAAGGACCAGGCAGGACTCAGGAGAGCAGGAGGACGCTGATTCATGATTATGTACGAACGACTGAGTCTGTAGAGAACTTTTGCTGCGTAGCAAACAAGAGAGTCCATTGTAGAGTAAAATCACTGGAAAATAACGGCGGAAGCATGAAAAAGTTCCAAAATTGTCTCACAAATTAAATAAATGCGTTTAGGGTCATTTCAGCTTAACTGTCCCACCCGCAACATTTTAAAAATTTTCTTTTCATCCTATATTTTTAAATATAATTTTATAGCAATCAAAAAGGTGGTAATGGGTATGCTGCAAACTTTTGCTACAGCAATAAAGAGAATTAAATCTTATAAGTAAAATCACTTGAAAATAACGGCGGAAGCGTGAAAAAGTTCCAAAATTGTCTCACAAATTAAATAAATGTGTTAGGGGTCATTCAAGCTTAACTGTCCCACCCGCAACATTTAAAACTTTTCTTTTCATCCTGCATTTTTAAATTTAATTTTTTAGCAATCAAAAGGTGGTGATGGGTCTGTTGCAAACTTTTGCTCCAGCGAAAAGGGGATGGGTCTGTTGCAAACTTTTGCTATAGCGCTGTAGGGTGTTCGATCTCATGTAAAATCGCGTGAAAAGTCCATTTGGTGGCATTAGAAAGTTATAAAATGTAGCATGAACCTCACGACAGACGTTTAATGAAATCCAAGATAGCGGTAAAATACCGAGCAACCTGCATGCAGGCACCACGAACATCCAAGGATAGCCAACCTCATAATATCGATCACAGCCAATCACAAGGTAAATAAACACATAACCTCTGAAGCTGTGAGGTTGTCAACGTTGGCAATCCTTGGATGTTAAAGGTGCATGTGTCGCAGGCTAAAGGTCAAAGCCGGCATTTAGGTAAAAGCCTAGGCAAATGGCCAAATTTCATCGAAAACCCTGTTTGGCTATTTGCCTAGGCATTTGACTAAATGTCTAGGGGTTTACGCAAATGCCTAGGCATTTGAGTAAATCCCGAAAGCGTGTTAGGCAAAAAGGCAAATGGGTATTTTTTTTTTTCAGGCAAATAGTCAAAATTTTAAAAAGCAGTCAATGTTCAATAGTTCAAAAAGCCACAACCGAAAAATTTGAAAGAAAGAAAAAAGCTTTGTACCCAACAACATTATAGAAGAAGACTGGCCCCTGCTATCTCTTTGCACGGGGGAAAAGTGAAGCCGGTCTTGGCACGGGCTGATGGGCAGGGCACTTCCCCGCGCGGGGGTATGAAGCAAATTGACATTATCTCTTATGGAGCCTCGCTCTTCAAACCTATTATAATCAATAATTCTTGCGAATAACCGTGTCAAGTCTCACTTATGTTGTACAGTATAGTATACCATACATTTAAACCGAAAATTTGGATCAATTTAAAGCGTCCGTTCTTAAATAATCGAAGTTAACGATCGGTCGGTCATTGTTTACTTTAGCACCCATAACCTCTCTGCCGTACTTTCAATCGTAAATATCTAGTGGATAAATTGACCGAAACATTCGTTTAAGTTCGTCAATCTCAACTGTGGCATAAGCTGCATAGTGCATATCATATCTGCATACTTTTGAAAACTAACCGTAATTAACATTCTTTTGAAACAGTTTTATGTATCGGCTCCATAAGACGCAATGTTAATTTGGTTCATAACCCCGAGCGGGGAAGCCCTGCCTATGACAGTAACCGGCTTCAAATATCGCCGCTAGGGGCCAGTCTTCTTCTATAATGTCTTTGTTTGTACCTTAAAAAATAAGAAAACAGCAGTGTTGCTTATTCGAACACGAGATGGGTTGGTGACACTTGCTGGAATATTTTCTCTGATTTTTGAAGCAAGAACTTCGTTTGGTTGCACATTGATTTTACTGGACTGGCAATTGCACTTGATGAAGCCTTGACCTTCAAATAGCGAAACGGCACCCACTGCTTAGCGGATCAACACTAACTTATCTATCGGAATCTGTGATAATTCAAATTTTATCGCTTCTAGTTGTGTAAATTCTTCCCGCGAAAACCAATTTTTAATTACACCTGCGGGTGTGCCAATTTGATAAACGTTATTGCGAACTTCTAGACGGCATTAATGATAACAACATGTTGGCCCTCGGCTCTTATCGAGATAAGAACACCAATGGAACCAGTTACAACATAGACCATGCACTACCTATCTCACCCAAAGTGGCAACTTTTTTTACGGGATCACAACAAGAAACGTCCAATGGGTCCTATGTGGAATCTTGAGCAAAGATGTTGATGTCAGTAGCCAAACAGAACGGAGCATCCGACGACAAGAATCTCTTGTGAGTTTATTATTACATTTTATGACTTTCTGATGCCACCAATGGACTTTTCAGGCGATTTTACATTACATTTACACTCTCTTAATCCTTCTAGCTAAAGTTTGCAACAGACCCATTGGGATAAATTCATGGTTGCCAGATTGCTGGATCCGCCCATGCATTGGAGCCAGTGGCGGCGCGTGCCATCTGGCAACAACGGATTCCCTCCGTTTAAACCTATGTAAAACAATCGATCTTCAGGAGGTGCAATTGCACCCCCAAGATATCGATACTTTTGCATACGTTTAAATGGCAAAAAAGCATGGTTGCCAGAAAGCATGGTTGCCAGAAAGCATGGTTGCCAGATTGCTGGATCCGCCCATGCATTGGAGCCAGTGGCGGCGCGTGCCATCTGGCAACAACGGATTCCCTCCGTTTAAACCTATGTAAAAAAATCGATCTTCAGGAGGTGCAATTGCACCCCCAAGATATCGATACTTTTGCATAAGTTTAAATGGAAAATTAGCATGGTTGCCAAATTGCACGAGCCGCAACTGATTGGAGCTGTTTGTTGAGAAAATATCAAGATCGGCCTCAAACCCCGTGAATTTGAAACGTTCGCATCGTAAATATGCCTCTTCTATCGATGTATTTACAAAGGCGATATCGAAGTGTCTGTATCAATGTCAAGAGGTATTGTAAATTTAGTAAAGAGATAACTCGAAAAATTTCGTCTCGTTGCGTCGGAAACCCCGACGCGTCGCGGTTTCAGAGATGTTAAGCCGGAAATGACTCACAAAACCAAGCGATTATCTCATTAGAATCTCCTAATTCATAAAGGAACAACACATCCGTCCACTGGTAATTTTGGGTGAACTCGTTCTGTGCTCAAACGGGTCTGTTACAGAACTGTTTTAGTGAATCGATAAATTAATTAATTCCAATTTCGGTTACTGGAACAGTGTTGTCAGATTTCATGATTTTATTTCAGCCAATCTTTGCATTTTGATTTAAATGGGAAATGTACGGTCCAAAATCGTACGTTTGGCAACACTCATGAAACGCTTATCGCTAAAATTTCGCTTTAGTTTTTCGATTTTTATGCCGTAATTTTTACCTGAAAATTCCCTCATGCAGTGATTCTCCACGAAATGGTCCTGAGAGTAAAAAATTGAATTTGTAAATGTCTAAAAAAAAAATCATCCCATGAGAATCTACATATCATGAATGTAATTGTTTTTGTTTCTTTTTGTTTTGTTTTTACCTGTTTTTTTCAATATTTTTTTCATTATTTTTGATCAGTTTTTTTGTTTTTCCTTGTAATTTTTATTTCTTTTGCACTTTATTTTGTTTGAAATAATTTTCGTTTGAATTAACTTTGCTTCTATTCAAAAATTTCCTTCATTCTTAATCAAAAAACCGTAATCAGAAATAAGACTAAACAACGAAGGAATTGATAATAATTTAAGCAAAAAAAAAAAATAATAATAATAAAATGACTGCAGAGAGATTAAGCTTCGTAAAATCTACACCCTGAATCTATTACCTTTGAATTTTGAAAGAAAAGAAATCAATTATTGGAAAAATTCGTAACTAGATGACGTCCGTGACGATTTTCTGTGACGTCCGTGACGGTGAAAAACAGTCAATAACTTTAAAAATTCACATTCTTTTTTTTTCAGGTTGGCATTTTTATTAAGTTTATACCCTTTGGGTTCAGTCAACTTAAATGAAACATTCTTTTTTTTGTGGTTTGCTACAAAATTTTATTTAAAGAGATGGTCTCAGAGGTGGGTGACTATTTTTGGTGACGTCCGTGACAGGTAATTTTCTCAATTTAGTCGGAAACTGTTCGATACAAATTTGTGAAAATTTCAGGGATTATTTTTATCACCACCAAATTTACTTAGTAACTGTTTTGTTATATTTCAAACAAAACTTTGAAAAATACATTGCTTTTAATTGTCAAAATGTGACGTCCGTGACAAAAATAATCACTGCATGGGAATCTGTAATGACCAGCTTTTGTTTGAAACGACTATTTTCTTGTCGATGGACTAAAGCGATACAAATATTCTTGTCTTTCCTCTTTGCATGGACAAGATGTTTTTCTTTTGCACCGATAAACCCATACATTCCCAGAAGTATTTGAAATTCTTTAGTGTTTTTACTAAAGAAAAACACCATCTGATAACCAAAAACATGACAAAATGAAAAAACCAGAATTTTTTGGTCGAACTAAAACAATGATATTTGCGCTACAAACTTCTAAAACAAGTGGGTTGTTATTGACCAACTGGGCATGTATGGGTTAACCATTATATGTATAGTATCCGGAGGAAATGTCTCCATCTTTGAAAGTTTTAACAGAAAGATACGTGGAGTTTCCTCTGCTATTATTCTCAAAGTTTTGTGTGTAACCCAAGCCATAGACCCAAAGATCCCAAAGGCCGAGAATTCAGCGATCGCGTGAAAGTAAAAGTATCTAGCTGTATCTGAATATCTGAACGATTCAAAGTCTACGAGAGCTGGAGCTCGCCTTTTTTTTAGATCCTCGGGCGAAAAATACGCGAAAGTTGTGTTTTGCATCTTCTCTCTGTATCTACCTTATCATTTTAAAGACCAGTTTTATTCTAACTGTGCACGTTGCAACGGCACGGTGCGACTGGATACAGGTATATATAAGAACAAAGAGCGACATGGGCGTCATTTAGGGGGGGCTGGGGGGGGCAATTGCCCCCCCCCCAAGGATTTGAAGGTAGGCTCAAAAACTGGCACGAATTATATTGATGAGCAAAAAAAAACAAGGTTATCCGATTTTTTGCCCCCTCCATCCCGGAAATTATGATGATAAGCAAAAAAAAAAAAAAAAAAAAAAAGGTCATAAGATCCCCCCCCCCAAGCCGAACTTGAAATGACGCCCATTATAGAGCTCGCTCTTAGAGCGAGACTTGAACTTTGGCAGTTAGGCGGCTTGTCAACAGTCGCGCGGTAATCGTTTCACTCCCATTTGAGCCTGTGAAAAAGTATCGATTTCTCGGGAGTTCGTATACATGCATCGACTCTTTTCCAAATAGGTGTTTGTGCAGGAGACATCGCGACTTGTTGCATTGCACGAGCGACCAGTGCTAGTTTGGGCCTTTTTAGCCCAAGGTCACATTATGAGAGCTGGATTCTGAAATTATTTATTCAACTGAATTGCTACGTAGAAAAAAATTACATAGGTAAAATTGCACAAAAAACTATAAACCTGGAATACTTCTTACATTGCAAATATTGCATTTTATGCAATGGTAAACTAGCGAAAAATATTGAGGATACAGCTATTTTTTGCTTCATCATCTATTTTACATACTGATGAACTCGCTAGCAAATTGTTTGTTTTTTTGTTTTTGTTTTGTTTGTTTTTGTTTTTTTTTGTCGCAGTATGGGGCTCTTGCAAAATTTTCCTGCAGGGGATTGAAGAGTCGATTCTTCCATAAAAACCTGTAAAAATGACGATGAGTGCACTATAAAATCACGAAATTCACTCTCAGAATCGGACTTAATGGCAGAGAATAGCAGGTATCATGGAAGATTCCTATCTAAATTGAGACGTATCTCTGTGTTACCGTAGAGAAAGTGACATAATAGACAGGAATCTCCCATGATATACCTGCGTTTAGCCGCCATTAAGAACTTGCTGTTATAGCAGTTATGTGAGTTAAATGTTAATTACTGAATTTTAGACTATCTAAATGTGATTTTCGTGATTTTCGCTGGTTTTGACATTAAATTGGACCATTCATTTGCTAACAGCAAAAGTTTGCAAGAGCCCCATTACTAATTGATACATTCATACTCGTTCAGCAGAGCGGTTAATCTGTTTAATATTATAGCCTCTGAATAATTCAAATGGGGCAGTTACAAGGGTCTGAAATGTTACGTTTTTTACATAGAAAATGAAAGTCCTTGGTGAGCTGAGAACAAAAATGCCTTTGGTTTCTAGTCAAGTCCCATTGTTCCGGAGATGAGATTTTGGCCCAAAATACATTGTTTTAAATGGTAATTCCGCGTAGTGACGTCACTACGCCCACGATTTTGTACAACTTTGAACGTGGTTACCTCCAAAACCGGGGCACTTACGAAAAAACCAAAGGCACCATTGTTCTCAGTTTAACAAGTACTATCATTTTCTTTATAAAAAACACAACATTACAGACCCTTGCAACTGCCCCACTCAACACAAATGATTAGAAAAGAGCTTTCTGAAAACATATGAATTCAAATGGGAAATTAACGCGACCTTTTCGTGAGTTTAAAGTCAATCTAAAGAACAGTAAACAGTAAATCTAATTTTAATCCTCAGATAAGAGCTAAATCCCACCTATGCAGTGGCGTCTCTGGGGGGGGGGGGGGGGGGCCACCATCCTTGGGGTGACACCCGACGGAGTGAAAGAAAAAGAAAAGAGAAGAAAAAGAGAAAAGAAAAAGAGAAAAGAAAAAGGAAAAAAGGAAAAAAAAGGAAAAAGGAAAAAGGAAATAAAAGAAAAAAGGGAAAAAAGGAAAAAGAAGAAAAAAAGAGAAGAAAATAACTAAGGGAAGGAAAAAACAAAGGTAGTTGAAGGTAAGGGGGGTGCATGCGTGGAAGGAAGAAAGGACAGTTTGCCATGGGTTCCACCGACTTTAGGTAAGGACATATGGTGGATAGCCTGGGCCTGGGGGTGACACCCAACTGGACCAGTCAAGAAAAACGATTCTAAATAGTTAGAAAATGAAATTTAAAGAATAAATATCACCAGGGTGGAGAAAGAGAACCCCCCCCCCCGCCACAATCGCCACCCCATAAATATTTTTTGGTTCTCTCAAATAAAACCCGGAAACCCCGTTAAACTGAGTTTTCAAGGTGTGAAATTTTCAAAATTTTCCGGGGGGTGGACCCCCGTACCCCCCGTTAACCTGGGGGGTATTCCATACAACCCCAGACCCCCCGGTGAATGGGGTGTGTGAACAGTAAGTACGTCAACTCAAAAGCTCTCCCTTCCCTTGAAACAATTTCTGGCTGCATCGCTGCTGCTTCATTGCATACTTTTCTGTTAAATCAGCAAACATTACCATTATTTGATCAAATTAATAGTGAGTGTTCAAAACCTTCGTAGCAATAAATGTGCTTTTCTCTTTACCTAATGTCACTGAATTTGGATTTTTAAATCTGTATCTTTGGATGAGCGAGGATGGAAAAGGGAAGGAGGAGGGGGAGGAAGGGGTGGAATAGGGGGAGAAATTGAGGGGGGTCATTGGAAATCGTCGTTCTGAGCTAGCTTTTTGATGGGGAAGGTGCGGTGACACCCGGCACTTTGGGGCCCGGGGCCCGGCCCCCCCTAAAAATACACCTAGCGACGCCACTGCACCTGTGCCGCTGCAGACGCGAGCGTAAAGTAAGTGAGGCTCCGATACACACAGTGTTGCCATTTTTTGAATAATCATACGATTTTTCCCACCCGACTTCTTGATGCAAAAATTGATAATTTACAAGGAAATCTGGCTACACTGGATTACAAACGCGACCCACAAAACGAAGACAAGAAAACAATTAATTGAGAACAATCAAAGATCCGACGATATCGGCGCAGTGGTAATTAAGCAGATGTGGAAAGACAATGGAGAGAGAGAGGAGGGAGAGAGCAAGAGAGAGAGAGAGAGAGAGAGAGAGAGAGAGAGAGAGAGAGAGAGAGAGAGAGAGAGAGAGAGAGAGAGAGAGAGAGAGAGAGAGAGAGAGAGAGACAGAGACAGAGAGAGAGAGAGGAAGGGGAGAGAGAGAGAGAGAGAGAGAGAGAGAGAGAGAGAGAGAGCTAACTCATCGATTGCGAAATTGAGAGAGAAAATAAAAATCGACCAAAACCACTCGCGTCCATTGATGAGTGTGATGAGTGAATGGGTGAGAGAGATAAGTGCAGTCCTATGGCCGATAGAGCGTATGATAAGTTGATAAGCGCGTCGATTTTTCACGTGGGAAAACTCGACTGATACATACATAGAGATGATGCACGCGAAGCGAGTTTTGATCGCTTTCAGTGGCACAGCGATGTAGATTATGGCAGAGCGTTTGAGAGCTGAACGGAGAGAAAGTATTGAGAACTTGTATCGAGATTACTGACAATGAGAACGAATCAAAGGAGTTTGGTTTTAGCCGACTGCGAGTAGACCTGCATTGCAATCCGTGCACCACTCAACGTAATAATTTTCAACGTCTGTTATTTCTTGTTGTAAACCACTGCAGATAGGACTGATGATACCCGTGGCATGGCGCGGCGCACTATGTGGTATTTGACCGGAAAAGTTGGCATAAACTGTTTTTAAAGTCCTAATGACTTGAAACTCACTATCCACGGGTACTTTTTAACGCTGAATTCAAATTTTGCATCTGTTTTTCAAAATTCGAAAATCCAAGATGGCTGCCGATAATTTTTTCGGCTAATCGGTCGACAGCCATCTTGGATTTTCGAATTTTGAAAAACAGATGCAAAAATTGAATTCAGCGTTAAAAAGTACCCGTGGATAGTGAGTTTCAAGTCATTTGGACGGTGTTGCCAAATTTCACTCGTCGCCTCTACAACACGTGAAAACGAGAATTTCGAGCAAAAACGCAAAATTCGAACTAATATTCCCGGCAAAGCCACATTTTTCCGCAACTTCTGATTTCAAGGCCTGTTAGTACGCACTAAGGACTACCATTTCTCATATATATACCCGCGGGATGTGGCAGGATGTTTGAACTTAAGTTCTCTTGAAAATCGGAAAATTTACGTTTTTAGCTAAAAACTTTGAAGTAGCAAAAATATATCAAATTAAAAGTAAAATTGGATAAAATAGGCATAAACTGATTGTAAATACCTTCAGGAAGACGATCCATGTACAAAAATTTTGTTCTGACTTCATTTGAAACACTTTTTTTTTACGTTGATTATAGTCTCGTGCTGAGGCTAAATTTAATGGTGGTAAAACTGATTTTTCCCCTGGTGAATTCTAGGTGAATTAATCTAGTTTAGACCCGCTAAATACAAGTTTCTAATGCAAAAATCTATGTAGATTCGGAATATTAAAACAGTTTTTCCCAATAGCTACTTTTTTTTTTTTTTTTTTTTTTTTTGAGTTTATGCCAGCTTTTTTGGTCAAATACCACATAGTGCGGCGGCTCGTGCGATTCGGTTATAATATTTTCCTTCCATTTGAATCTATGTTAAACAATCAATGGGGCTCTTGCAAACTTTTGCTGTGGGCAAATGAATAGTCCAAATCTGATGTTAAAACGAGCGAAAATCACGACAGTAAGAGTGCCTCCCAGATGGTACTTTAAAAAAAAAAAAATGTTTATCATGATAACTTTAGCGGCTATTGTAGTTTTAAAACCACCTCAATCTAAATAACAACATTGTCAACCAAATTGACATAAATACAAACGTTTCCTCCTTAGCAATCATCGATTATCGGAGGCCACTCTCAGCAATCCTCTTCTGTTCTAGGAACGCTGAGCGACACTCAATGAGCTATAACTTTAGAGTGGCAGCGGATTGGTCCACCTTGTGGCACACAGGGTAGAAGGAATCCCGGTAAAAAGCGGAATTTCGACGGCAGATTCCAAGGTTTGAGGTTAAGTTTTGTAGGTCGTCTCCAAGTCGTTTCCGGCGATGCCCGAGTTTGTTCACAGAACGACCGGAAACTACCTACAAAATTTAACCTCAAAATGGATTTTTACGGCAAGATGGCGGCGCCCTAGGTGACAACAATGGACCAGCGGAACGTTCCTTGATGTGCCACTCTAAAGTTATAGCTCATTGGCGACACTACGACAAGTACATTGGAAACATGAAAAATGAACCACTCCATTTAAATTAATAAAACGCATATCAGAAATGAAACTTTTAAAAAAATATTTCAACCATTAATTGGTTAAATTTTAACCAAGTGCGATGGTTAAATTTAATCCACATTTGGTTTAAAATAACCATTATCATCGTTAAATCCTACAATGAAGTGCATAGTAAAATTTACTATGTGAGGCAGGTAACGGTAACCCTCGACATGGATTGTCGTATATCCAAACCAAATGTATAGTAAATTTTAACCAATTTAAGGGTAAACCTTAACCAAGCACTTTTTTCAGAGTATGAGCAAATGAATAGTCCAATCTGATGTAATGATCAGCGAAAATCACGAAAATCGCACTAAGAGAATCTAAAATTCAGTAATAAACTCACGCATAACTGCTAAAACGTCAAGTTCGTAATGGCGGTTCAAAGCAGGCATCATGGGAGACTCCTGTCTAATTTGTCACTTTCTCTAAGGAAACACAGAGATATGTCTGAATTTAGATAGGAATCTCCCATGATACGTGCGTCACACCGCCATTAAGCTCAATTTTGAGAGTGAATTTCGTAATTTTTTAGAGTATTCATCGTCCTTTTTACAGCTTTTCATTCAAGAATCAGCCCTTAAAATATCATGCACGTCATATTTAAATGTACACTGAAAAAAAAAAAAAAAAAAAAAAAAAAAAAAGATTACCAGAAGCAAGACGATAAGTAAACCAATAATGTAAATGATAGTATAGTGATAGTGCAGTTACAGATACCAGAATTCTAGTGTTTGTAAGTACCATAGTTAGTTCTTACAAATTTTGAAGGAGTTCTAGTTCTTTTACCATATTATGGTATTAACACTAGAATTTTCTGGTCAAAGCACTAGACTTTCTGTGGTTCACATTGCGGTGTGCTTCTGCTAATATTACTGAATGGGTCTGTTGCAAACTTTTGCTACAACGATTAAGAGAATAAAATCTAATCTAAAATCACCTGAAAAGTCCATTGGTGGCATCAGAAAGTCATGAAATGCACTAATAAACTCACAAGAGGCGTTTAATGAAATCCAAGATGGCGGAGAAATATCGAGCAATTTGTATGCATGCATCACGAACATCCATAAGGATAGCCAACCTCACAATATCGATCACAACCAATCACAACTTAACGTAAACAAACATTTAACCTCTACCTCCACCTCCAGTGTGGTTGTCAAAGTTGGTCATCCTTGTATGTTCGTGGTGCATGCATACAAATCGCTCGATATTTCTCTGCCATCTTGGATTTCATTAAACGCCTCTTGTGAGTTTATTAGTGCATTTCATGACTTTCTGATGCCACCAATGGACTTTTCAGGTGATTTTAGATTAGATTATATTCTCTTAATCGTTGTAGCAAAAGTTTGCAAGAGACCCATTCAGAAATGGGGCTCTTGCAAACTGCTACAAGTAAAAGATTCCTTGTTGTGACAGTGATTCTCCTTCATGCAATCAGAACTTTACTTCGCGCAAGGCAAATTGTCACAAAGTAAACGTGTTTCCTTGTTTTTAAAGAAGTGATTTCTTTCAGTGCAAGTACCATTCCTCATGATGAGTTGAAAGTTTGCGTAGAAAGACTGTCATTTCTTCAAGTTTTGCGGAAAACTTGGAAACGCTCTGATATAGGTAATAAAGGATTGAGCGCGTTTTAGGACACACTTTAGCGCAGTAAACACTAAACAGGGTTCGTGTTGGCCTATAAAGAATCGACCCTGAAAGTTTTTCGAATGTAAAGATTAACTCGGAAAGTTCATATAAATTGATAAGTAATAAATATAATACTCCATGAAATAAAAATTCCAAAATATAAATGTTTAAAGTTTCGGACACATTGTATCCTGACATAGTATCCTTACATAATATAAAAATCTAAGGAGAAGCTGACCGAAAACTCGATTTTTTCCCATTTCTCTCAAAACCTTCGATTTTTTCATTTTCTGGCATTTTTGTGTGTGCGCCCGGAAGTGCCGTGACTAATTGCTGACGTGGCGACGGGGGGTAAATGAGCCGAGTTGTACGGGAGAGCCAGAGCCTCCCCACTCCTCCGCTCCGCCCAGCCCGATAAGCGGGGTGAACCCTTGAATCTACCCCCCCCCCCCATCCCGCAGTCTTCGAACTGGTCACTTCTCTTTTTTCTTGCGTAACTGACCTATCTCCCCTAATCTTTTCTCAATTTTATATAGTGGTAAAAGGCGCCTCCGAGGAACGGGCCGCGGAGCAGTAAGGCTGTATATTTGATCAAGGAACGCATTACTTCAATGATCCTTCAACAAAACTTAAAAACGGGTCTCCTTACCAACACAAGATGATTGATCCGATCTTTATCATTGTAAAAGGTAACATTTTCAACGCAAACGATTCTTACCTGAAAACAGAACAAATAAAATAAAGTTAAAACACGATAAAAAAAAGGTCCAGATTGAGTACAGACAAAATTGAAAAGCTCCACAGAAAAACATTGTAAGCGACAAGATTTCTGAAAGTGGCACAAGGAAAAACTGTCTGAAGTAAAATTTTTTCCTTGTTTTTAAAGCAATTATTTCTCTCGGTGCAGTCACGTGATTTTTCCCCCTCTTCTATCCTTTTCTAACACATGCGTTTCTAATGAGAAAGGAGTGAGGGCAATTTCTTGAATCCGCTGGGTGAGAACAATCTTAGGACCGGAATATTTTGGTCCCCGGATCGAAACCCTGGATGTGGTATCCTGATCCAGCGACGGACTTTCACAACAAGGCTGCCGTTTTGCGTCTAATCATTGCTGTCTTTCTATTCACCGATGATTCCACCGGCTGAGAAAGGATTACACAGTTCAGTTCAGTGTATGACTGTAATACACGAAAATACGCGCATCTGAAATCTTTCCTCAAACGGTGGAAATCGCCGTTAATTAATTAAAACATCCGCAAACTTTTAAAAGTCATCGAAGACTCCACCGGTTGAGAAAAGATTACAGCTGCGAGTATTTTAGTTCATTACAGTCATACACAGAACTGAACTGTGTAATCTTTTCTCAGCCGGTGGAATCATCGGTGGATAGAAAAATAGCGTTGATTATACGCAAAACGGCAGCCCTGTTTCACAACTTCTATGGTACCTAATAATACTCGTCAGAATTCCACTTTGTCAACAATACACCACAAATAGAACCCCGAATTCGCGATGCAAAGACACATTACAATGAGATCAAAGCAAAGCAAAGCAAAAAAAAAAAAAAAAAAATCCGCTTGTCTTGTCCTCCAATTATTACCTTTGTTGACACCAGAGCGCTCCACTCGTCTCTGTACTACCTCTGCACTCGGCATAAGGGTTGAAAATTATCCTAGAGAAGTATTTACCGAGCTCCAGACAAGCAGAGTTCAATGACGCTTTAAATAGCTTGCGAGTGAGGTTATTAGGTCAACGTGTCTGCTACTCTAACTAACAGTCTGCGAGAAGAGAATATAGTGACAGGGATGGGGGGATGGGGGAGGGGGAGGGGGAGGGGGGGGGGGAGGGGGGGAGGGGGGAGGGGGAGGCCAGAGGGAGGTGACTGCAAAGCGAGGGAGTTAGAGACGAATGAGGTATGACTCAATAGGATTATTCTGTGAGTACAAAGAGCGTTGCTATACAAAGCTTAACAGAGCTCTTGCAAGGTATATGTATATGGACAAATGCGGATCAGAGACTGTTCCTTTTGCTATAGCGATTGATAAAGTATCGGTATTAGAGTAAAAACCATAAGAACGAGGAAGCGAAAAAACGATAGAGACATGACACTGAAAACCATGGGCGGAGGGATGCCAGGAATGGGTCTGTTGCATACTTTTGCCACAACAATATAGAACCTTGATTCTTTCGTAAAATTCGGCGAAAATAACGATGCGCACATTAAAAACGTTCAAAATCCACTCATTAACTCAGGAAATCGCTTCAATTTCAAACAGCCCGCGCTACACTAGACACTATTTGCACCGGTATACTACTACATAGACGGAACCACCGTGCATAAGTAACAACATCGTAACTACAAAATGATGGAATTCCCTTCTAAATACATGAACTATTGGCTGCATTTGCTGTCTGGTCTTTTCGGTTTATCAAAAGATTACAAAATAATATAAGAAATGTACGCATCTAAACGAAACATTCCAATGTTTGTAAGTTCTGTTCATGTTTACATAAACGAGATGGTTCCATCTATGTAGTTATAAGTCGGTGATATAGTGTCTAGTGTAGCGAGGATTGTTTGAAATGGAAGGTATTTTCTGAGTTGATGAGTGGATTTTGAAAGTTTTTAAAGTGCACATCGTTATTTTCGCAGAATTTTACGTTAGAATCAATGAGTTATATTGATGTGGCGAAAGTACGCAAGAGACCCATTAATATTTCCCTCTCTTCTCCCATTTGAATGCGTGCGTTGGAAGAGGATGGAAATAGGGGCTAAAGTCACCTATGATGGCCCCCCTCTGCTACCTCTTTCTAACACGTGAGTTCAAATGGACGGAGAGAGAGAAAGATAAATTCCTATATATATATCCTATCCTGTATATCCGCCCATGCAGTAAAAACTGCCGAAATTTACTATATTTAAGGTGATTCTATGGCAAACTCCCGAAAATTTTAATCCGATAGATGGCGTTATTACTTATCGCTATGGCTCCGAAAATAGCCGTTTTTTGACGGTTTTCGGCTGTTATCTCTGAACAGACGAATAAGAGACGAAACATCGGAGTTTTGCTTGATTTTTTAAGCTAAATAAATACAGGCCAAATTGGTTCAGAAATAAAGACGTAACTACACTGAAAAAACAAAGTTTATGTACAGCCGAAGCAGCCTTTTAAAATAGCTTCGCAGAGCAAAAGTTCAAGCAGTCCCGGAGAAAGTTGCAGGTGTACCAAAGCACTGCTTCTTTAGAGTAACATCCTCTTTTTTTGCTTTGGCTCTACCGAAGTAGTGCTTCAGTACAACTGCAACTTGCTTCGGTAGAGCAAGGACTTTTGCTCTGCGAAGCTATTTTAAAAAGCTGCTACGGCTGTACTTAATCTTTGTTTTTTCAGTGTATGCAAAGAAAAAATCAAGTGAAATTTGGAGTTGTATCAGCAATGATTACAGGTGAAACCGAAATCTGTAATCTTCGCTATAGCTTGTCCCAGAAAAGATTGTATTTGACACTTCCATGGTTTTCATGAAAACATCAGCTTCTTACGGCTCCTAACCAATCAGGTTGCTCTATCTGAGGATGGAAGCTGATGTTTTCATTTGAAGCTACAGTTGTCAAGTCCAATCATTCTTGGGACAACCTAGCAACACCACTATTTGGAGACTTTCAAACCATCCCTTCATTTTCCAAATATAATTTAAATTAGGATCAATATCAATACGTATTTTAGTTTTTTAATGCCAAAATAACATTTTCTACGAACCTATATCTATTTAATAAAGGTAAGTCTTTCCCGCTCTTGCAAACGGCAGAGCGAATAAGTGACTATTGGCGGAAAATGCGATATCATCGAACATTTAATTTGATTGATTAATTATGATAGAAAATCAATACGACGACGTGCAGATAATTACTACGGATGCCGGGATGCGCTCCGATATTAATTGATGCTTTTCTGCCTTACCTACCTTACTAGTTTCCCGCGTGAAGTAGGTTATGACCGGTGGAACAGAAATCCATTTCTAGTCTAGAAGTAGCCTCATTTCCTTTCTCGACGAGTTGTAAGTAAGAAGAAGAAGAAAAAGTAAAAAGTAAAAAAAAAAGAAAGAAAAAAAAAGTACGGGTAGAAGAAAAAAAAAAGTAAATAAAAATAAAATGACTTGTGGTTCGATAAGCGGTGTATATACTAGAGGAGTCAAAAGCGAACCAGGCAATTGCAAGGCAGAAGGCAGGAGAAGCGAGAACTTTCTAGGTGAAACTACGTTTTTCGTTATATTACGTTTCCGATCGGATGGCGCTTATTACTCGGCACTCACTCTACTCACGGCTCCAGTGCTCTGCGTTGCATAACGGACCGCCGCGCCGCACAGTGTGGGATATGACTGAAATAGCTAGACAAAAGTCATCCCCCGCTTATTCATCTTTGAATTTACGTTTAGGGGGGTTTTTTGGGTCGCTGATTACGAATATGAAGTCAGTTTTTGAAAATTTTAACGTCTAATCTGGTTTTCATGAAAATAATTGAAAAATTACAGTCCGCCGTTTTTTATTTTGAAAAAGTCTGCAAGAACATTATTTTTTCGAGTGAGGTAAGTAAAACTGCGTGAAAATTGGAAGTTACAATTATGTCCATAAATAAGACTCGAAAATTCTCTAATGACAGTAGATAAAATGAAAGAAATCCATTAAAAATGACTGTGTATTAGGTAACCATTAGTGACAAATAAGTGCGCACTATGGCAACAGTGGTTTTGCTTCGTTTAAACTCATCTAAAAAATCGACCTTCCTAGAAGCAATGTCTATTAATTAGAATCGATTATCTTACATAGATTTAAATGGGGGGACCATTGTTGTCAAATTGCACGCTTCGCTATAGGAGGCAAGAATAGGCAAGCCTCGAATATTTTGTGAATAACATTTTTTTTTTTATTATTTACGGATTGTACAAGGCGTATTGAAAAAAGGAAACAAAATAACAAAAAAAAAAAAAAAAAAAAAAAAAAACAAGTCAGAGCACCTAACACATGCGTGTTGGAAGCGCTTTCCGTAACATTTTGTACGTTTTCATTGAAAAAAAAAAAAAATACAAAATAAGCAAAGGGAAGAAAGGAAAAAAAGACTGGAAGGAAAAACTGGAGTTTCATCTGGAAAAATGTTTGCAATCACTAAGATTCTGAGAAAATGTGAAATGAGAATCCAAAGAGTGAAGAAAAAATTTAAATGATATTATGGCTCGAAAAAATACCCACAGATATGAGTATGATACGGTAACTAAGAGGACTACTAACAAATACTATTGCAAAGCAGGATCACAACTAAGGATAAAAATAGAGCAAACGCTAACTAAAGATACTATCACAGACATATGAAAAAACAAAGGAACTAAATAAAAAAGGGGGAGTATCAAACAAATCACACATTACTATCACAGACATATGAAAAAACAAAGGAACTAAATAAAAAAGGGAGAGTATCAAACGAATCACACATTGCTAAAATTGTTGATTCTACAACAATAAAAAATTGAGAAAAACTAAATCTGAAATGCAGGTACAACTGTTTTTTTTTTGGGGGGGGGGGCTATATTACTTTAGGCTGGAGTACTCTTGATCGTTCAACTTGAGAGCTACACAGAGAAAAATACTTCGGTAAAATTCGATCACCGAAGTTTTCGGTTAGAGGAACCGAAATGTTCGGTCCTGATACCGAATGCTTCACTAGTAATACTGAGTATTAGGTAGGGGCGGAATTCGGGTTATACTTACCGATTTCTTCGGTACTTACGACCGAACATTTTGGTTTATTCAACCGAAAACTTCGGTGATCAAAATAAGTCGAATCTTCAGTTCTAACAACCGAAGCATTTTTCTCTGTGTATCTTAGTTCAGGATTTGTTTTCTTTTTCTATTTTTTTCTATGCAGATAAAAGAAAATGAAAATGATAAAAGGAAAAAGGAAAATAACAATGGAAAAGAAATTAATAAAAATGAACAAGCATATGATAAACGTCAGGCTCTGCAGGGATTAGAAGTTTTATAGCGTGTGGACTGAGAGGGCCGGACATTTTAGGAACAATTCGACGGAAGCTGTTGATTACCGGATCCGATGAGACGAGAAGCATCCTCATAAGGTCCAAATTTGTACACTCACGACTCATTTTTCTCGTGTGGTGCTCTCTGTACCGCCTGAGGTCCTTGTTTCTTGACTCCTGGGCCTCTTCAGAAAAAACTCCGATGGGAAGGATCGCTGTTTCGATTATATCAGCTCCATGTATCAAAAGCTTGTGGATACTGGCAGGCATATAATACCACTCGTAGAGGTTGACATACAGATCAAAAGTCTCAGCTAAATACTCTCGGAATGCGGGGATGTTGATAGCATGGCCGCTTGAGATCACTTGTAAAATGATGTGGATTCTTTCCAGTAAATTCTGATCTATTCTTGTGATCTCAGCGACTTTTCCAGGATTCTGAAAAAATGTGCGCGCCGTATTTCCGTCGTTAGTATTGCCACTGCCTTGCTTTGTGACATGGACCAATATGCCCAAACTTGACCTTAATTTGTCCCTTACTTGGTTTTTTTGAGCCTCCATCGTTGTCTTGTCTTCTGGTGTTCTGACGGACCATTTTTGAATGTCGATTCTGTAGGACACTGATAATATCCACTCCAGAGCTCGGATCCACATGTGCAAAGATGAGAGGCCATGTTCGTAAACCGCTGTGTCTCGAGGCAAACGAATCAATAACTGGAGCTTGTTCATTTGCCTCGGGGTCGCTTTACAAATGGAACAATTCTGAGCTGGAACGCCCGTCAGGAAGCTCACGACTTTTCCATCTACCATCGTAAGTCGGAAAATGTGACCAATAGAGATGGAATGGCCATTTACGATGACATTTGTTGGTCGCAGATCTCGTATTTGTTTTTTTACATCGTCGATAGTAGATGTCACAAAGTCAGCAGACTCTTTTTCAAAACAAAACTTGAGTGGTCGGCAATATCGAACTGAAGAGGGTCGCGAATTGTTCCAAATCACCTGTTTGTATTTCTCGTTTCCAGAAAACGCATAGAGTTGCAAAGGAACAAAACAAATTAGAATAATTGTTGAGTCAGTGGGTCCTTTCTTTTTTGTTGGTTTTTCCGCTTGACTATTCGCTTCCTCTACCTCCTCCTCCTCCTCATCCTCTGTATCTTCCTCGGATTCCTCTTCATTTGCACCATCTTCCTCGCCATCCACAGTCTCACCTTCACCAGCTTCTTTAAAGTGTTGTTTATAATTACTATGGCTTGAGCTACCATCTATGCCCCATTTAAAAACCATATTGTAATGCAAATAAGTTGTTGCATTTATCTCTTGGGTCTCAAAAACTTCAGATTGGGCTTCGATTAAGCGTCTTACGGTTAAGTCGACAAGTGATTGCAAACTCAATTCAGCAGATGTATCCGTGACTTTCATCGACTCCGGAGGAGGATAACATTCTGATTTGGCCTTTTTAATGGCATCATACGATGGGTAAAGAGGGCAATTTCTTTCGATCGCCCCAGAGCGCACACAATCATACGTTTTTGCTGTCATTTTACTATCTACGATCATCGCTAGAGCTTCGTTTGGAGAATATGGTACAATTGTTGTTTCGGCTGTTGAGGAGGATGAATCATCCATAAGCGCCCGCAAATTTGTTGCACTTTTTCGCTGACCTTCAGCCCTTAAAGTTGATTCGGCTGCAAAAACTAACTCGGCTGATGAATGCGCATCAGTTAAATCTTTCACCCTCCGCATTTTTGTTTTTGTGCTCGCATCTTCAAACGGCACTTGTGGACGACCCATTGCTGATTCTGCTGCATTATTATTGGCAGAGGCTTCATCAGCTGTGCAGACCGACGACAGGCGTTGAAGGTCTATTTCACCTGATAACCATTTGGAATTTTTTTCCTCAAATTTTTCAGTGTTTCTACTGCATACGACCCACTTTTCTTTGAACTGCTGAGAAAGTCTGTAGGCGAATCTCCTTATATTTTCCGCGACATTCTCATCCTCAGAATTTAAAACTCGCAGTTTTAAATGATCTGCAACAGCTACATGTTTTATTGTTTCTGTTGTTGTCCGCCACACGTCAAACAAAGACCTTTTTGTCAACTTGGCGCCTCCTGGAAAATAAGTAAAACAAAAGTTCATTTTAATTTGTCCGTAATTCAAGATAATTTTAAAACTTACTTGACACAATCATATGAAGACTACGCGGAAAGCAGTAGCGGCCCGTGAGATTTGGCAACCATGCATTTTTCCCACTTAAACTTAGGTAAAAAATCGATTCAAGTGGAGGCTGGCAGCCTCCTCGAGTTTCGATTGTTTTCCATGTATTTAAATGGGATAAATGCATAGTTGCCAAATCGCACGAGCCGCCACTGGCGGAAAGAACGTTCACGAGTCACAGTCACTTGCCTTGTTGCACTCAAGTTGGAACATTTCTATTGATGCTCAAAAGAAATGATAGGGAAACATTTTTTTCTGATTTGTTGTTCCAAAAATTCCTCACATTGTGAAAACTTCCAAATTCGTTCAATTTTTCTGATAAAAATGATTGAAGAAAAATCAGCAAAATTAAAGCGACTGGCAAGTGACTTATCATATTCTGTCACAAAAAGTGAAAGGTGATACCTTTAAAGATCAAAATGAAATAATTTATCTTGGCCACAAGGAAAATTTGCGTGTGGACTTCATTGCACAAAAACGGGAATTTAATTATTTTGTGGGTCACAAGCAAGGCTTTTAAAAAAGGAAAAAAGTAGGAAAAAAAAGAGAAAAAAAAACGTGTCATGGAAATTTGACCGACATTTCGATTGAAGACTGACCCTCAAAATCTATACAATACTGTCCCTCCGACCTCCTAAAGGTACCTATTGTGAATTACTTTTTCATCAGCTCCTTTACTTTTACAATTTGTCATTTCTTCTTTATATATTACAATTAAACTTGAAATTATATTTATTTTTATATAATATTATTGATTTTTTTTATTTTTTTTTTATTTTTTTTTTTTTATTAATTTACTATTCAAAGCTGTATTTAACGTTAAAAGGATATTAAATAACTTGACATATAATGGGTAAGTAAGAAAAGAGGGAGGAAAAAAATTGATGCCAGCGCTCGGTATCGAACCCGGGTCTGCGCTCTGCCTGAGCAGCGCGTATCCGAACGGGTGCCATGTAGGAATGTGAGAGAGATGTGAGCGCCTAGTATATCTAGAGCCGAGCGCCGACCGGACTGCGAGACTGAGTGTGGCTCGGCGAGGTGAGTATCACAGAGGAGAAAAAATACAGTCAAAACAGAGTGGAACGCAGTTACTAAAATGAAGATATCTCAAAAGGTCGCAAAAAGTTGCAAGAAAACTTTAGATGGATTTGTTCTCTGAGATACAGGCTTTCATATTATCTGACGCTTTTAATGGGTAAATGCGGGTAACAAAAGTTACGATCTAACAAAAATTAGGTTTCGTGGAAAAATTACGTCTAGAAACCATCACTATTTCAGCTTGAAAAAAAACTTTATATAAGGTCTACAATAAAAATTAATGTGTCAAAAAGCATCTACATACCTTCGTCTGCAACCTCCATTCATTAGTTGATTGATTTCTTCTCGTTAATTTACTCTAAATCAAGGAAAACTACACAGCGTTAACAATGGCTTCCGACTGTTTACATCCAAACCACGATCATAGGCGGATTTCAAGCTCCGTAACTACTTACCTTATCATAAAATCGTAACATTGATACATAGTTTCGTGATCAGCATACTCTCAGCTATCATTTGATACCAATTTTTCCTCATTTAGATAACATTGATTTTTCGACTTTTGTCTAGCTATTTCGGCCATATCCCACACTGTGCGCCGCGCCGCACTATGGTCTACAATGGGTATCTAGCTAGACAAAAGTCGATTTTTGGAGGTCGGAAAAACGGAAATCTGACAACGTAGTGTGATTCCCCATATCTTAGTGCATCTGTATCTCAAATTTTTCCGACCGATCATGTTTGGTAAGGTTGCAACATGCGTTTAAAGCAACGCGCGCAAGGTGTGTTTGTATACTTTAAGGTGCTATTGGTTTTTAGCCATTGCAATGCCCAGACAAAAAGTACGATTTTTACTTAGTTACTTTATTTTTTGTTCAAACTTGGAACTTGTTGATCCTTCCTGATGATAAGGTGAATACATTCATCTATATATATTTCATTTAAGTCAATAATTTGGAGGTTTTAGAGACTGTATAAGGTCGGTACCAATTTTACTCAAAATTGACGAGAATTTTAGGCTTTAAGGCCACCTACGTTTTTTGGCCCACGGATGCCCACGCTTAGAGTGGCAAGGAAATGTTCCTAAGACCTCTGGGAACACGTTTTTCAATATGCGAATGTCGTCTTTTGTCGTCCTTACAAGTTATGAATTTTTTCCGTTGGAAAACTCAGCGGATAATGGGGGATTTTGCCGTTGACGTGGACGAACAATCTTCAATCATCAAAACAGTAAAAAACTATAATAACTGTGAAAACCGTTTGGAAATCGTAAAATCTTACACTACATAGATTCTCTGTGATCTTGAAACTTCCGACTCAAGAAAAATATTGAGCGGGGAACACCCCCCCACACTACCATCAACTATCTGAACCCTCCACATTCAAATATTGCCATCTTACACAGGGGTGGGCAAAAGTAACGCACAACCTCCCTCAAATTTTTTTCCTGATTCATATTTAGAGAATCGGTTTCTGCCAATCTTTTTTATTCAGGGGGCTCATCTGTTTGGCTACGTTGGGTGCCCCCCTCATTTTAGGGGGGTGTGGGAAGGGGTCACGGGGTCGGGGGGGGGGGGGGGGGGCTAAATCGAATATTTCAAATAGGGACCCCATGATTTTTTGCATACTTAGAAAGAACATAAAATTCTAAGCATTTTGGCACAAACCAAAGCTCGATACCTTTTGTCGTATTCGATATATCGAAGTTCAAAGTTCGATATCCACCCATTTTCCAAAAATCGTTGCTCCCCTTTAAATGAACCAAATTTAATAAACTTTGGGTGCAAAATGTTCTACTAAACAAGCACTATAAGGAAAAAAATACGACAGTTCCCAAAAATTTGCCCATACTTAATTTCTGGCCCTCGAAATTTTGTCAATTTTTCAAAAAATTGGAATACCCGATTTTTTTTCAAAAAACGGTCAAAATGGAGGATAACGGACTGAAAATTTCATGTTCTATTGCACTGACGGCTGAGAAACCAGAAAAATAACCAATTGTCAATTTTGACCACCGCAACTGCATTAGGGGACTTTTGTCTAGCTAGCTGGCTTGCGTAGACCAGTGTGCGCCGCGCCGAGCTAGCGCCACCAAGCCATCGGTGGCACTATGGTTTAAAATCGAAAAAAAAAATTGGCAAAAAATAGACTGTTTTAGTGGATCGATATATTGTATCAATAGCCGTTCGAGGACCTCTGGTTCCAAACAAATTCTGATTCAATGTATTTTCGGTTAACAGACGTTTCGTCCCGTCTTTTTCGTCCGCTCGATTTTTTGTCCTTTTCTTTTCGTCCAATGACAATTGGTCCTTGATAATTCGTCCAATCAAGTTTCGTCCTGTTGAACCATTGGTCCTTTTATTATTTTCGTCCTCGACTGCAACGTCCATAAGTTTTTAGTCCAATTATTTTTATGTTCAAAGTATGTCTTTAGTCCCGTAATTTTAGTCCAATTTTTTTCGTCCTTAATAAAAAGTTGGTTTTGTCCAATGCTCCCTTTCGCTAGTTTTCAGGTGAAATAAAACGAAGGAATAGAATTTCACCAAAAACAAATTAACATTGTATTACTACTAGGTGTTTCATTAATTTATCTTTTGAGAAAATGCAATTCCCAAGAAATATATGAAAAAAAAGGTTTTTATTGAGCTGCATTGCGATGTAGCAAAAGTTGTTTCTACATATAGAAATATTGTTGCGATATCTATCGGGTGATTTGGTGTAGCGAGACGCACACTAACTGCCGTAGGATGAACCTATGTTGATAAAGTGGTAAAATCCAATAGAATACGTTCTCTGGTATTGAAATAAAGACTCACAAATTTACCTGTAAACCAACAAAAATGAACATAAATGTGTATTGGACGAACCAAACTTTTTTCAAACAAAAAACATTGGACTAAAATTATAGGACAAAAGACATACTCTGGACCTAAAAATAATTGGACTAAAAACTCGTGGACGTTTCAGTCGAGGACAAAAATAATGAGTGGACCAATTGTGCTATGGGACGAAAATTGAAAGGACAAATTATCAAGGACGAAATGTCGTGGACGAAAAAAAAATGACGAAAAAAAAAGTGGACAAAAAAAACAGGACGAAAAGTCTTGTAACCGTATTTTCCCGATAAGCGCACTTTTGATCGGAAATTTAGGCCATTTAAATCAAACAATGGATCTGTTGCAAACATTTGCTACAACGATTAAGAGTGTTTAACCTAACGTCAAATCAGTGGCGGCTCGTCAGGTGTAGTTAGTGTAGTGGCACTACACCTACTTTTTCAAGTTTTTTTTTTTTTTTTTTTTTTTATTTTCTAAATTTTCAAAGATGATGGTCGCTCTTGATTAAAAATGACTGGGGGTTGGGAGAAATTAAAGAGAGAAAAGAGAAAAAGGAGTTGTAAAGAGCACCGAATATACTGTCGGAGGAGAACTTTCGCGTCACGAAATAGTTAAAACTAGCTTAAAATTAAATCTGAGGCAGGTAAAATTTTCGGAAACTTTCCACGGGAGGACCCCTAAACCCCCCTTCTACTTGGAGCGTCCTCCCAGGCCCCCCACAACTACACCTAATTTTTCAGTTACGAGCCGCCACTGTGTCAAATCGCCTGAGAAGTCCATTGCTGGCATCAGAAAGTCATAAAATGCAATAATAAACTCATAAGAGGCGTTTAATGAAATCTAAGATGGCGGATAAATATCGAGCAATCTGTATGCATGTGTCGCACCAATGCACCAATGTATGGCGTATGCACCAATGCACCGTGAACATAGAAGGATGGCCAACTTTTACGCAACCTTACCGGAGGTAGAGGTTATGAGTTTGTTTACGTTCGTTGTGATTGGGTGTGATCGATATTGTGAGGTTGGCAATCCTTGGATGTTCGTGGTGCATGCATACAAATTGCTCGATATTTCTCCGCCATCTTGGATTTCATTAAACGCCTCTTGTGAGTTTATTATTGCATTTTATGACTTTCTGATGCCACCAATGGACTTTTCAGGCGATTTTACGTTAGATTTAACACTTCTCATCGTTGTAGCAAAAGTTTGCAAGAGACCCATTATTGCAAACCTCTTGCGATTATGCATTCTACATTCTCGAAAATGTTTAAGGTAGATGTCCCAATTACCGACACCCTTAAGAAAAAATTTCCGAAAAATACCTGTAAAATGTCAATTTTTATTTAATCGAGGATCTGTTTACACAAGGACCCTTCAAATACAATCCAGCGGGCCGATCATTTACTTTATCGTTAAACCGATCGTTAAAACTGTCTACGAGTTATGCTATTGGTCGAAAATTGTAAAACTTGGCTATTGCTATGGTAACCATCGTTAAGAGTCTCGTTTTATAAAGGCTATTCATGAGTAACCTTTAAAAAACGGACACTATAACGATGGTTACCATAGCAACGGCTAAGTTTTACAATATTCCACCAATAGAATCACTCATTCACAGTCTTAACGATCGGTTTAACGATGAAGTAAATGATCGGCCCGCAGTTTTACCCATGTCCCGAACATACCGACATGCCATAAGTGGCTTCGGTCCAATTATTGTCATATCAGTTGTCCTAATTATCGCCATACATATTTTCACTGACTTTTCATTCAAATCATCATGTTTCTTGTCAGGAAATAATGAAATTATAATAATTTAAAAAGCAGACGTAAAGAGAACAGAGTTTTAGTAAGTAACTACTGAAAGAAATCGGCACAAAGAGGTGGTGCTGGGCAGGTGCCCACTTCTTAGACTTTTTAAGGGCACAGTGCTGCTAAATATCAACTTCAAACTTTTTTCACCTGTTCAGCCAACCTATGAAAAACACTTATCCCATATTCTCTTAAATTTGTCTGCTAAAGTAGACTTATTTCAAAGAATAAATGAATAGGGTGGCGGTAATTGGGACATCTACCTTATTTATTCCTGGTCCCTTGACTAATACTGCCGAAATCAATAAGATATTATACAGATTAAACGTTGCATTTGTAGATTAGAATCGCTCGAAAACCCGCCAATTCCACAACAACAATAACATTTTGGTGATTCCAACCTCCAAATGCATCGTTCAATTTGTACATAATATCTTGTTGATTTCGGCAGTTTTAGCCAAGAACCCAGGCATAATCAAGCATTTTTAAGGACGTAGAAATCATAATCGCAAACATGTTGCAAAAATGGTTTGATTTAATAGCTTTCATTACCGTTCAAAAGTTCGCTTATGGGGATAATACATTGAATCAGAATTTGATTGGAACCAGAAGTCCTCGGGCGGCAATCGATACGATATATCGCTCTACTAAATTCACAGAATAACGCAATCAGAATGGAAACTTAAATTCATTTTGAAACAGTTTTTGCTTCGGGGGTCTTTGGATCGCCATTTTGAAAATCTATAAACTTCGGCCATACGGCCGGCGTGGTGGTTATAATAGAAGCAGTGGCGCGGCGTGCAACTTGGCAACGTTATGTGTCCTTTTAAACCCACGCAAAAGATCGAATGCAAGGGTGTTCACCGAACACCCAACAGTTCGATCTTTTTAATGGACTTAAATGGACACGTTACAACGTTGCCAAATTGCACGCTGCGCCACTGAATAGAAGCCGGTGGAACCACCGGTGAATAAAAGCAGACTCTCGCATGATAACCATGAAAAACACGACCGCCATTTTGAAAATCTATGAACGCAGAGACTCGCGGCGTTGTCAATGGGGCAGTTGCAAGGGTCTAAAATGTTGTGTTTTTTATAAAGGAAATGATAGTATTTGATGAGCTGAAGACAGTGGTGCCTTTGGTTTTTTCATAAGTGGCACGGTTTAGGAGATACATACGCGCGTGTAAAGTTGTAAAAAATCGTGAGCGTAGTGACGTCACTACGCGGAATTCCCATTTAAATCAATATATTTTGGGTCAAAATCTTATCTCCGGAACAATCGGACTTAATTAGAAACCAAATGTATCTTTGTTCTCAGCTCATCCAGTACTTTATTTTCTTTATAAAAAAACACAACATTTTTGACCCTGGCAACTGCCCCATTCATGTAGTAAAGTCGAAAACTTGTTTCCATTGGCTCTTATGGCAGTTTCCATTCTGATTGCGTTATTCTGTGCTAAAACAGTCTATTGATTTTATTGGTATCACGTGAATAATTCCAATGTGCGCCGTCTTGTCGCGCTGCTGTGCTTACTGCTTACGCGACGAGACGCCTGCAAGGAAAAGTGTTTTACATCGATTTCCAACGGTTGCTTTTATTTAATAAATTATTTCGAATATTCCACGAAATATTCCGCGGGGGCAGAAGAGCGAAAACAAGACCCGACACCGTGACGCTCGCGCGGTCGCGGCGCGGCGGGAGCGATTGGCGATCGAATTTTTAAGACAGCGGAGGACCTCGAATCTCACCGTTCAACCGCGCCGAGCGTTCACCGTTCAACGGATATGCACAAGCTCGCACCACTCACCCGCATCACCGAATGCAGAATAAAAATCAAGCAAATTGACGGTTGACGAGCGATTGATGGCTTCTGCATGCCGCACCGAATGTTTCAATTCATTTACGAATTTCGCGCTTCGATGGATCACGCTCGAGAAACTATGCACATCAAATCGGACTGATTAAGTGATGACGTTACGAATCGGAGTTTCGATGCATCATTCGATTCCAGAGGCGGCTCGGAAAATGCGATGTATCGACATTCCTTCGAATACTGGAGGTGCCCACGAACAGCAGAGGGGACGTTTTGAGGACCCTGCGCCTTGTCAGCGATTTAAAGCCTACGGAAAAGAAAGGTCCGCTCGTAAGTCTGTTTTCCCATTTTAAGTAACATTGGTGGTGCCCCGGAAGAGTAGAGGGGATGTCGTGAGAGCCCTGCGGAAACTCCCACATGAGCCAATGGAAGCAAGTTTGGAATTTAAAGGCACCAATAGGCAACGCTGTGGTCCTATATCCGAACATAGCGGACGTGTGTGATTTGTGTTGAAACTCATTTATTTCTGCAAATTCTGGAAAGAAACTTTAAGTTTCCGGCCTCACTTGTCTTCTATTGGCATTTCAGAATGAAAATTTCGCGGATCATGCCCTATGTATATATTTTTTTTTTTTCGAGCGCGAATCCAGATGTAGACATCCTATATCCCAACATGGCGGACGCGAAATGAATTTGCTTTACAATCCGACAGAGTTTCCGTTCTGGTTGTATTATTCTGTGCCTGCGACTTGTCAGCCATCGAAAGCCCACCAAAAAGACAGGTCTACTCGTAAGTCTGTTTTCCCATTTATAATAACACTGGCGCACACTGGGCCAGTTGCGAAATTTAGCATTTCAAAAGTCCATTTGGCAACCATGCGCGATGGAAATTTTATCACTGAAATCATGTCCTACGATACCTATTGACACAGAATATTCGTGGATTGAAGTCAGGAATGGACGGAAAGATGGTCTTATCGCGGACGAAAGGCTGGGTTACTGGGAAGACGCTGCACATGATCAGTTGCTCTGTCGACAGTGATCAATGTTTATTGTGATTTTTGAACACTTCCTCACGTGAGAAAGCCTTTTGTGGGCCATGATATGAATCGGCATAATCACGGCGAGTATTTATGCTAAAGCGGTTTTTTGAAACTCAATTTTAACCACTATTTTAGGCCACTTTATACAGGGTGTTTTTGAAGCTGTTTTTGTGTAAATTTGGAATTTTCTCGAGAGCCGGAAAAAAAAGTCAACTTAAGTCACTCTAAAAACTGAAAAAATCCATTCCTCATACCCTCAAGATTACTGTGTAAAAGTAGAAAATGGGACAATTTGGGACAATTTGTGTTATGATTTTTTTAGCAAGGTGATGTCTTGACGATTTCGTTAAAAAATATCTGTTATTGCGAAAACATTTCAAAAGAGCTGTCCCATGAAGGGTATTTTTTGGCCCATCCGACCTCTCTGATCAATATGCTTTCTAGTAGTTGGAAAGAACACAAACTCTGAAGGACCGTCAAACACCGGCATTCGATATCGTTTACCGTATTCGATATATCGAAGGCCTAAGTTCGATACTGGCTCACTTTCAAATATTCGTAGCCCCTCTTAAAATAACTCAAATTTCAACATCAATGGGTCAAAAATATTCTACTGATCAATTCCTGTCAAGTAAAAAGTCCATTGTACCCCAAAAATGTGTCTAAAATTAATTTCAAGGCCTATACCGACATTTTTCGATTTTTTTAAAACGAGTTCATCCAGCAACCATAAGGACTAAAGAAGTGTCACAAATTCAGAAATAGATAAACCTTTCAGGAATCATAAATTTAAGTGTCAGCTTTCAGATTATAGGCAGTTTCTTGAATTTGGTCATGGTCAACTGTAAGGGGGGGGGGGGTAGTTAAAGTCAAACCTTCAATGCGCTATAACTTTCAAACGAAAAAAGCTATCGACGTCAACTTTGCGCCAAAAGATGCGCATTTTAAAGATCTTTCGATTAACGTGCTACAACTTTTGGTTAAAAGAATATTTGAGCCAATTTTTGCCACTTTCTTGTTTTTGAAATTTCCAAAAGACTATTTTTTGAGTTTGAGAAATATGTGCTATACAGATATCGAAACAAAATCTTCCGCGAAAAAAGTTGATTTTAAAAGCTTCCGAATGGTGCAAACCGCAATACCAGAAACCTTTTCGTAAAAGAGCGATAATCTCCAAAAGTTTCAAATCTAGCCAAAAAAAGGATTTGGCCGACTTTCGATTTTACAAAAAAATTAGTTTCTCCACCAATAATGGCTGCAAATCATTCAAACTTGGAAAATATGGGGTTTTTTGCGTCGCTGAATTCATTTTTGATAACAGTTTTTCCAAATTTCCAAATCCAAGATGGATGCCATAGTCATAGTTTATAGAAATCCCATCAGAAGTCATTTTCGGGCATTTTAAGCATTAAAATCGAAAAGAGCACCGAAAATTACCCGGAGAAACATGTTTTCATCAAAAAATGTCCATCCATTGCAGAGATATTATTTTTGAAATGCTAGGTTTTTGAACTGGCCCACAGTGTGGCGGTGCCCCGGAAGAGAAGAGGGGACATTTTTAGAGCCCTGCGCCTTGTTAACGATTAAAAGCCTACCGAAAAGACAGGTCTGCTCGAAAGTCTGTTTTCCCTTTTAAAATAACACTGGCGGTGCCACGGAAGAGCAGAGGGGGCGTTAAGAGAGCCCTGCGACTTGTTAGCGATTAAAAGCCCACCGAAAAGACAGGTCTGCTCGTAAGTATGTTTTCCCATTTAAAATAACATTGGCGGTGCCCCGGAAGAGCAGAGGGGACGTTTTGAGAGCCCGGCGTCTTGTCTGCGATTAAAAGCCCACCGAAAAGACAGGTCTGCTCGTAAGTATGTTTTCCCATTTAAAATAACATTGGCGGTGCCCCGGAAGAGCAAAGGGGACGTTTTGAGAGCCCTGCGTCTTGTCTGCGATTAAAAGCCCACCGAAAAGACAGGTCTGCTCGTAAGTATGTTTTCCCATTTAAAATAACATTGGCGGTGCCCCGGAAGAGCAGAAGGGACGTTTTGAGAGCCCTGCGTCTTGTCTGCGATTAAAAGCCCACCGAAAAGACAGGTCTGCTCGTAAGTATGTTTTCCCATTTAAAATAACATTGGAGGTGCCCCGGAAGAGCAGAGGGGACGTTTTGAGAGCCCTGCGTCTTGTCTGCGATTAAAAGCCCACCGAAAAGACAGGTCTGCTCGTAAGTATGTTTTCCCTTTTAAAATAACATTGGCGGTGCCCTGGAAGAGCAGAGGGGACGTTTTGGGAGCCCTGCGTCTTGTCTGCGATTAAAAGCCCACCGAAAAGACAGGTCTGCTCGTAAGTATGTTTTCCCATTTAAAATAACATTGGAGGTGCCCCGGAAGAGCAGAGGGGACGTTTTGAGAGCCCTCCGTCTTGTCTGCGATGAAAAGCCCACCGAAAAGGCAGGTCTGCTCGTAAGTCTGTTTTCCCTTTTAAAATAACATTGGCGGTGCCCTGGAAGAGCAGAGGGGACGTTTTGGGAGCCCTCCGCCTTGTCAGCGATCAAAGGCCACCAAAAAGACAGGTCTACTCGTAAGTATGTTTTCTCATTGAAAATAACATTGGTGGTAACCCGCAAGAGCAGAGGGGACGTTTTGAGAGCCCTGCGCCTTGTCAGCGATTAAGAGCCTACCGAAAAGACGGATCTGCTCGTAAGTTTGTTTTCCCATCTAAAATTACATTGGGGTGCTCCGGAAGAGCAGAAGGGACGTTTTGAGAGCCCTGCGTCTTGTCTGCGATTAAAAGCCCACCGAAAAGACAGGTCTGCTCGTAAGTATGTTTTCCCCATTTAAAATAACATTGGCGGCGCCCCGGAAGAGCAGAAGGGACGTTTTGAGAGCCCTGCGTCTTGTCTGCGATTAAAAGCCCACCGAAAAGACAGGTCTGCTCGTAAGTATGTTTTCCCATTTAAAATAACATTGGAGGTGCCCCGGAAGAGCAGAGGGGACGTTTTGAGAGCCCTGCGTCTTGTCTGCGATGAAAAGCCCACCGAAAAGACAGGTCTGCTCGTAAGTATGTTTTCTCATTGAAAATAACATTGGTGGTAACCCGCAAGAGCAGAGGGGACGTTTTGAGAGCCCTGCGCCTTGCCAGCAATTAAAAGCCTACCGAAAAGACGGGTCTGCTCGTAAGTCTATTTCCTCATCTAAAATTACATTGGGGTGCTCCGGAAGAGCAGAGGGGACGTTTTGAGAGCCCTGCGCTTTGTCAGCAATTAAAAGCCTACCGAAAAGACGGGTCTGCTCGTAAGTCTATTTTCCCCATCTAAAATTACATTGAGGTGCTCCGGAAGAGCAGAGGGGACGTTTTGAGAGCCCTGCGCCTTGTCAGCGATCAAAGGCCACCAAAAAGACAGGTCTGCTCGTAAGGATGTTTTCTCATTGAAAATAACATTGGTGGTAACCCGCAAGAGCAGAGGGGACGTTTTGAGAGCCCTGCGCCTTGCCAGCAATTAAAAGCCTACCGAAAAGACGGGTCTGCTCGTAAGTCTATTTCCTCATCTAAAATTACATTGGAGTGCTCCGGAAGAGCAGAGGGGACGTTTTGAGAGCCCTGCGCTTTGTCAGCAATTAAAAGCCTACCGAAAAGACGGGTCTGCTCGTAAGTCTATTTTCCCATCTAAAATTACATTGAGGTGCTCCGGAAGAGCAGAGGGGACGTTTTGAGAGCCCTGCACCTTGTCAGCGATTAAGAGCCTACCGAAAAGACGGATCTGCTCGTAAGTTTGTTTTCCCATCTAAAATTACATTGGGGTGCTCCGGAAGAGCAGAAGGGACGTTTTGAGAGCCCTGCGTCTTGTCTGCGATTAAAAGCCCACCGAAAAGACAGGTCTGCTCGTAAGTATGTTTTCCCATTTAAAATAACATTGGAGGTGCCCCGGAAGAGCAGAGGGGACGTTTTGAGAGCCCTGCGTCTTGTCTGCGATTAAAAGCCCACCGAAAAGACAGGTCTGCTCGTAAGTATGTTTTCCCATTTAAAATAACATTGGCGGTGCCCCGGAAGAGCAGAAGGGACGTTTTGAGAGCCCTGCGTCTTGTCTGCGATTAAAAGCCCACCGAAAAGACAGGTCTGCTCGTAAGTATGTTTTCCCATTTAAAATAACATTGGAGGTGCCCCGGAAGAGCAGAGGGGACGTTTTGAGAGCCCTCCGTCTTGTCTGCGATGAAAAGCCCACCGAAAAGACAGGTCTGCTCGTAAGTATGTTTTCTCATTGAAAATAACATTGGTGGTAACCCGCAAGAGCAGAGGGGACGTTTTGAGAGCCCTGCGCCTTGCCAGCAATTAAAAGCCTACCGAAAAGACGGGTCTGCTCGTAAGTCTATTTCCTCATCTAAAATTACATTGGGGTGCTCCGGAAGAGCAGAGGGGACGTTTTGAGAGCCCTGCGCTTTGTCAGCAATTAAAAGCCTACTGAAAAGACGGGTCTGCTCGTAAGTCTATTTTCCCATCTAAAATTACATTGAGGTGCTCCGGAAGAGCAGAGGGGACGTTTTGAGAGCCCTGCGCCTTGTCAGCGATTAAGAGCCTACCGAAAAGACGGATCTGCTCGTAAGTTTGTTTTCCCATCTAAAATTACATTGGGGTGCTCCGGAAGAGCAGAGGGGACGTTTTGAGAGTCCTGCGCCTTGTCAGCGATTAAAAGCCCACCGAAAAGCCGGGTCAGCTCGTAAGCCTGTTTTCCCATCTAAAATTACATTGGCGGTACTCCAGAAGAGCAGAGGGGGCGTTTTGAGATCCCTGCGCCTTATCAGCGATTAAAAGCCTGCAGAAAAGCAGGTTTGCTCGTAAGTCTGTTTACCGAGTTCGATGTAGAAAGGGGTTCCTCAGATAGAAGTTGCCAAAAAAGAACTCAACTTAATCGAATACGAGAAGCATCATTAACTCTTTTTAACGCGAGGGGCTCTGAAATTATCAAGTACACAGCTGCACTGAATTGCGGCAAAAAGTGATGTCAACAATGGGATTTTTTAAGGATTTAAATGAATCAGAACACCAGTGTATACAGACACCGCAAAAAAATGAAATAAAGGGGAAAAAAGTGGTCCGTTTGGGGCTCCCCGAGGCTCGGGGGCGCCTGGGCAATGCCCCGCTTGCCCTATGGTAGCTACGGCCCTGCCTTCGGTATGAACAAATAAAGTTTTCTACTAATACTCGATACTTCTTTAGTTCTTTAAAGGCTTAAATTGAAGGAAAAAAATACTGATATTTTCATAACAGTTTTTAATTTGTTCGGTTATTGCACACTATTTTCTATCCCTCTTAGCAAAATGGGGGGGGGGATAGTAATAATAATAATAATGGACCCAATCTAATGTTGCCAAATGGGTCTGTTGCAAACTTTTGCTACAACGGTAAAGAGTGTTTCATCGTATGGAAAATCGCCCGAAAAGTCCTTTGGTGGCATCAGAAAGTCATGAAATGCGATAATAAACTCACGAGAGACGTTTAATGAAATCCAAGATGGCGGTAAAATATCGACCAATCTGTATGCATGCACCTTTAACATCCAAGGATTGCCAACGTTGACAACCTCACAGCTTCAGAGGTTATGTGTTTATTTACGTTGTGATTGGGTGTGATCGACATTGTGAGGTTGGATATCCTTGGATGTTCGTGGTGCATGCATACAGGTTGCTCAATATTTTACCGCCATCTTGAATTTCATTAAACGTGTCTGAAGAGTTTTATACTGCATTTTATGACTTTCTGATGCCACCAATAATGGTCTTTTCACGCTATTTTACATGAGATTGAACACTATAGCGCTGTTGCAAAAGTTTGCAACAGACCCATTGCACGCTACGCTCCTGTGCAGTATTGGTATGAGGCTGTTCTCTCGTAGCTATAATGGGTCTGTTGCAAACTTTTGCTACAACAATTAAGAGTGTATAATCTCATGTAAAATCGCCCGAAAAGTCCATTGATGAGATCAGAAGGTCATGAAATGCGATAATAAACTCACAAGAGACGTTTAATGAAAGCCAAGATGGCGGTAAAATATCGAGCAATCTGTATGCATGCACCTTTAACATCCAAGGATTGCCAACGTTGATAACCTCACAGCTTCAGAGGTTATGTGTTTATTTACGTTGTGATTGGGTGTGATCGCGATATTGTGAGGTTGGCTATCCTTGGATGTTCGTGTTGCATGCATACAGGTTGCTCGATATTTTACCGCCATCTTGGATTTCATTAAACGTCTCTCGTGAGTTTTATACCGCATTTCATGACTTTCTGATGCCACCAATGGTCCTTTCACGCGATTTTACATGAGATTGAACACTCTATAGCGCTGTAGCAAAAGTTTGCAACAGACCCATTAATCAATAATATATTCTCGGAAACAAACACAAACGCACGTTCGGTGAAAATATACGTAAGAAAAAAGCGACGCGACAAAATAGCGGCGTAGTGGAATTTCGAACTTCGTGATCCGCCATTTCCGCGCTTCATTGAGCTTCGCCCCTCCCCTCCCCCCTCCCCGCTCCCCCCTCCCCTCCCCCTCCCCCTCCCGCGAATCACCCTTCATTCACAAAAATACTCATGCCTGACCTTGATCCGGGAGATACCAGACGGAATAAATAAAAACTTATGGGTGCTTATCTAGACTGGATGAGAATGAACAATCAGAGAGAGAGTGCAAATTGTAAGGGGGGTGGGGGGCTTAGAAGTTGGGGGGGCAGAAGAGAGGGGGGGGTTGAAGGAGGGAGAAGAGGCAGATAGAGAATTAGTTTCACTTCGAAAAAGTGAATGACAAGGGCCAAGAAGGTCGCAGCAGGAGGGCACTTACTACAGAGGATATGTAATGTAGTACAACCACAGAATAATACAATCAGAACGGAAACTCTGTCGGATTTTGAAGCAAATTCATTTCGCGTGTCCGCCATGTTGGGATATAGGATGTTTACATCTGGATTCGCTCGTGAAAAAAAAAAAAAATATCGGACATGATCCGCGAAATTTTCATTCTGAAATGCCATTAGAATAAAAGTGAGGGCGGAAACTTAAGACTTCTTTACAGAATTTACAGAAATAAATGAGTTTCAACACAAATCACACACGTCTGCCATGTTGGGATATAGGACCACAGCGTTGCCTGTTGGTGCCGTTAAATTCCAAACTTGCTTCCATTGGCTCTTATGATGGGAGTTTCCGTTCTGATTGTATTATTCTGTGGTGCAACCCAACGAAAAACAATTCGAACGTAAATTCGAATGGCTTGACACTTTGACAGGAATAATCGACAAAAGCGATTCTGGTTTGCTCGTCCGATTTTAAATGCTTCGCTTCCTGAATAGATTCTAAACCCTTTCGTAACTGTTCGAGGATTTGCAATTTTTCGAGAAATTTTACCGTGCAAGAATGTATCCATATATCATCGAAGAAATATTTTGAGCGGACGAGATGTGCATAAAGACGCTTTCTCTGTAAATGGCGTATTTGTCCATTTAAACCCATTTATAAAGGTCGAATTCGAGTCAGCTCACTGAACACCCAATCTTTCAATATTTTTAATGGGTTTAAATTAACAAGATACGCAATAACGTTGCCAAATTGCTAGCTATTTCATGGTTTTCTATAAGGCACATAAACAACGCCGAAAAGTATATACCCAAATAACGATTCCTCAAGAATATTGGAATCAGTGGCGTAGCGTGCAATTTGGCAACGTTGTAATAGGTCCATTTAAACCCATGTAAAAGGTCGAAAGCGCAGGTGTTTTAGGGTATCCATACACATGGATAAGAGAGTGAATCGAACCTGTAAAGGAATAAATAAGTTTGTTTAATGACCAAATCTCCAAATTAGCAACCTCATTTTATGCGTGGTATATATATGCGGTTTGTCATTGTCAGGCATGTTTATTGTTTGGCAGAACAAACATTGGCGTTTACAAAGGGGTGGAAAAGGGGGCGATCGCCCCCCCCCCCCTTCGGCCCAAAGAGTAGGATAAGAGGGGAGAGGATGGGGGAAAGCAAGAGCGAATATAAAGAAAAGGGGGTCGCTAAGGGGCAAAAATCCCAAGTTCGCCTCGTCCACCGTTCGCTAGGGCTGGATCCGCCACTGGACTCATCACAAGGGCAAAAAGGTGATGTCGCCAAAACCCCGCTTGTGACCCCTCTATCGACTCAGCTTGGCAAATGGAGTCGATCGCACTCAAGGGTTTTCATACCTTTTGCAATGGGGCCGTTTCACTCATAGCAACACATGACTCATCACATGGGCAAAAAAGTGATGTCACCAAAACCCCGCTTGTGACCCATCTATCGATTCAGCTTGGCGAATGGAGTCGATCGCCCTCAAGGGTTTCCATATCTTTTGCAATGGGGCCGTTTCACTCATAGCAACACATCACTCATCACATGGGCAAAAAAGTGATGTCACCAAAACCCCGCTTGTGACCTATCTATCGATTCAGCTTGGCGAATGGAGTCGATCGCCCTCAAGGGTTTCTATATCTTTTGCAATGGGGCCGTTTCACTCATTGCAACACAAGACTCGTCACATGGGCTTAAATCAAAGAGACTAGCGTGTAATTTTACTCTGGTATCCACCATCACAAAGACTTATTTTCAAACAAACAAAGCAACCATTTTAAAGCATTTTTCTGAAAGGACTCAGGTCCAAAATCATATTCTCCCCTCTGATAGACTAACAAATAGGATAATCTGACAAACACAAAGCTCCGATCATATAATTGAGTTTTTCCTATCCTATAAAGTACTGGCAGTTTACCCTCGTTCCTGCGTAAAACTTTGGTAGGGTCCAAATACGACTTTCTGATATTTGACGACCGACTGAGTTGCGATTGGTGAAAGAGAGAACTTGTGTGCTTTTTGAAAATGACCGATTCAATCTAGAATCCAGGAGTCTTAAACGACTTACGCTTCGACGATTCTCAAGGCACCGCTAATGAACTGAGCAGGCTTATAGGGAGAGAAAAAAAAGAAGGCAATAGTTTTAAGGAGGTGGGGGTTGTGAGAGGGGGAGGGGGGAGGGGGTTGTTGAGTAGGTCGGCTATGATCCCATTTATTACGCGACGCGAGGACTTGACTCAAACTCTGCTCGCTTCTTTTTTCAAACGTCGTTGCGTATGGAGAAGGGTTGGAGGGGGTGGTTATGGAGGAGAGGTGGGGGTGGGGGTGGAGTGGGGGTGGCTCGGCGGTGATAAGACGAGGGTTCAAAGAGGGGGGGGGGGGCTGGTTGAAGCGGAAGGGAAGGAGACAGCGTGGCTGGAGCTGGGGGCTGGGGCTGAGGAGATGACAGCTATATTATATACATTGAATGGTTCATGTCTTTCGTTCGCGCGCAACCTTCAAGGAGAGGGGTTGGATTCGGTGCGAGGTACGGTGTTGCCAACTCTACGGGCACAGAGCCGCACTGAAAATAAAAAATAATAGAAAAAAAAAAAAAAAAAAAAAAACAGAAGTACCCTTTTGTGAGTTTTCCTGGACAAAAAAATTAAAGTAATTCATCAGAGATATGAAAACAAACAACTTTATTAGCTATGAATTTGTCAGGTGAATAAAAAAATTTTCGAGAAATGAAGCTAACAAATAAAAATAAAAGAAACGGCGGGACGTTTCGGAATTTTACATTTCCATTTTCAACCGCAAAAAAACACACTAAAAGACACAAGAATAACCTAAAGATTGAGTCACCGCTCTAACGCTATCTTGGGATTTTTTACGCCTTAACGACACACTAGTCCGGCTGTTATGAGCGTAAAACCAGGTTTTCTCATCATAAGATACCTCTTTCTCACCCCTCTCGCGAGATTTTCCATGAATGCTGACCCCCTGATTTCAAATTCGGCCTTAGTTTTTACTCTGAACTCATTCTTTTTCCAGAATTTCGAATTTTTTGCTCAGAAGACGTAATTTCGAATTTACGTAAAATCTTGGCCGCTTTAATGAAAACTGATTGCATTTTTGTGATCAGCGTCTCAAAACATAGTCACATACATAGTTTAGCGATGATGAAGTGAAATTGTAGGCGTAGAATTATTCTAAAACACTAAAAATTAGTAAAATTAACACTGATGGATGGTGAATATCGCGGACGCATTATGTCGTTTTTGATGCTTACTTTTAGTGCGGTGACTCAATTTATAGGCTTTTTTTTGTGTTTGTTAGTGTGTTTTTTTGCGGTTGAAAATAAATGGAAATTTAAAATTCCAAAACGTCCCGCCGCGCCGCGCCGTTTCTTTTATTTTTATTTTTCAGCTTCATTCCCGAAAATGTTTTTACCAGAGACTAGTCAGGGAATATTTCCACCAAATTTCAAGAAAATCCTTGGAGCCGTTTATAAAAGGAATATGGTACGCATATGAAAAAAACCTACAATGTAGCTAAATCGTGCAGTTAAAGGAAATTTTAAGAAGGGTCTGAGCCGTTTTCAAATTCACCAGAGAATCGTATATACCGGCGTGAAAAAGATGACTCAGCTCAGTTTTGCAGACTCAGTGGCGCATCGAAGGGGGTGGTTTTAGGGTCAAAACCCCCCCCCTAAGCATCAAGATTTTGCCCTAAAAAAGGTCATCTTCGGCCAAAATTGCTTTCAAACCTCCCCCCACCCCCCTAAGGCCTCAGAAAATGGACAATTTGCGGTGAAACCCCAACCAAACTTTAGTTCTCGGTGCGCCACGGGTTGCAGTATATCTATAAATCACGAAAATAATGCATTCCTTAATATCTTTTCTGCTACGGAGCAGAGCTTTGGTGTGTTAGAAAAAAAAAAACGCCTCTCTTGTGAGCTATTTTTTTTTTTTTTTTGCCGCTTGTGCGATTTGATGTATGAAATCATTTTAAAAGTCAACACAGTTAAGAGACAAGTACGATCCCTTTGATCTTGACTTTCGTTACCTGTCGAAGGAGGAAAAATGTCTATTGCAGAAATTAATCACTGTTGTAATTATTATTTTTTTATTTTTAATGTAAATTATGGGTCACTTAAATAATAACTAGATTCATGCCATAAAGTTTTATTAATTTTTTGATTGGAATATGTTATTTAATAGACTTTGAATAAACTAAACTTAGCGTATGTATACATATAAAAAGTATTAGATTAAACAGATAATTAAAGATTAACTACTACAAGATTCATCAATGGCTGCCTCGTAAAAATGTCCTCAAACTGCAATATTTGTTTTTTATTTATTTCATTTATTTCATTTTAATTTTTTATTTTATTTATTTATTTCTTTATTTTTATTTTTTTTTTTTTTTGAACTATCTTCATTTCAAAGACGCTTCACATTCATAGACTGTTTTAGCGATGACGTCATCCGGCGATGAGCGTTCTAAACAAAGACAAACTGTCTCTCTCGCTCTCACGTAACCCCTATACCCACGTATTGCTATCTCACTCTCATTTCAAGAATCGTTTTACAGACATCTTTTGTGAAATTTTTTGGCGGGTATGAATTTCTCGAGGTATTTTGATGCGATTTAGATGATACTGTCATAAAACAAGGCCCTGTATACGAATTTAGAAACTAAAAAGACATGGGTATATATCATATATGTACACTAAACATGGGGGTCATATGGGAGAGTGAATGAGATAGTTTGGAACGCTATGCGGAGTTTTGTTTCAACAGATTGCGACCGATGAGTGCTTTGTTGTGACTGGTGCCTAAACCGTTGACTTCGCACTAAAACCGTCTATACTCTTCAAGTTCAAGTTGAGGAGAAAATTATCCAACGACTATGACTTCGATTCGTAGACACGCCGAAAGTTTCGTAAAGCCCAAACATTTAGAGCGACAGCTAGTGCGGAAAGGTTTCAAATGTCAAGGAGGGGTTGGATTGAACTTTGAACTTTCACTTCGCTGCATCAGCGAGGTGGCTCTGTCCTGTATACATAATGGGAGCAAGTAAACATAATACACTTGTAGTGCACGAATTCTCGTATCTATTCGTAATGATTGTTTCGTTGGTGGTGGGAGAAACATTTTTTTTTGTACTTTCAGTATCGAAAATTTCATGGAAAATAGCATAAGGCGCTCATTCATATTAAAAAAAAAAAAAAAAAAAAAAAAAAAAAAAAAAAAAAAAAAAAAAAATTGAAAAACTAATTAACTACTTGAATGCACTGTCTATCTATCCATTTCAACGAATTGGGCACAGTTTTGTAAGCGTGGTGTCATTTTCAGTGACTTTTTACTCTACTTTTGGATCATGCGTTTGCGGGAGAAATTTAGTATGAAAGTATTGAAATTAACAATTAGATAACAATCTGTCGTTCTCCTTTCTCCGTTAAAATGTACACAGTACATGTTTGAGAACAGTAGCGTCATTTGCGGGGGGGCAGGGGGGGGGGCAACTGCCCCCCCCAAGGGTCGGCCAAAAGTGAAAAACAGGGACCTTTTTTTTTTGTTTTGTTTGAGAAGAAAAAAGTTTCAAACTAAAATTTGGTGAGTTTTGATGGAATTTAGGGCCTGAATACAGGATATGCAGGGCTGTAGAGTATCTAAAATAATGTTGATGAGCAAAAAAAAAAAAAAAAAAAAAAGGTCATCACATTTTTGCCCCCCCCAAGCCGAACCCGAAATGACGCCACTGTTTGAGAAGGATAAATGAAAGAACGAAAGCTTATCCCTTTATATCCTTTTCTAACTCATACATGTGTGCGGAAAAGGAGAGAGATGGAGACCTTGGGGCGGGCACCACTGATTCACCATACGATTCTCTGATTAATTCGAAAACGATACCCGAGACCCTTCTTAAAATTTCCTGCGACTGCACTATTTGGCAACACTGTAGCTTTTTTCCCTCTTCCTAACTATCTTCATTCCTAAGTATAATTTACACTGTCAGTCTGCTCAAGCTGATGAGAAAACTTTTCAACGACAGCAAAAAGAATCTCGAGTGTTAATGGTGCCACAGAAAAAAAGAAAGAAGAAAAAAAAAAAAAAAAAAAAACAGAAAAAAATACTTAGATAGTGCTGACAAAACCAAAAATAACCCAGCGAAAGACTTTAATTTAGGCAACCACATATCTTTGGTTCACCCATCAAAATCTCTTTAGTTAGGCGTACAAAACCTTTGGTTAACTTTACTGAAGTATTTTTGCTCGGTTTCTGAGTAATTTTTCTACCAAAAGTTTTGTCAGCGCTAGCAAAGTGGTTTTTCTATTTTTCCTGTGTAGCTCGAGAACAATCCTAATCATTGGTACCTCTCATTTAAACGTCTGCAATTATATCGATTATCCGAAGGCTCAACATAGGCACCAGCTTGTGGGTCGATTTTTTTCTGACGTTTATACGGATGATACATCGAAATGCACAGATCACTCGTGTGATTCAGTAACAAGTCGTAAAAGGCGAAAGTAGTAATAGGGGCGGTTGGGCCCGGTGACCATTAATGACCTAATTTCCAGGAATTTTTCGCGCGTATTTTCGGTGGACTAATTACCCTAATTAATTACTGCCACTTGATCACACCTGACCTAACATCATCTTCTTGGACGACACATTGTCGCTACCCCTCGCCCCTTCCTCCGACGGCCGATACACCGTTGCATCCCCGCACCCCCGCAACCTACTCGCTACTCCGTTGCACCCCCGCACCCCCGCAACCTACACTCCGTTACACGAGTGCTAAGACTTTCTCCCTACCCTCCTCACCCCGCTCCATACTGGTGACTGATACACCGTTGCATCCCTTCACCCCTGCATCCCCGCATCCATCAACCTATACACCGTTACGCGTGCCATGCACCGCTCCCACCCTCCTACACCCGTGCCTCCTCTTACCTACAGCGCATTGTATAACCGAAGATGACCACCGTTGAATCACCGCATTCGATATTATGAGTAAGATTTCCCCCCTTCCCTCTTTACCGCGCACCATGTACCAGTGCAACACGATCGTAGGAGAGGGGGTGAAGATTCACGAGTGTTTTTCTCGGACTTTGCTTGATATGTTACAGGGTTGTCGTTGTGCATTTACAAGAGGATTAAATTGATTCGATCCTCGGTGCGCACACGTATCCGGTGAATAACCAAACCGGAGATGTCTTACAATTTGCATAACTTAGAAAAAACAAGGGGCTGTAACCCCCACCAATATGTCTGATGTGGAATTGCATCAAAGGCAATTGAAGGAGTTTTTTATACCTTGAGTATGTGTATTGCTGGTTGCATAACCATGCCCCTTTTAGAAGCGCATCCGCCTCTGTCTATAAATGCGGTTATCGTGGTAAGTATAATATGTTATCACTGAAAATGGAAATTATTGATAACAAATCGAAAAAGCGTGAAGTGAAGTGATTAATATTACTTTTGAAGTGGGGGAAAAAAATGTCAACATAATGGAAGATGGAGGGCGAAAAAAATAACAAGGATAAGGTAAGTAAGATTATATATGAAACTGGATTTATATAAGTTTTCTAAACTTTATAGAAGAAATTTGGCAATTCAGGACATTTACACTGATTTTTGCCGATTTTTCGCATAAATCTGGCAACAGGAAGTTAGGGGTAGTGGTCAAACCTTAATTAACATTGACAAATATTAAGAAAGGGGTGGGAGTGATGAGCTCTCATAGTTTTCTTCTCAAATAAATCATATTTTCAAAATCAGTCTTCGATTACTCCTGACTACTGAGTACAAGTGCCTTCTCCCTAGTGTTCTCTGGTTTTAAAGTATAAAGTGAGAATCATTGTTTTCTCCCTAGTGCTAACTGAAACAAGCTCTTAAAGTAAAACTCCAAGTAAATCTTCGTGATTATTGTTGTTTTGTTGTTAAATATAAAGTGTGTGTCACAGGTAAGAAATATTTCAACATTATATTATATTTTTTTATTCTCAGTGTTATTCATGTGTGTCCATCATATATATTTTTTTCAAATTTCATACAACAGGCAGTGAATATCATTTTTTTTTTTTTTTTTTTTTTTTTTTTTTTTTCAAAAACCCCAGTAGGATATTTTTTTCAAAGAAATTTTTTTAAATAAAACTCAAAAGAAATTTATTATAAAATTTTATTAATTTAAATTAAACATTATCATCTTGATCAAAATTACAGTATGGCCATAAAAATTCAACAATGCCTTTCAAAAGCCCGTTATTCAAAATGTTGTCGAGGAGTTCCTCTCCATCGTGATAGTGCCACATCTCTTTTTGGTCAAGCTTAGGAAACATTTCTATTAGTTCTTTGAGTGCCTCCACGTCCACAAACACATCGGATTTGTAATCATCCTCAGCACGATCAAGAAGATCCATTTTGATATCAGTCGATACGTCTCGTATAGTGTGCGTTAAGTGTATTAATTCGTACAAAAAGTCAAATAGTTCTTCCGAAATATCTGCCTCAAAAATATAAGCAACATGCCGAACCCTGTTAGAGTATTTGAAATAAATAAATATGACACTTTCTTCCCACCGAGCAGTACTATCTGAATAATCACTTTCGTTAATCATAGTGTTTGAACTTATGACGTGTGAACTCTAAAAATCGTAGTGTAAATATAAACAGTGTTGATACAACGACGGATGGCGGAGAACAAAAAAAAAAAATTAGGTGTCTCATTCTTTAAAAAAAGAAATAGTTGCCAAAGCCCGCCGTAAAATAATTTTTGAAATTTACCATGATGTCACGTTCAGTTTAAAAATATAAAGATAATAACGAAATTATATCAATAGTAGAATAATTGTTACTTGTAAATCGATCATTGGACACATTGAGAAATGTAGAAAAACGTTATAGTTAACACAACCTACAGGGATGTTTTGAAATAACCACTTTTGAAATTGAAGGCGTTTTTTAAAAATAATGAACAAGTATCGAAAATTGCATAACCGTTGCGCCGTGTAGAATCACACGTTGAAAATCAACCACGAGAGATTATTCAAATAAAATGATCGCTGCACAATTGACAAAACTTTGAAAACGGAGGCGTCGAAACACAAAATTAATAGTTTTTTTTTTTGTTTAATTTTGTTTAAAACAGATAAATTTTCACGTGACAATGGCACCAATTTATCCGGCCACACTTCTGAATGTCTGTTTGGCAAAATTTAATTTTGAGAATATAATTTCCCTCTTCTTATTGTTTTCGCCGCCTCCCGTTTTAAAATATAGGTTGTTATTAAAAGCTGTAGAGATGGTCGGTCGTTATGTGCTTTATTGTTACAACGATGTAGGGGCGTGTTTGTATTTCGGCCAGGAAAAACTTTTATCGTTAAAATGTACACTGACATCCGAAGACTACGCATTCTTTTTTTTTTCAAATTGATCAAAGATTTGACGGAAGAATCGTATAATCTAATAGATCCTAGGTTCATGGAGTTTCTTGTAAGAGAACTTGTTCTTTGCCCACGAAAGTATCCTGAATCTAAAGGGTGTCATTTTACGGTAGAAGCTTTTCCTGACGATTTGGAAACACAGTACGCACACTACAAGTCGTGTAAAGATCAAGAATATAACGAAGTTAAATTAGGAAGAGTAAAACAGTTATTAGGACCTGATTTTCCTAATTTCGCGGATGTTGTCGAGCAGTTTTTGATGGACGACCTCTAGATTTAAAAATTAAACATGTTTTTATTATTATATATATTCTTATTCATTTTTTTTTTTTTTTTTTTTTTTTTTTTTTTTGGGTTTTTAAAATTTTTTTTTTTCCCCTTTTTTTCTCTCTCTGTTTATACAGAGTATCATGGCAAATAAAACTATTGAGATTTTGGACAGTAAAATGATGTAACCATCATAGAATCGAGCTTATCCCCCTGGGCCACCAGGATTGGGACACCCCAGCAAGAGATCTCGGGGGTTCACCCCTTTTCCCCCCCCTTTTTCTCCTTTTAATCCGATAACTGTTTCCACACCGACCCCCTCTGAACTATCCACTGAATATTCAGGTTCAGTTTTAAACTTATCCGAAATGGACCCATGTATTGTAGGAACCTCTCATCCTAGACCAAGAGGAGTGAACCTAGGCATGTATGCTTTTAACTCTGTTATCCCCAGTCCGCCTGCATCACCTACATTATGTAGGATTGACTGCAATGGGGACATTCATGTGCGTGTCATCTATGACGTAGTTCCATACGGTGCACGCATGCAGGATTTAGATTGGTGTCCGGGTCCTGCATGCCCGTGCTTTATGATGAGCGGCGCTATAGAGGGCAAACACTATGAGCCCCCCCCGGGCAGATATGGTGAAAGAAACAGAGAGAGCGAAACGAGAAACAGAGAAAGCGAAACGAGAAACAGAGAGAGCAAAAGATCTCCAACTCTTGGAGGGGGATGATTCCCTGTTTGAAAATTTCGATTTTGATTATCTTTATTATTAATTATTTAAAAAAAAAAAATTGTATGTAAATATCCCCCCCCCCCTCCCCCCTTGATTTTTTTTTTCTTTTAAATTTTTCTTTTTTTTTTTCATTTTTTTTTTTTTTTTTTTTTTTTTTTTAACAACGACAAAAAACAACAGCAACAACAGTAAAATGTCCTTACCTAACCTAAACCCAACCTATCCCTAATCCAAAATAAATTATGCTCACAGAATATTCAACATGTGGCCGGTTGACGAGGTGATGGATGGGATTTTGATGACGACGACCTGCAGAAAATTGAACAGGATGTAAGTTTGGTATATTTAAATTTTTAAAAATATTTTTTTTCCAGCCTTTCTTCACGACAAAAATTCACAACTTCACATTTTTTTTCTTTCTCGTAAGTTAAGAAAGAAATGTGAATGAGAACAAAAAACAAAAAAAAAAAAAAAAAAAATAAAAGAAGGAAACAAATATGGTATAATTATTCAAGAGAAAAAGATCGATTATTGATCAAAAAGTAAAAAACCATGCACTTCTAAAATCACAAAAAACGGTGATGAAAGTAAACTATTCTATTTATTCTTTTTTTTCGTTTTGTTTGGTGACCCAGTAGTGTAAATTATATTATCTGATCTTTTTTTGTTTGTTTTGTTTTGTTAATAGGAACGCATTGCATTCGCAGAGATAGCGTGGCCAGTAAATAAAACCCTCAATGAGGAAGAGGTCCTACAAATTACCGATGGTGTAAGTCTTACAAAGATATACATTTTTCCTTTTTTTCTCTCTCTCTCTCTCTCTCTCTCTCTCTCTCTCTCTCTCTCTCTCTCTCTCTCTCTCTCTCTCTCTCTCTCTCTCTCTCTCTCTCTCTCTCTCTCTCTCTCTCTCTCTCTCTCCCCTTCCCCCCCAACTCAACATGGGCCTTCAAAACTAACGCATCCCAACAAGTACAATGAGAAAAAAAAAAGACAGTTGTCTTAAATGAAAAACTTGATTGAAAATTCTGTATGAATTGTGTACGCACTTGAACTTATTTTATCTCTAACTTGAACTTATTTTAACTCTGATTTCAGGAAAATGCTGTACCGTTCTTTTTTGAGGTAGTCACTCGTAAAAACTTTGACGAAAAGGAGGTGCGGCGGTTAATATTTGAGGTAGAAAGAAATTGCTGGTTTAATGATGATCGCATAACTGAAGCAGAAATGGCCACCCTTCAAATTGAAAATCATGTAAGCTTTTTTTAAATAACTTATTCAACTAGGAACAAATAAATAAATAAAAAAAAATAAATAAATAAAAAAAAGAAAAAGAAATAGACATACACTTTTGTATACCTATTTAAAAATTAGTTGAAAATAATTTTGAAAAAAATATATATATATATATATATAAAAAAGGAAGAAACATATTCAACTATTTTTTTTTAACTATTTTAGTTAAACTAACAGTTTTTAAGTGGTCTCCATACTTTTAACTAATTCAGGGGTTTTTTTTTTTCAGATTAAATAAATAAATATTAGCTTTAGTCTAATTTTTGTTTTTATTTTGATTTCAGACTCCCTTTGTCCAATTGGAAGATGAATCATTGCCGAACACGATTGATTTTGATGCATCATTCTTTCTGCGGGAGCTCGATGGAGGGCTCAACAATTACAGCGTGACGACAATTAACAGCTCTATGAGGTGTTTCTCTCCGCAACCAAATATTGACAACAATGTCTCCTTCAATGCATCATTCTTTCTCAGGGAGCTCGATGAAGGTCTCAACATTAACAACGGACGTACATCTATCACATCGATGCGCTTTTCTCCAAAACCCAAAATCGACTTCTACCGATACGCCAACGTGTTACACCGTCAGATCGGTGCAAGTGGGAAAAGGAAAAACTAATAATGGTAACAAAAATAATGAAAATTTAAATAATCCCGCCAACACCAGCAATCCCAACTCAGTTTTTGAGGTTATTAGTGATAGCGTACAGCATTACCCTAATATTGGTGCTGTACAGCAAGAATTAGAAATATTAATGGGGGTGCCACCGACTGCTGAGGCACAGTTCGAGTGGATTAGATCAGTCTTTGATAACTTGATCACGTTCACTATGGAGCGGACAGGTGCGTCACCGACTGATCGAGTTCAACTCGAACTGACCAGTCTCAGCAGACCGGAGCGCCCCCTTTTCATTTCGCCGCGTCGCGGTGATCAACTAAGCGCAGAGACAATTTTCACCCGCCTCGAAAAAGTCCTCAATTCCAACGAGGACTTTCTCTTGGCGGGCAGGCTTAGGGTAAAATTTACTGTTCTTAAAATGCCCGTTGGATACGGTTATAATCGAATCCACCGGGGTTTCAAAAAACTATGACTTTCGACCTTTTCTGCAGGACAAAGTCATCTGTCGTTTCCACCCAAAAATAACGATAACCTTTGTTTGGCCCGAGCGCTGGTCGTAGGTATGGCCAGCTTAAACAAAATTGGAGATGCCGCCCACTATCGACAAATCAGACGCGGAGATAGACCATATCAGACCGAGCAGGCTCTCGCCCTTTGCGAGGCTGCAGCGGTCGATTTGACGAATGGGGGCGGCATCGAAGAGATTCGCCAATTTCAGAATTATTTAACTGCTTACACATTAACCGTGTGGAGCGATAGATTTGCGCGGACGACAATTTTTGAGGGACCCAAATCCACCGATGCTCATCATCGTACATATTTAGATGTATTAATTGAAGATAATCACTATGTGCCTATTGTTAACTTGAAAGGTCTCTCGGGGTCATCGTACTTCTGTCGCAGCTGTAAGGTTGGCTACAGCGATGTAATCAACCACATTTGCCAGAGTGCGTGCCTCGCGTGTAATAATGACAATCCATGTGACAGAAATTTGCCCATAATTAATTGCAAAACCTGTAACCGTTGGTTTTACGGACCCGAGTGTTACTCCAAGCACTTGGAAACATATACCAGAAACTTCACTCTTTGCCAAGCTGTGATGAAATGCAAGGACTGTGAAAAGGTATACAGTGTCGTAAAACGAAACAAAAATAACCCTCATACGTGTGGTGAAAAGTACTGTTTTTCATGTCGTAAATTCCGCCACCGTAATCACATGTGTTATGTTCAACCTATAAAAGATGGTAAACTAAACTCTAAAAAAAATTCAAAACTTAATCGTAACAACGAACAGGATAATGAGAGGGAGGGGGAAGAAAAAAGAAGAAGAAAAGAAGAAGAAGAAGAAGAAGAAAAATCAGAAAATGGAGCTTCTGTAAGTGGTAACGGGGGTAAGAAAAAAACAAAAAAAAAAAAAAATTTCCTGTTCGTCTTTTTTGATTTAGAGTGCATGCAAAGCACACCAACACCGACCCCTGGTGAGTTTTTACATGAACCAAATTTATGCGTAGCGAGGCAGTGTTGCGACAAATGTATAAACGACTTTGAAAACATTATGGATATTTATTGTGAAGCTTGCGGGACGAGAGAGAAAATTTTTGATGGCAATGAATGTGTAAATGATTTCTTGGGACATCTACAAACACCAGTGAAACGTTTTGAGGAAATAATATGTATAGCACATAACGGAGCTCGTTATGATTTTTTGTGCATCATTAAAAAATGATAGAGACCGGGGGGTGGGTTCCTACAGTTATAAATAACGGTGCCAAAATTATGTCTCTAAAATACGGAAATTTACACTTCATTGACAGCCTAAATTTTCTCTCTTCGTCCCTCGCTAAGCTACCGAAAATGATGAGCATCGGTGGGGATTTAGGCAAGGGTTATTTTCCTCATTTTTTCAACAGACCCGAAAATCAAAATTATGAAGGCCCCATGCCCTCTCCATCGTTCTACAGCCCGGATGATATGAGCTCAAAAGGAAAAACTGAATTTCTTGAATGGCACGCAGAAAAAGTAAGGCAGAATTATTTTTTTAATTTTCAAACAGAAATTCTCCATTATTGTAAAATGGATGTAGAAATCCTTATGAAGGCCTGTTTGAAATTTAGAACTATATTTCTGTCTGAAACAACTGTCGATCCATTCAAGGAATGCATAACCATAGCTTCAGCCTGTATGAGGACATATCTGAAATTGTTTTTACCACGTAACACCATACCTGTTTTGCCTAAAAATGGTTACCGCTCCGTCGATACGCAGAGCCAGGCAGCTCTGAGTTGGTTGGATTATCAAGCGAATGCACGAGGCATTCGGATTTATCATGCAGGCAATGGTCGGGAGGTAGTCCCCTATCGGTTAAACTATAAAGTAGACGGTTTCTCACCGGAACACAAAATCATTTTTGAATTTTACGGTTGCTATTACCATGGGTGTCCTTTGTGCTTTAAAGAGGGGAGGGATATCTTCTTAAATGACTCACCTGATGAAACGATGAACTTCCGTTATCAGAAAACTATTAGCCGCGAGAAAGAACTTTTAAAAACCTAAAGACATTAATGACAGAGCATTATATGAAGTTGTAACTACATGGGAATGTCAATTTAATTTACTAAAGCAATCAGACCCCGCCGTAAATGAATTTTGTAAAAACAATAAAAATGAGTATTTGATACCTCCTTTAAAGCCAAAGGATGCTTTCTATGGTGGGCGCACCAATTCAGTAAAACTTGCTCACGATGCCGATTTATAAAAGGGGGGAAACGATTCATTATTTAAAGACTTTACATCTCTTTACCCATTTTGTAATAAGTACTTGAGTTATCCAGTGGGGCACCCTAAACGGATAATCCATGGTGCCGATTGCGATTCGATTAATCGAGAAGATCTAAGTGAGTATTTTGGGTTGATTAAATGTGTGGTACTACCTCCCGATGAGCTTTATCATCCTGTGCTACCCTGGCGGTGTCAGGGCAAACTATTTTTCCCCCTCTGCCGCACCTGCGCAGAGAGCAGTGCGCAAAATGATTGTTCTCACACCGACCAGGAGGGGCGATAGAGGGGACTTGGGTGACTCTGGAGGTTCAGAGGGCCCTCTCTTTGAATTATAAAATCCTCAAAATTTATGAAATTTGGGATTACCATAGTACCAAATTTGACGGTCAGTCTGGTGGTTTGTTCGTTGAGTACATAAATAAATTTCTAAAAATGAAACAACAGGCCTCCGGTTGGCCTGAATGGTGTACCACCGATGCTGACAGGGAAAAATATGTCAGAGACTACAAAACAAAAGAGGACATAGAGCTTGACCCTCAGAAAATTGAACACAACGAAGGATTCAGGTCCTGCGCCAAACTTCTTTTAAATAGTTTCTGGGGAAAGTGGGGTCAGCGAGACAGTTTCATCAACACACACCTCGTTGAAGGGCAAGAAGCAATTCAAAAGATTCTCAACGACCCATCGCAAGAGGTAAACAGTTTTACACCGGTGACGGATAACATTTTGATGATGACGTCGAAAGCTGCTGATGAAGCTGTTGTGCCTGGCAATAAGTCGAATGTTGTTTTAGCCGCATTTGTTACAACACATGCGCGGTTAAAACTCTACGACTGTTTGGAACAGCTGAATCGTCGAGTTTTGTACTACGATACAGACTCGGTTTTTTTCACCCGTTTACCCCATGAAACTATGTTGCCTACGGGTGACTATTTGGGTGAGTTAACCGATGAGTTATCCGGTTACGGAAAAAACTCGTTCATCAAATCTTTTATTGGAGGTGGCCCCAAAAACTATGCTATGCAGATTTGCGTCAGAGGTAACCCCAATGACATCAAAACTGTATGCAAAGTTCGAGGATTCACCCTCAATCACAGAGCTTCTCAAAAAGTCAATTTCAACACTATTAGAAACACCGTCTTAAACGATATTGAAAGGGTTATCGCTGTTGATATACCACACAAGATAGTTCGAAAACAAGGGTGGGAAATAGTCACTCGTGGGGAAAAAAAAAAGTACCGGATAGTTTATACTAAAAGGCGCAGGTTACCTGATTCCTTCGACACCGTTCCATTTGGAACCAAAAGAGTCAGGTTAGAATAATTTTGATTTTCAGGTTTTTTTTTCCCCCTGTTTTTTTGTTGTTTTTTTTTTTCCTTTTTTTTTTTTTTTTTTTTCTTTTTGTATGTTATTGTTGTTGTTGTTGTTGTTGTTTTTTTTTTTTTCCTCCTCCCCCCCCCCCCATGTTTTCCCTTTTTTTTTTTTTTTCGTTCACGCTGATTGCTGGTGTTGGTTGAGGCACTTTGTAAATTGTAGTTTGATTGGTAAACTTTTTTTTGTAACCCTTTTGAAAAATTTTTAACTGTTTTTGAAAACAGTTTTGTTTTCTTACCTGTATATATTTTGTGTACCTATAATCTTTGAAAAAATTTTGAAAAAAGAAAAAAAAACAATACGAAAAAAAAAATAAAATCATTCATATTGATAATCAAAGAAAAAAAAAAAGTTGAAGGAAAGAAATAAAAAAAAAAAAAAAAAAAAAACTCTTTATTTTCTTTTCTTTTTTTTTCCTCTTCAATGTTTTTTGTTTGTTTAATTTTTCAATGTGATAAAATGTGTATATAAACCAGAAAACACGTTTTCATTCATTTAGTTTCAAATATGAATCCTCAGTGGTGTCACCCTTTTTCTGCAATCATTGCAGGTCCAAGTGGAAGTGGGAAATCTTATTTTGTGATTAATTTTATCAAAAAAATCGAAGAAATTTGCGATACTAAATTTAAAGAAATTTTATGGCATTACTCGATTTTTCAACCAAAGTTAGATGTGGGGGGAAACCATTTTATTCAAGGTTTGCCTGACACAGATTTTGATTCAGATCACCCTCGCTTAATTATTATTGACGATTTGATGAGAGAGTCTGCAAACAGTTCCGTTATCATTGATTTGTTTACTAAAGGCTGTCATCACAAAAACATTAGTGTGTTTTTCATAACACAGAATATATTTTATAAAGGTAAAAATCAGCGTGATTTAAGTTTGAACAGCCATTATTTAGTTTTGTTTAAAAATCCAAGAGATAAAGCTCAAATTAGACACTTAGCTCAGCAAATGTGTCCTCAGAACTCTAAAATTTTTTATTGAAGCTTTTAATGATGCCACTCAGAAACCACATGGGTATTTATTAATTGATTTAAAACAAGCAACTCCTGAAAATTGTAGATTCAGAACAAACGTTTTTCCGGGGGATGGTGGTATAACAGTTTACGTGCCTCGTAAATAATAAAAAAATAAATAAATAATAAAAAGAAAATAATAAGTAGATAAATAATTAAATTGAGAGAAAAAAAATCAAGTTTTGAGAAAAAAAATATAAACCTAAATAAATACGGTTGTCTTCCAAAACTGCAAGTCATTTTAAAATGGTGCGTGAACTAGTGAACAACGCTGCATTGCTTAAAGCCTTATTAAAATTAAAACCACAGCAACGGTTGGCTATTCTAAAATCTGCTGATAAAGAGCTTGTTAGGTGTTTATGCGAATGTGCACTCAACGTAATAAAAGGTAAAGTTCCCGTGAATTCCGGGCATAAGAAAAAGTTGTCTCCATACAAACAGTTGTTGCGCAAATTAGTTCTTAAAAAGGGTAGTTGGAAAAAAAAGAAGAAGATTTTGCTTCAAAAAGGTGGGGAAATTTTTTACCATTAATTTTAGGACCTATTTTGAGTACCGTATTAAGCGCAGTTCTAACCTAACGTAACCGGGTCAAACCTAACCTAACTTAACCTGGTCAAACCTAACTTAACTTAACCAGGCAAAACCTAACCTAACTACTCATGGAGCATGCAAAGAAAATGGTTTTAGTTCCATCCGAGACGGTTGAAAGGTTGCAACATTTACCGGTAACCAATTCTCATGACCCTCTCGATGACTTGCATAAAGAGCTATCAAGAATACTTGCATCTCGTTCAATGAATGACTCTGAAAAATGGGCCAATTATCAACAAGTGTTGCATAGATGTTTGCATCACGTTGAGCAGAGACGCAAGCCTTTGATTTTTTCAATCGATGCTCCCGATGCTGAAAGGGGGGAGGGGGAGGATCTAGAGCGAGGTGAGAATCCGCAGGTTCCGCGCCGCCCTCCGAATCTTCGACCACCAATCCACCCCCTCCACTACCCACCTCCCGCCCTAGCGCCGCGCAGACATTTGACCGAGGAGCGTGCCTCTCCCCCTCCACACCCCTCACCCCAACGTGCTCACCATTCAAGGGTTACCGATGATCCGGTGCAAGACAATGAAATTTTGGCCACGGTTCCTCAAACATACAGAACCAAAGGCTCGGTTTTATTACAGAGATTATCTAAAAGTGATTTAATTGAATGGGACGAAGTTGGAAGGGTAAGAATTGGTAATAAATCTATCCAGGGGGCAAATATTGCCGATCTTCTGAATGATGCTTTACGAAAACGTAAGTCTGTGAATGCACCAAACGGTGTAGATGAGTTCTGTAAGGTATTGGCTAAAATTAATGTTCCGCAGGAGTTAATCGGTAATAATGATCGCTGGAATCTTATTCGTCAACGTGCTGCGGAGATACACAGTCCTGATTCTCCTCATTTTAATACGCTCTGGCCTAAAGCACCAGTAAAAGTATCAAAGCGCTCAAAAAGCTCTGAAAACCTAAACCTTGCGGGAGTGCGGCGTAAATTAAATTGGGAAACTTTCAAGTTCTAAGTTTAAAAAAAAAAAAAAAAAAAAAAATAATAATAATAATAAAAAAAAAATGGAAAAAAGGAAAAAATTTATTATGACCCTTCTAATCCAGGTAGTTTTTCAAGTATAGGAAACCTTGCGAGAGCCGCGGGTGTTTCGATTAAGAATGCTAAAAAATGGTTACAATCTCAAGATGTTTACACTCTGCATAGATTAGGGCGTAAGAATTTTCCGAGAAACCGCTATACAGTGGATAATATTGATGATCTGTGGGAAGCTGACCTCTGTAGCCTGGCGACCCTCAGTGAGTACAACGATGGCTATAATTACATTTTAACTGTTATTGATGTGTTCAGTAAATATGCCTGGGTTGTCCCGCTTAAAACTAAACATAACGTAAACGTTAAAATGGCTTTCAAAAGTATTTTCGCTGGTGGTCGAAAGTGTTTGAATTTACAGACAGATAAAGGGAAAGAATTTGTAGGTCAAGTAATGCAAAGATTTTTCAAGAAAAAAAATGTGAATTATTACACGACGAGAAATCCGGACGTCAAAGCAGCAGTAGTTGAGAGGTTTAACAGAACTTTAAAAAAACCGTATGTGGAGGTTTCTAAGTTTTTCAAATTCTTATCGCTATATTGATGTTTTGTATGAGCTCGTTAATGCATACAATCATAGTTATCACTCTAGTATAAAAATGAGACCTGTTGATGTAAACGAGACGAATGTTTTACAAGTTTGGATGAATTTAAATAAAATTAGGCAACCTTGCGCTAAACCTAACCTTAAAATAAATACGCATGTGAGAATTACTCGGAAGAAGTCCATGTTCGAAAAAGGATATGAAAAGAATTTTACCGAGGAGATTTTTAAAATTATTAAAGTGATCCGTAGGCCTATTCCTGTTTATGAGTTGCAAGATTTCAACGGTGAAAAAATCGATGGTTTGTTTTATGAGTATGAACTTCAACCTGTGACTGTCGAGAAAGGTAAAACTTATAAAATTAATAAAATATTAGGTAGACGGAAAAAATCAGGCAGACGTGAAGTTCTTGTCAGTTGGAAAGGTTATCCTGCTAGTTTTAATTCGTGGATCCCGGCCACCGATTTAATTAAGTTAAAATGACAGATCACTTCTATGTCACCCTCCCATCAAATTCTTCAACCATATATTTTCCCGACAACAAAACTAGTCATTTTAAAACGCAGCTGTTCAAACGCATTTCGCTACAGGGTCTTTGGGAGGTTGGTATTGCTGAAATCCACTATCCATACACCTTCAGCACGATTTCAGATAAAGATTTTTGGTTAGGGTACGAAATTGACTTGGCAACACTCCCGGTCGCTATAGAAGGTGAAGATGCAGATGGGGAGAGGGGGAGGAGGAGGGGGATGGAGAGTCAGAATACGAGACAGGTGGTTCGGGTAGTGAAATCAGCAACGATGGAGGGGTAGGGAGGGGTACAATTCATTTTCCTGGCGGTGCCTACTCTACGATAGAGTCGTTACTCAGCGTTATGATAAAGAACCGTGATTTTGGAAGATTGGCGGATATCTCAACGTTTCAAGCGCGGATACAACTGAAGTTAAAACCTGGTGTAATTAGGTTAATACTCAGTACAGCGCTGCAACGGATATTCAACCTGGTAGGCATCGATGTTAAAAGTTTTACCGAGGGGTCAATGCGACCAATATTGATGCGTGTATACCAACACAAATGTATATTTACAGTGATTTAATTGAGCCTCAGTATGTAGGAGATGTGTTGGCACCACTGTTACGTATTGTAAATATCGACAATACGCAATATGTCACGGGTAATCATATCGTGAACGTTTTTACTCATCCGCATTACGTTCCTCTTATGGGCAGGGAATTTCAGCAAATTGAAATAGATATAAGAGACGACTTGGGTTATTATATCCCATTCACGCACGGGACTCTAAACGTTAAGCTTCATTTCCGTAAAATAAAAAAAAATTAATCAATAAACAAAGGTTGGTGTGTAAAACAATATAAAGTGTGCTAATTAAATCATGAATCAGTTCGGTACAGGTACTATCACCGTGTACCGCGGGTCGCCGTTTCAGAGAGGCCACGGGGTCGGCACGTTTCTCAGGGGACTTTTCCGCGCATCTCTACCGTTACTGAAAAGAGGTGCGAGCGCTGTGGGTAAAGAGTTGTTACATTCGGGTGTGAACTTTTTGGAAGATATAGATCATGACATGCCTGTTAAAGAAGCTTTTCAACAAAGAATGAAAGACGCACAAAATAATCTAAAAAGAAAAGCTATCGATACATTATTTAGAGGTAAAGGTTATAAAACTAAAAAACGAATGATGGCCATTCAGTCGAAACGTAGTGTTCGCAAGAGGAAGACGTCGAAAAAAAACCTCTCGTAAAGGAAAAGTGCGTAAAAGGAGAGTCACTCGTAAATTAAAAAAACTCGTAAAAATAAAGGAGGTAAAAAGAAAGTTCGGAGAAATAAAATAAATAGAAATAATATTGTTGATATTTTTGGGTAAATCATGTCATTCGTGCACTCATCGGGTTGTGAATGTTCAAAATCAGAACTATCACTCTTCTCCCTCCCTCCCACCCAGACTCATATCGAGAATGGGCAATGGAATCTCTATAAACCAATTTCCTCATTAGTTGACGAGGCACCGATCGAATTTGTGATACCCGGCCAGGGTGACGAATATATCGATCTATCGCACACTTTACTAAATATTTAAAGGGAAAAATTACAAATATTGATGGTACGGCCCTTGTTGCTGCGGACGACAACACTGTTGGCCCCGTGAACAACTTTATGCATTCTTTATTCAGTCAAATAGATGTGTATCTGAATCAAAAAATTGTTTCCTCAGCAAGTAATGCATATCCTTATAGGGCTTATTTTGAAAATTTACTAAGCTACGGACCGGCGGCTAAAAGTTCTCATTTAACTACCGTTTTGTGGTATAAAGACACACCAGGGCACATGGAGGTTGCTGATAATACAGGGTTCACCAAAAGGTGTAGTTTTACTAATAGAAGCAGAATTTGTGAAATGATTGGTCATGTTCACGTAGACATCTGTAATCAAGAAAAATTTTTACTCAACGGCGTCGAGTTAAAATTTAGACTGATTAGAGCACGTGACAGTTTCAGTTTATTAGGGGCTGATGGGTGTAAAGTTCAAATCTCGGAGGCCAATTTATTTGTGAGACGCGTCAAGGTTTCTCCCACTGTTTTGATAAGTCACGCTAAAACTTTGGAAAAAACCACCGCCAAATATCCGATTACTAGAGCCGAAGTTAAAAGTAACACTGTCTCTGCCGGTGTTCGCAGCGCTTCCCTGGATAACGTTTTTAACGGGCAACTACCCACTCGCATAGTTGTTGGTATGGTGTCGAACACAGCCTTTAACGGTGCCTACGCTTCTAATCCGTTTAACTTTCAAACTTTCGGTCTGGACTTTGCATCATTTCACATCGATGGCCAACAGATTCCTGGTGTCATGCTGACACCGAATTTCCAATCAGGCGAATACATCAGATCGTTCCATACTCTTTTTTCTGGTACCGGCGTACATTATTCCGACTCTGGTAACGATATCAGTCGTGAGGATTACAATAACGGTTACGCTCTCATGGCTCTAGATTTTACGCCAGATTTAGAAGCTCATATCAAATCTCATTGGTCTCTAGTTCGTCACGGCAGTTTGAGGTTAGAGGTTAGATTTAAAGAAGCTCTCGGTGCTCCGATAACAATCGTAACTTATGCCGAGTTCGACAACGTTATTGAGATCGACAAGAATCGCAGCGTCATCGTTGATTTTGGAGCGTAATAATTTTAAATTAATGCCCCCCCCCCCCCCCTTTAACCTCTACCCTCCCCCCCCAATATGAATTCCCTTGAAGTATATGCAACCATGCAAACATTGCCTGTTGAAACGATGGTGTATGCTGCGAATAAACTGCCTAATTCTACCCCTGTTCCATGTGGCATTATCGTGAACACGGACCCTGATTATAAACCGGGTACTCATTGGGTTGCAATCTATATCGATGAATTTAGAAATGGTGAATATTTCGATAGTTATGGGCTACCGCCATTTGTTAAACCACACAAAACATTTTTTAAAAGCAAATTGTAAAAAACTGATTTACAATACTCACGAGTTACAGAGTTTAAACTCTACCGTGTGTGGACAATATTGTTTACTTTTTTTGCATTTTAGAGCCAACGGTCATTCAATGGCGGATTTCCAAAGATTATTTTCAACAAACACTCTTACGAATGACGCATTATTAAAACAGAAATTCGATCTTTGTTTTAAAAGACGGAACGTTGGAAATCATGAGAGTACCCATGATACGCAATCGTGTTGCTGCCGTAAAAACCGTTAGAAGTCTCTGCTACGTAACGATTCCGAGGGTGATTAACGGTTTTATTGAAAGTACCGTTTTACCGGTGGTGGTGGTAACTCATCGCTTCTCGGGGGTGCTTATATACCAGTTCATCAAAATGACCCAATTATTCTCTTTGTTCACTCATCACTAGTGTGTGCTGTTCTTAGATCACTCCTCTCGCTGTGCAATTTTCAATAACAGTCTGTTTAGTTGTACCACCGGTACTTTTTGTCCTTTGTTTTTTTAAACGCCTTTCTTCAACAACCATGGATACAAATAGATACGGTCTCTCCAACGGTTTTGAGGTACCTTTGGAACCACTCAAGATGAAATGCCAAGGTGCCTTACTCGTGTCGACTCTGAAGAATACGTGCTACTTTTTATCTCCCGACGGTTCGAAACAAATCGTCGTCGGTCATAATATTAACGATGATTTTGCCACCTGCATCAAGTTTCATAAACACAGTGCTCCGCAAAACGGTCTCGAACTTACACCAAAAGAATGGACCGAACTTTGTCTAAGCCGGGGTGAAATCGACCACTATTTTCAACACGGATCCGATCGGTCGACCAAACCACTGGGCTCACTCCTCAGATCTTTGCAGTTCAAAACGATGTACGACAAAAAAACAAACATCATATCGGAAACTTCACCACCGCCATTAAACTATCCAAGACAGTTTATCATCCAGGAAAGCCTTTGGGAATACTTCAAATCTATCATGCCTGCGATTGATCATTGTGTCGATAAATGTTCCAGCAGTGAAAAGAAAATAGAAACATTATTTAATCGCGTGTGCTCTTACTTAAATAATCATTGTTTGTACTTTGATGAAGCTAATGTGTCTCAAGTGTTAACAAAATTAAAACCTAATGATATTCCGAATGATAGTCTTTTTTCTCAAGAAGAGTTCGATGTGATTTTTACGGAACTCAAACATTTGTGTTTCAAAGCGTTTATACATTTGACTTTAGAAAATAAAGTTGGTTTCAATTTAAAATACAATTAAAAAAATAGGGAAAAATGAAAACGGTTATTACAGAGTGGTGTGACGGTGCGCTGCATATGATAATTTTACCTTCGAAATCTGAAAGTAATTTTTGTCCATGGTTTTCATTCTTTAAGAAATTTTTAAATAAACCGATGAAAAATGAAATATTTTTAAGAAGTTGTGTTCCCCAATGCCCACTCTTTTTGAAAAATGGGGTTGACGAGTGTGGATGTTTTTACAATCCTGTCCTTGAGATTAATAAAAAACTTCAATAGAGGTAACAGGATTGAAATATGTTTTATTAGAATGTATTTCCAGACTCTGCGGTGAAATGAAAAACCTATAGGAGGTACGGGATCTACCAACAAAAATGTGCGTGTGAATGCGTGTGTCAACTTCAATATTTTTTCATCGGAATTTTAAAAATATTCAATCTGTCTTGAAAACCATAATCTTTTGCGTGTCCATCTAGTCAGTGCTGTAATCTTTTTTCATTTGTTTCCCCCCTCTTCTTTTCTAGTCGACGTCCGTTTAATTTTAATTTCTTGTCGACGTTCGTTTGTTTTTAATTTCTTGTCAACGTTCGTTTGATTTTAATTTCTTGTCGACATTCGTTTGATTTTAATCAATTTTGTTCTCCAATATCGTTTCAAATATGTCTATTCAAAAGTATTAGCTTCTCTTTTTTTTATAAACACACATTTAAATGTATTCAAAATTAGTCATAGTTTAGATGTTAAGTTATATTTAAGTTATTAGAACTGTCATTTATAGGGAATATACATTCTATAATCTGTATCCTGGTCTTATGCTTTCGAATTCATCATCATAAACTATCATCATAAACCCCTAAAAAAAAAAAAAAAAAAAAAAAAAAAAAAAAAAAAAAAAAAAAAAAAAAAGAAAATTTGGTAATTTTTACTAAGGGGGGGGGGGGGGGGATCGGTGAAGGAAAAGATTATACACAGATTAAACCTTATAAAAATTGTCTTCTTGTAATCTTTTGTTTCATCGATATATTACCGAATTATTCATACAATTTTATATTTAAAAATAAAAAAAAAAAAAAGAAAATTGAAAATTTTCAAAAAAAAAAAAAAAAAAAAAAAAAAAAAAAAATGCAAAGTAAAATGCATTAATCATTGAATCCGTTCATGGTTTAAAATCCAGCTGTGATTTCAAATCGACCACTTTTACAAGTGGGGGATTTGAAATCACTTTTTTTTTTGAACAGGTCAAAACATTTAGTTTTCACCTGATTTAAATCATGGAAATTACTCCTTGTTTCATGTAAGTCCTCTTTGGTCTAGTGGTTAACGCGTTAGCTTCCTAGATCAAGGGGGACTTATTAGGTTCGATTCCCAGCTCATTCAGAGAGGTTTTTGTAAAATTTATCGAACTTGGTAGTTTTGGGAGGGAATTAATACTTGGCAACCATGTTCTAAATATTCTGCAATATGGCAATAATGGATTGGTTCGTTAATCGACTCCTACGGGAGTGAAAATTCCAAATTATGCTCATCTTGTAGTTTACATTGTCTTAATCAAAAGACTTGGGTCTGTTTCCTCCTTGTGAAACAACGGTTTGAATCATTACCAACTGCGTGTGCATTTCAAGGTCTGGCTGGGCTGCGTATTAAAAAACGCTACATTAAACAAGGATAAGCCTTAAATGCTTGCCTTGGCCTTTCACGCAAAGCAACGCATTGTTAATCTGTAGTCACCAAGGACAATGATGAATCGGAAAGGGCTGCAGAGTTTCATAATGTGCAACGCTGCAAAGGAGGTGGAAAGAGGAATGGGAGAGGAGAGCGCTCATTACGCACCATGAAGGTGTTAGGTTGGAGGGGTGAGGTAAAAGAAAACTCATTCAGTGGTTTGCAGTGAGTAATAAGGAATGCGGGTAGGAAACATAACGGTGAATCAACCACCAGTATGGGGGCGGGGGTAGGGGAGAAAATCATAGCACGCGCCACGGAGTATAGGTTGCGGGGGTGCGGGGATGCAACGGTGTATCGGCCGTCGGAGGAAGGGGCGAGGGGTAGCGACAATGTGTCGTCCAAGAAGATGATGTTAGGTCAGGTGTGATCAAGTGGCAGTAATTAATTAGGGTAATTAGTCCACCGAAAATACGCGCGAAAAATTCCTGGAAATTAGGTCATTAATGGTCACCGGGCCCAACCGCCCCTATTACTACTGGCGAAACATTAGACTTTCTCCATTCAGACCTATGTAAAATAATCGATCTTTGGTGGTGAAATCTGCCTCGCTAGGAATCGAAGTTTATTTTTTTCCGAAGCTTTAGGAAGCAAAAGGCACAGGCCTGCCTGGCAAATGGCCAGGCAGGGACGGACGTGCCGTGGTTTCCAGAGAGGGGGGGGGGGGGGGGGGGGGGCAAGAATGCAATCTTGCCGCCCTCCGCGAACAAAATTACAGAGATGATTTTTGTTTTTTGTTTTGTTTTTTTTTTGCTTGTCACACACTGATTTTGCCGCCCTCTAGCTGTAATTAATTTTGAAATTTGATAACCTTTTTTTTTCTCTTTTTTTCGGTTGTTCACACTGATTTTGCCGCCCTCTAGCTGTAATTAATTTTGAAATTTGATAACCTTTTTTTTTTCTCTTTTTTTCGGTTGTTCACACTGATTTTGCCGCCCTCTGTAATTAATTTTGAAATTTGATAACCTTTTTTTTCTCTTTTTTTCGGTTGTTCACACTGATTTTGCCGCCCTCTGTAATTAATTTTGAAATTTGATAACCTTTTTTTTTCTTTTTTTTTCGGTTGTTCACACTGATTTGCCGCCCCCCGAGAGTGCGTCCCGGGGCTAAGGTACTTATACTTAACTGGCATGCTCGACTCGCTTCCCGCGTCATCTTCAGTGGCGCGCAGTTCAAAAAGCAATTCCAAGATGGCCGACAAAAGAAGAAAACATTGTATACTCTTTCCAGAAAACATCGGGCGGTTTCCTGCTTTCCTAAAGAGGGAAGCCCAATGTTTTCTGGTAAGAGTATACAATGTTTTCTTCTTTTGTCGGTCATCTTGGAATTGCTTTTTGAACTGCGCGCCACTGAAGATGACGCGGGAAGCGAGTCGAGCATACCAGTTAAATATAAGTACCTTGGCCCGGGGCAAGAGTACCCACTACCCCCCCCCCCCCACGGCACGCCCCCGTGGCCAGGTTGCGCGATCCGAGACAAGATACATCATCGTAATATAAAAAGTCAAAATATGTTGAAAGTTAGGCAACATCGTTACTTCAGTTCAAGATGTTAAACCAAAAAATGTAATCCTTTCCCCACCCCTATTTTTTTCTTGCAAATGCAGATAAACGACTAAAAAAAAAAAAAAAAAAAAAAAAAAAAAAAAAAAAAAAAGGGATAAATTCTGAATCAACTTTTGCCACAACAGACAACGGAGGAATTCGATGGAATAGAAAATGCGCCAGCCCCCGCCCCGTCACGGATTCGGGGTTAAGGTCGACCTCGACGCGTTCATCCTTCACGCAAGGGTGGGGGGGAGGGGGGGGAGTTTCACACCCTCGCTCCCGCTTTTTGACACCCTTTGATAAAACGCGCGCGCGCAACAAATTTTAGTACGATTGCGGCGGTTGGTGAAAAGTGATGAAACATAGTATGATTCTATGAGCACTGGAATATCCCGTCGATTGCCGAAAACTTTCGACATCGAAACTTTAAAAAGTTTTCCTCGCTCAATGTTTCACAGATGATAGCTTTTACTGTGCACCACGTATTTTACAGGTCCCCACCCACTGACCCACCATCACACAAAGCAAACGGAGCACTGTGGTCTGATATCTTTAAATAGTGGCCAAAAACAGTGGCGTATCGTGCAATTTGACAACGTTGTACTGTATACATTTAAACCCATGTAAAAGGTCGAATGCAAAGGTGTTCACCGAACACCCAAAAGTTCGATATTTTTCATGGGTTTAAATGAAGGAATTGCAATGTTGACAAATTGCACGCTACGCCACTGACCAAAAATCAGAAACTAAATTTCTGATCAATTTATTTACAAACTTTTAGTACCAGTTAAAATCACGAAGGACACTTTGAACCAGACAAGGTTACACGTCATTAAAATGACATTTTGACCTTGAGACTCATCAAATGGGGCGGTTTAAAGTGTCTGAACTTTCGTGATTTTTAGAAGACAAAACGAAAGTATACTCGATGGGATGAAAACAATAGGATGTTTTTGGCTTCTAACTAGATTTCATATAGTTCCGGAAATAAGATTTTTTCCCAAAACACATTGTTTAAAATGGGAATCTGTTAAAAAGTGGCCAAAAAATCAGAGAGTAATCATGAATTCATTATTTACATATAAGACCAATTAAAATCACAGAGAACACTTTGAACAAAACAAGGTTACACGTCATTAAAATGACATTTTGACCTTGAGACTCATCAAAAGGGGCGGTTTAAACTGTCTGAACTTTCGTGATTTTTAGAAAACAAAACGAAAGTACTCGATGGGCTGAAAAGAATAGGATGTTTTTGGCTTCTGACTAGATTGTTTAGTTTCGGAAATACGATTTTGGCCCAAAACACATTGTTTCAAATGGGAATTTTTCATAAAGTCACAAAACACACGATTTTTTGTAACTTTCACAGGTCAAGTGTATCTATTACCGAAACCGGAGCACTTGGGAAAAAAACCAAAGGAGCTTTTGTTCTCAGCTCATCAAATACTTCCATTTTCTTTCCCAAAAAAAATAAAAAATACCAAATTTTAGATCTCCGCAACTGTCCCATTGAATAAAACATATCGATATTTGATAGTCATGCAAATCGTTTAGATCTTGTTCAAAAACTTAACTTTCAATGAAAAAGAGGTATCTTCGCTGCACTATAATATCACGAGCGCAAACGAAGGTACGACCCAGAGACATCAAACTTTCCGTTAAATGAAAATACGAACAACTTTAACAACTAACGACTTTAACTTTCCGTTAAAAGAGTGCGCTATAGTGCGATACGTCAGGATTAAGTTGAATCACTACGCGGCGCCCGGCGGGCGCTCCTTTATTCGCGGATTTACCGACCGATTGTGAGTCACCGATTAAACTGCAAGACGTGCATGGCTGGAGGCCGCGGGGGTAGATTATCACTTCATTGGTGCGACTTTCTCGAAATAATAAAGATAGATATTTGGCAGTGATTATTTTTACTTCTTTTTAATTCCTCCTTCTACCGTGACCGACAAAAGGCGGATTCAGCAATCTGGCAACTGTGCGGATTCTTCCCATTTGAATGTATGAAAAACAATCGAATCGGTAAAAGGGCCACGCGCCACGGCCTCCTGAAGAATCGATTTTTTCTCATACGTTCAAATGGAAAGAATGCATGGTTGCTAAATTGCTAGATCCGCCCATGATGTGACCGACCCGGACGTTGGACGCATAAATGATCGGAGAAACTTGAATTTTTTTATTTTTTTTTTTGGATTAATGGACAAATTAATTTTAATAAATGAATTTAATTAATTCAGTGGGAATGGAGCATACCAATTTTAACCCTTCCGCTACCGGGTTCAATTCAGATTGCCAGAATAAATCAAATACACAACTCCCTCTTTACTGGGTATAGTCAACTATTCCTCTTTCGAGCAGTTCATTTTGCCTATCCCAAAAATTGAAGGTGCTCAATGAAACATAATTTCGCTAATGTTAACAATTTGGAGTAGCTCTTATTACGATCAATGAGAGATTGAGTAACTAAAACGAGCAGCCTGTCTCCAAGGAATGAATTGAAAAATAAATCAAAATGTCTACTATTTTAAGACTGGCAATGGGTTTTTTTTTTTTTTTTTTTTTTTTTTTTTTAAATTAACCTAGATCCCATCAACAATTTTCAATATAAAATGGTCTAACCCCTTATGGACTAAGCCCGAGTTAACTCGGTTTTCTCCTCTAGTCTTTTTCACATAGTTCCAGTCTCGCGATTCCGAATAAACGCGATTTTGGATGTAGACCCTTTCAAGATAAGATTTCGTCGGGCGCCTTCATTTTATCGTATATGCAATCCCAACTCCCCAGAGTACGAACAGTTAACTACCTTCCCTGTATAAACGGATGAGTAGCGATCTTACGAACTCATCTGACCTTTAAAGGGTTAATGACCAAGCATTTGCTTGGAGGCAATGAAAATGCATGGGTTAGGAAAATCCGAAAAAGCCCGTGCAAGCAGAGAGAGATTTTAGTCGTGCATGAAGTCAGAGGTCGAATTTCGATCGAAAACCAATCTATGAATCACTTATTGCATTTTTCTCATTTGATCTCGTGAAAAAGTATCGATTGTTTGGAGGTGTATTTGAACCGTTTGAGGATCGATTCTTTTCCACAGATTTAAACAGAGGAGTAATCGATTCATCGCAATTCTCGAGGCGCCACTGCCACACATGTATAGTCGCATCAAACCAGAGCGTCCCGTCACTTTATCACAAGCCCGGCTCCGTTTGTCTCGGGCCAAGGACAAACTAGTTGGAATAAAGTTAAGTTTAAAAAGGGGAAGACGAAAAACTTTATCCTTAGACGAGACCTCTCAAATCTCAATTCTGAATTCGTTTTTACGACTCCGCCCTCCTTCTCCCCCCCCCCCCCCCCTCCGACCGTGTCTCAGGAAACGTCTAGTTGGCCGTATACCGCGTTTCTCCTATGTACTATAGGCTCCTTTCCTTTTTTCGTAAGCGACGAAACGAAAGAGACATGCTTGCCAAACTGTCGGAAAAGTTGGGTACTTAAGATTTTTATTAGGTTTTGATTCCAGACGCGAAACACTTGGTTACATCAATTTATCGATTCAATAGACAGTTGGATACAGGATTTCCGTTCATCGAGCCCCTGAGCTTTATGTAGTTTGTTACAGGATTTTGGTTAGTTTTTCTTTCCTGATTATTTGCTTTTGAATTTAGATTGATTGGAGCCCTCAGGTTGTGCTCAAAGGAACAAGTTTGCAGAGTAAAAAGTATTCAACTCGTAAAATAAGATCGTAAAATTCCCAGGAGGAATGTCAGTTATCGAGAACGTGGGTGTGAACCAGTTTCTATGTAAATCATTGATGTAAATTATGTGAAACCAGTGGCGTGCCATAAAATCTGGCAGCCTTTTGAACTTTTTCCACTTGAAGGTAATTCCACGGTAACTGCATGCAGGACTTCTCGCTGACGCCGAAAAATTTCATGGAAATGGCATCATAAAAAACGTCTGAAAGCTACCAAACGAATGAATAATTCTGTTATTGGCGTTTCTTTCAGCAAGTTCTACAATAATGTACCGTAAAAAATTTCACGAATTGTTGAAATTAAGAGTACAGCTTTTTGAAAGCGTCAAAACAGACGGGATGGCATGGCCGAGTTTTGATGAACGCACTAATTGAGTTTGTGAAAAGCTTCTGAGACTTTTATAGATGCTTTCAAAGCAATTTTAACGCAATTTCACATGGAAATCGACCCTCCATAACGCCGTGTAGAAAAAGTTTGCAACAGACCCATTCAGAGACGAAAACAAAACAAGCTTCTGAAATAATGTGAAAAGCTGGGCACTACGATCAACCCTGACTTGAGAGATCTTAACCCGCTAAGGACCAGGGGGGTGATCACGGAGGATCGCATCGTTTCGGTATCGTTATCGTTATCGTTTGCATTAAATCAAATGGGCTTGCTTCTGCGCGACTCGATCGCGCAGGTGATCCCCTCCTCACCTCTTCCTACTTCAAACGATCGAGATTACGACTGCTCCCAACTCATCGCTTCCTTTCGTCCGTTTCAATCGTTACGAGGGGCTCAAAACGATTCGATCAGTTGAGCCACCCATATGGTTACACGTAAACGATAACGATAACGATACCAAAACGATCCGATCCTCCGTGATCACCAGGTTAGTTAGTTAACTATTCGTACTCGGGGGAGTTGAAATTGCCTATACGACAAATTGAAGGCGCACAACGAGATCTTATCTTTTATGTGTTTTCATTGATAATCGCGTTTATCCGGAATGAAGACTGAACAATGGGAAATAGCCTAAAGGATAAAAACGAGAATACTCGGGCTTGACCCGTAAGGAGTTAAGATGAAAAAAACGTCTCTGAAGTAGACCCTGAGAATTCATAGGACTTAATTATTGTTAAATAGGCACTGTGGCTTCCAAAAGAAAGAATCCTGATAGAAATGGGTCTGTTGCACACTTCGGCTACAGCGTTTTAAAGTATCAATTCCTATGTAAAAAGCCGAGAAAATAACCACGGCAGCATCAGAAAACACTAAAATTCAGTATTAAACTCACAAATTGCGAAAAACACTAGACACTATTCACCCCTGTATCTTTCCACCACGTGCACGATATTTCGCGAAATTAGCGCGGCACATTCAAATAATCACGGCCGACTGTCATCACAGCTGACTTCATAAACAATTAAACAGTAAACACTGACGGCGTCTGCTCGAATTTTTACGTTTCAATATCCTCAGTTCCTCACAAAAGGTTGTGAAAGGTACGGCAACCGATATTTGTGTCGAAAACTTATAAAAATGAAACAATAACACACAGGAGTGCCAAGGATGATTCATACTTCGATCATCATGCTTGAAACTCCTGTGTGTTATTGTTTTTCTTTGATAAGTTTTCGACACAGATATCAGTTTCCGTACCTTTCACAATATTTTGTGAGGAATTGAGGATATCGAAACGTAAGAATTCGAGCAGACACCGTCAGTGTTTACTGTTTATTTGTTTATGAAGTCAGCTGTGATGACAGTCGGCCGTGATTATTTGAATGTGCCGCGCTAATTTCGCGAAATATCGTGCACGTGGTGGAAAGATACAGGGGTGAATAGTGTCTAGTGTTTTTCGCAATTTGTGAGTTTGATACTGAATTTTATAGTGTTTTCTGATGCAGCCATTGTTATTTTCTCGGCTTTTTGCATAGGAATTGATCCTTTAAAACGCTGCCCATTTTCATTGTTTCATTTCTCGGCACATGTTGAGAAATTTTACTGTTTTCAGGTATTTCAGATGTCTCACAGTATTGCCACAATAATTGTGACATTATACCTCAAAAAATTTAAAACGACGGAAAACAAAAGAAAAGTTCACCAAGAACAATTTCGATTGAGAGGACTTTCTTTTTAAAGTCATAGTACAAAAACTATAGACATTTTAGCTATTACATTTGACAACAATGTAGAAGCGCCGCGCTGCGCCGACGCGACGCTACGTTTCCTGTTCTTATCTTCAGAATACTCAATTCGATTCGTCGCCCATGCCCATGGCCCGTGGCAAAGCACAGCTTGACTCTTGGTGACATGCAAACGTAGACATGCTGTCTAGTTCATTGGTTTGAATTCAAATTGAGGGTTGGAGACTGTATATAAATAAGGGACCGGAGCTCAAGCAGAGCAGAAATGGGAACGGGACAATCAGGGACACTGGCGCAACAAGGATCTCTTCCATCTCTCTCATTTCCCATTCGAATGAATGTTTAAGTAGGAAAAGGACAGAAAGAGGGGGTTTTATCCCCTTGTACATCCTTGTCTAACATACGTTTCTTAATGGAGAAAAGAGAGAGATGAAGAAACTCTCGTTGCGCTACTGAACGGGACAATCAGGGATCTTTAAAAGCATTGTTGCTCACGAGTGACTCCGGCATCACAATCAGGGCTGCCGTTTTGCGTATAATCAATGCTATTTTTCTATTCACCGATGATTCCACCGGTTGAGACAAGATTACACAAATCAGTTCAGTTCATGACTGTAATGCACGAAAATACTCTGATCTGTAATCTTTCCTTAATCGGTGGAAACTCCGTCGATTAATCAAAATATCCGCAAGTTTTTTAAAGTCATCGACGACTCCTCCAGTTGAGAAAAGATTACAGATGCGAGTATTTTAGTTTATTACAGTCATACACTGAACTGAACTGTGTAATCTTTTCTCAACCGGTGGAATCATCGGTGAATAGAAAAATAGCATTGATTATGATTATACGCAAAACGGCAGCCCTGATCACAATTCACGCACTCATCTGACTTCAAACAAAATAAAATTTAGCGATGGCTTGTGAACTACATCAACCATAGCCACAGAATAATACAACCAGAACGGAAACACCCATAAGAGCCAATGGAAGCAAGTTTGGAATTTAACGGCACCAATAGTCAACGCTGTGGTCCTATATCCCAACATGGCGGACGAGTTTGATTTGTTCATCCATTTATGTAAATTCTGGAAAGAAATCTTAGTTTCCGGCCTCACTTTTATTCTATTGGCATTTCAGAATAAAAATTTCGCGGATCATGTCCTATATTTTTTTTTTTTTTCGCGTGCGAATCCAGATGTAAACATCCTATATCCCAACGTGGCGGACGCGAAATGAATTTGCTTCAAAATCCGACAGAGTTTCCGTTCTGGTTGTATTATTCTGTGCCATAGCGCCTCTTCCATTTGAACCTAAACAAAAGTATCGATTTTTGATAAGGGGTTCAGTTAATCTCCCCGAGGATCGATTATTTGAAATGTGATTATACAGAAAGGAACGTCATCGGTAAATCGCATTTCACGAATCACGAGCCAAATCACAACAAGGTTGTTGTACAGACAGTAAGCAAGATCTAATAGACGGTTTTAGTGCGAAATCAACGGTTAGCCAACAACTACATCAATGCACTCATCGGTCGTAATCGGTTGTGATAAAACTCGCTTGGCGTTCCAACAATACCGTCTCTATACATAACCGGCTGCTTCTTTTGAAAAAGTGGGGTTAGGGTTCGTCTTGGTACATGTAAGCTTATGGAATGCTTATGGCGTTATCGAGGATTTGGGTGGTTTTTTGAAGTTCAACCATACTTGGAAAAGTGCGTCAGTAATGAAAGTTTAGGGCTTAGTTACATCCCCAAAGCAGTAAAACAGTTGAAAATCGTGTTTTGAGAGGATCAGTGGCGTCGCGTGCAATTTGGCAACACTGCATTCTATCCATTTAAACTCATGTAATAGGTCGAATTCAGGGGGTGCACAGTGCACAAGGAAAATTCGATTTATTTAATGAGTTTAAATGGAGGCGTAGCAATGTTGCCAGATGGCACGCGACGCCACTGGAGAGGATAAATAACGATTTTGCATTTCACTAATATTCCATTCTCCATAAGCGTACGTACCTATACCAAGACGACCCTAACCTCAAAGAAGCAGCTTGGTATGTTTAGAGACAGTACTGGTTCCAAACTATCTCACTCACTCTCCCGTAACCCCCGCATATGTATACCCATATCTTTCTAGTTTCGAAATTCGTATACAGGGCCTTGTTTCACAGCATATTATATCAAAATCGCATTAAAATGCCTCGGGAAATTCATTACAGTCAAAAAATTTCATGAAAGATGCCTCTATAAACGATTTTTGAAATTAGAGGGAGATGGCAGTATAAATGGGGGTTACGTGAGAGCGAGAGAGACAAACTGTCTTTGTTTGGAACGCTCATCACCGGCCACCGCCATTACGAAAACCCTCTAAAATACTAGGTCAGTCCGGTAACTCCCACGGGTAGTCCGTTTCCTCGATTTGCTGCAATATTAACCCTTAATCCAGTGGCGGATCCAGGAAAGTTTTCTTTGAGGGGGGGGCTGTGAAATTTTGAAATTTGACGCTTCGGTGGAAGCAATTTCGGGCTATTTTTTTTTTTTTTTTAAGGCGAAATTTGAGGCTTCAGGGGAAGGAGAGGGGGGTCACACACCCCCCCCCCCCCCCCCCCGATGGATCCACCACTGCCCTGATCTGCCGACCGCTCAGATCTTGAGCGTGTCCGGTAGGCAGAATACAGAGGTGAAAGGTCAGCAAATCGGGGAGATGTTGGAGTTGGACACATTGGCATGGACCACAAATCGGATTGACCTATTATCCTCAGGTATTTGAGCAAAATATCTAAATGGGGCAGTTGCAAGGGTCTGAAGTGTAGCATTTTTTATACAGAAAATGAAAGTCCTTGATGAGCTGAGAACAAAAATGCCTTTGGTTTCTAGTTAAGTCCCATTGTTCCGGAGATGAGATGTTGGTCCAAAATACATTGTTTTAAATGGGAATTCCGCGTATTGACGTCACTACGCCCACGATTTTCTTCAACTTTGAACGTTTGTATCTCCAAAACCGGGACACTTACGAAAAAACCAAAGGCACCTTTGTTCTCAGCTCAACAAGTACTATCATTTTCTTTATAAAAAACACAACATTTCAGACCCTTGCAACTGCCCCATTGTGACTAAATTAACTATTAAAATTAAATATTATATAGATGCGGAAAAAACCGAAGAGAAAGCATAAATCCGAAATATTTCCGGCCTATACGATTACGGACATGCAATCTGAGGTCAAAATATACATAGGGGTTCGCGGTGAATATAATATAGTCAGCGTTTCGTGTCGTTTTTGGTCTCCCAACTGCTACCAATCAAATAAATATTTGATAAATAATTGATCTTGGTAATAGGGGTTCCAATTCCGTTTGTTCCCTTTTTAATTCACACGGAAAAAAAAGATTAGTGAAAATAACCATACGGATACCTGATTTTGGCACCTGCTAGATGTTATGGTAAACTTGACCAGAAGTATGGTATTACATTTACTGATACTTTGAGTAAATTCAACATGAAATCAGGTAACATCACCTATTACCTAGTCGAAACATAGTATACTTCTGGTTAACATTACCATACATCTAGCAGGTGCCAAAATCAGGTATCCGTATGGTTATTTTCACCGTAGTTTTTTTTCCGTGCATTTCAGTTCCGACCCCCCCCCCCCCAGTCCAAATACCGGTCCTTTCCTGTTCTGATCTTCCGGATATTTCCGGTTCGCGCAGCCCTAGTACCAAATGTATTTATTTACTTTTTATTTTAATTGGTACATAAATAGTTCATAATCCCGAGAACCTTCCACTCACTGAAAATAAATACATTATGTCGTTTTGAGGGGGTTTTAAGGCTCATAGATTCGGCAACAGAGTAAAATCGACCCTCCCCTAATCTTGAAGATTGAAACGCATCGGCGGCGAATCTAAAATTGGAATTTATCATCGTATATTTTTTCATCCTTTCCAGACAGTGTTGCCAGATTTGACTTAAAAGTTCAGACGTTTCTCATTAACTTAAATGTTGGAAGAGCTTTTAATTCAAATCTGGCAACAATGTTTCCAGACAAGTCTCAGCTATAGACTGAAGCGAGACGACCCGCAGACCGCATCCCGCGTATACCGTAGACTGCGTTCCATTATAAAGATCGCGCAGTTTGAAATTGACCTATCATAGTCCAGTTTTACTTTACTGAATCTAAAAGAACCGAATAAAATCGAGAAACAGGCCCACCAGCCAATCAGAGGCGTATTATCACTCGCACTCACTCTCACAATCAGTCACTAAAAGCTTATGGCGAAATGAATTTCACAATTTATGGCTTTAATTCTAAACGAATTTTGCTCGTTTCTGGCTCAAAAAATCCATAAAAACTTTTGCAGGTGCTGATGTTAATGGATTTTGCGTTTTATTTATGGTTTCAGTTTAAAACGCCCAAAACACGACTTTTCCCAAAAGCGTCTAGTGGCGCTATCCATCGGATTGAAATCTGGAAAAGTTTTGCCTGGAATCACCTTAAAGCGCTTACAGCAAAAGTAACCAATAGCCCCATTGATTGTGCACTGTGCAGCCAGCGTGGTCAACGCTGCTAAAACCGGAAATGGAAGAGCCATCTACCTCACTCGCACTCATTGACTGTGGCGGCTCGTGATATTTGGCAACCATGCAAGTTTTCCATTTAAACGTAGGTAAAATAATCGATTCTTGCGGAGGCTGGCAGCCTCCGAGAGAATCGATTGTTTTACATTGGTTAAATAGGAGGAGGACACGGTTGCCAAATTTCACGAGCCGCCACTGCTCATTGATACTTATGTACTTTAAGGGAATTTTCGTATTTCATAATTGCCGGCTACATTTTAGAGTGTTTTGTACGCTCAAAGGTGCTGACGTTCCTTAAATTCGTGTTTTCAGCGTGAATTCGTCAGTTTTTTGCCAAAAACTGTTGACTTTTTGAGCGCAGCGCGACGTGGTGTCTGCTGTTCGAACTAATCGACCCTGGAATCATCTTAACAGTGGATTCTGGTGTAAAAACCTCCAAAAATATCAACGGAAGCACTAAAAACGTTCGAAATCCACTCCTAAACTCAATAAACACTTTTATTTGATTGAGCGTAATGGTAGCGTAGGGCAGTAATATAATGGGAGATTCCTATCTTAATTTCGTCACTCTGTGCTGACAAGGATCTACATGACGATCAATATTTTCAGTGCAGTTTCTTATACCACAACTTAAAGCAAATTTTAGCGATCGAATATTATTCACTTCAAGAATTGATGGTTGCTAACTGATGCCGCTGATCGGTGAAAAATCCAGCCAATGAGAGTCGAGAGTGAACTTCTGAATGATATTCTCGTGAAAATGAAAACTACGATGATAATATTCCATAACATAGCCTCTAAATTAGCGCTGGATGACATGGCCATTTTTAACAAAAAAGCTAGCTCTTTCGAAGCTAAAATTATGTTTGTCTCATAGGAAAATGACTTCTACGCATGGTTTGTACAATAAACGTTATTCGAAAAGTTCGTCATTTCTGAAATTATCGTGACGAAAGGGGTCAAAAAGGATAGAAGATGAGATTTCTGACACCGGTTGCAACAATACGAAATCGAATCTACTTCCGGAGATAAATTCGAAATTTTCAATTGTTAGCATTCAACGCTCTCCGGTGAGACCAACGAAACAATCAAAAATCATCAAAATAAAATGCAAATCCATCGAATATCATACGACGATGAATGATATTCGATCGCTAAAATTAGCTTCTTCGTATGATATTCGATGGATTTTTATTTTATTTTGATGATTTTCGATTGTTTCGTTGGTCTCACCGGAGAGCGTTGAATTCCAACAATTGGAAATTTCGAATTTATCTTCGGAGGTAGATTCGATTTCGAATTGTTGCAACCGGTGTCAGAAATCTCATCTTCTATCCTTTTTGACTCCTTTTGCCACGATAATTTCGGAAATGACGACCTTTTCGAATAAACTTCATTGTACAGACCATGCGTAGAAGTCATTTTCCTGTAAGACAAACATAATTTTAGCTTCGAAAACGCTAGTTTTTTTGTTACAAATGACCATGTCATCCAGAGCTGATTTAGAGGTTATGTTAGGGAATATTATTATCGCAGTTTTCACTTTCACGAGAATATCATTCAGAAGTTCATTCTCGACTCTCATATTGGCTAGATTTTTCACCGATCAGCAGCATCAGTCAGCAATCATCAATTCTTCAAGTGAATGATATTCGATCGCTAAAATTTGCTTATACAGGTTTGTAATCTTTGTTGCATCGCATCGGTGTTGAGTCTCCTCCGTCTCCGGTGAATTCTGAAATCTCCACCCCTACCTTGCGATGGAACTTTCAAGATATAGAGCGTCGCCACGCCATGAGGAATGCGACAAACTTCTCTTTGTCAGAGGTGTCTTTATCTTAATCTTGTCTTCTCTCCCCTCCTCTCCTTTTCTAATTCCCCCCTCCGCCCCTGCCTACTGATTGTGAGTACTGGCATGCATCTAGAGGCAATTATTTATGAGTCGTCGTCATGAGGGTGTACTTCAGTAATTGCGCGTGTTTAGAATTGTTTACTCTCTTCAAAACAATGCGCGTCACTATAATAATCACTGGATAAAAGGGAGCAGCCGAGCTCATCACGAACGCAGTACCCACTACCCCCCCCCTCCCCCACCTCCCCACCTCCCCACCCCCCCACGGCTCTTCGCGATTCGATAAAATAAACACAAAGAGTTCACGAGAAACCGGAGGAATCTCCTTCCGTTTACTATAATGCACACACAGAGATCAGTGGCGTAGCGTGCAATTTGGCAACGTTGCAGTTCGTCCATTTAACCCCATGAAAAAGATCGAACTATTGGGTGTTCAGTGAACACCTCCGCATTCGATCTTTTACATATGGGTTTAAATGGACACACACGGAAAAAAAAGATTAGTGAAAATAACCATACGGATACCTGATTTTGGCACCTGCTAGATGTTATGGTAAACTTGACCAGAAGTATGGTACATTTACCGATACTTAGAGTAAATTCGACATGCAATCAGGTAACATCACCTAGTACCTAGTCAAAACATAGTATACTTCTGGTTAACATTACCATAACATCTAGCAGGTGCCAAAATTAGGTATCCGTATGGTTCTTTTCACCGTAGTTTTTTTTTCCGTGCAATACAATGCTGCCAAATTGCACGCTAGGTCACTGTCAGAGATGGAATGGCGGCTCAAGAAATGCGATAAATCGATGTCTCTGCTCAATATAAGTACACACTATACATATAAATACAGTAGAGCGCAAAGAGATATAGACTTGTTTAGGGCGACGTCACGAGAAAATTTGGATCCAAACAAATGCTCCATCTCACTCGCTCTCGTGGGTTTTCCCACATGGAACAGGATCCAAATTTTCAAATGCAAATTCTTGGTAGTAAAACAAGTTCTCTCGGATTTTATCACACCATCGGGTTCCACGTACCTTAAAGTATAATCACAGTTACGAAACATTTTCGAAATTTGCAGCCAGAGGCGGCTCGTATACAGAAAAAACAGGGAAAAAACATTTTGGTAGCGCTGACGCTGACAAAACCTTCGGTAGAAAAATGACCTAGCAAAATACTTTAGTTGAACCGACATAATGTTTGGTTCACGCAGCAAAATTCCTGCGTTTACGGTTTTTGAGTGGTGACTCTCATCTGCCTTTTGAAATTTGTTTTTGAATTTAATTTTATTATTTTTGAGGCGAAAATGGCGGCGATTTGAGCCGAAACGTATAATCGCCGATTTAGGTTGTATTCCAGCATTTTACCCGTTCCTGTTTTATTTCTTGTTCGTGCCCAGTGGCGTAGCGTGCAATTTGGCAACGTTGTAATGTGTCCATTTAAATCCATTGAAAAGATCGAACTGCTGGGTGTTCAGTGAACACCTTCGCATTCGACCTTTTACATGGGTTTAAATGGACTAATACAATGTTGCCAAATTGCACGCTACGCCACTGTTTGTGCCATGGAATCACCTTAGAAGATATGCACAAACTCTATATACGCCTGGCAACGAGGCCTCATCTATCATCAAACAACTTTTTGCTCCTGCATTAGAATGTTACAAACATCTAGCTCTGAAACTCGAAGGCGGGTTGATTGGTGGAGTGTGTGTGTGCGTGCGTGTGTGATCGTGTGTATTGGGAGGGGGGGATAGCAATCAATCGATGAATCATTTTTTTTTTTTTTTTTTTTTCAGCTGGTCCGCGCCACCCGGCCGCGGCGATATACGGTGGTAATAATAAGTGATTCAGGCTTTGTGATGTAACAAGTAACATGGCTTGGGTTCGAAATTAATTATTTTTATCGTTGGATGAAAACGGAAAGAAAGTTTTAATTTACATATGATGCGATTACGGAAGGTGCGGGTCACGAAACGCACTCCGAGACGAATGAAAAATAATCGCAAAATCGCAGAGTTTGCTAAAAAAAAAATTAGGTTTTTGAATTTTGGCGAATGGGGAACGTTTTGTCATAAAAAAATGTAAGGAGCTAGGGGCACAGAATAATACAATCAGAACGGAAACTCTGTCAGATTTTGAAGCAAATTCATTTCGCGTCCGCCATGTTGGGATATAGGATGTTTACATCTGGATTCGCGCGCGAAAAAAAAATATAGGACATGATCCGCGAAATTTTCATTCTGAAATGTCATTAGAATAAAAGTGAGGCCGGGAACTTAAGATTTCTTTCCAGAATTTACAGAAATAAATAAGTTTCAACACAAATCACACTTGTCCGCCATGTTGGGAAATAGGACCACAGCGTTGCCTATTGGTGCCGTTAAATTCCAAACTTGCTTCCATTGGCTCTTATGGGAGTTTCCGTTCTGATTGTATTATTCTGTGCTAGGGGGGTGATTGTATGAACCATCGTAACGCAATCGTATCGATTCAAACTAAGCATGAAACAAAAAAATTTCAAACATTCGGACGAATTATTTTTGGCATTTTGCTAAGTGCATAGTCAGAAATCTCATTTTTAGAGAAAGCACCCTAGAAAGGAGGGTCCAGGGCTGCCGTTTTGCGTATAATCAATGCTATTTTTCTATTCACCGATAATCCCACCGGTTGAGAAAAGATTACACATTTTAGTTCAGTGTATGACTGCAATGCACGAAAATACTCGCATCTGTAATCTTTTCTCAATCCGTGGAAACGCCGTTAATTAACTAAAATATCCGCAAGTTTTTAAAAGTCATCGACGACTTCACCGGTTGAGAAAAGATTACAGATGCGAGTATTTTCGTGCATTGCAGTCATACACTGAACTGAAATGTGTAATCTTTTCTCAAGCGGTGGGATCCGATACGGCCACTATGCCACGCGAGCTGGTCCAAAGCAACAAGTGAACCAAGCCAGACCGAATTACGCGCAAAGAAATTCAATAAAAAACCAAAGCCTCGTAGTATCAATGAATTAACCGAGCAACCTGGAGGCAGTGGTAAAAAATGAAGACACCGGGTAACCCTACGGTAAACCATTCATAAAATTGAATAGGTATCCAAAAAAAAGAATTCACCGAAGTTTTAAGTACATGAGAGAAATAAGCACAAATTTTCTCCAAAGTTTGATGCTCATAATATTTTTTTTTAAGCATCCTAAATTAATTTATGTTAAACGTAAGCTAGCCAATAACCACAGCGTTGAAAAGGGGGTTTAAAGGTCTGGGCAGTTCCAAATCATGGAACTCTGCCCTAATTTTTAGGAGATTAGGACTGGATTTCACCAGTCAGACAAGCAAAACATGATATAACTTTAGGCGCAACCAAGACAGAAATTTCGTTCAGTACTGTTTAAAATCTGAAAATAGTATAAAATTCAAGGTGAATTCCAGCAAATTTATTGCAGAAACTCAAGAGGTAAACTAAGCCTAAAAGAATTTCAAAGACTATGGGTCAACCTGCCGATCTAAAATGAGTTCTACACTCAACAGGATTAGTGTTTATTCTTTGCAACTGATCTGTCAATTTTTTACTTCTGGTTGACGTCCTATTTTTAGAAGTGTTTCATGAAGGTCAGAGAAACTGCTCGACTCTTTATGAGTAAACCTTGGAGGGGTCTACAAAATAGATTATTTTCAATCAAACATGATCAAAAAAAAATATCAAATAAAGTTGATTTAACTCACCCTTCTATTCCTTTTGAGCGAAGATCTTCGTTTTTTCCGGTTTCCATCCGAATGTTTTGCAGAGCTCTTCTTCGCTGAATCCATTATTAAGTCATCCGTTCCACTTTCCGAATAGTTGTCGTCTGTTTGTAAAATAGATTCGGAGGCAGTCGTGCCAATGGAAACTTTCCTTCGATTGTAACTATAATCAACATCCAAGAGACTTTCAGTCGACCCTTTATCTGATGTTGATAATCGACTCACATCCGCATTACTGGATCGCCGATCTAACTCTTGAACGACACTACTCACCGACACTGAACTATTCTCTTTTAATTCTAACGATTCGTTTTGAATACTTTCTCGCGAGGTATTCCTATCTTTATTGCTAAAAATTTCCACGATTTGCTTAACATGATTCGATTCACTTATTTTCCTATGAGTTTCCGCATGATTGTCGAACGATTTCCGACCCGACACTTTACCGTTTTCCTCTGCAAAAGACTCAAAGTTGTTCTTGAGTGCAGATATTGATTTTCTGCCTCCCTCGATGATGATTGGCTCTTCAGTTTTGGTGATGGATTCTGGCTCAGGTGCTTTTGAGATAGGATCCAGTTCGGGATCTTTTGAAAGTTTTTCAGATTCATCTGTCTTTTCGTTTGCTTTGGACACATTTTTTGGAGACACAGACTCAATATTCTTGGTTCTAGGTTCCACTTCTGGCTCCTCATTTTTTTCCTCTCGAGCTGGAGGAAGCAATTGCTGTTTGCCCCACTTTGCACGCTCATGCTTTGTTTTGAAACTTCCACTGTAGTGAAGATTATTTTTCTGATCATAATTATTAGAATTTGAATTAATATCATCACTAATTTGATCCTTGATCGGCAAATTTAAACTCTTATTCGAACTGATTATTTCGGCTTTCAATTTAATTTCATTATTTAATTCTTCTAAAGAACTTGTTAGCTTGACGGATGAAACATTTGACAATGAATCCTGCTTGTTAAGATTCACTTGAGAGTAACCATTAGTGCCCTTTAAAGGGATCTGAACGCTGCGTTGTCGTCCAAGAGAAGTGTCACTACCGGATGTCTGTGAGGAGTTCAGGGCATTTTTCACCGCAGTTTCCTTGTTCGTATGTTTCCCTAAAGATGTGTCAGAACTGGAATTCAGCGATGAATTCAAAGTATTTACAGGGCTATCATCAATCACAAAACCATCCCCTTCCTTACGAAGATTCACGTAATCTGCCTCTTCATCGACGGAAACAGCTTTGAAGTAGGATGATTTCTGAAGTGCTTCATTAGTCACCCTTATTTCTGACACATCGGTTTTGACGATTTCTTCGACTGGAATGTTTTCATACGGAGGAATCGGCTTCTCGAAAACTGTCCTCTTCGTTGGAACGGGTCTTTTCTCTTTATTATCCGTCACGCCTCGGTCAACCGAATACGATCTCTCTCGATAGTCGTTCTCCCGAGGTGTCGGATTACACTCAAGGCTTTTCGTATCATTATCACCAAAAACTGAGTTATTATCTAATCCTTCAGGTCTTACATTTTCATTGTTGACGGAGCGCCTGATTTCTTTCACATACGAAGCAGGAACATAGAACGGTTTCCCACTACTTCGTATGACCTGCCACCAATCTTGATTAGTTTTCTTTATAAGGTACAACTTCTCTCCCTCTCTGATTTCAACTTTCTTCCCATCTTTGGTCGCGTACTTGAAATCATATAAAACGCGGAGAGTTATATCTTGAAGCTCCATATTCCAGTGAACCAAAGGTTTCTTGTACCATATTCAGTTTAACATTTGTCAACACCTGGAACACACGATAGAGACACAAATTCTATCAAAATTTGATGCTGGTGAACAAAAAAACATTTGGAAAAGCAGCATTACAAAAATCACGGGAAATAAAATAATAGAAAACCCCATTTGCTGTGCGTAGTGCAAATAGTGTTTTATTTCATTTAAATTTTGAGTTTCGAGTTTAAATTAAATTAATGTTCAATTGAGCTAAATACCCATGAATTCCCAGAGGGTCCTTCTCACTTTCTGAGTTTCCTTTAGACCAAATTTAAATCAAAACAAGACAATTTTAGATAGATAGATAAGACAATTTTACTCAAAAAAATGTTTCGAGGTGTTTTTCTCATCTTGCTGGACACAAGAATTCTAAGTTTAGGATTTTCTTTTGTAACTTTTTCCTTCTTTAGCTCTAAGAAAGGTAATTTTTTGAGGAAAACACAAAATTTCAAACACTTCTTGAAGTGTTGGTGTAAATGGGTTCAACTACAGAAACACCTTTTTACGAAAGAAAACGACAATGCATTCCAGAAAAAAAAAAAGAAAAGAATAGCTAAGTTAAAGGTAATTTTATGGGTAATTCTATGGTTGAACATACAATTTCCAAGCCAAAAACTCAGCAAGTACAGAATACAAAGTCTTAAAATTGTCTTTTTATCCTTGGGGCGTGTTGACGTTTCTTCAAATCTAGTATACTTGAGACTAAGACACAATGGGGTGGTTCCGGTCAATGAAACATGATCTAATTATGGGCCATCACACAAAGGTTGGCAAATGACAATTCTCTCGGTATAGGCGAAGTGAAGCATTATCGTGGCTGATAGGCACAATAATCGATAAGCTTTTCATTGGAATCAATATCCTCACTTATGTTTTGAGCCGTATTAGCACCAATCCCAAGACAGCTCAAGCATCCACCAATTAACGTCAAACAACCTCTATCATGGGTTAAGTTCTCTATAAGAAGCGAATTTTATTTACAGTGTCGGGTAAAGATTCAAGGTTCGTGACTTTCCGGGGGAACGCCAAAGTCAACAAAACCACTTCTAGCCAATCAAAAGCGTTGTTTATTGTTGTCTCTTACCGTTGAGTTACTCTTTTCATCCCCACCTCGCGGAACGGGTACAAATTCCGAGGTTCGGGTACAGCATCGGTGTCATTCATCGTTGCCAAACCAACAGTTCCGGTGTGATAATAAAATGCAGAACCGTTGGTTCGGGGGGAAAATCTTCACCCGACACTGTGAATTTCCATGGGTTAAGTTCTCTGTAAGGTTTATGGGTATTGGTGAAAGATGATAGAAAACACAGATAATTTTGTCACAGGGCCCAGTAACTATATACCGCTTTCCTCAGAAATATTTGCTGAACAATACATTTTCTGACTTGGCCTAGGCGGCTACCGCCACTTATGATGCCTGATGAGGAGCAAACTTCACATCCATTATCAAGCTTCTTAACATAATGTCGATACTTTGCCATCAATCATTCTTTTTGTCCCACATGTAAGAGGGACCACGAAAATCATAATCCTGACATATATGATGGATTAATTCACACTGGAGCATTAATTCAATGCAAAATACAATTTGAAGAGGATCTGAGCTCAATTAAGCTTGCATCTGAATTTTTCAACTAAAATATGATGGAACAAAGCATTTTTTTACCGCTGCTAGTTGGCGGAGATGGATTGTTCCAATGGAAAAGGTTGTGCTAACCACTCTGTGGAGTCCACCCTTCAAACGCGGTTTTATATAGTTCACTGACGTAACCACTGGCAATTAATTTTCTGCGGGGGCACTCATGTAAACAAACAAAACCTAGAACAATCCATTTTGATCTACACCAACATACCTAACTCATTTCCATCTTATTTACTAAGACTCAGGCTGAATCATCAAAGCAAATTAAATCTATTATCTTCATCCACAGGATTCAAACACACAGTAGCCATAAATTTGATGCAACGTAAAACCCAACAGCCAAATTTTTGAAACTTGAGAGTGGCCTTGAACTCTGAGCGAAAAGGGCACCTTTGCTACAATAGGGCATAACCATAAAATGAGTCTGAATTTCAAACAAATAATATGACGAACGGGGAATCAAACTAAGTCAACCTTCATTTGAACGCTAATACTGGGCAATCATTTTCAGCATCCGTCAAGTGGTTGTGATCACTGGTAAATATGAGTTATTGAATTCAGTATTGTTTACAAGATTCTCTAATTTACATGGACAAATTGACAAATGCAGGGATGGGAATTTCTAAACCAATTGAAACATGTTTGAGCTAACATTGAAGCCTGTAGAAACACAACACATCTTGGCACAGTAAAATGAATTTATAATTGATTTAATTCCTTGGAAATAACTTCTCAACTTAGGCAAACAGCTTGGGAATCAAAATATGATGTTTAATTAGCGACGACAGGCATAAATAAGGGCTTAAAAGGATGCTTTTTAGAAAAGCACACCTGAGAATGGAAAAGGTAAGAAATGGTGAGTAGAAAAATCACGAGCTCTGATTTGAACAGGGTGTGGGAGCCAGTTATTTACGAATGCTAGGTATCGTGGTGATTTGGACACGGGGCAAAAATTGAAGAGAGCTTTGCTTACCTGAATTTTGAATTGAAAATGTTGGACGCAAAACACAATTAACAAAGGCCACACAATCACTTGAACAACACGGAGGAAAAAAAAAAACAAAACACAAATAATCACAACGACGTCACTTGACGTGTAATTAAACGACCGTGGTTGTTGGTAAGTACAACAATCCGCTCCTGAGGAACAACTGATTTCACCTGACATTTCTCATCCTCATGATAATACGCTGCCAACTTGAGAAACCAAAATGTCTCAATGCAAGAGCGCGGTTGTCAGATCAGATCACGGTTATCATGGTAAGACAGTGTTGCCAGACTGTAGCAAAGTTTTTTTTTAAAAAAAAAAAAAATCATTTCAATTCAATTCAATTCAATTTCAATTTACTATCAAAAAATTTACAAAAATAAATGAAAAAAAAAAAAAAATATTGTGCACCACCCAAAAGCATAGCTTGAGTGCCGAGTGGGTGGGACAAAATAAACGAACAAACGTACAAAAGAACGAAAATCAAAAACTAATAATAATAATTTAAGTTAAAAACAAAAAACAAAACAAAAAAACAAAAAACAAAAAACAAACAAAACACAAAAACAGAAAACAATTATCAAAAAGTATAATAATCATTTATTTCTATTTTTGCTCTTTATTTCCATTTTTTTTTTTTTTTTTTTTTTTTTTTTTTTTTTTTTTATAATGGAGAAAAAAATAATGATACGGATACGCATACTCAGATACACCTGGCCGCACCAGGGTGTAGGTGGGGGGAGGAGGCTAAAAGGGCGGTAAAGCCTCCCCTATCCACGTAAGATCCAGAAAAATAAACTGTAGGGAATACCCCACGAACACTTTCTCACACCATTTTTATCTGGGGGAGACCCCCAGACCCCCTTTAGAATTCTAGGAGAGACCCCCAAACCCCCCTTTAAAATACTGGGGGCGGCCCCCAGACCCCCCTTTAAATGATGGGGGATACCCCCAGACCCCCCTTTAGAATTCTGGGGGAGACCCCTAAACCCCCCTCAAAGTTCAAATATTTTTACCTCCGGACATAATTCTGCCTTCAATCCAAAGAGTTTGCAATTTTGTAGAGAAGCTGTAGGAATAGTTGCCTATATTGTTATTTGAAGGCTAATTGAGAGCCTTAATTTCTATTCTAAAGAAATTTCTGCCTATGCTGGTTGCAAACTTTTTAAAGCAATTTTCATCGAACTTAATTGAGTCATTCTTGAATTACTTATTCCAAATATTATGTTTGTCTTAATATTTGCTTACAATTAGTTTCAAAATATTTTTGCTCAATTGTACAGCTATATATTGCCCCTCGAAACGGTCTGAAGGTTTTTATGAGGACTGTACCAGAAAAATATTTTAGTGCACTCAGTGCAGTGATTAGTGTGTTTTTTAACACATCTTGTTTGTGCAAAGTTTTGTCAAAATCCATCCCAATAATGATGGACTCCAAGTTTAAAATTAATTCCTCACTTTAATTTTTTTTTTTTGGTCGAACACGCTATTTTGATTTTTTAAACTCTCTTAAGGGTTGTATATTTTAACTGTAAGGGCTACTTTCTTTTGTAAACTAATTGTAGATTTTATTTGCCAGATTTTGTCAAAATTCATTGGACCAAACCTGAATTATCTGAAATAATAAGATTATGTTTTTATTTGCTTATATACCCATATTTTTTTCTCAATCGCACCTATATTGCCTCCTGAAAAGGTCTAATCGGATGTGTATGGTGATCAAGAGAGGAAAATATGTTAGTACTTTGATAGTGAATTGTGCGTAAAAAGTTTCATGAAAATTCATCCAGCCATTATTGATTGACTCCAAGTTTTAAGATTACTTGTTCTCAGGATAATTCCATTTTTTGGCTCGAGCGCACTTATTTTGATTTTTTAAACGGTTTTGAGGGTTGAATATTGTAACTATAAGTGGTTTATTTTATAGTAGGATAGATGTAGATTTTTTTTGCTAACTCTCATCAAAATTGGTTGAACCAAAACCTGAACTATCCCAAATTATAGGATTATATTTTTATTTGCTCATATTCCCAAATTTTTTGCTCAATCGCACCTATATTACCTCTTGACATGGTTTTATCGGTTGTTTTTGGTGACACAGAGAGGTAAGTATTTAAGTTTATTGATAGCAGATTGTGTGCACAAAGTTTTATCTAAATTCATGGAGCCATTATTGATTGACTCCAAGTTTTAAGATTGATTTCTCACGATAATTCTATTTTTTGGCTCGAGCGCGCTTATTTTAATTTTTTAAACAGTTTTCAGGAATGAATGTAGGAACTATAAGTGGTTCATTCTAAAGTAGGCTGAAAGTAGATTTTTTTTGCTAACTTTCATCAAAATTGATTGAGCCAAACTTGAATTATTCCATTTTTATTCATTTTTATCCATTTTACCATTGATTTTAATGAAAATCATTTTTTCCCCATAACTACCCAAAAAGTCAAAATTTCAAAAAAACAAAAAAATACCTCTGGGGAATCTAAAAAGCAACAACTGTGCAAAATCTGGATGCATAAGGATCAATGGTTCAAAAGTTATGCCTAGGTACGGACTGACGGACTGACGGACTGACGGACTGACGGACTGACGGACTGACGGACAGACGGACAGACGCCACAGAATTTTTTGGATAAATCTCTCTAAGTCAGAAAGGGTTAAGAAATATGAAAATATGATGGAAGGATGTTCTTATGGATAGTATTAGACATGATGAGAGGCCATTACTTTGACTAAATCATGATTGACTTCGTCGTGAGAGGCCAACTATCGCAACAAAATACCTTGAAAATCTCTGCGCCATCGCAATACTTTCTCAATTTTTCTAATTTCATTAGAATGAGAAAGTAAAAATGAGAAAGAGAAGCAAAAGAGGAGGAAAGAGGAGAAAGAGAAACGAAAAGGACGGAAAGCTGTTGTCGAGCAAGATGTAATTATTTAATTGTCACTTAATGTAAAAAATTCAAACATTACTTATACATAATCTTTGGAAAAATTACATTCTTGAAAAATAAGGCTACGTGCAGACATGCTACATGGCTCCCCACCCACCCCTTCCATAAATACTGCTAAAAATATTTGACTCTTACAAGTGGCGCTGTTGACTTACTTAGTGCGCCGTCACTATGCAAGAAATCGCTTCAAGAAATCGAATTGTGACCAGACAAACCACCGTGGCTGAGTGGGGGGGAGGGGGGGGGTGGTTTGTTTAGTCACGAATCGATTTATCGCAAGATTCGCAAGCGATGACACATCACTATAATTGAGTCAATACCAGAATCTCTTCCATCTTTCTCATCTTCCCTTTGAATGTATGAGTAGCAGTGGCGTCTCGTGAATTGCGATTTATCGATGTGCACTCTATTTAAAACTATAGAAAAGTATCGATTTCTCGGGGGTTCAATTGCACCCCCTGACGATCGATACTTTTCTATAGGTTTAAATGAAGAAAACATCGATATATCGCATTGCACGAGCCGCCTCTGATAAGTAGAAAAAGAACAGACAGAGGGGCGAGTGGGGGGGGTTTTA